>VDFB02047230.1:233887082-234094676 GCA_007258455.2 Sequoia sempervirens | reverse complement strand
ATTGAAGCTTGCATTATAGACATTCAAATAATCATCTAAGGAGCACACAACCAATCCAAGCAAGGGCCAATCAAAGAAGTTCCAACAACAAGGGAGGTAAAAGTGTTTGTATTTCATTTTATTTGCATTCCTTTTCGTTGTAACTGCTCTTTTGGCTAATCTTGAGGTGTCCTTGGTGTTTTGTCTTTCATGTTTCTTAGTTAGATTCACACATTTAGAGTAGCATAAAATATCAAGGTATACAATCCTACATCTGATTTCATCTTTCTCTTGTACAAAGTGTTTCAGGTCATCCACATAGTCTGCTTGGTGTGAAGAGGTCTCTTGATTATAGAGACAGTACATGACCTAGAAACATGTGATTTTATGTGTTATATTTATTTATTTCATGGACTATATTTCTTGTTTCTCATGTACTCTGTTGGACTTTATATTTCATGGCTCAAGTACTTAGTTGGACTTTAGTTCACGGGTTGTACTCTGGACTTTATTCATGCACTTAATATATTAGTTTCATGCACTTAATTTGCTACATAAATTATGGACTTTATTATTGTTTGAAATTTTAATTTACACATGTACATTTATGCATTTTATGTTCATAGTCAAGACATCAATATAGGACATTAATGTGAAATTTAATGATCTCATACATGATATTAATATTGAACATTTGAATATTTATACTTTACAAATTTAGAGATTTCATACATGATATGTACATTCAATAAATAGTCATAATTACTCAATGAACTTATTTAATTAATATCAATCAATAATTAGTCAATAAATCATAATTTACAAACAAAAGCAATCTATTTATATACAAGAAAGGATAAAATTTTAAGAAATAAACAATACTATAGAAGATTAGAGAATAAAAGCATTAATAAATTCTATAAATAATATCTAACACTAATTTATAAGTTGTCAAAACAAATAATGACGTCTTAAGGGGATGTCTAAAGGGGTCATAATAGAACGTCTTAAGGGGATGACTTAAGGGGTCTTAAGGGGATGTCTAAAGGGGTCATAGTAGAACGTCTTAAAGGGATGTTTAAGGGGTCTTAAGGGGATGTCGAAAGGGGTCATAATAGAATGTCTTAATTAAGGGGATGTCTTAAGGGGTCTTAAGGGGATGCCTAAAGGGGTCATAATAGAATGTCTTAAGGGGTCTTAAGGGGATGTCTAAAGGAGTCATAATAGAATGTCTTAAGGGGATGTCTAAAGGGGTCATAATAGAATGTCTTAAGGGGATGTCTTAAGGGGTCATAATATGTCTAAAGGGGATGTCTTAAGGGGTCATAATAAAATTTCTTAAGGGGATGTATTAAGGGGTGATAATACAACATCTTAAGGATATAATTGATTTAAAAATAATGTATGCATGATATTTAGTGATTATACAATTAGACATAAAGTTTCAAAGTAGGAAACATGCACATTTAATTAACAAAATATATAGAATATTGATTTGATACATATAAGTACATAGAGTATGCTTAATTCTGTATGTATGTACATATATGTGATCTCAAAACAATGTTTACAAAATTTGGATATGCCATCTCAAGAACATCTCAAACTCATGGCTAGAATGTAGTAGGTCTTCACACTACCTTATATCAAAAAGGTACAAACAATATCAATGAAATCATCAAAACATACATATTTTAATTTATATAAAACTATCTATATGTACATAACTCAAGTACCTGCATTTAAAAGTATTCCACACATGTTTGTAGGTTGAATCCAGGAATCCTCTCCTTTTTGTTTCAAAGCATGAGATCAATGCAATGACGACTTAAGGATACAAAAAATGACAATAAATCAATTTTAACTATTAATGTCCAAGCAATATCAATATGTAATCAAAACATGTATTTAAATATAATTTAACAAATAATTACCTATTTTTACCAAGTATTCCATGTTGTCTAGACTGAATTTGCATGGACTAGATCCTTTTTGTGATTATGCTTTAAGGATGTATAAAAGGATAATTTAAATCAATTTCAACTAATAACACACTTGACCAATGTCGAAACATGTATTTAATGTATTTAAAAGGACAAAATAAAACTAAAACTATATTTACCTATATTTACTTATTCCATTGTACCATCTGCATCCTCTCTTTTTTGCAATGCATCTATGATTGCCTCATTCTCTTCCATAGAAATTGACCATAGCACTTTTTTTTAAGGTCTTCCATACCACTCTAGTTTTATATTTGTTGCCACCACCAAATGTGAATAATGTATAATCTTTTTATGTGTTTCATAGTCTTCCAATGCGGGTAGACCATTCTTTCTTCTCAGGTATTTTTGTAGCCAAATGCCAACAACCACCACCAATCCTATTGGAAAACATGTTAGAAAACCATCATCAAATAAGTTCTCAAAATTTTCTTAGGGGGATCAAAGACTTGTTCTAAAAAATTGCTTAAGGGGATCTAAAACTTGTTATCAAAATTTACTTAAGGGGGTGTCTTAAAGGGATCACCATACCTATTGGATAATGAAAGCCATCATCATCTTCTCAAGGTGTTATTAACTTATGTTTAGTTTCCACACAATGAGCCAACCAATATTCTGTTTGCTCTTCATTCCCCTCAGGTGCAATAACAACATACACATGTCCTGCCAACAAAATTTGATTTAATAACTTGCGCATATCGATATAAATTATTTAGTATTACAAAATAACTTAATAAAGTGAAATAAAATGAAATAAATTGAATTAAAATTACCTTCTTGTACAAGGTCTAAAACACAGTCATAATCTTCAGATGCAAACACTTGATCATTTTCCTTAATAGTTCTTTCATATTGATTATGTGCTTCTGCAGGTGTTAATGATCTTTGCTCCCACTATTCAACCCATTATGAATTTTCATATGCTTCCCAATCTCTTGAGATACAAAACTAGAAAAAAAATTCAAGCTCCCTTGTCCAAATAGTCCATGTGCTTGTTGTCGCACTCCTAAATGAATGCCATTTAGTAGATCCACTGATTGTTTCACAATCAACTCTAGGTACAATCTTCTCTTCTTCCACCAACCGAAAGAATCAATGAACTGTAGAATAATCACTTGAACCAGGTGCATATAATCTTCTATTACACCAATCTACAATCTCACATGCATCTTTAAATTTTATTGAATCCTCAAATTTTAATTGTTCTCTAGCAAGAATTCTTTTGACACATGCACCAACTCCATCATTTTCTCCTTTACCATGCCCAACTTAAAAAAAACTCCATATATGTTGGACATTAAGTTCCTTGTGAACCCTACTTAACCAATAGAATATTTGAGCATTCTTGAACTGCCCCGTACAATTATCTGACCATATGAGGTGTTCTTTCATCTAGATTCCTCTTTTTCTTAAATTTCTATAAAATATATTGAAACAGTATTGAACAAACTCTGACGAGTGTAACTGATTATCGCTCAAATAAAAACGATACTCCCTCAAAACTTTTCTATCATCCTCAGTGTTATCATTTGCATGTCTATAAACAATATGGACAAACATAGCTACCTGCATTGAATTATAATATTGAGATTGAATTTCCTCTTGCGGAGTGAGAGTATAATTCTCCACAAAATCAACCACTGAAAAGTATAGTACCAATTGGAAATGTGTTTCTACATGCACAAAATTGGCCATCAAGCCATCAAGCATG
This sequence comes from Sequoia sempervirens, assembly GCA_007258455.2. NCBI lineage: Eukaryota > Viridiplantae > Streptophyta > Pinopsida > Cupressales > Cupressaceae > Sequoia > Sequoia sempervirens. Next base: position 234,090,983 of record VDFB02047230.1, on the reverse strand, counting down.
TTCAAAGTGCATGACATATTTTGGTACAATTTTATTCTTAAATTCACTCATGAATGCATGCACACTAACTTTTTCTATAACTAAATCACAATGCTTTCCTATTTTTCCATGTTTTAAAGAATAGTGAACATTCCTAAATCTTTTGACATCTACTAATTGTTGTCCAAAATCATGATCAACACTTTCATGCAAACAAATTCTTAAAAATGAAAGATTTCCATAGTTAATGCATTGTCCAGAAATACAAGAACTTAAATAAAATAATTTATCATTAGATTTTTCACAAAACGAACCTAAAATAAACTCTCTTATTGCTTCAAGAGGCATATCAATAACACAATCCTGTATAATCATGTTAGTATGCAAGGTACAACATATAAAAATAATGAAATTGAGCATGTATTTTACAACAAGATATTCATTGCTTATTAATTTTTACATACCAGGGTTTACATTTTTCAAAAGACCTTTGACTTATTTTAATATTACCAAGGAACACTGAATCGCTACAAAATTTTATATAAAATTCAGTTTGGTTGATCTTATAGATCTAGTGAGAACCAACCACTGTCTTATCTATAGGCCTTGGTACTACCTCCCAGACATCATTCTTCATGATGGAGTTGTATTCCTCCACCATGGCATCCTACCAAACCTACTGTTGTGCAGCATCTTGATAACTAGAAGGCTCACTATCAATGGGCTCGCTTATTAATGCCACATAATCTAAATATTTAGCTAGTGGTCTCCTCTCCCTGCCACTCGTTCTAGGAGCTCCCATAAACCCCCGAGCATCTTGCGCAATCTGAGTTTCCACTTGGATAGACTTTCTCCTACTTGTAGGAGATACACCAATAGATGGATCTTGTTGTTCCTTAGTCTGTTACTCCTGATCCTATGGAATCAACTCACCCAAGGTACATGTATTTGCATTTGTTCTTGTCATAGTGCCCTGTACCTGAGACTCCTGATCCACTTTTGGAGCTTCAATCTGTTGACTCTACTCAACTACTGGAAAATCCTAGGATTTTCTGAAGAATTTCTCGTCTAGAAACTTCACATCACGTCTCACTACGATCCTCCTCATCCTTGGAATAAAGATATTGTATGCCTTGGAGGTTTCATTGTACCCAACAAAGAAACCTTTCTCTGTTGTCAAATCTAACTTGGTTTGTTTCTCTTATGGAATGTGACATTATGTTATACTACCAAAGATCCTAAAATTCCCAACCTCAAGCTTCTTCCCTTTAAAGGCTTCTTTTGGTGTCATTTTCTCCAAAATATTATGAGGTACTCTATTATGAATATAGACTGTTGTGTTGCAAGCCTCTTCCCAAAGATACTTAGGCATATCCTAATCAAACAACATGGCCCTAGCCGCTTCAACAATTTCCTTGTTCTTACACTCAACAACCCTATTTTGTTGTGGGTTGTAGGGAACAATCCACTCTCTCTTGATTCTTCTTTGGTGCAAAAATATTGAAAGGCTTTGCTTTTATACTCACCCCCATTGTCTGTCCAAAGAACCTTGATCTTCCTGTCTGCCATATTCTCCACAAGAGCTTTGAATTCTTGGAAGCGACTGAAGACCTCATCTTTGGTCTTCAAGAAATATATCTAGGTCTTCCTAAATAAATCATCAATGAAGGTTACATAATACTCATAATCCCTCAAAGACTGGGTAGACATGGGACCACAAATATCAGAATGTATCAAATCAAGAACACTTGTACTACTATCACTTCTAGGAAAGGTTTCCTTTGAAAATTTCCTAAGTGCACATCCTTTACATGTGTCACTGTGCTCTACACTCAACTCTAGAATTCCTATCATAGTTTCTCTAAGAAATTTCAATGCCCCATGGTGTATGTGTCCCATCCATCTATACCATAGCTCTCCTATTTCCCTGTTCTTGTTACTGCTCACTAGTGCCTTTGGAGTTTCAAACTGCAACGTGTATAAATTATCACTTCTAACCTCAATATGCTTTGCCTTCTTCTAGTCCTTATATTTTAAATACACCTTCTATCCTTGAAAGAGTATGATGTACCCTTTGTCTTCAAGGGAAGATAATGAAATCAGATTCATGTACATCCCTAGCACATGCAATACATCTGTGATCTTAATATCACTGCTTGAATCCCTATGAAACGAAACAGTCCCTCTCCCAACTAGAGTGCAGGTGGACTTGTTTCCCATTTTTATCTGGAAGCCTATCTCTTTTGCATTGTAGTTGGAGAAGTTTTCTCTAACTCCTGTCATATGGCATGGCACACCACTGTCAATGTACCAGACCCCTATAGTGCTCGAGCTAGATAAGTAGTTTAGAAGAGCAAACTCATTTTCTAGTCTATAGGATAGCGAATCAACATCCATTGAAGTTTTTGTCTGCTTCTTCTTCTTGTCTCCTTTCTTTCAATTCAGACATTGACTGACATAACATTTAATTTTGCTCAGGTCTTTCTTTTTCTTGTTGTCCTCTTTTGAGGTAGACTCACTGCTTGAGCCTTTCTTGGATTTTCCTTTGTTAGCAAGAGCAACATTCTCTTCCACCTCACCCTTATGACCAATGTTGCTACCTCCATTAACATAACTCATTTGTAACTCTTCCTGAGTGAAATCATTCCACAAATGATCCCAATCAAGAATATATTTCCGTCTAGATACAACTTTGACAAAGATGCCCCATTCTTTTGTGAATCTTTCCTTGATGTAATCCTAACAACCTCATCATTTGGTATTGCTACCCCGATAATTACCAACTCATCTTTTAATGTTCTGATCCTAGTAAGGTGTCCACAACGCTCTCCCTTTTCTTCATTCTGGTGTTTCTCAGTTTATCCTTGAGAATTAGCGGCCTATTCAAATTTAAACTTTGGTATAGGTTGAGTATGGAATCATACATCTTTTTGCAGGTGTCTAAATCTGGTTGCTTATTCCTTTAGACCATTCTCCTCTAGTAACAAAAGAATTCTTGCTTTCCACATGCCAAATTTTGAAGCCCCCTCAAGTCTATTTGAATTTCTTAATCCAACTGTCGCCATTGCTGAAACCCTTGAACTTAAACCTCCCTGAACACAAAAAGAAAAATTGAAACTTGCACTTATGTGATTAAGCCCTAGTTTTCTCTTTCAGAGTATGTGCTCTAATACCTTGTGAAAAATATGTCTCCTCTATTAGTGTTGTGAAGCCCAACAATAAATTCACTATTGTTTAAACTCAAAAATTCAAATAACAAAAATAAAATTACTGAAACAAAGATTTAATGCATGCACAACACCATTTAAAAAAATACTGAACACAACAAAAAATTAGAGAAAACAAATCACACTTTGACACAATGATTTACCTTGGAAAACCCCTAACTTTGGGGAAAAACCAACATTCAAAGAGAGATATTTTATTACTCCAAAAAAGAAGAAATTTACAACAACTACTAGAACTTGGCATCCACAACAATATTGCAAACTTGGATAATGCTCAACTCCTTCCTCTGTTCACTGCAATCTCTATTTATTCTTGTCATTTCTTGCAAAAACCTTCAATCTGTCTATCTCAAACACACACCTCAATTTCCTTTTTATAACCTCTTATGCACCAATAGTGAAATAAAGTAATGTTTTAACTTTAGGAAAAAAACAAAGATGTTTCTAAAAATAAATTTCCAAAGTGGCAAGTGCATAGGGGATGATAAGGAAAAATCAGGAAAACTGGAGATATCTATCTCCACCACTACTCCAGCCTAGGTGACACGGTTCTAGGCTGGAAACACCTCTGAGCTACTATTTTTAACAATATCTAATCTTACAATTCCATTGGAGGTTATTGGAATTTCATATGATATATGTAGTTTTACTTATTCTAGGTTGTGTTTTCTTAGGCTATTATCCCTTCTTATTTAAATTTTAGGTGTCCATATGCTAGGTGCAAGTAAGGCTTGGAAACAACAAGATTAGTTGCACTCGCATGGATTGCATGAAGCTTCCCAAATTTCTCATCTTCACATTTTCTTCATTATAACTCTGCTTATTATAGAATAGAGTGTATAGTTTTATGCTTCGTGTGATATTGTCATAGAAAGTTTTGAATGAACCTAGCATGGTCATGTTATATTTTTAATACTGATCAATCATTTATCCATTTATTTCAACAATTTTGGAAGTCATTGCTTCCTCTGATATTTTGTAAACTAATTTTCATTTATTCTCAACATGCTTAAAACTATATTGTATCTTCTTCCTTTTATGTCATGCTAAACCCTTTGATAAAAATATTATAGTTAATACATACATTAGTATTGCTCACATCCCATAACAGTGTGTAGATTGTTTCAAATATATGTGTTGGAAAAACTTCAAAAAACTAATTGGTTTTACTCTCAAATTAATGTAGCCAAGGAAAAAAAAATTATGTTTGTTTAAAGGCTTCGTAAATGAAAAGAATAGGTTTTTCTATAGATTAATGTAGTTTAAGGTTTCATAAATGAATTAGATTAAGCTTTTCTTCAAATTAAATCCATTTGAAATCTATTGGAACTAAAGAAATAAGTTTTACTTCAAATTTATATATTTCTAGAGCAGCAATCTAAAAACAAAGCTTTTTCCTCAAATATATTAGTTGAGAGCTTCAAAAACTTTAAAAATATCATGCATTAGATTTATGCATTTGAAATAGATCAATTTTTATCAAAACATGCACATTCGATTGAACCACCACTACTCTGAGATTTGTTTGCAAATCAAAGAACAAAACTGTCATACCAGTATTTGGTAAGAACTTCACAACAACACAACCTTGTTTTATTTATGCAAACATTATTTATAATTGTAAAGACAACATAATATGAAAAATATATTAAAATAAAAAATTGTAAATTAGAGTTTTAAAATAAATATAAAAAATTAAAAATCTAAACATTCAATTTTCTATTTGATTTTTTTATTTAATTTATATCTCTAAAAAAAATAAAATAACATTTCTAGTTTATAAATTTAATAATTAATATACAATATTTATAATTATTAATAATCAATAAATTAATCATTTTTAAGTGTATAATTTATTCATTTGATAAAAACGTATTATAATCATTTTCATGATTTTATATATTTCTCATAATAGTAAAATCATTCTATTTCTAATTTATACTATCTTCAATATAATAAATTTTAAATTGTTAATAATAACACATATTTATGATATATTATTTATCCATTACATTATATTTTTTTATATATATTCATAATAATTATATTTGTATATTTGTTTTTTATATTCTTTATTTATAAAAATATTAAAGATTTTATTTTATAAAATAATATAATAAATTATATAATGATCAACAATTAGTTTAAGATTATAAGTTAAGATGATGATTTATATATAAACACACTTTTGAAATAATAAAGAGGGATTAAAATTCAACTTTATATGTGATTCCTTGTATGATTAGATTTCAAGTTATGAAAAACAAGTGATTGAAGTTTTCTTCACTTATAGAAGTGATTTTTTTTTTATTTGATATATTTTATAAATATTAATTCTACACTTTTAGATATTAGAATATGTTCATTGTATTTTTTGAAATATGTATATATAAAGTAATGCTTTTTTTCTTTTTCTTTTAGGTTCATCGCTTTAGGTTTTAAGGATGTAATTTTTTTTATCTATCTTTTTTAAATGTGCAATTAATCTTTGCATCTATAGAAGAGAATTTTTTAATGAATATTTTCTATTAAATTTTTTATTAAAGAAAATGTAAATAGTACAATATTCATAAAAAGGAGGGTGGTAGATGACACACCAACAAGTTTAACAAAATGGCCAATACAAAGGTGCCAAGCTCAAAAACATAACTATGCAGGCATGGCTATGCTAGGTGGAGGAGGAGGGTCTTGATCAAGGCTTCCCCCAAACATCATTGAGGGTGACATCATCAATCAACTCTCAACCAATGAGAGTGACAACATCTTCATTCTCCTCAATAAGGTACTAAGTGTGAACTAAAGAGATGGTGAGTGACACATGAGGGAACTTACTAGTGTTTAGCTAGCCAAAGTCTTTCTTTGGATATTGTAGATGTGAAGGTTGAGGCCATCCTCCATGTGAAATAGAGTCCTTGGGATTTCAAGGCACAAGATCACAAGAGTGAGAACCATGATCTCCATGCATTTCTTGAGACCATAGGGATGAGTGCTTGCATCCTTGTTGTCACCCTCAAGAGGAGGTGGAGTTGGAAGGAACCTGATCGAGAATGCATGGGGTATTATACCCTGGTGGTCCAATAGCTCTTAGAGATGTGCAACTTCAATTAAAACCTTGTTGGCTTGCATCTGAATCTATACAAGGACATTAGAGAAAATGATCAATTTATTATACAAAGAAAAATGTTTATCTGTAGCATAGTGAGAAAAAAGAGCAACATTCTTATCTTTTCAAATATTTAAGAGAATTTCTACCTTGAAAGCATGTCAAATTTGGGTATACTTGTGTGGGAGACAAGGCCAATCTCCAAGAAAACTATGTGCCACAAGAATGGGGCAAGTGTGAAAGGTTTGAAGAAATCAAGAATCCAATTCTAGGGTTCTTTGGCTTAGGGTAGATTTAGAAGATATGCTTGATGGATTCAATTTAACCACATAAAGGACAATTAGGATTGGGAATTCCCATGTGAGCAAGATGAGGCTTAAAAGGAAGGATTTAGTACAATAAGCACCATGCAAAGTGAGTTGAATTGGGCTCCAACATCACAAATCAAATGCCCTAAAATATTTTTTCCACATCCCTTAAGAGGATTGTAGTCGCCAATGAAGACTGAGCTAACCCACCATATGCAAGTGTGAAGATAGGAAAGAACAATCCTTAGAGGGTTTGTAATTTTGAAAGGGGGTGTGGATACCACTTCTAGCCCTTCCACCAAGGTTTGAGACATCTCAATCCAACTTTGTGACACATAAGAGGAGGAACAACATCAATAACCACTTGTTAAGTCTCCTGGTGTTGATTAGAGAGCCTAAATTTTGACTTGAATGCAAACTAGGGAAGAAAATTCTTGGTGGCTTGACGAATGAAATTTGGTAAAATTAATGCTCCTTGTTTGAAATAATTCAAGGAATGAGTACAGGGTAAGAGATCCAATGTCTCTCTTGAGAATTGAGAAGTGAGGACCACCAAATAGAGTATTAATTAATGTATATACCATTATGAAATTTATCTCCAACCTAATGAAGTTAGGGTTCAATGGCTTTCTGAGCCTTTCAAATAATTTTGATAACAAAAGTCCCTTGAATGTAAATAGGTCCTTTCACGGGGAGAAGAGTGCCCAAGTCTGAGCATTTCCAAGTTGAATGACCTTGAGGAGTGTTTGTGCTAATATAGTGACAAACAAGAATTTTCCAAGTTTCATTACCTTGGAGAGCTCTAATGATTCATTTAACACACAACGTGATTCCTTGATGGTGAATGAAAATTAATCCCAAGCCTCTAGCCTCATAAGGGAGGAAATAAAAACCTTAGACTACATGAGGTAAGCCTTGATGCCCATCATTGGAAGTCCTGAGAAAATATTTGAAGAGCTTCTCAACCTTCAACCTTGGAAGGGACTTAGCATGATGAGTAGTAAACATGAATGGTTGCCAAAATCTGATGCAAGAGCATCCAGTGGTGTGAGGGAAATCTTGCATCACCCAAAAATATGCTTTCCATTTATGTTCCTTTTGTTTATTTTTTGTAAATATTTTTGTATTTTTGGATACCCTTTTCGTCGAATAAGAGTTCCCAACTTTCAAAACTGCTCTTATACTTTTTCTGCTCAATTGCTATTTTTAGCAAGTGTGAATTTGAAGGCATGGGAAGACATAAATTTATGGGAAGGTTCAATACAGAAAAATAATCACTTTGGCAAAAGAATCAGGTCAAGATCATTCACAGTTTGAAATTTATTCAAGTTCCAGTTTCTACTTTTTGCCCTGAAAAACCTTTCAAGTCCAGTTTGAGGCACTAAATAGTCCCATATGGGCCCAAAAATCATCAAAACTAGTAGAGATTCTTCTTAGTGTGTTCTTCACTTTGAGACAATTCCAACGGTGCAAACGGTTCGAAAAACGGAGTCCTGGATCAAAAGTTATGGCTTCTGGAAGTTGGCCGATTTTTAGAAAATTACCAATTTTCAAATTAGGACTCAATTTTTGAATTTCAAATTGCAACTTTTGGCACTAAACTGCCAAAAATCACAACTCGAATGTTGTTTTTGGCTTCAAACCAAAAAGGGTCTATTTATGGGCTAGTTTCTAATTTTTGTGTAGCTTTTATTTCGGGAAAAAGAGTTTGCATGTTGCGAAAGGGGAACTTGGGTAGTTTTATGAATTTTTTTGTAACTTGTATGTATTGTAGAGCTCGAGGATTTGGGATCCCCTACATGTAAGAATTTCCATTCTGAATAATAATAAGATTTCTCTAGTTATTTGCATCATTTCCTATGTCTCGGGTTTGCTCCCTCATTAGGTGGTATTAGAGTGGGCTTTCTTGAGCGAAGGACAGATCATCGATCATGAGGCAGTTCACACTAGGACTATTGTTGTGGGTTCAAGATATTCAAGATGCCTCCAAGAGTGATGCTTGGTAGGTGTGGTGGTGCTAGAGGTGGCATAAATGCTGGTGGAAGATATCCATTGGCGGCCAAGGGTTTTAGAGCCCTCTAGAGACAAAATGATGCATTGCATGAACATATGAGAAGAGGGTTAAACCTGGGAAGGAGAGGAGAAAGTGAAGATGAAGAAGAGGTGGAAGATTCAGACGTAGAAGAGGAAGAAGATGTGATTGATCAAGATCAGATGCGGCTGATAAGGGTTATTTCGAAGATCAAAAAAAGACCTAGAATAGAAGTTCCCAGTTATTCCAGAAGTTTGAACCTGAAAGAGTTGATCGATTGGATCAACAAGCTAGAAGAGTATTTCGAGTGTGAATAAGTAGAGGAACTAGATATGGTTAAGTTTTAAAAAACAAAGCTGAAGGGCCATGCCAATATTTGGTGGAAAGAGGTCCAGTTAGAGAGAAATCAAAGAGAAAAAGGAAAGATCAGTAGTTGGGATCACATGGTGGAGAAATTGAAGAAGCAATTCATACTAGTGGACTACGAGTTAGATCTACTGAAGAAATTGCAAGGGTTGAAGCAAAAAAGTAGATCTATGAAAGAATACACAGAATATTTTCACAAGATGATCATCAGAATGGGCCATGTAGAGGCCAACAAGGAGAAGGTAGCTTGCTATCCTAATGGGTTACGACCGAGCATTCAAGAGGAGCTAAGCCTAGTCAAAATGACCACCATTTAGGATGCGTGCCAGTTTTCTTTGAAAGTTGAGGAGAAGTTAAACAAAAGATTTGACTACAAGAAAAAAGGATGAGGAGGTCAAAGTGGAAGGGGTAGTAGAAGATCTTCTGGGAGCTGAAATGAGGATGAGAGGGAAAATGAAGATGTGGGTACCAGTCGAGGAAAAAAGAGTGATAACTTCTACTACCCTCGTGATCAAAATAGTGGTGATCAAAGACGTAGAGGATGAGGAAGATCTGGGCCAGGACTCGGAAGAGGTGGCTTCAGAGGAACTTGTTTCCATTGTGGTGAAGAAGGGCATCGAGCCTATGAATGTACGCAATACCAAGGATAGAAAAAAGGCCGAAAGGTCATGGAAGGGTTGCATATGCAGATGAGGAGGCTCAATCTAAGCATTCAGATGACACTGAAAGAGGAAAAGCCCTAGTGGTTAGAAGAGCCCTAGTGATTGAAGAGAAGGAGCTAGAACAAAGGAAGAATCTGTTCCACACAAGGTGCAAGTGTGAAGACAAATGTTGTGATGTCATTATTGACAGTGGGAGCACTGATAATCTGGTGTTAGAAGAGATGGTTACAAAGTTGAAACTGAAAAGGGAAAGGCATCCACATCCATATCAGATTGCATAGTTGCAAAAAGACCACAAAGTTTTGGTCAATGAGTAGTGCCTAGTAAAGTTCAAGATCGAAAGCTATTGTGATGAGGTACTATGTGATATCATCCCCATGATGCATGTCACATGTTGTTGGGGAGGCCATGGCAGTTCAATAGGCAAGATGTACATGATGGCCATGCAAACACTTATTCTTTGATTAAGGATGTAGTCTGCCATAAGTTGAAACCCCTGAAGAAGGATGAAAAAAAGCTATGCAGTAGTGGTAGAATTTGTTTTGTTGATGGAAGGAAATTTTTAGAAGGCATGAAGCATGAGTGTATGTGTTATGCATTGATTCCTAAAATGGATAAGGAAGATAGTGAGAAGGTGCCAGTAGGAGTTTCTGGACTATTGGATGAGTTTTAGAAGATTATTTTTGATAACGTACCTGAGGATTTACCACCAATGAGGAAGATCAATTATTAGATTGACTTGATCCTTGGAGCCAGTTTTCCAAATAAGGCAACTCACATAATGACTCCTGCAGAAAATGAGGAGTTGAACAAACAAGTTCAGGACTTGTTGAGAAATGGTATGATTTGAGAGAGTTTGAGCCCATGTGTAGTACATGCAGTACTAGAACTAAAGAAGGATGGGGAGTGGAGGATGTGTATAGACTCCTAAGCCATAAATAAGATAACAATCAAGTACAGATTTCCCTTGCCAAGGACGAATGACCTAATGGACTATTTGAGTGGAGCTCAGTACTTTGATTTGAAGAGTGGATATCACCAGATTCGGATTCAAGAAGGCGATGAATGGAAGACTGTCTTCAAGACCAAGGAGGGCATGTACGAGTGGTTAGTCATGCCTTTTGGGCTAACCAATGCACTGAGCACATTCATGTGGTTCATGAAGGAGGTAATAAAAGAGTTTTTGGGAAGTTTTTTCATTGTATATCTAGATGATATTTTGTTTTTTAGTAAGACTTTGGATGAGAATTTAATGCATATTCGTAGAGCTTTTGAGAAGTTGAGAGAAAAAAAATTGTTGATTAATCTAAAGAAGTGTAGTTTTGTGAAGGAGTTAGTGTACTTGGGGTTTGTTGTCTCGACAGAACATCTCAAGATGGATCCAGAAAAGGTGAAGGCTATTCTAGAATGACCTACCCTAAGAACTGTTACTAAGGTGAGATATTTCCATGTTTTGACCAGTTTTTACAAAAAAATCATTAGAAACTTCAGTAGTATTTGTGCACCCCTAACTGAAACAATGAGAGGGGATAGAAAAGAGTTCAAGTGGAGAATTCGAGCAACAAAGAGTTTTGATCTATTGAAGAAGAAGGTGATAGAGCAACCAGTTTTGGCCTTGCCAGATTTTAACAAGGTCTTTCAGGTGGATTGTCATACTAGTGGTTGTGCCATTGGAGCAATGTTGAGCCAAGAAGGTAAGCCCATTGCATATTTCAATGAAAAGTTAAATAATGCAAAGAGAAATTATTTTGTATATGATTAGGAATTTTATGCAATAGTTCAAGCATTAAAGAAATGAAGACATTATCTATTGTCAAAGGAGTTTTTTTTGTTTACTGATCATCAAGCATTACAGTACCTGAGTAGTCAGGGAAAATTAAACCAGAGGCATATGAAATGTGTAGAATTTTTGTAGAGTTATACCTTTGTTTTAAAGCATAGGAGTGGCAAGTCGAATAGGGTTGCAGATGCCTTAACTAGGAGGCAAATATTGTTGATAGAGATGCAAATTGAAGTGGTTGGGTTCAATGAACTCAAGATGTTGTACCCTGAAGATCTTGATTTTGCAGAGGCTTGGAAAGTTTAAAAAGAACCTGTTACAGTTGACAAGATGAAGTGGCTGGATTTCATAATCCAGGATGGCATGTTGTTTAAGGGAAGTTAATTTTGTATTTCAAGGAGTTCCATGAGGGAGAACTTGATAAAGGAGAAGCATAATGGATGAATGGTAGGACATTTTGGTCGGGATAAGACCATTGCTATTATTAGTGAGCATTATTATTGGCCTCAATTATCACAAGATGTGAAAAAGTTTGTGCAGAGTTGTAGGGTATGTCAGATGGCTAAAGGAGTGAGCTAGAATACTGGGTTGTATCAACCATTACCTGTACCAGAGAGGTCATGGGAGGATATAAATATGGAATTTGTTCTTGGCTTGCCAGGATACAAAGAGGGAATGATTTAGTATTTGTGGTAGTTTACAAGTTTTCAAAGATGACATATTTCATTCCATGCCAAAAGACCCATGATGCAGTCCACATTGCTAACTTGTTCTTTAGAGAAGTGGTGAGACTACATGGTCTGCCAAAAAGTATAGTCTTAGATCATGACACAAATTTTTTTGGATATTTTTGGAGGACCTTGTGGAAGAAGTTGAAAACAAAGTTGAAGTTCAATTCTGCACACCATCCACAAACTGATGGGAAGACTGAGGTTGTGAATAGAAGTTTGGGTAACCTGCTGAGATGCTTGGTAGGAGAAAAACCCAAGGGATGGGACTTGATCTTGCCCCAGAAAGAATTTTCTTACAACAATTCTATCAACAAAAATATTGGTAGATCACCATTCCAGATTGTGTATGGAGGCAGTCCTAAGACCGCTCCAGAATTGAGAAAGATGGACCAAGAGAAGAAGACAAGTGTCAAAGCTGAAGACTTTGCAGAACACATAAAAAATATACATGAGAAGGTAAGAGAACATATTAATAAGATGAATGTGTAGTATAAGGCTAAGGTAGATCAAAAGAGGAGATATAAGGAGTTTCATATTGGTGATGAAGTGATGGTCCATTTGAGGAAGGAAAGGTTTCCAGTGGGAACCTATAACAAATTGAAGATGAAGAAGTTCAGTCCCTATAAAATTTTGAAGAGGCATGATTCAAGGAATGCCTATGAGGTAGAGTTGCTAGATGGATTCAACATTTCCCCTGTGTTCAATATTTTAGATTTGACAAAGTACCATGAAGGTGGTGCAGAGGAAGTACCAACAATGGAACAGTGTGGCATTCCATAACCTACTTTAGAGAAGGAAGAGATTGAAGAAATCTTGGATAGCCATGTGGGAAGGAGTACTAGAAATAGATAGTATGAAGAATATTTGGTGAAGTGGAGAGGAAGGCCTATGGAAGATTCATCCTGGCTATCTAAGACATAGGTTGACTATTTGGGTTTTCCTCAACCATCTGAGACGTGATGGGGTGACTTCTCAAATTACCTTGGGTGTCTGATGTAGGAGCATCCAGTGGTGTGAGGGAAATCTTGCATCACCCAAAAATATGCTTTCCATTTATGTTCCTTTTGTTTTCTTTATGTAGATATTTTTGTATTTCTGGATACCCTTTTCGTCGAATAAGAGTTCCCAACTTTCATAACTATTTTTTTGTTTTTTCTGCTCAACTGCTATTTTTAGTGTGTGAATTTGAAGGCATGGGAAGACAAAAATTTATGGCAAGGTTTAAGACAGAAAAATAAGTACTTTGGAAAAAGAATTAGGTCAAGATCATTCACGGTTTGAAAGTGATTCAAGTTCCAGTTTTTGCTTTTTGCCCTAAAAAACCTTTCGAGTCCAATTTGAGACACTAAACGGTCCTATACAGGCCTAAAAATCATCGTAACTAGCAAAGCTAATTTTTAGCGCATTCTTCACTCCGAGACCTTTCCAACGATGCAAACGGTTCAAAAAGAGGAGTCTCAGATCAAAAGTTATGGCTTCCAGAAGTTGGCCGATTTTTAGAAAATTGTCAATTTTTAAATTAGGACTCAATTTTTGAATTTCAAATTGTAACTTTTGGCACTAAAATGCCAAAAATCATAACTCGAATGTTCTTTTTGGCTCCAAACCGAAAAGGGGCTATTTATGGGCTAGTTTCTGATTTTTGGGTAGCTTTTATTTTGAGAAAAAGAGTTCACATGTTGCGAAAGGGGAACTTGAGTAGTTTTTTGAAATTTCCTGTATTTTTCTATAACTTGCATGTATCGCAAAGCTCGAAGATTTGGGATTCTCTATATGTAAGAATTTATATTCTGAATAATAATAAGATTTCTTTGGTTATTTGCATCATTTCTTGTGTCTTGAGTTTGCTCCCTTGTCAAAATCTTGGAGCAAACTTAAAATTTTCTAGTCAATGAAAGAGGCTTATGTCATGTTCTCAAATTGGAGGTACCATGATTTAATTAATTAAGTTATCCAAATTAATAATATATCAAAACTTAATTGATTATTTTAATTAAATTAAATAGAGATATTAAATTAATTATTTATAAAGTTATTCCAATAAATCATTATCAAATGGATGACTTTATATTTAATTGATTTAATAAAGTGACTAAATAAAATAATAAATCATAAAGTCATTTAAAAGAATAAAATAATATTATTTCTAGAAGCTTCTTGAAGTTGGATGAGAATTATTTATAAGGAGCTCAATGCAAGTTATTTTCATCGTGTTTGGAGTTATTCTATTTTTCATACCTACTTGGAAAGAGTTGAGGCTTACATTGCCCGAGGGTTTGAAGACTCTAGGGTACGGGTTTCGGTTATGAAAGATCAACCCCATATGGAGATTGTGGAGAAATCCATCTAAGGTTTCTACTTATACTTCATTGAAGGATTCAATCAATTGCAATAGCTGTTGTATAATTGCAATTTTGAACATTAAGTAGATTGAATGCAATCATTGGGTTGTAGCCGCTGATGTATTGTTGTAACTTATTCATGAAGGAATTCACTACTTGCTGAAAGATTGATAATTATAACAACTGATGTATTGTTATAATTTCATTGGGAAAATTTAATGGGCAAAGGCCAAATTTGGTGAAATTGATTTGGTGATAATTTGGGAGAATAAATTCAATTTGATACTTGCATCGATTTATTCCTTTGGGGTCGATTTTGGAAAAGAATAATAATCAGGATTTTATTTGAGGAAATCGTGGCACATTTGGGTGGATATCAACATTCAGAAAGTAATCAGAATTTCTTCTAGAAAGATCGTGGCATATTGTGGAAGATATCAGCCTTGAAACATCATCGATTTGCATAAACAAGTCGTGGAAATTCAGTTTGTTGGAGCGCTGCTATATGAAGGTGAAATCGTGGATTATTTCGGACTATTTGATGCTCAGTTGAGAATGTTTTCCAGTCAGACCTGATCGTGGGGATTAGCTTGCATGAGCGCTGCCATCCAGAGGAAAATAGATCACTTCCAAGGAGACTATCGCTGCCATCGATTTGTATCAAGTTCCTCATTGGTTTTGCATTGTCATAGATATCATTGCATATTAATTGTAATCAGTTTAGCATTGCATCTTCATTGTATTCAGCTTGTTGTCAATTTCTTATTGACAATAATATTATTGTAATACTCATATCGGCTTTATAGAGGAGAGGCGATCACCCTATATTGCATTATAATCAACATTGTAAGAAGTTGGCATCAAATAATATTAAGTGTGGAAACTTTGGAGCTGCATGCCAAGTATTTGATATAATGCCTTTGGCTGTAGATGATAGTTTCAGTTTGAGTTAAAGTCTGAATGTGCATGCCAAATGTTGTTAAAATACCTCTTGGCTGTAGCTACACATTTACTCAATTGCACTTCACTTTCAGTCATTATAAGGCATTGTATCTCATCTCATTCATTAGCTTCAGTTTTAAAAGAGTTCACGTCATCCATGACAATTGCTTGGCATAATGTCTCTTGCGTCTATTATGCATTTGCATTATATTTTCAATCATCATTGAGCATTAGGAAGTCATTAAAATCCATTGTATTGCATTTCCATTTAGTTTCAGTCCTTGCATACTTTCATTCAAGTCATTTAATTTATCGAATCGAAACATTATATGCATCTGAAATTATCAAAAAGAAACAACAATCAGTAAGTTCAGTTGATGCAAGACAAGTGTTTGACAAAAATCTCAAAGGTTTAAATCAGCAGATTAAGGCCAAAATTAGCAAGGGACATTACAGCTTAGTAATCCAATATCACATCTTCTTTTCAATTCTCGCAATATTTTCCTGTTAAAGCTCTGAAGGAGTGACAATAGTTTCTTGTTAAAGCTCTGAAGGAGTAACATGGAAGGAAAAGGGTATTCCTAGAAATTGGAATATTTCCTTACGTTAAATCCATTTGCAATTAAAATGGTCAAGCCAATCTGGCTTGGGAAGAAATGACTGTTTATAACATAAATTCTTGTGCCACTAAATAATATTGGAGCTAGAAGCTTGACAACAAACATTTAGGTATTGAAGATCTTGATTGATGTTATATTTTTCCTCACAAAGACTAAGAAAAGAGTTATTAGAAAAATGGTCATTTACAAGTTGTTGAAAAGAATTAGGAAGAGAAATTCCCTTGACATGGAACTAAATAATTTGATCAAGTAGGTATCCAAAATCTTCAACAACCAAAACATAAAGAGTTAAAGGAAGAGGGCAACCTTGTCTAAAGAACAAAAAGAGTCCAAAAGAGGTGGATTGTTTGCTTGAGAAAGAAATGCCACCACAAGCATCTGCAAAAAGCATTTAAACCATTAAAATGAATCAAGGACCAAAGCCAAGAGCATATAGCATAACCAATATGAAGGGCCACTCTATGTGATCATAGGCTTTAGTAAAGTCTATTTTGACAAACAATGTGGGTTGTTGAGAGTGACGAGCCCATTCCATACTTTCCTAAACCACAATTATATTATCCAAAATAAATTTAGATTTAATAAAACTTGTCTTCTATATCCGAACAATTAACAATAACATTGAATGAAGATTGACAACTATTATTTTGGATATAATCTTATACGAAACATTCAACATAGATATGTCTCACCAATTGTTGATATCCTTTGAATTTCCTACCTTAGGTATGAATTTAATGGCTCCTTTGTTAATGATATTTCTTAATGACCTAGTTTGATTGGATTCAAGATATGCATTGTTTAGGTCATTAGCAACCATAGCCCAAAAGGTTTTATAAAATTCACAAGGGAAGCCACCAAGGCTAGGGGCTTCGTCATTGACCATAGAGAATACCGCTCCCTTAAGATCACTCTGAGTGAGGAATTGGTCAAAAAGTATGCATTTGGAATTTGAAAGTTGGTAAGGAATGACCACAAGACATTCTTGTAGAACAATTTATCTTGCAAGAGTATAATCTTGGGCCACACAAGATTTATCATAGTGTAGGAAAAATGCTTAAAGAATGTCAATAAGCCCTTTAACTAGTTTTTGTCCTTCTCAAATTTTCTTTTAATAGAATGAGATTTCTGGTGAGCTTGCAGAGCTTGAAATATTTTTTTGGAGACCTTGTCTTTAATTTTAAGCCAATGCAACCATACTTTGATTTGAGTTCCATAAGAAATGCAAGCATCTATATCTTTCTTTTAATGTCACAATTGGGCTAGCTAAAGATGGGAAATAGAGTCAAATGAATACACTTCAAGAGTAGTGGTGTCAAGGTGAAGCTCCTAGGTAGTGGCTTCATACAAGTGGTGGAGAAAATAAAATAATTATCAGTCATAGATGTGGAGAAACTGAGAGGTGCAAATTATGGCATCATTTGACTAGGTTATCCACTCGATGTCGTGTGAAGGATGTGGCTCCAAATTTTAGACTTGTTGGATATGTATTTTCACGGCCTTATGATTAAGAGACATGTTGAGGAAGAACATACTCTAAGATATTTTGGAGAAACATTTTACCACTCAATAAAATTGTATAGGAAAGTGGTCAAATAAGATAATATCTGTTAACAATTCAACTATCAAAGAATAACAATTGGAAAAAGTAAAGAATGATTGAGCCAAAATCATGGCTTGATTGATCCTTTTCAAGACCTTGTCAGGCCTAGCTTTCAATTTCCTCATGTACCAAGTTGTTTGATCATGGTAGCAATTGAAGTTGGGGTTAAAAAAAACTAATTTATTATGCATTAAAAACTAAGCCTCTCTTTTGCTAGGGTAGTTGAAGAAGTTGGGCCCAATTTTTGGTCAAAAAATGGAAGTTGGGTTCACTTTTTGAACAAAACTTGGAAGTGTTTTTCCCAAAATTGAAGTTTTTCATACTTGGAGTAAAAATTTGAAGTACTTACACATAAAATCTTGAGAAAGTCTAGGAATATGAAATGTGGGATTTTGAGTGTAGTTTTCAAATATATAATTTATTATAATACCTAGATGACACAAATTTTAATTTGGTATAGGATGTACAAAATTTATTTTTTTAAAGTCACTTTTTAGGGCCATAACATGCACATTTACAAAAAGCATAATTTGAACTAAATAAAAGTATTTTTCTTATTCCTTTTGGAGAAAGATGTGTACTATAGTGAATTTTGATGAGGATTTTTGTAATAATTTTTTTTCAAATATTTATTTTTAAATTAAATGTTTATAAGCCCTAATCTATATTTTTGAAAACTCCTCATGTACGAAAAAGCATAATTTGAACTAAAATAATCATAAAATGATTTATTTTCATTGTGTACAAAATGATGTTTAAATTGGTGACATTATTTTTTAAATTTTTGTTTTAAATTAAAAGTTGTTAAAAATAATAATACCTAACATTTTAAGTTTGTGGACCTGTTTCCTTATAAATTAAATAATAAATAGAAAAGCATCTCAAATCATAAAAAAATACATATTTGAAAACTAGACATTTTCATCTATAATAGGTTTTAATTTCATAAAAATTCTAAAAAATAAGTCATCAACAATTTGCTAAAGTCAATTTTTTCTCTTGATGTTAACATGGCCTTGTACTTGTAGGTTTAAGGCTAAGGTTTGGGTTGGGTTACCATGCCTTTTTTAAGACTAAAAAACCAAATTAAAAATATGGGTTGTGAGTTTCAAAGTTTTTGGAACAAGTATCTACTTAAAAATGGGTACATATTCCAAAAACTGAATGGGTGTCTGTTTTAAATATTAAAAATGACACTTCCACTAAAAGAAAATCCAACTTCTTGCACTTACTCTTTGATTGTCCAACACAGGAAAAAAATCACATTTATCATGCAACATCTTGATCATGTTTGAATCCTTGCACAAAACCTAAAGTGGTGACAAGAATTGAATTGGTGATCTAGTACCAGAGACAAGATCCCTTCAATTGATAGCATCATTGGAAGCATAAGCACTAATTACGCCAAAGGAATAATTGTTAACATTGAAAAGAGCCCACACTAAATGAATAGTGGGGCCACATCCATGATTAACTAAAATTTTATGCCACATGGGTGAGAGGAATGTGACAACTTCACTATCACTAGCCTCATGGTCAGTACAAAGAAAAAAAAATGGATAACCAAATAACTTAGCATGCTACAAAAAGGAAAAAACTTGACACTTTAACCTCATGCAGACAAATAATGTCTAAATTTGAATACTTATCACAAATAGAGTATTTGCAAGGGAGGTCAATGAGACCCCTCATATTCCAAGAAATATAATTAATCTATCAATAGGCATTTCCTCATTATCTATCTTGTCAAGGGTAGAGTAAATATTTTGAATCATTGTGTTGGGTGCCTCACAACTCCCAATTTAAATGTTGAGTTTCCCTAGCTAATTGTGTGATGGCATGAACTTTCCTTCTTCCAAATGCCCATATGGGCTCTAGGATCTCCATTGACCCACCGAGGGGGGAGAATTATGTTGGTGTAAGGTTCTAAACCCTAGCCAGTCTCACAAAAATAAATAGTAACTCATTTTTACATAAATATAGAAATGAAATGTATCATCTTCAATACATAAAAATGGCATATTACATCTCACATGTAAAAGTGTCTAATCCAAAATATTAAGTACAATAAATAAGGTACATCATCACATGAAGTACTATCTAGTCAATATTATAGAGTACAAGATATAATTTTTGCAAGAATATGACTGAGGCTCTCATGCCGATCTAGTCATAACAAATACAAGTAAAGATATAAAAGAAATACAATCATTGGAGTTTTAGGCTGCCACTAAACCCAATGATCATTCACAAACCATGAGACAAGAACATGGCTTAGGTGATTTTCCGCCCAACCATGAGACAAGAACATGGCTCAGACACTTTTTCGCCCAACCATGAAGCTTACGCTTCCCTAGAATTCTTCCAAACATGAAGAATACCCAACCCTGCACGAAAAGCTTATCAACCTATAAATGGCTAACAAGATGGAATCTAGTACAACCTGATAGATCTACATGCATTTCACATATGAACATGCTATGCCCTACTATTAGGATATGGCAAAGATAATAAAATAACATCCATCTATTTCAATGGTACACATAGCTTTGACCAAAGAAATTAAAATAAAAATGGTAGGTAGATCTGGCAAAGAAAATCTACTCCCCTTTGTTAGTCCATATTCAACACCCATTCTAGAAGGTAAAGCCAAATCACATGGAAGAAAATAACATAAATATATCAATGTTTATAAAAATAAATAATCTTTTTCTTTCATGCAAAATGATTATATGAATATCTTTGTTATTTTAATCCTTTCATGCATAATGATGTTAAGATGTGTAATTGACATGAAATTTGACTATTGACATACAACTAAATTATTGACATGCAACTTGATTATTGTCATGCAATTTGGTCTCTAACTAATGATATTTTTCAATTACATGTAATATTTAAGGCATATGCAAAACTAACTAATCTTTAATGTCATGCAGGTTAAATCCATAAGAAACCACTTCATTACATATGCAATGTAAAAATCAAATCCATAAGAATTAAATGATAGTTTCATATATTCAATTTTATAGTTTAATGGTAGAATCATCACAATAGAAATACATTGACTTCATGGAAAATACACTATATATTTATATATAGTTTCATGTATATGTGCGTGTGTACTACTGTTTAATGATGTTGAGATTACGAAATAGCACAGTGGTTTTATGACAACAATAAAGAATTCACATATGGATACAATCAATCTATTCATTATTTCGAGCATAATAAATATATATTAATATAATCGACAAGCATGACTTTTATTTTTGTTTATACGTAAAAATCTTTCATAAGTTTCTATTAACAACCACAAGTATATCTCAAACACGATCAATGTTATGGGTTAAACACTACAGGTGAGTCGATTCATTGGATTGATTTATACATGAAATCACCAAGATAGTATACACACGTATATATGACACCTACAAACGTAGATAGATCCATCCTAATGCTTGTTATTTGAATTTTACATTTAATGTCATTTGTGAAGATAACAAAACCCATAAGTGTCCCTTATAAATGGAAAAAAACTTACTATTTCTTGTATTCATTCGCCTCTCTAATAGTCTCATCGGGCTTGAGCCTTCCACACAAGCTTCATAAACTATTAATCTAGTCTTTCGATCTCCTTCCCTATGCTAATTTTTCACTCCGCTCACAATGCCAACCTCCTTTGTCATTGCTCGTATTCTTGGTCGCTGCAACTATGATTTCCAAACCATCGTATCCTTCCTTTATTGAGCTCTCTCTTATGTATGGTTTCTAATATTTTCATGTAAAAAAAAATCAACTCTAGTTGGAGTGTCACTTCAATTCACTCATTTCTTTGCTATTTCAATGACATATACAATAGTACAGTAGCTGATTTAATTTTCAGAGTTTTAGGTTCCATGGGATGCCTAAGAACATTGTGAGTGATAGGGATAAAAGGTTCCTAGGTTTATTCTGGTGGGAGATATTTAGATTGAGTGGGGCTTAGCTCACTTCGAGTACTAGTTATCACCTGCAGACCGATGGGTAGATAGAAATAGTGAACAAGTGGGTGGAGGGATATCTCAAGAATTACATATCAGGGAAATAGAAGGCATGGGTTAAATGGTTGCACCTTGGGGAGTATTGTTACAACTCCACTTACCACATGTCTATCAAGATGCCACCGTTCATGACACTGTACAAATATGAGGCTCCAAACTTTGTTGATCTTCTATTTGGGGACAATAAGGTTACCAAGGATAGGGATTTATTTCAAGAAAGGAAAGATATATTGAAATATCTGAAGGAAAATTTGCAATAGACCCGAAATCAGCAGAATATGTATGTTGATCATCATATAGAGGATAATTTTGAGGTAGGTGACATGGTCTACTTGAGATTAAAACCCTATAGATAGTCCATAGTCAAGAAAAGTGGAGCAGAGAAGCTTAAACTATGGTTCTATGGCCCTTTCAGAGTCTCCAAGTGGATTGGAGAAGTGGATTATGAGCTAGAGTTTCCAACTAATAGTAGAGTACATAATGTATTTCATGTGTCTCACCTCAAAAAGGAATTGAGGCACAATGTGGTTCCCTCCTTAGAGTTGCCACCATTTGATGAGGAGGGGAAGTTGGTTTTGATTCCCAAGGCAATTATCGATGTTAGGGAGTGTACTCTATGTAATAGGTCAATCAAAGAGTATTTGGTTAAGTGGAAGAAACTAAAGAGCACAAAAATATATTGAGAGGGGGGGCTGAATTAGTATATTAACAAATTTTTACCCTCTCAACTTTTATCAACTTTAAACTCTAACACAACATCAACTATGCAAGAGTACAACAATATGAACAAGTTGACACCAAGATTTTACGTGGAAACCGTTACGGGAGAAAACCATGGTACAAGTCATGTACTTTATGATTTATATAAGTTTTACAATGAATGTAGGCACCAACCTACTTGAATCACCAACTTTCACAATTTAGTAGGCACCAACCCACAAGGAGCACCCACTCCTATCTTTGATTTTGTAGGCACCAACCCACAAGGAGCACCAACTCCTATCTCTGATTTTGTAGGCACCAACCCCCACTTGTCAAGCACCAACTTAGCAAAAATAATAACTTAAAGAACAATGTTCCACCTTCAATGTTGCTTCTTCAATGAATGATAGACAATTCTGCTCAAATATATTTCTTTCAAATTTGATCCAAATCACACTATGTTCTTCCTTTCAAATTTGATCCAACATATGCACAACTTCTTTCAAATATGCATGTTCTTTTTCAAGTATGCATTCATCATATATATATCTCCTTTATCCAAACTGTCTATATCCCTTATCAAGTCTGCATCATGTAGTCATAAATCTTTCTTTAACAATCTTCTCTTCAATTTCTACAAGTTTGTTGATGCATATATGATATCCCTTACACAATACTCAACAACTTCTTCCTTCTGATGTAAGTTGTCTCTTTAATGCTCACACAAGAGATAAACTTCTACTCTAAATATTATCTAATCATCTTCCCTGCACAGCCTTGCAAATATGAGTTTGAATCATATATATATATATATATATATAGGTCAAACATTGCACCCTTTGTTGGAGCAATATGTCTCTTTGAATCTGCCTTTTGAAATCTGAATTTTAATCTCTTCCTTAATCAACTTTATCACATCATTGCTTGCATTACATATGATTTAATCAAAAAAAATTCCATGAACAGATCGCTACCTTTTATGTTTTATTTAATTTGTTTGCATCTTCTCAACAATGGATCACACCACTTCAAATCTGCCTTATGTTATTTTTTGTTTGTTTTATAAAAAAAAACTTTAATCACACCCCTTCATTTTTCTTTAATAAATCTGAATTTTGTCTTCTTTAATTTTTCCTTTGTGTAACTTTATTCATAATCACACCTCTTCAACTATAATCGCTCTTTTCTAATTTTTGTCTTCGTCTTTTTTTTTGGCTTTTTGTGACTTTTCATCTTTTCTTAAAAAGATGAATTGCTACTTCTTTAAACTCTTCTGCTACTTTTTATTTGTCTTCTTTTTCCTTATATGATTTTTGTTTTATTCATTGTCTCTTAGTTTTGTTTGATCTGACTTTGCATTATTTTATTAGAATCACATACTTTGTAATTGATGACTTTGACTACTATTAGCTCTTGTTTTTTATAGAATCATATTGTTCAAAATAGTCGCTTCTCATCATTGATAAATTGTGTTATGTTTAGTGATTACTTCTCTTTCAGATTTAAAGAGACTCATCTAATGTTGCTTCTTCTTTCAAATTCAATGAATCTGATCCAGAAATACATTATCATATCTGATTGATTTGAAATATCTTCTTCCATTTGGATCTGGATACTTATATTGTTCATACTTTATTTTATATCTGTTTGTACAAGCATTGAATGTTCTTTATATATCTTCATTTGTCTGATTGCTCCATATTTCATATATTCATTTGTATGCCTTTGAATGCTTCTATGATATTATCACTTTCTCTTGTGTTATCATTAACAAGCTGATTGACAATTTGTAATGGTGCAATCATTTAAGGTTTAACTCTATCAAGTCTATGTTTGGTTGATGGAATAGATTCTCAAATGATCCAGAGCTTGCTCATATGTATGTGTTTTAGGGTATGGATATTGAGGCCCATTCTTCTCTTCTCTTTGTTTTCTCCTCTTCCATGAGTCTGCTACAATAGGCTAGCAATTTGCTCATAAAATTCCTTTGGATTTGCTACACAACCTTTTTCAGATGTATTCTTAAGGTCGGATTGTGTTTATATGATATCTCCTTTTACACCCACACACACTCTACTCTAAAACTCAAAAACCTTCTCTCTCACTCCTTTGACATCAATGACAATATCCAAAAATCTTCTCATTCCTTCTTTGACATTAATGATCGCAAACTTGTCTTTGTATCTTGACATCAATGATAATATTTCCAACATAACCTACCAGTTAAGGATGTTCAAAAAACATTTGCATAATTTTCCAAGGATTCAAAGCACCAATCTAAGTAAGAATGTTGGTTACAAGTCCAAGGTCATTCATTATAAAGAATAATTGAATTGTGTTTTTTTTAGTTGATGAGCACACAAATATACTGAGAGGGGGGGTGGTGAATCAGTATACTAATGAAATTTTCTACCCTCTCTACTTTTATCAACTTCAAACTCTAAATAATATCAACTATGCAAGAAAATAACAGTATGAACAAGGTGACTCCAAGATTTTGTGTGGAAACCCTCGAGGGTGAAAACCACAATACAAAAATTATGTACTTTATAATAAAAATGGATTTACAATGGTGTAGGCTTCAACCTACTAGAGGCACCAACCTCTTACTCAAATATGTAGGCACCAATCTACAAGGAGCAACACCTCCTTCTTGCAAGGAACCAACCTTGGCTCTCTTGACGAAAAAATTTCAAATGTAGATAAGATCTTTCACTAGATCTGCTTCATGCATCAATCTATCTCTCCTTTGTGATATATTTTCTTTTGAACTCACACAAGAGATACTTTTGCAATTACACTTCAAAACTCTAGACACTCACTCTACACATCTTTTTTCAAATCTAAAAATGAATCATATATTTATATACTGATCAACCATTGCAATCTTTGGTAATAGATTGCACCCTTTAAAATCTGCCTCTTCAAGGAACCACTTCAAATATTTTTGTTTATCTTAATTATATCCTTCCAAATTTAATGAATTTGCATCTACATAAATCGCACCATTCCATGTCTTAATTAATTTGTTTTGATAAATCTAAAGTTGCATCCTTTAGAATGAATCACACCATATCATATCTAATGAAAAGACAATTTTTGTCTTATTATAATTTGTCTTTTCTCTTGTTTGTCTTATTCCCAACTTTAATCTCAACTGCACCACTTCATAACAAATATTATACATGTTTTTGTGAATAAGAAAAAAATTGTTTTATGTGTTGCATATTAATCACTACTTTTTATGAACCAAACCACCACCTCAAGAAGTACTTGATTTTCATGCTTATTTCATATTGATCTTATCTCTTGTATATGCACTATGAATAAAAATCTTCTTAAAAACGTATCTTTTTATGATCTGTAAATAAGACAAATTTGTCTTATTTGCCTTTTATCTTTTTCTGATTTTGTTTCTTTTTTACTTGTGTGTTTTTTTTGTCTTATATGCTATATTTGTTTAGCAATGATTTATCTTACCTTCGGATTTAAATCAATCTCTTCAATTTGTACTAGCAATCTGTCATGTTCATGATTTTGCTCAAACAATCTTCAGATTAGTTTGTTGTTTGTTGTCATGTTGTTCATGATTTTCCTCAAACAATCTATTGTATAGGCTTAAATGTTTTCTATCTGCTTTCCACTTCTTGAATGATCTATTGTATTTCAAAATCATATGATATATCTTCTATACTCTTAGCTTGACATCAATGACAATTTCCAACAATCTCCCCCTTTTTCATTGATGGCAACACAAATATTCTTGCATTTCTCCCCCTTACTCTATTCCTCCCCCTTTGACATCAATGGCAAGGGGTCTTCCAACAATGTCTTGCATTTGTTCCATGGAGCTACAAGATACTATGTATAGCTCCCCCTGAATGTATGCTCCCATCTATCAATTGGATGGGTGTGGGACTACTCCCAATTTGTTCCTTAGATACTCAAATGTATCCCTTGGTAGTGGTTTGGTGAATATATTAGAAATTTTCTCTTTGGTAGTAATGTATTCCAAACTCAGTTGTTCTTTAGCCACTTGTTCCCTTAGAAAGTGATACTTGATAGGTATGTGCTTGGTCCTTGAGTGCATCACTGGGTTTTTTGATATGTTGATAGCACTTGTGTTGTTACAATGGATGATGATAGGGTGATTGTACTTAACTTTAATATCTTTCAAAGTTTGTTTCATCCATAGGACTTGGGTGCAACATGTTTTTGCTGCTATGTATTTAGCCTTTGCAGTGGATAATGAAACTGATGCTTGTTTTTTGCTCATCCATGATACTAAGTTTCCACCAAGGAAAAAGGCTCCTCAACTTGTGCTTTTCCTATCATCCAAGCTCCCAGCCCATTCGACATTTGTGTATGCTTCTAAAGTGAATTCCTTTCCACTAGGATACCATAGGCCATATTCCAAAGTACCTTTCAAGTACTTGAAGATTCTCTTTACTACTTGAACATGTGTTTCTTTTGGTGTAGATTGAAATCTTGCCACCATTCCTACAACTTGCATTATATCTGGTTGTGTGGCTATTAAGTACAACAAGCTTCCAATCATAGATCTATAGAGTGTTTGATTGGCATCTTGCGATTCATCCTCTTTGCTCAATTTACAACCTGTAACCATGGAGTGCTTACAGGATTGCAATCTTTCATTCTAAACTTTCTCAATATCTCTTTCACATACTTGGTTTGGGAGATCAAAATTCCTTTGCTTGATTGTGAGATTTGTAAACCAAGGAAGAAAGATAGTTCTCCCAACATTGACATTTCAAACTCCTTTTGCACCATCATAGCAAACTCTTGACACATATTATTTTTGCCTCCAAAAATAATATCATCCACATATACAACCACTATTAATTGATCTTCTCCTATAGTTTTGATACATAAGTTACTATCAACCATGCCTCTTTTGAAACCTTGTTGAAGATATTTATCAAGCTTCACATACCAAGCTCTTGGGGCTTGTTTCAAGCCATAGAGAGCTTTCTTCAACCTGCAAACATAATCCTTGTTTTCTGATAGTAAAAACCCTTCAGGCTGCTCAACATAGACTTCTTCCTTTAAATCTCCATTTAGGAAGGTAGATTTTACATCCATTTGGTACACTTTGAAGTTTTTATGACTTGCATAGGCTAAGAACATCTTGACTGCCTCCATCCTAGCAACTGGTGCAAATGTTTCTTCAAAGTCCACACCTTCAACTTGAGCATAGCCCTTGCAAACTAGCCTTGCTTTGTTTCTTACAACTTGACCATCTTCATTGAGTTTGTTCCTAAAAACCCATTTGGTACCAATTATATTTTTGTCTTTTGGTCTTGGGACAAGTTCCCAAGTGTCATTCTTCTCAATTTGGTTCAACTCTTCATTCATTGCCTCAATCCAACTTTCATCTTTACTTGCTTCTTGGAAGGTTTTGGGTTCAACTTTGGATAGTAATGCAAAATCACAATCTTCTTGGTAGTTCACCATTTTTCTTATTGATCTAAGTCTATCAACAAGGATCAACTCTTCTGGGTGATTTCTTTGCACAAATTTAGATGGTGTCTTTGGAGTCTTCATAGGAGTCTTTTGTGGAGTTTCTATATTTTTCTCTTCATTATTCTCCTCAACCTCTTCTTCTTGTTCATCCCAACATTCTTTTTCTTGATAATCAAATTTGGGTGCCTTAATTTTGTAGTACCTTTCCTCATCAACCTTACATTAGTGCTTTCAACAAATTTTTTCAATCTTTTGTTGTAATAGTGATAGGCTTTGCTTTTTAAGGAGTAACCCAAAAATATCCCTTCATCAGACCGGGAATCAAATTTTCCCAAATTTTCATCATCCCTCTTAAAGTAGCACTTACTTCCAAAAACCTTGAAATACTTGACTGTTCTAGGTCTGCCCTTCCATAGTTCATATGGAGTTTTATCCATACTTCCTCAAGTTGTCCTTTGTTCAAAATGTAGACTGATGTAAGAACTGCTTCTCTCCAAAATGAATTTGGTAGATTGGCTTCATTTAACATAGTCATTGTCATCTCTTGGACTGTTCTATTCTTTCTTTCTACAACACCATTTTGTTGTGGTGTCCTAGCTACTAAATATTGTCTTCTAATCCCATGTTCTTCACAATATTCTATGAATTCATTTGAGGTGAATTCTACCCCTCGATCAGATCTCAAACACTTTATTGTAAGACCTGTTTCATTCTCAACTAGTGCCTTGAATTTCTTGAATTTTTCAAAGGCTTTTGATTTTTATTTTAAGAAAGTTACCCAAGTCATCCTTGAAAAGTCATCAATGAGAAGCATAAAGTAAATCTCACCTTGTAGACTTTTTGTTCTAGCAGGCCCACATAGATCTGCGTGAACAAGTTCCAATGGCTTTGATGATGAATACTCCTTTTTTTAAAAGGATACCCTTGTTTGCTTCCCTTGTTGGCAATGTTTGCAAATGGTATTGCTTGGTTTGCAAATTTTGGGCATGTCCCTTATAGCTTCATTCTTGTTGATCTTAACCAAGTTGTCAAAGTTCAAGTGTCCCATTTGTCTGTGCCACAACCAACTTTCATCTTCTTGGCTCAGAAGGCATCTTTGACCTCTTGTCTCACTTAGAACATACAATTTGTCCTCAATTTTATTTGCATCTGCAATATGTCTTCCATTCTTTCTAATTTCACAACCATCTTGATGAAAGATTAAGGTATGACCTTGGTTGCACATTTGGCTCACACTTAGTAGGTTGTGTTTTAGGCCTTCAACATATAGAGCATTACTTGTCTTTGTTCTTCTATTGTCTAGACTCAAGGTTCCTCTTCCCGCAATCTTTGTTGTGGTACTATCTCCAAACCTTACTAAACCTCCATCTATCTTTTGTAGATGAATGAACGTGTTCATGTCTCCAGTCATGTGGTTTGAACAACCACTATCAATGTACCAACATGATCTTTTTCATTTTGCACATGAGAAGTTGTTTGAACAAGCATAGCTTTCTCTCTATCTTCTTTCCTTTTCTGTTTCCACACTTTCATACTCTCCCCATGTGTTTTGGGTAGTGTTTCTTCTTTTTGAATTGTAGTTGGAAAAATGGTTTTGCATTGCCTTGCTGTATGCCCAAAGTTATTGCATTTGAAACACTCAATTGCAAGGTTAAGTGGATAAAATGAATTATAGTTCCTCCTTTCAGGTTTACTAGGATTAATTTTCTTATCATGAAGCTTGTTGTGACTTCTACAATTCATTGCTTTTTGACCAAATTTGTAGAAAGAGTGGCAATAACCAAAAAACGGATAATATGACCTCTTTGGTAGGAATTGTTTTTGCAGATTGGTCTTTTCTTCCATAGTGCTTTTCTCTAGTGAAGCATCATTGGCTTTAGTTTGAACTTGATTCTCCTCTTTCTTGCTACATTCTCCTTTAGTTGAGCTTTTGGTAACATCAAAATAACTTTTGTAAGATGTTTTTTTTAGCTCTTTTCTTAGTATGACAATTTCACACTTCAATCTTTCACATTCTTTCTCCTTTTCCTCAAGTTGGGTTTTGATTATGTCTTCAATCCTTTTGTATTCTTCAACTTGAATTTTTAGATCTGAAATTAATTTTTCAGATTCTAAAAACTTCTTTCTTTCTTCTTCAAATTTGTTTTTCCTTCTTAAACCTTTCTTTTTTAGCCTTTCAATCTCACTTATGGCAAATTCTAATTCTTCTTCCAAATCTTTTGGATCATGATGTATCTCCTCCTCTTGGTCTTCATCCTTGTCTTCTTCATGCTCAATTACTTCAGCCATGAATAACATTTCATCTTCACAACTTTCCTCCTCAAAGCCACTTGAAGAATCATTGTCTCTATATGAGTATAGACTCTTGAAATTCTTGTTGTTTTTGTGAGACTTATAGTTTTCCCTTCTTGAAGATCTTCCTTTCTTTGGTTTATACTCTTCTTCTTCTTCACTATCAGTACTATGAGCATAAGGGCACGATTTTGCAAAATGTCCAACTTTTCCACATGAGAAGCATTTGAAGGGTAATTTTCCCTTATATTTTCTAGATCCTTTCTTTAACTTTCTCACAAAATTTGCTTCTTCCTCATCTATTAGATTATTGTCTTCCACTTTCTTCCCTTTTGAATTCTTGGAAGCTTCAAATGCTGCCTCCTTTTGTATTGATGTATATTTTCTTGTTCTCATCTCATAGGCTGTTAAGATTCCATGTAGTTCATCCATGGTCAAGGTGTCCAAGTCCTTCATTTCCTCTATTGCTGATACTTTGGGATCAAATCTTGGTGGAAGGGATCTTAACACCTTTTGCACTACTGTTGGTTCCTTTACTTCTTCTCCAGGGCTACGAATGGTGTTGACAACTTCATCCACATGCAAGAAAAATCCAACAATGTTTTCCTCTTCACTCATTTGAAGACTTTCAAAATTTCCTCTCTAAGTTTATAGTTTGGCTCCTTTTACTTTCTAGTCTCCATAGGTTTATTTCAACTTCTCCCAAATCTCTTTGGCAGATTTGCAATGCATTATCTCCACAAGTTTAGATTCACTTAATCCACATAGGATTGCATTCTTGGCTCTAACATTATTTTCACTTGCCTTATTTCCTACTAAATCCATTGGAGGTGTTGAAGGAGCTTTATATACATTTACCACCGATTGCCAAACATCAAATCCTATAGCATTAATATAGGCCTCCATTCTCATGCTCCAAAATGCATTGTTTGTCCCATCAAACAATGGAGCTTTGTTGGAAGAGAATCCTTCTCCACTCATGATGTGTACTATATGGATCTCCCTTCAAGTTTGTTACTTATTCGAAGGGCCTGCTTTGATACCAATTGATGAGCACACAAATATACTGAGAGGGTGGCGGGTGGGGGAATAGGGGGGCGAGGGTGAATCAGTATATTAACGAAATTTTCTACCCTCTCTAATTTTATCAACTTCAAACTCTAAACAATATCAACTATGCAAGAAAATAGTAGTATGAACAAGTTGACTCCAAGATTTTACGTGGAAACCCTTGAGGGTGAAAACCACGATACAAAAATTATGTACTTTATAATAAAAATGGATTTA
This sequence comes from Sequoia sempervirens, assembly GCA_007258455.2. Lineage (NCBI taxonomy): Eukaryota > Viridiplantae > Streptophyta > Pinopsida > Cupressales > Cupressaceae > Sequoia > Sequoia sempervirens. Next base: position 234,059,480 of record VDFB02047230.1, on the reverse strand, counting down.
CAATGGTGTAGGCTTCAACCTACTAGAGGCACCAACCTCTTACTCAAATATGTAGGCACCAACCTACAAGGAGTAGCAACTCCTTGCAATGCACCAACCTTGGCTCTCTTGATTGAAAAACTTCAAATGTAGATAAGATCTTTCACTAGATCTACTTCATGCATCAATCTATCTCTCCTTTGTGATATATGTTCTTTTGAACTCACACAAGAGATACTTTTGCAATTACACTTCAAAACTCTACACACTCTACACATCTTTTTTCAAATCTGAAAATGAATCATATATTTATATACTAATCAACCATTGCAATCTTTGGTAAGAGATTGCACCCTTTAAAATCTGCCTCTTCAAGGAACCACTTCAAATGTGTTTGTTTATCTTAATTATATCCTTCCAAATTTAATGAATTTGCACCTAGATAAATCGCACCATTTCATGTCTTAATTAATTTGTTTTGATAAATCTGAAGTTGCATCCTTTAGAATGAATCACACCATATCATATCTAATGAAAAGACATTTTTTGTCTTATTATAATTTGTCTTTTCTCTTGTTTGTCTTATTCCCAAGTTTAATCTCATCTGCACCACTTCATAACAAATATTATACATGTTTTTGTGAATAAGACAATTTTGTCTTATGTGTTGCATATTAATCGTTGCTTTTTATGAACCGAAGCACCACCTCAAGAATTACTTGATTTTCATGCTTATTTCATATTAATCGTATCTCTTGTATATGCACTATGAATAAAACTCTTCTTAAAAACTTATCTTTTTATGATCTGTAATTAAGACAAATTTGTCTTATTTGCCTTTTGTCTTTTTCTGATTTTGTTTCTTTTTGACTAGTGTGTTTTTTTTTGTCTTATATGCTATATTTGTTTAGCAATGATTTATCTTACCTTCAGATTTAAATCAATCTCTTCAATCTATACTAGCAATCTGTCATGCTGTTCACGATTTTGCTCAAACAATCTTCAAATTAGTTTGTTGTCATGTTGTTCACGATTTTGCTCAAACAATCTGTTGTATAGGCTTAAATGTTTTCTATCTGGTTTCCACTTCTTGAATGATCTATTGTATTCTCAAAAGCATATGATAGATCTTCTATACTCTTAGCTTGACATCAATGACAAATTAGTATGTTCTTTAGGCTTTGTTTATGTCCTCGAAGTCATCAATGTGTAAGTCTCTGAGAATTTAGCCCACTTAAACAGATTTCTATGCAATTCTTGTCATATTTCATGAGAACATCTCTATTGAAACAATATCCTAGTATGAATTGAGTGCCATTTCATTTGATATTGTTAAATATCACCCTCCTAGGTCTTGCATAACCTAAAGTGCACATGAGTGGTATTATAGCTATCTCTTGTTCATTGGCCAACTACTTGAAATATTTAAACATAAGAACTGGCTACTTTTTAGATGATTTCAAGAATTCAATTGGAAATAAAAACAAACCAACATTACCATTACAATTATATAGTACTTTAATTTCAAATGAAAATAATGATTTAATATTGATAGTAATTAAAAGAAATGTTTATAATTAATAGTTAAATTATTATGACATTAATTATTTTTAAATCATTCAAATTTCCTATATGCAAATCCTTCTATTTATATTATCTATTATAATGTTCATTTTTATGTTTTTTAATACTTTTTAATTTTTAATTAGTATAATTACATCAAGAGGCATAACCTACAATAGCAATAATGGAGTGGCAGCAAGGCCTGAAGCATCTATCATGACCATGAAAGAAAATGTGAACAAAAAACTATTTAAAGTCAACATTTATTTGTTAAATATAAAGATACCAAAATCACTATATATATATATATATATATATATATATGAAATTATTAAAGAGTAACATATAAATATAAGTATTTACTACACTTTTCAAAGTAAAAATATTATGAAAATAATAAATGGAGATAAAATTAAATTATTATTAAATATATATATATATATAGTAAATAAAATAAAATATTCTGAAGTAAAATAAAATAATTCTTTAAGTAAATAAAATAGCTCGAGATTGATATTTTTGAACATTTTTTAAATAAATGTATATAAAATAGCTATACTAGTTTAAATATTTTTGTATGTGAAAAATAAATGATATTATGATACTTGAATAATATAATTACACAATGTATGGGTCTACATATCTTCATAGTAATAGCATATTAATAAAAATTTGGGACCTTTTGCCTTAGTAATTTGATTTTCTTGTAAGCAGTTCGAGTTACAAAGAAATGATTTTCTCATAAAAAATCTATTATATAATAATTTAAGTATACACAATACGATGAGCTTCTTCAATAAGAAAAATGTACATTTATTCCCTATAAAATAGGCTTATGATTAAATAAAATCACCTTCATTTGAATTACAGGCTCAACAATTTATGATTAATAAGGGAGATATGAAAAATGTGTTTTAAAAGCTTTAAAGAAATTGAATATAAAGAATGAGTTAAAGTAACACTACATGTAATTATTAGTATAACTAGAGTATTCCACAAATTTAACAAAGGTACACTAAACCGGAAATTTATTTATACACTGTCAAAAAAGATGAAGGTTTAAGACAATGGGCATTTCTTCTTAAAAAGTATTCTCTTGATGATATTGCATCAATTAGATTGAATCAATCATGACCGCTTGGATTCCCAAAAATAAATTCTATAATCCCACAATTTATTGCACCCCCAAAAAAATCACTGAAAAATCTCTATACATTAGAGACAATGGAATGGCAAAGAAACTTTACTCATGGTAGATCATCAATCAATGTCTCGAGTAAAGAGGATCCGTTGATTATCTTTGTTGTGCCAACAATTAAATCATATGTCATTCCTTCCTGCAAAACAATGTGAAGCATTTGATTATCTTTGTTGTGCCAACAATTAAGATGAGGATAAAAGGTATAATTTTTGTTTTTGATGTTTTTACAAGGAGAAATGCAAACTTGACAACAGTAGAGACCTACTTCATTTTACCAGACAACCATTAAATCAAAAAAGTCTGAATATTTTATAGTAAAGTAGAACTGGTTTTTCTAATTTATGGCAAAGTCTAAAAAGAATTATTCAGTATAAGTATGATAAACAGATACAGATCTTTGGCTGCCTAGATCCCTTACAAATTGTTCTTCAAATTTTACTTTTCTATAATTACAGACCTTGATCTGCTCAAACGAATATTACAAAAAAATAAGGATATTGAATTTAGCTTTAAATCATCATGTTTTACAAGAATTGATTGTCTAAAAACTCGACCAGCATTTTATTGATAGAGGTCGAGATATAGTTTTAAAAAAATTACATGATCACCAAAAGTTCCTTAGAAAAGCTATTTCTAATATTTTTTAAAATAATACAGAGAAAATGAGAAAACAAAAACTTCAAAGAAGATCTTAAAAGTAAATTTATATTCTTGTTTTTCTCTACTAAAGGCAGCGCTTAAGACAGCAATGGCTTAACCAAAGAGGTTTGAACTCTCTGCAACAGATTAATGAAACGGATGGCACAATCATACAAACTCCAAAAAAAAAAACCTCAAGAAGAGGACTGAGTTTTTGCCAAAAAACACAAAAAACTGGCCCTCTAAAGACCAATCATCATAGTTCCACGGAGTTTCCTGACGGGGGACGTGAGGACATGGGGATAGGTTTCGGGGACGGGAGACCAAGGGCCTAAGTTTGGGGATGGTGGGGGATGGCAGGGGGATGGTGGCAGGGCGGCAGCAGGGCGTTGAAATACATGTAGTACTTGAAAAAATAGTTATAAAAAGATGTATAAGAATTTTACATCTTGGAGACAACTAGGAGTCCCCTAGACGTCTTGAAGACGCCCCAACGTCCTCAAAGTCCTAGTGGTGTCTTGGAGATGGCGACATTCGTGGTGGGATGGTGGCACTGGTGGTGGGCTAATGGGGGGACGTCACCCCCAAGTCTCCGAGATGGGGACGTCTAGCAAATGTGGGGTTTTTTTGGGGGAAGTGTCCCCATGGAACACTGCCAATCATAGACCCAAGAGAATCAACTCAACTCATACCAAAGAATCAGATCAGCATAAAATGGTCTCCTGAGATGGATCACAAACCAGACAAAGATGCAAGACCGGATGTTTTCTTTTCCTTTCTATATCAATCATTTTGTGATATATTCAAGTCTGATTTGATAGATCTGGTTGAGGAATCTTGACAGAAAAAGAGAATGTTAAACAATCTGAGCCAAAATACCTAGTCCTCATCCCAAAAATGTCTCATGCAGGTTAAATGAAGGTTAAATGAATCAGTATGAGCCCATTGCAAACTTCAATCTGGCATTCAAAATCCTCTCTAAAATTATTCCTTCAAAACTCAATCAACACTCTCAAAAATCATTTATGAAGCTCAATCTGCTTTTTTTTCCTTTAAGGCAAATCTCAGATTTTGTACACCCTCTCAAACTTCATAACCACCCAAGGATTCTTGTTAAACTTGAAATCGCCTGAACATTCACTAGTTGTAGTTGGCAATTAATCAATCGCATACTTCCTGCTTTTGTATTCAATGAAAAAGTTGCATGGTTGATTAATAGTTGCATATCACTACACCAATGTTTTCAATCTTAGCGAATGGGAATTTGGGACAACCTTCCTCTGCTCGAGGGGACTTCACTAAGGTGACTCCTCAGCACACGTTTATTTATCATAGAGAAGACACTACAAACTTTTGGCAAATGCCAAATCAAATGGCAAATATTAGGAATATTACATTATTCATATTCTCGTAGCTAGATTTGTTAGTCTTAAAGATATAATAAGTATTTGTTAGTTTGTGTGATTGGATGGATTAGCATGGGCCGATTACACTTGATCCATGAAGAATCAAAGCATAACAAAGCCACTATCATCAAATCTCAACAGGATCATTCAAATGAAAGTTAAACTAAACATTTATCAAAACTAAACATTCTAAACTACGAAAGCATTTAAATGTCTACTATAATCCATCTAAAACTTATCCCATTGTGGGAGTGGTGTCGTGTTGATGTGAAACGACAACTCTTTCCCAATCCCGTGGATAAATGAGCTTGCCCCAATCAGTTTTATTGAAGAAAACTAATGGAATGGTTGTGAGATGTGTATGAAAACATGATTTTAATCTAAATAAGCATGATACAAACTAATTTAACATGATTTTATGCTAAAAATGATCTAGTTATGCAAAATCTAAACTAATCTAGATGGAATTTAAACTAAAAGATTCAAACCCTAATTAATAAACAAGCTAAATGGATGCATTATGTGATCATGGAAGCCATTAATGGAAGCTTAGAGCTCACTAAATGCAATTAAAACGAACTAAAAGATGTTAAATGTGTGCTAAGTTTGCTCTGAAAGATTGATCCATTTGTCTCCAAATAGTGCTTTATTTATAGGAAAGCAAATGAGAAATGAAGGGTTAAGATCAAAAAGGCTAGTCAATGGTCAAGGATGGAAGAAGTTGGAGGCATAGATCATGGATTCTCATTAAGGGTTGAAAATGAAAGTTGATATTTAATTAAGGGCTTACATTCATCCAAACAAACACACTTTTAACCTATACAAGAGGTCACAAGTTAACTTGTGTTGGCAATATTGTCATTGATGTCAAAGGAATATGAACAAGATTATTATCATTTAAGTATGAATGAAATTGTTAGGAGATTGTCATTGATGTCAAGTTAAAATAAGGAGACTGATTGTCACAAATGATATTTTTTGAGACCTTATAAAAAATATGAACAGTTACAAGTATGCAGACCAAACAAGAGAAAGCAACAATCAGGTCTTATAAGTATGCAGATCCAAAAAAGAAAAGCAAAGACTATAGTATGCAAAGCAACAATTAAATATATATAATATGCAGCTATAAGACAAAAGTAAATAAGACAAGAATTGCTGATTTGTTAATAAGACAAAATTGTCCTATTCAAACAAAACAAAACAAAACTTAAAAAAAACAACGATGGCAAAAAGAAACAAACTAGGAAAAAGACAAATTAAGAAAAGGAGCATATAAGACAACACCACAAAAAGACAAAATAAGCATAAGACAAAAATGTTTTATTCGTGGCATAGAGTAAGTTGTTGGTAAAGCAATTAAACCTTTTTGAAGGGGTGCGATTTCATTTAATGAAAAATCACGATTTGTTTTCATAAAGCAAAATCAGATGTATCAAAGGTTTGAAGAGGTGCACTTTATTCTCGAAGAGAAACACTTTCTGGCTGAGATGATGCGATTCTATATTAATTAAAATAATTCGGCATTATCAATATAAAAAAAGGGGAGTGATTAAATAAAGAGCTGCAATTTCAGATATGAAGCTCTCCATTGAAGGGATGGAATAAAATTTCAAATGGTACAATTTCTTTTTATACAATCCAGATTTTTATGAAGTGATGCAATTTATCTATGAAGAGAAGCAACTATAGATTATGTAAGAAAGATTAATTTGTGAAGGGGAATGATTTGTTTTAAAATGGTTCGGTCTGCTTGTCAAAGGAAGCAATTCAAAGGGACACATTGCTTAAACAAAGAGTTACAATCTTTGATTAGAATATATATAGATGATTCAAATTCAGATTTGAAGAGTATGGTGTGTGGAATTAATGCTATATCTTTGAAACACAATCAGATGTAGAGAGTGCTGAGTATTGTGTGAATAATGAACATTTTTTTAGCATTTACAAAGAAAAATTACATACACAGCAGCAGGTATATGAAATAAGTATACAGAGAAAATAATGAATACAAGCAGATTTTTGTGAAAGAAATATTGTAGTGTGGCTGTGTGAGTGGAATAACTGAAATATCTAGAAACACAAGTGCTGTGTGAAATAAACGTTATATTATTAAAACAAGGCAGCCCAGGAGTATGAAGATTGGTGCAGACTTATGAGCACATATAATTGTCAAACTATAGCAGATTTGTGAAGCAATCTACTACAGTTTGGAGAAGAAAAGCTATAGCAAAGAGTGGATCATTTGAAGATCAAATACAAAGGATTCAGTAGAGATTTATAAAATGTTCTGAATCAGATCTTTGGTAGTCAAGAGAAAGTGTTAGATCAGATGTGTAAAGAATATATGCAGATTTTATGAAGCAGACTGAAGTGGAATAAAAGCAGATTTTGTTTATAATAATAAGTATTGAAGACAAAACATATACATCAGATTTGTAAGAAGATTGTTTGAAGCAGAATTGTCCATCATCTGTTGAGGAAGCAACAATTGAAGGTGGGACATTATCATTCAAATTATAATCTTTGCTAAGTTGGTGCTTGGCAAGTAGGGGTTGGTGCTCCTTGTAGGCTGGTGCCTACTAAATCAGAATTAGGGGTTGATGCTCCTTGTAGGTTGGTGCCTACTAAAACAAGATTAAGGGTTGGTGCTCTTTGTAGGTTGGAGCTTACTAAACTACATATTTGGTGATTCAAGTAGGTTGGTGCCTACATTTATTGTAAAAGTTTATATAAATCATAAAGTACATTATTTGTACCGTGATTTTTTTCCGTAAGGGTTTCCACGTAAAATATTGATGTCAACTTGTTCATATTGAGATATTCTTGTATAGTTGATTTGTATTAAAATTTGAAGTTGATAAAGGTTGTTGGTGATAAAAGTTTAGAGTTGTTGAAAGTTGAAAAGTGAAAGTTTGTTTAGATTTATTAATTCAACCCCTCCTTCCCCCTCCCACCTCTCAGTAAATCTTTTGTGCTCTTCAACTTGCATAAGAAGTTTTGAGTTAACTTACACGTGAAGTTTTGAGTTAACTTGCAGATGAAGTTTTGTAAGAATATTCTCTTTTTCAAATGAGGAATATTCTCATGGGTGAAGAAATAGATATTTTGCAAATTAAAACAAAGTTTAATTGTGCAAAAGGGGAAGGAATATTCCCTTTTTGGAGGAATGTGCAAATGAGGAATATTCCCTTGCAAGTGGGAGAATTAGTAATTTGATAATTAAAACAAAGTTTCAATTATGCAAATTAGGGGAATGATATGATATTCATTAAATAATTGATTTAATGGAGATCAAATGAAAAAACAATGGATGAGATAAATTGGTCTATCAATGGTCACAAATGAAAGGAGGATGAAACATGGATCAAAGATTCTCATCAATGGATGAGAATCAAAGATCACATGGATCAAAAAAAGATCAAGGGCTCACAATCATGCAAACAAACACACTTTGCAACAACTTTAAAAAGTTGTTTCAAAGTTTGTTTGGAGTAATCATTACATTTTTTTTTTGAGGAAAATAGGAGAATATTCCTTATGCAAGTGGATGAGAGGGAAATTAGCAATTTAGTTAATTAAAACTAAATTTGAATGTGCAATATGAGGAATGTGAAGATATTCATTAAATTATTGATTTATTTAATGAAAAGGAGATGTAAATATGATATTTAATTAAATAGTTTAGGTTATTTAATTAAATAAGAGGACTTAGGGTTAAATTAAATAATTTGCATTATTTAATTAAATTGGATGAAATGTTAGTGTGCAAGGGGGTGAATTAACCCAATTAGGTCAATTAGATTAATAGGTAAAAAAGAGACATTTAATTAAATAATTAGGCTTATTTAATTAAACAAGTGAAAAGAAGATGGATTTGAGGACGAAATGATGTTAGTTAGCCAATGTGATCCATTGAGACATTTTTAGGTGTCTACAGTTTGTTAGGAGTTTTGCTAATTCCCTTATATGTTTTGATATGGTGAGTACTTATGTAAAGGATTGGTTAGAGGAACTCTCCTATAATATAGGAGATGTAAGTCCTAAAATATGTATTATGTATTATTGAACACTAATGAATAGAAGCATAGTATTATTCCATTTAATAGAGTTGCAGCTCTAAAATCTCTAATATGGTATCAAAGCAAACATAATCTTGTGACTGTGATTGAAGAACCATGGTCATGAAGAAGGGAGAAATACTTGCAATGTAGAGAGAAGTGTCTGTGAGTGAGATGAGAACATGGTCGAGTGGATGTTTAATGTCACTTGAATAATGGACTTGAAAACTCTTTGTTGTGCAGGATGGATATTAATGTTCATCTTCCCCAGTCTTTTGTCGTGATCAGTGTCCTCACAAATCATAAGTATCTTATTACTCTTCCTCCCAGATTGTCAATGAGAGAGCATATGGCTATGAGTCCTATGCAGCAACCTTGAACTGTGGAAATGTGGCCACATTGAGTGCCAAAGTATATAGGTAAGGGGTAGGATGTGGTGGCTACTATCAGATCAGATGTGCAGAGCCAACAACTTGTAGCAAATCAGGGGTGAAATTTGTGGCTTCAGATTTCACCTAAAAAAATCAAATAGATTTTGTGTTGTCCATTCGCAACTTCTCAAGGCTGGCACAAACCATAAAATCTTCTTACCTTATCAAGATGGGCCTTATGGATATCATATACAAATGAATACCATGTGACTATTCGGGGAAGAACATGACAGTGAAAATAGACAATAGCAATAATTATCCTTACTTTCTTGATGTGCAATTTTTGTATCAAGGAGGCTAGATGGATATCATGGGCATGGTGTTAATGTTATGACAGCTTTGGTAGCTCCTTCCAGCTCAGCTTCGCAGTGAAATATAAATTTGAATGATAGCCATAGGCTATTCAAATTATATTTGTTATTGTTATTATTTATTTGAGGCCGACATTCTTTGACTATGGCCGACATAAGAAGAGACGAAGTCATTTTGAGGCCGACCTCTTGTGAAGAGGCATTCATTTACCAAGGCCGACATATGTTATATTGTTTATGTTGAGTAATTGACATTTGTTCTGGCCGACCTTGATAAGCAAAGAGGTGTGACCTCACTAAGATGTATATATATACATCTTGACTCGCCATTGTAATTGAAGAAAAGGAGTTCGGTTATTTCTGATCAGTCATGCATTATAAGATTGAAGATTATCCAGGAAGCAAGCAAAGCAAGTGCGGACTTCTCAAAGGTGCGGACTGTGTTAAAGGAGCGATCTCTTCATACTGGATCTGTGACAAGGTGCGAACTGTGTCAAGGGAAAAGATCAGTGCGAATGCATCAGGGTCAGTTCGGATATTCTCACAAGTGCGAATTCATAGTCTGATCAAATGCAGATGTATCATCAAGTGAGAAGACAGACCGAGCATAATGGCAAGCTGAGGCAAGATCAAGCAAGTTCGACTTATTCCTTCATTCAAGTGCGAATTCATTCAAGAGCAGATTGCGAATCCCTCTAAGTGCAGATTACAAGGAAGAACAGATTATCATCTGTTATTGCATCTAGAGTAGATGCTGGTTATTGGCCTTGTGTTCGGCCTCATTGTAAAGTGAATTATTGCTTCTGTTGCATCAATATAAGAGAGATCTTTGTTGCTGGGTTTTTCTCCCTCAAGAGGAGGGTTTTCCCAGGGTATATGCTGTGTTGTGTTGTCTGATTTTGATTTAATTTTCTGTACATTAATCTGATCACTTAAAATCAACATGGTATCAGAGCGGGTTTGAGGATCGTGATCAGATTAGTTGCATGACTTGTTCACCAGAGATGGAAACCACTTGCAATCTGCTCCAGATCTGCAGGGAAGAAGCCATCTGATTTTGCTAGCGCTGTGGGAAGAAGCTATCTGGTCTTCAGGAACAACATATCTATTCTTCCTGTAGCATATATATTATTGCCACAGTCATGCCTATGTGAACTAGCGGTACTATATGTTTTTCTGGGCGCTTATATACTGTCAGAAACTCACTCTTAATTAGATATTTGGGTATCATACTCTTCAGAAGAGAGTATCATTGAAATAGGATAGACTTTGGAGAGTGCATGTACGGGACTCAAAGGAATCAGGGATACAAAGCTTGGCGTGCCATTTGCCTCTCTGACATTTCTGCTGCTGCATGAGTGCTATTTTTTTTAGATCATATGTTTGATATCAGGCTGATGATTTGACGAGCATCATGTCCAGTTGTTTTCTGTATTCCAGTTTCAGCACTACACTCAAGGAGATTCTGATCTCAAGAGATAAGTGTTTGTTTTTTTTGTTGTTTATATTTTTTACTCAGTTTGTTGAGTTGTGCAGATTTGATAATGCTTTATCATGTGAGTAGTAAAGATTATGTTTCTCTTGAATTGTGATCCAGTAGATGAGATCATGTGGTGTCACCTCATTCATTGTGTATTGCTAACCTAGTGGATTGCAGTTGGAAACAGAGTACATTGTAAATTTGAGCAGTCATGGGCCTTGTTCAAATTTAACCTTGTCATGAGTCTGAGTTCGAGTCATGAAGGCTGTGGATTGATCTGAGCATAAGATCAGCATGCTGTGTTCAATAATTGCTTTCATCAGAATGTTAAAGAAGATAAGTATTCTGTGTTTTGTTGAAATCACATTTCTATTTTTATCATGGGCCTGTGTTCAAACCGTAAAAGTTGCATGTTGATCTGTGCTTTAAATCAGCGTATCTCACAGTATAAACAAGTATTCTTCATTTGTTGTATCTTGGACATTGTGTGTTTAGTATGAGGAGATTGTTACTTCTCTTAAGTTGTGATTTCTAGGTCAAAGATCCTTTGAATACTTTAAATTATCTATTGTAAGTTGATCTAGACTAATCGTGTAAATCCTTGATGTATGTCTTTAAGATAAAAATCAGCAAAAGAGAAGAGATTGGTATCCTTATGTTGTGATAGGTTGATCATATCGATACCCTTCTCCAATGCATGTGTTGTGATAGAATCTTGAACTCTTGGGAGAGTTGATTCTACATGCCAACCGTTTAATGCATTCAAGAAATCTGCAGCTGTGCAGATCATTCTTTTATTGTGCAGAGATAGGCACTCTCGAGAGGAGCAAACAAATGAATGAACGAAGGAGCTATATCAAATCTTATAGAGATAAGTTCCTTTAACCCTCTAGTTTGATCTTTTGATTGATTTATTTATTCATGTTCTAACATTGTGCATAAAAGCATATGTGTTCATGTTATAACCTGTGATTGTAAATCTTGTATGATTCCAGTCTTGTTATTTCTTTGGGTAATTACAAACTGTTAAGTAATCTCTCTCAAATGCTTGTAGGAGCAAGAAGGTGATGAGAACTTGCTTAATGATGAAAAGCTTGAGGCATCTTGTGAGAAAGCCATGCCAACCAAAGAAATAATCAAGCAGCCTTGGGACTGAGCTAATGGCCAGAGGGAGCTTACTTCCAGAAGTCTTCTTTGCAATCTTTGGAGCAAGGATCAAGAGGGAGTCTTGTAACTCACTGAGAAGAAGTGAAGATTGTTGTGCTAAACCCTTAGAGGATCCCTTCAGTTGCTGAGACCAGATTTGCTCAAGATTGCCTTCTGGGTTTGCCATTGGTAGCTCCGCAAACCTATTCAGAATAGTGAGATCTGAGATGAGGTCAATGAGGACTATTCTGAACTCTCTTCAGTACCAAGGTGTGCACTGGAAAACATTTATCTAAGTCAAAGTGCTGCAGTCAATCCTGGACGAAGAGGTCATAAGGTTGATGCAAGTGCCTGAAGATTTAGAGGGAGCCTGCTGAGCCTGAAGAAGACGGTAATCTTGCTGCAGCTAGTTCAGATTTGGTGGATCCTACGTTGTACAGACAGCTGATTGGATCCTTGATGTATCTAGTTAACACTAGACCTGATATTTGCTATGCAGTGAGTGCACTTAGCCAGTTTATGTGTGATCCGAGACAGATACATCTTGTTGCAGCTAAACATATCCCCGAGATACTTGCGTGGCAATGGATATGGGTTGAAGTATACTTCAGATGCAGACTTGGAGTTACTTGGTTCGATTGGGCAGGTTGTGTCACAGATCGGAAGAGCACCTCTGGCTGTTGCTTCAGTTTAGGTTCTGCTATGATTTCCTGGTGCAGCAGGAAGCAGTCTTCTGTAGCATTGAGTACAGCAGAGGCCGAGTATATTGCAGCTTGCATGGCAACTCGAGAAGCAGTGTGGCTTCGTAAGCTCCTTGCAGGATTGTTTGGACAATCAATGGAGCCCACTATTATTCATTGTGATAATCAGAGTTGTGTGAAGCCTTCTGTCAATCCTGTGTTTCATGACGAACCAAGCATGTTGAGATCAAGTACCACTATATCAGAGATATGGTACGCTAAAGGCGTACAGTTGAGGTACATTAGCATCGATGAGCGTGACGCGATATTCTCACCAAGCCTCGCTAGGGTAAAGTTCGTGTACTTTTCGAGACAAGCTTGGTATGGTGGAGAATCCAGCCTTGATGAGTATGAGTCTCAGTATCGAGCCTTGCTTAATGAGTTCTTCTCTGTGAGAGAAGATCGAGGTGAAATCCCTTGTTAATGCACTTTCTTCTGTGACGGAAGAATTTGAGGTGAAAGCCCTCGTTTCCACCCTCTGAGAGAGTCATGGTGGATGTCATGTGTGCGACTCCATGACATATCTTGTACTTGTGTTTCACCCTCTGAGAGAGTCATGGTGAAAGTCACTTGAGGTGACAACATCACGCAAGTGATGAACACTTGTACTTACTATTGCATCTTCTTCTGTGACGGAAGAATTTGAGGTGAAAGCCCTCGTTTCCACCCTCTGAGCTGAGTCATGGTGGATGTCATGTGTGTGACTCCATGACAACATCACGTGAGAGAGTCCGTGATGATCTTTCTGTACTTGTGTTTCACCCTCTGGAGAGCCATGGTGAAAGTCACTTTGAGGTGACACCATCACGCAAGTGATGAACACTAGCACTTAACCATGTGATGGTTGATATCACATTGAGGTGATATATCTCTCTTTATATCTGATTGCAGGCAGCAGTGGCAGATGAACTTCATGTGGAGATAATTTGCAGCTGGAAGTTCTCTCCCTAGCTGAGAGGGAGTGTTAATGTTATGACAGCTTCGGTAGCTCCTTCCAGCTCAGCTTCGCAGTGAAATATAAATTTGAATGATAGCCATAGGCTATTCAAATTATATTTATTATTGTTATTATTTATTTGAGGCCGACATTCTTTGACTATGGCCGACATAAGAAGAGACGAAGTCATTTTGAGGCCGACCTCTTGTGAAGAGGCATTCATTTACCAAGGCCGACATATGTTATATTGTTTATGTTGAGTAATTGACATTTGTTCTGGCCGACCTTGATAAGCAAAGAGGTGCGACCTCACTAAGATGTATATATATACATCTTGAATCGCCATTGTAATTGAAGAAAAGGAGTTCGGTTATTTCTGATCAGTCATGCATTATAAGATTGAAGATTATCCAGGAAGCAAGCAAAGCAAGTGCGGACTTCTCAAAGGTGCGGACTGTGTTAAAGGAGCGATCTCTTCATACTGGATCTGTGACAAGGTGCGAACTGTGTCAAGGGAAAAGATCAGTGCGAATGCATCAGGGTCAGTTCGGATATTCTCACAAGTGCGAATTCATAGTCTGATCAAATGCAGATGTATCATCAAGTGAGAAGACAGACCGAGCATAATGGCAAGCTGAGGCAAGATCAAGCAAGTTCGACTTATTCCTTCATTCAAGTGCGAATTCATTCAAGAGCAGATTGCGAATCCCTCTAAGTGCAGATTACAAGGAAGAATAGATTATCATCTGTTATTGCATCCAGAGTAGATGCTGGTTATTGGCCTTGTGTTCAGCCTCATTGTAAAGTGAATTATTGCTTCTGTTGCATCAATATAAGAGAGATCTTTGTTGCTGGGTTTTTCTCCCTCAAGAGGAGGGTTTTCCCAGGGTATATGCTGTGTTGTGTTGTCTGATTTTGATTTAATTTTCTGTACATTAATCTGATCACTTAAAATCAACACATGGAACATGCTCAGGTTGGATCTTCAAATTGGAAATTCATGACACACAACCACAACACAGTTTGGAGTATGCAACAACCTCTTGAGGGGCTCATGTCTTTACAGCTGCTTGTTACTAGCAAATACAATGGTTTTTGGATGTGAGCCAAGACAGCTATGCTACCTTCAAACTAGAAGGTGGGCTTTATCTATGACAGTGGAATTCAGATCAAAGAAATTGCACAAGAAGGTTGTTCTCCTTGCGACTTCCAAGATTGGAACCTCTTGTAGTAATTGATTATAGTTGCAAAGATTGAAGTTAAGTTTTTAATAGTTTCATAGTGATAGGTTATTATTATAATTTATTGTCTAGTTATTGTTAGTTTAGTGTCTCAAAATGACTTCTTAATTCTTATAAAGATATTTTGTGTCATAGTCTAAAAGTCAAATAAAAACATTGTATGTTGTCAAAACAAGTCTAAGTCAAGTGAATAGGGTCCTGTTGACAGGTGTTTTATGACCACACCAACACAGAATAAAGTTTCCAACAGTCACTCTATCCTCTCTTGATCAAAATCTCCTGCATACTAAGATTGTGAAAGATCATGCATTCAACTCCAAGGTTCCTTTTATGCAGTGGATGTAGACTCAGTTGGCTTGATGTGATTTGCTGGTATTTCAAGGGGACTTACGTAATTGTTCTCTCGAGAGAAAGGGATTTTTCAAGGTTCAGAAGATTTGTCAATGGAGCTCGAGTTTCCTAAACTAACCAGAAAGTACTAAATTTGAATGGCTGCAGGGATTAGAAATGCTACTGTCTACTCTAGGCGTGGAACGTGGAGATCAACTCTTACAAACTTCAACCAAGCTTTGTTTTGCCTTACCTCAGACAACTTCCACAAAACTGGTGCAATCTTCAAAGGAGTAACTAGAGGTATTCAAATCATGATTCAACATGAAGATACCATCACAACAACACATCAACATGTAAATCATAATCGAAGTTAGGTCCACAATATACCACTTGACCACATAAGGCGAATCCACCATCAGTGAGCTTGCTAGTGGCATGAATTAATGAAGCTCGCTTAATTCAACCACCACATTCCACAACTATCTACATGCATGAATTAAAATCTACTTTACTTTAAGGTTCTACGTGAATCAGATGGATGAAGAAATCTTGCTAGCTACCCACAATAAAAGATGAAATCACAAGCAATGACAACTCTTTTTATTATAGGAGTGTTCACAACAATCTCTTACAAAGCATTCAATTGAAAACTTTCCTTCCTCTTCCTATCTATCAATCTATCAATCTATGCTATGCTATCAATCTCTCTCTATTCCTCCTCTGCTCTATGCTATTCTATGATGTACAAATGAGGGGGGATGCCCCTTTTATAGTTGGCCAATTCCAATGGACAACTTAGATTTGATTACAATGAAGGGCTCAGATTGAGCACATAAGCCCTAGTCAAGATTCTTCCCTAAAAACTGTCGGAAAGTGGAGGAGTGGTGTAATAAATGAGCCCAAAATGCCCACTCTCTCCCTTTGACCACTATGAGCATTTAATGCCCATCATCATCTAGAAGATTCTCATCTAGAAACACATTCCCATTGCTCTTTTCCTTGACTGCAAACTCTATGAACCTGGTCAACACTACCTCAACCTCTTGAACTGAAATGGGTGGAACGTGGTTGAGATGGAATTCAAGCACTGTGACCGCCTGTCCTTGCCGAATACAAGATTTTCTCCAAGCTTCTAAGGCATCCTGAGTACTCTGAATAATGTTGGAGAAGGTTGAAATGTTCTCAAAGTCCACCTGGGCAAATGATCTCATGTCCGAGAAGAAGGGCTCCAATCTGCTCCTTAGGCCATCTACAGTCACCTCCTCTGGAGTCAACCTTTTAGCAAATAAGGCTTCGAGTGTGTTCAAAACTCCTTCCTGTATGTTTCCCATGGCCTTTCTAACTCTAACTGACTTCTCCTGTGCTGTATCAAAGAAGCCTCGACCAGTGAATGTTGAAGAATACTAGCTGGGGAAATCATACCTATCACCCTCCTGAATTACTCCTCCCTCAACCAAAGTTTGCACGGGCATATGCATCAAGGCTGCCAAGTGAGGGACAGTTTTATCTTGATAAATTTGTGCTTCGCTCCAAGCTTGATCAAGATTCTCCATGTGCATAAGAATGTTGGAGGCTTGATGAAAAGAATAGGCAAGATCATCCATGAATTTCTCTGCCTCTACGCAAACATTGCCAACCCACTTGTTCGCTTCTTGAGCCATCCTCTTAAAATCTTCCAAGCTGCTAACTAATTCTCTCGGAAGCTCAGCTGAGAGATCAACTACTGGATTCTCCTATCCACACGGACGTGCTAGGTGTTGTACATATCTGATTAACGTCTTATGCTCCCTCTTCAACCTTTTGTATTTTCCTTCTGTTCGGAGCAATCTATCCTTCAGAGCCTGATAGGAGCTATCACATTCCTCAATTATCTGAGCTCCTGTAGGGCGGCATAGCTCAATAGTAGTGACCACATAATTTTTAGGTACAGCCTCCTCTTAGTCACACTTTACCCTCGGAACAGCTACATGAAGTGTGCAAGAACCAGTCTCATCTGTAGATATCTTCGAGTATTTCCTGGCTCTCTTCTCTAGAGGCCCACTGATTCTGCTCAGGAATTCATCCATCTCGATCGCCGGGTCAGTCTCCTCATCAGGATCCTTTCTCATTCTCTCCTTTAACCAATCCAACACCGTCTGTCACGGATTACAAATAATGAGGGGCTGCTCCTTTGTTGCTTCCTCTTCGCGTACTTCTTCTCTAACAACATTTTGTTGAGGCTCATTAGTCTCCATTTGCTGAATATCTTCTCCTGAACCTCGAGCCTCTTGCCCTGTAGTATTCTCATCTTCTAATGTTGTTTCAATCATTTGTTGGAAGCGAGTGTCTATTGCCGTCTCCTCTTCCTCCTCTTGTTGACTTTCTCTTCTAGGAGTTTTGACACTTAGGCTATCTAGCTCCCTGAGTGGTGGCTGGTTTACCTCCTGAAATTCTTGCTCCTCATTTGATCTATTTCTCTAACTCCCAAATAGTGAAAGCTCCTGCATACTTGAAGATCGAGCCTATGATTGTATGGGTGAGGCTTCTTCTACCCTTTGAGGCACTATCTGAACTTGTACTTCTCTCCGTGGCTCAGAAGCTTGGGCAACCTGTTTTCTTTTCCTTGCTGATGGCGGCCTCTGATCACCCATGAGACTATAAGTGAGAGCAATTGATTTACTTTTGAGCTTATTCACATGCCTCTCCACCCAGCTCCTTGTAAATATCAAAACCGGTATGCATAATGTGTCCAAGTCTGTGATCTCCAGTTTTGACCAATCAGGTAGTGGGACCGGTGTATTTCTCACTGACTCATAGTCTGGTTGTATTACATTCACATCCTCATCTACTTGATCTAGAATTGGAACAATCTCGCACTCTCTGATCATCTTCAGAGGTAGCCTGGTAAACATTCTTCTCCTAACTTCAGCATCATCTACCGCATTAGCCCAAAAGTCTTCAATATGAGCCTTGTGCCTATACTCCACACTTTGCACCATTCTGATGTTATTGTAAGGATCAAAATCTTGCCTACTAGTGTGGTATGTGAGGTGGAAGAACTGCAGCTCATCCTCAGCTTTTCTCCTTGCCTGCAATAAAGGATAAACTTCATTTGAATTTCCCACAATGATCGGGAAGTCTAATCCTCCTTTCTTCTTCTTCTTTTGGATTTTATCATAGGCAATGAGCTGCCTATATACTTCTAACATAACCATTCTGTTAGTGGGGTACCTCGGTAATTTGTACGGATACGATGTGAACCCCTATAGCCTAATATAGGTGAACTTTGGAAATTAGATAAACCAATATATGTATTCTTCGATCGGCTCCTGAGCCTCTTTTGATATTCTTTGTTGAGTCCTTCGTTGAGGAGTCCTCGCTGTGCATGGTGAAGGCATCTTTCACCCTTCTGTACTTAGAGGTGTTGGTCAGGTGCAACTGTGGGCAAGCCTCGTAGATTTTAAACTGCTCAGGACCACATCCAATTGGCTCTTTGTAAGTTATTCCACTGTACTTAGTCATCCGAGCCAGCATATATATAACATATGAGCTCATGTAGAATGTTTTAGTTCTTCTCAGGTTCCTGAATTGCTCATCCAGATTGTTGCTTATCATCCTTGCCCAGTCAATGCATTCTTTCCCCTTCATTAGAATCCCGATGTAATAAAACATCCATGGCTCGAAGATGAATGATTGAGAGCTTCCATTCACACGGGTGAGCATCATTATCAAATCACAGTACTCTTGCTTCACATCATCCGAGATAATCTGCTTGGGAAGCTTAGTGTGGGGAGGCCTGGATTTTTGCATCCAAACTGAATTTATCATCCTGACACATCTTTCAAAAGAGGAGGCATACATCCTTTCAGCTCTTTCGTTTGTTTTGTACACCATCCTGTCCGAAGTGGGAATCCCAAACGCCTCTCCAATGGCCTTAGGTGTGAGATTGGTAAACAATTTGCCATCAAGAGAAACAATCGTCCTTCGCTCTGGCCTATAGTAGTTGGCGCACTCCATGATCAACTCTAGACACTGGATAGCTGGTGGAAAACCAGTAGCAGCATAAAGTCCACTCTTCACAATTTGATGCGCCGCGATAGATGGAAGATGGTCACCTATCCCATGCATTTGACTTCTGAGTGCTCCAAGCTTGTATGAACCAAGATTTGTATCACTCAACTCTCCTAGCTTTGACATAAACTTAGACTCAGGAAGAAAAGTCTTGCTCAGCTTCTTAATTACTACTTGCCTAGATACGCTGGCTTTGCTCGATTCAACATTTGCAGCCTTGCCTGCAGCCTTGTTTGCTCTTGCAGCTTCTCCTCTGCCTGATTCAGCCATCCTACAAAATAAAAGATAGGCATTAAAATTCAGACTTAGAAAATAAATTACTTCGAGATGGCCAAACTATGGAGTAAACTTCGAAAAAAAAGAGCCTTCAGCATTAAATTTTCTAACTCCAAACCTCAATACTTTCAGTAGTATAACTTCTGGCACTTAGAAAAATTTCACCCAAGCTTGCTGATTTGACTCACTCACTTCAGCAGCTTCACCTCAACACTTTTCTTCTCTCTCAGAGCCACAACTTCGTACTTGCAACTAGTGCGAATAAAATAAAAATTTTGTGGCTTAAATAATTGTGTGAGGGAGTTTATTTTAGCAAGTTCATTAAATCTCTCCTTCCACTACTTGGTAATTTCTATCTTTGGAGAGGAGATGGGCGAGTTGTCACCCAGACGGGTCCCAGTCGTCATAAAATTTTCCTTCATTGAAGATTCTTTCCCATGCAAAATTCGAATTTTCCTTTTTTAACTGCCTGTAACACTTAGTCATCTCAAACATTCGTGGGGAAATTACTTATCTCATTTAAAATTTCCAACATTTAAAATCTTACCCCCTTTTCATGGGCGTACTTTATCATCTTGCCTGCTAAGCGCATTGAACTTGACGTGTTTCATATTTCTCCCTCTAGAAAATTTCTCAGGCAACTTTGTCATGACGCCTTTGAGGGGTATTGTATAGTTATTTTAAACCATCCAGAGGCGTATTTGATTATGTCTTCAACTTGGGCGTATTTTAGAGGTCATGTTTTTGCTTTCCATGCCTTAGAGAAATTTCAATCTAGGCACTTAAGTTGGGCACATTTAACTCCGTGATGTTTTATGTTTGATTTCCCATGCCTTAGAAAAGTTTCTATCTCCAACCTCTTCCTTGGGCGCATTTTAGACCTTGTGCTCTTACCTTGTGGGCGTATTTAGACCTCTCCATGTTGGGTGCATTCAAGGGGTTCTACTTTCATTTTAATGCCTTAGAAAAAAAAATTCATACCACCTTACCCTTCCTAGGGCGCATTTTACCCCTAATGCTTTCATGTTTATGCCTTGGGTGTTTTTAACATCATCTCTTCCTTATCCTTGGGCGCATATGGAGCCTTGTGTTTGAACTTAGGGTGCATATGGGAGGTCAAGCTCATTGTTTTTGCCTTAGGTGAATTTTCCCATCTTAACTCACTTTTCCCCCTGGACGCATATGAGAGGTTGTTCGCATTTTCGTGCCTTAGAAAAATATTTAATCAACTCATTCCTCATGGGCACATATAAGAGGTTGTAGTTTCATTTTCATTGCCTTAGGCAAATTTCTCTAAGTCTCCTCATACCTTGGGCATATATGGAGCCTTGTGTTTGAACTTAGGGAGCATTTAGGAGGTCAAGCTCATTGTTTTTACCTTAGAAATTTTTCTCACTTTCTCTCAAGGGCACATTTCACCACTTCTTCTCTTAGGGCACACTTGAAGGGGTCTACTTTGATTTTTCTTGCCTTGGAAACTTTTGCCTCCAAATGTCTCCTCCTTTGGGCGCATATTGAGGGGTGCCATTTCAAGTTTATGCCTTAGAATATTTTCATGTTACTTTCTCTTCTTAGGGTGCATTTAGACCCATATATTTTCATGCTCAATGCCTTAGGCGTTTTTCACCTTTGTTCGCCCTTGCTTTCTATTTTTAGAAACTTCTGAAGTCTTTGTGATTCTTGTTGATTTTCAGCTTCTCAAGACTTGATTTTTGCTCACCCTGACCCTTAGGGCATGACCGACCTGTTCACACCAGCCTTTTGTGTGCACCTGCTATTTTAGGCCTTGTTTTGGAAGTGACTTACTAAAAATAGTAAGTGTGCAGAATGCGCTCAAATTTTACCAGTAGATTCCTTGAAGAATGTTGATCGCAGTGGGATACATCTGTTTTCAATGTTTCTCACGTTTTGCCCTTCATTTTAGGCATGAAAGTAGGAAACCCTAATTTCGTTGCATGCACTTTTGTAGACCTCTGTTTGATGTCGTTTTCGTTGCGTAGTGCTCTGTTCTGAAAGCTGAAGTGCTAGAGTTGCTCGGATGACGCATACCTGCCAAAAGTGGACCTGCTAAAAATAGAAAGTTCTTAGAATTCATTCAAATTTTGCATGCAAGTCCTTCGAGAGGATTTAAACTCAATGACGTGATCAAAATTTCCAAAACCCTAGGAAAAGGTCCCAAACTGGGGCACCTGATAAAAATAGTAAGTTGTTCGATTTCACTCAAATTTTGCGGGTAAGCACTTTAAAGGGTCCTGAATCTAATGCAATAGTCAGTTTTTCAAGAACCCTGAGAAAAAGGTCCCAAAATTGAGTACTTACTAAAAATAGTAAGATATCAGAATTCAGTGGACTTTTAATGGGAACTTGCCTGAAGCCTCCAGATTGCAATGCCAAGCTTAAATTTCAATTTGCTCACTCAATTTGACCTCAAACTAGCCTGAAGAATGAAAAACCTAATTTGTCAAGACGCACTTCAGACTTAGCTAACGCTCCAAATTAGGCCAAAAGATAGGTACATCCCCGGAAAGACATTAGGAACTGAGAGAGACAGCCACAAAACCACCCAAAACCAAAGCCAAGAGACCTGAATGGACCAAAAATTTAGGGGGTCCCCATTTTCAATGGGGTGATGTGTGAAAAGGTCACAATAGGTCCATTTTCACAAGTTGTTAATTGTCATTTCATTTAAAAGGATTTCTGTCAAGATCCAAAAGTGTTGCAAAATTTTATAAAAAAAGTCTCAACTGTAACTAAATGCACTATTGCTTGTAGGCAATGTCCATCTTGCTAGGGGGCATTCTAAAAACTAAGCCTAAAAGCCAAATTTGCTAAGTAGCAAACTAACTAGAGGATGGAGGCATAGGAGGTTGGAGGACAAGCAACATCCTCTCATCAATCACTAGTGATGTGACTAAAAAACTGCATTAATGGCAAAACTATTTGTGCAAAAATGACTAAAGCTAAGATCAGTTACCAAGTGGCAGTAGTAATTTGCGAACCTGACATCAAGGACTTAGTCCTCAAACATTTTATGTTGTATGTATTCTATTTGTATTCGTGATTGGATATGTCTATCCCCAATCACAATTGTTAGTGGTTTGTGTTTGAATGTGTTTGTCTCCAATAAGGAAATTACATTTGTTGAATGATTGTGATTGAATGTGTTTGTTGCCAATTATAATTGATGTGAATAGAACTGTGTGTCCCTACTCATAAATAATAACTAATAGATGTGTTTGTCCCTATCTCAATTTGTTGTATGACCTTGGATGGAAGTGTTTGTCCCTATCCTTGTATAAAGTCTATTAAGGTCAATCCTATTGAAGACGCATAGTAAGGCAAGTTCCACTATTATTTATCACAATTAGATGTGTATGTCCCTATTCATATCTTGTGTTTTTTATAAACTACTAAACATGTTCATCAAGTGTTATTAGTTCACCTCTCTCTGTTTGGAGAATGATGTAATAAGGGGAAATGTTAGGAATATTATATCATTCATATTTCTGTAGCTAGGTTTGATATTCTTTGGGATACATAAAAAGATTATTTGTTAGTTTATCTGGAATTCTGTTTACTCCTAAGAGTGTTTGTTATGTTTTTTTATAGTGAGTATATATGTGAAGGAGTGATTATAGGAACTCTCTGTAGTTGGCCAAAATGTAATTAGTCGGTTGGGAATAAAGAAATAAGACTTAGTTTGATAATTAATGTAAATGTTTTGTCCTGTTAGTTAGTGGTTCAGTAATTAGTTCCTGAGAGAATAATTAATGTAATGAAATGGATGCGACGGTTGGTCTTCAACCACCATCCACGCGCTATATGTATCGAGAGTCATGTCGTAAATGTTCATGTTATTGCTGTTGATATGATTGTCATGAGATACTTGTACTAGCATATGTTTAATGAATAAAGACACAGTGATGAGTTTATGCTTTACACTCTAGTACGTGTTATGTTTTGTAAGTTTCTCTTGTTTACTCATTGCATATGTTGGAATTCAATCCTTGAGTAAACATTTGGCACCATTGCCTAAGCAGACCAGGGAATCACTTGTCAGTATGATGGTAGCGTAATGGGTCGACCGGCGGAAGAGCCTGTGGAAACTAATGAAGAAAGGGAAGACGAGTTGACACGAGATTTGATAAATCTGTGGAATATATCACTAAGAGATCACGTATGGAGGGAAGCCCTCAGGCAAGAGATCCCTGACGTAGTTATCTGGGACAGACTGGAAGTGAACGAGAAGGTTGACCATCTCCTCAGCCGTCTGCCAAGACTGCTAGCTCGCCACTTCATCATCTTGCAAGATCTTCGGGCGAAGAGTGACCAAGAGTACCGGAGGCAACATATACTGCAGCAGTACAAGGAGAGGACCAAGCGGGAAGAGGAGGAACGAGACACTAGCCGAAGACGTATTCATGGCAACCAATGATCACATGAACAACCTTTAAAGCCCGCACAGCCTAACAAAGATAAGAACCAAGTACCAAGCGGGCACGAAACTCGGGAGGAGAAGGTTCGGCGATCACTTAGGGTACAAAAGCAAGAAAATAGACAACAAATATTAAAAGAAATTGACAGAGAAATTCATGAAGATATAATTGAGATAAATCAAAGCATTTGAAGAGCACATGAAAATCTTGAGGAAATAGACCAATCCATTGGAAGAACACATCAAAGTTTTGTTGAAGGGAGGGACGAAGAACCCTTCAACACTCAATATGTAGGAAGGTACAAAATCAATGAAAACGTAAATGAATTAAGTGAAGAACTTGATAGTAGCATTCAACGCATTCAGGAGTTGTCCATATCGGACGACCACGAACAACTGACAATTGGAAGATTTGAGCCCAGGACCCCAGGGCGAAGGGAGTACTGGAGGGAATCCTAGGAGACTCAAGGTGTCGAGGACACTGACAGAAGACGTGAGAGAGACTCGTACGTGGTCGAGAGTGCAAGTGACACACTGGAACGTAGCAGGAAAACTAGTCCAGTCAAGTCCAATACACAAGGAGGACAGCGGGGAAGGATGGTGACTCCAACCAAGCAGCAGAAGCTGCTGAAATTTATGGGGAATGGGTCAAAAGATCCAATATGACATTACAAAACATGTGAAACAATTTGGATAGCAAACGGATAGGACGATCTGGATCACTGGCTGAAAGCCTTTCTAGCAACACTGAGAGATAGTGCCATTGATTGGTACTCAGAATTGGACCAAGTACACAGAGCATCATGGAGAATATTGAAGCAAAGCATTTCAAGAGGAGTTCAAACTCCTGAGGGATGATAATGAGATTGTGGCGGAGATCTACAATACCAAGCAAGGGAAGCACGAGAGTGTGCGAAGCTATAACCGGAAACTAAAAGATTTGTTGGGGAAACTGGAGACACAGCTAGCGGATGGTCTAAAGAAGAGGTGGTTCATCGAAGGATTGCTTCCCTCGCTCCGGAAGAAAATGAAGGTGGTACCTCCATCCTTGTACACTGAAGCATATAACCGTGCGATGGACATCAAGAGCAAAAACAAGACATCTTCGCAAGGGAAAAAGAAAGATGACGATGAAAGTATGGGGGAGAGCGAAGATGAATCGAAAACTGTACAAGCTCTCCGTCGAGATATGCTGAGAATGATGAAAGAATTGAAAGCCGACAAAGAAGGGTCGAAGGAGGTGAACAAACTGTGGTGTACCGAATGCAAAATAGAAGGTCACACGAAGGCGAACTGTCCAAAGAAAATGTTTTGTGACATCTACCAAGTTATGGGACACTCTGTCAAGGAGTGCAAGTACAACCTAAAAGCATGTAGTTCGCAAGTGTTCTTTGCACAAGGGGAACAATTAACCCCTCCGACCACATCGCCGAAAACCCAAAACAACAATGTATCCCTTGGTGGCTATCGCAACAATTGGAGGGGTAATAATACTACGCCAAGAAGCAAAATTGTGTACGACAACAAAGGTAGACCCATGATCCAATGCCGAAAATGTAATGAGTGGGGTCACTTTGCTAGGGATTGCCAGATCGGTCAAGGTGTCAGGGGAAGGCTATGCAAATGGTGTGGTCCTGGCAATCATGAAGACACCGACTGCCCGAAGCAAAAAGGCATCAACATATTGGAGGTAGCCAACGAAGATGTCCTGGCAATCATGAAGACACCGACTGCCCGAAGCAAAAAGGCATCAACATATTGGAGGTAGCCAACGAAGATGTCCTGGCAATTACAAGGGTGCAAACAAAGAAGGCCAATTATCCGGACCCTCGTACAGAGAAAGAGAGACTCTGAGAAGCCAGGGTAGAAGTGGAAGAGGCAATGGCAAATGAATGAAGAACTTCCAAGGCGGCATTGCAGTCGCAGTTCGAGAAGAACATAGTACGACAGGTGCTTCACACAACCGTACCAATTAAGGTAATAGACCTTTCGCAAACGATGCCTCAACTGAGAGTAGCACTCACAAACATCATTGAGGACAGTCTTCAGAAGGGTCTAACCGAGAGTACAACAGAACCGGCAAGAGAGGCCACGGATCTGATGCTACTTGCAGTAAACGTCGGGAGGAAGTCAATTGTCGTACAAATGGAAATCATGGGGAGGAAACTCTCCAACACCATCATCGACGGAGGCTCTGGGGTGAACGTATTGCCAAAGGAGACATGGAAGTGCTTGGGAAAGCCAACTCTCTAGCCCCCGACATTCCGCATGGCAGGAGCAGACTAGCATGGCATCAAACCTCTTGATACTTTAAAGGCACAAAAGGTTTTGATCGGCACGCAATAGTTCTTATTAAACTCCGTCGTCATCCCGTTGGAGAACAAGGCGTACGACACACTATTGGGACAAGGATGGCTGATTGCTGCCAAGGAAAACCACAATTGGAAGAGGAACACACTCTCGATTGAGAGTCACGAGAAGCACACTATTGATTTGAAGAACCAAGCGGTCAATGAAGAACTGGCTTCTTTGGGATCAGAGTTGGACCGAGGATCGGATGTCGATGAAGAAAGGAAAATGATGGAACCGAACGATGAGGGTGTACTCGAAATTGGAAGTTGCTCGGAGGACGAGACCAGTTCATTGAACAAGTTATTTCACTGGCAAATGAAGGATTATGAATTTTTTCACCCAAATTGCAACATGTTGCAAATCAGAGAGGGGGGAGAGGAGGAAGATAATGGTTCGACCAGTTAGACACTTCCGCCAGAGTATGGCGAGTATAAGGAAGGCATGGCAGAATTGGACGAAACACCAACCCATAAGTTTGAACAAGACAAACTCATCAAGTACGAGGAACCGACACTAAAGAAGGTAAACCTCGGTGAACAAGAAAAGCCTAAGGAGATCCTCGTCGATGATGATTGGGACCCCGTACTAAAGGTGGCAGCATTTAAAATCTTCATGGAATATAAAGATGCCTTCGCTTGGATGTACAAGGACCTGAAGGGCATATCACTGGAGTTGTGTGTACATAGGATCCCTCTCGTACTGGGAGCCCAACCTGTACAGAAGAGACCCTATTGGATGAACAAAAATTATGCTGCCAAAGTACAGGATGAAATTGAGAAGATGCTGCAAGTAGGCATTATTTTTAAAGTGGAAGTCAACAACTGGGTGTCACCGATTGTCATTTCCTTAAAGAAGGAATCGAAGCAAATCCGGATGTGTCAACTTTCGGTGCTTAAACGCAATGACTATTAAAGACCCGTTTCCAATCCCCTTCATTGACACAATTCTCGAAGAGTTCGTCAGACATGAGATGTACTCGTTCTTGGACAGGTTCTCTGGATACAACCAAATCAACATTGTCGAGGAAGACAAGTTGAAGACAACTTTTGTGGTTGAGGACGGGGTGTACGCATACAATTGGATGCCATTCGGGTTGTGTAACGTGTCGGCCACATTCCAGAGAATAATATTACACATTTTCAACAAAATGTCAGTAGGCAACTTCAAAGAGTTCCTCGACGACTGGTTGATCTACAGTGACAAGGAGAAGCATTTGAAGGCCCTCAGAGAGTATGGAGTGTTGCAGAGCAACCCGCCTCGCATTGAACCTCAAGAAATGCAGATTCATGGTGTCGCAAGGGAAATTATTGGGACACATTGTGTGCAAATCCAGACTAAAAACCAATCTAGACAAAGTAAGGGTAATCGTACAGATGGAGGCCTTGAAGAATGTCACTAATGTAAGGTCCTTCCTCGGGCACATAGGGTACTACTCGAGGTTTATCAAAAACTTTGCACAAGTGTCTTACCCTCTTGGCCTACTGACGAGGAAGGGACAACCTTTCATAAGGGCAGAGGAACAAGAAAAAGCGTTATATGAATTGAAGGATCGGCTGATTAGTTCACCCATATTGGCGCACCCGGATTGGAACAAGGAGTTCCATGTACATGTTGATGCCTCCAACTTTGCCATTGGAGCAACATTGGCTCAAGTGGGAGTACACGGGCTAGACCACCCGATGTTTTTCACGAGTAAGCTACTTTCAAAAGCAGAAAAAAACTATAGTACAACTAAACGTGAAGCACTAGGGATAGTCTACTCGGTCCAGAAATTCAGGGATTACTTGCTGGCGACGCCGTTCACATTCTATGTGGACAACCAAGCCCTAATGTATCTAGTGAACAAGCCAATAATCCAAGGGAGAGTGAGTAGGTGGCTACTATTGCTCCAAGAATTCACATTCACCATTATCGTACGACCAGGGAGGAGCCATGTGATCGCCGACCAATTGTCAAGGATCTAGTTGGGCGAACCCACCGAAGGGGGGTGAACGAAGATTTCCCAGACGCACACCTGTTCCAAATTGCAGTACTCCCTTCATGGTACGAGAAGATTGGAGAGTACTTGTCTACATCCACATTGCCAAAGGATATGCCACCAGTGGAGAGAAGGAAACTCGTACTGAAGAGCAGAACATTTCAACTGATTAATGGCTTGCTATATAAGATGGGGTCCGACCAGACCCTCAGGAGATGTGTAATAGAGGAGAAAATACCAGGTGCACTAAAAGAAGCACATGAGGGTCTAGCTGGAAGTCACACGGGTCCGAAGGCTACGGCCAAAAAAATTCTTTTGGCAGGCCTATGGTGGCCAACGATGCACACAGATGCCCGAGAGTGGGTGTTAGGCTGCGACACCTACTAGAGGGTAGGGAAACCGTTGAAGTGAGACTTTATGCCCCTGTATCTGTCCCAACCTCAAGAGTTGTTCAAACACTAGGAACTGGACTTTATTGGGCCATTGAAGGTGAGTCAATTACATCGGTGCCAATATATTGTGGTTGCTATAGAATATTTGACAAAGTGGCCAGAGGCTCGAGTGTTGTTGGATAACATAGCATAGAGTAACGGTGAAATTTATTTATGAACAAATAGTGACACGGTATGGGATTCCAATATAGATTACAAGTGATCGTGGGGGACACTTTGTCAACCACATCATTTGATTGATGACAATGGAGTTTTGAATCTTCCACAACTTATCAAGTCCATACTACCCACAAGCCAACGACCAAGTAGAGTCCACGAACAAGGTGTTGGTATCAATTATTCATAAGTCATGTGACGTAGAGGAAGCTGATTGGGAAGAGAGACTACCAACAGTCCTATGGGCATACTGTACAACGTACAAGGTGACAATCGGGCACACACCTTTTCAATTGATGTACGGCCAGGAAGCGGTGGTACCGATGGAGTACATGGTGCCGAGCCTAAGGATAGCTGTGGAGAACCAACTGGGAGATACGGAGAGTCTGAAGGAATGATTGTACCAACTCAACAAACTAGACAAACGAAGAATAATGGCACAATGGGCAACTGAAAATATGCAAAGGAGAAGAAAATACTAGCACGACAAACATCTCCGGTGAATGAATTTCTGGCCAGGGCAATTGGTTTTAAAATATAATGGCCGCAACAAAATCAAGCCGGGGAAGTTAAAATTTCGTTGGCTAGGACCATTTAAAATCCGAGAGGTTTGCGGCAATGGTTTCATAAAGCTAGAAAACTTGGACGGGTCACTACTACCAAAAGCAATCAACAAATCAAAGTTGAAGTTATACCAGGAGAGGGAGAAGAAAGACACAATAGCCATCAATATGCTTGGCTACGCTACCAAGGAGGATTGGCCCGTGCAGAAGGAGAAAGCCACCGGAGAACAAGATTGGGGCCTAGGAGGTAGCGGATACGTTGTCGAAGAAGACTGGGCTGCATCAAGCAGAGACAAGATCATTGAAGAAAGACTAGCAATTAAGAAAGTTGAAGGCATTGCAATAGCTAGGGTGCACAAGCACCTGACGAATGCAGTGTTTGGAACACCCGCCCTGTGGCGACAGATAGGACATTGGAAGTACCAAGCTCCATATGAAGGCATAAGAAGGGGATACCTAGCCAAGGAACTGGATGAAGAAGTGCAAAGGGAGAAGAGAAAGCGGCCAAAGAATGAAGCGAGTGCCAACCCCGCGACAACAACAAAGAAGATGACGAATGGTGGGATGATGAACATTGGGAAGCATATGCCAAGGAGATCGACCCATGTTTGAAGACGGTGATAATGACTGAAAACATGTTCGTTTCACATGTGGATGGGTATACCAAAGACTTGTTGAAGCAAATGAGAAGGGAACGACGGAAGACATTGAGGATAGAAAAGGTGGTAACGAAGGACGGGTTATGGAGAGTGATACCAAACCCAGCCGGACCGCTGAAAGTAGATGAAGAGGAAGTGACTTGGTACCAACAGTATGGTGGAAAGTACGTGGATGGCAATTTCAAAGGTATAGGTCCAACCCCACTGGTGGACAAATGGTTCGACGTCAAATTCATGGGTACCTGTTGCGAGGAAGAATGCTACAAGAGGCCTCCGTACATGCAAATGGCACTACACCTCAGAGTTGAAGGTTCGACAAGGCGACCAAAGGAGAAGTATGGAAAGAAAAAATAATAGAAAAAAGCAAAAAATAGGAGAGAGAAAATAAAGACAGAAGAGAAAAGTGGAGAGAAAAAAGACAGAGGAGAGAGAAAATGAAGACGAAGAGAAAAGTGAGGGAGAGAGAAAAAAGACGGAGGAGAGAAAGAGAAAAAAGAGAGAAAAGAAAGAAAAAATTAAAAACAAAGGAGATTAAAAAAATCAAAGTCAAAAGAATAAAATTAAAAAAAGAAATCGTACACTTATACAAGCAGAAGGGATGCAACTTGGAGGGAATAAAATTGTGCAAGGAGGGAATTGGCAAGGCAATACATTGTGTTGTATGACCTAGTAGAGAGAAAGGTGAAGACAGAAACGTAAGGAAGATAGGAAGAGCTGTACGAAGAAAAGAGAAAAGATGACAAGAGAAGTTGTACAAAAGAGAAAGGGTGTCGTATGAAGCAAAGGGGAAGTTGTACAACTTGAAGGAGGAACTACCGTACGAGCAACAAAGAAAAAGATATCCGCACAAGGGAAAGAGAATAAAAGTGTCGCACAAAGTTTCAAAGGAGAGGTCGTATGAGTTCAGAGGGAGAAGAAATCCGTACAAACTGGCAAAGCAAAAAAGGTCATATGAAAATTCAAGTCCAAGTTTGTCATAAGAACGTTTCAATTCAAGTACGTTGTGTGCCAACTGAAGTTAAAGAAATCCGTACGATATCTGCAAAGAGAGGAAACTGTATGAAGAGGTGAAGTAAGGTATGTCGTACAAAAATTTAAAGTGGAAAAGCTTATGCAAATTTCAAAAAATCAACAGGCTGTACCATCTTGGAGGAGCAAGGTCATATCGTGCAAGGAGAGAAGTGTTGCCGAGAGTTGTGTGAAGAGTGACAGTTATTCTAACCGTCAGCATTCAATATTTAAATCAAGAAATTCAAAGCTGGCAAGCAAGTGTTGTGAAACAGAAGCACACTGGTGTTATCAAGAAAACAAATATCATCTAGAAAGAAAAAAGGCAGCCAGTTCCAGTAAAGCTAAGAAGTTAACTATCATTCGGCCAAAGGTTGTAGGTGGCAGCATAGCAATGGCTAGGGGAAACGACGATGCAGTTATGCCAGAGACAATCACTTGGGAAAGCCTCAATGACACAAAATGTCGGTCATGGTAGTCTTCAACGCCCGACTCTCACATATTGAAGAAAGCATTAGAAAAAACACAAGTGGACAAAGCAGCACAAGTGCCATTCTTCAATGCCAAAGAGTTCGAGTTGTATCTATGCCAGTTAGTAGCTGGCTATGACAGGCATGGCCACCGGTCTATAATCAAATTCAGGAGTTACGAGGTGACAATGTGGTATGGCGCTCCTGAATTTACAAGGGTTTTCAGAATCCCTTCCCAAGGGCTTGCGCCAACAAAACCGCCAGGCAAGATGTCGAGGTAGAAAAAGGGCCCTCGTTGCCAAGGTTTGCAGGTCCAATCTAACGCAAGAAGAGAAAGATATCATCTGGGGTGTTGGTAACAAAGGACTAAGGAAGAACTTCCCCGACAATGCTGAGTGGAAGTGCATGCTTGACTTGATCAAAAGCAAACTTACAGGAGCAAGCAGGGCGTCGGATATTGCTATGTGGATGATTGGGCTAATGATTGGTTTGACTGGTAATGTGTACAATTGGGCAAGTGGGCTTTCTAAGCGGATGAGACTTTATGCGCCTTCGGCACAAAGCATGTTACATGACGCAACATGCCATAGGGATGCTACTGGATGCAATCCATCGACAAGTGCCTGCTAGCCATTGGGATGCACTATAGCCATTGGAAGAGATTGACGACAGGTGGCCTATTGTATTCTACTGGACCAATCTTGGCATATAGAGCACAGGAGATGAAACACAACAAGCAACACCGTTGGCAAAGAGGAGACGACAAATGCTTAGCTCACCACGGAGGCCGAGCGGTGAGGAGGACAAGCAGGAGGAAGAACATAGTGGAGAGGGCGACACCACAGAGGATGCAGCCATTGATGTGTCGTTAGATGAGGACGAAGAGATGAGCGTTGATGCGGTCTCTATAGCTGGGGAGGTTGGGTCTCAGGAGATAGAGGTGGCAATCATTGCCGACATACCAAATGTGCCCCAACAAGCCATTCCTATAGTCCCCCCACCAACAGTACAAGGGAGGCTAGCAGTAGTGGTCGCCCGTGAGGAAGGAAAGGAGGATGACGAGGCTGTGGATGTGTGACTTGACGGAATGGGTGAACAGGTATAGACACCTCCGCCATTGCCAGGCATGGCCAAGGAGCCAATTCACATCTCTATATAGGATACTACATAGCCGAGTACTTAGGAGAGTGCACAGTTGGAGCCAAGTGTGCAACCAGCCACCCAACCAACGAGCGCAAAAGAGAGTACGTAGTTGCCGACAGGCATACAGATGTTGTTGAGCACTCCAGATGTGCAGCTTCCCTTGAGCTCTCCATTGAGCACACAACTAGGTGGGCAGCAAGGAGGCACTTTATTTGGCCGAGTAGTGGTAGTCACCTCACAAGCACCGCCAAACCAACACGGGCAGTAGTACGGATGACCCCTCCATCAAGCCGTGCAGTTGCTTCACCCTCACGATTGAGGCGACGAAGACGAGGGCAACCTGGAGAGGCAGCATCGAGTGGGGATGAGTCAGCAAGACCGGTATAGATGACACCGGTGTATCCCCACGACCCTATTGGCACCTTGCATAGGTACATTGGAGAGTTGAGTGCCATGGGTAGGCAAATACAAGAGTTGAGTGCCATGGGTCGACATATGAAGGAGATTGACAAAGTAAGTCAACAGCTCATCACAGGACTCAATCCCCTGGTAGCACAGGAGGCGGATCGCATTTTGGCGTTCATGCAGACGGGGTGCGAGAGAGAATTCTTCCAGTGCTTCACAGCAAAGGGTTAGCGCAATGTGCCGACAACAAACGAGATGGTGGCTGCCTTGCAGCCAAGCCAACTAGCAATGACAGGAAAGCATGGCAGAGTTCTCACGGCGCTCCATGGTATGGAGCGATGCTACAGAGATATCTACTTCCAGTGGTGCCAACAGTCACTCATCAATGAGAGGGAAGGTGAATGAGACAAGGCCTTGGCACAGGTAGCCCAGTGCCTTACAGAGATCGTGGAGCAGATCTGCAAATCACAAGAGCAACTAGCTCAAGTGATGATCGAGCGGGCACAAGCCTTTGCAGTAAAGGAGGAAGAGTTGGCAGAGAAGGATAGGCAATTGGTGGAGAGGGAGAACCAGTTGGCAGAGAAGGACAGGCAGTTGGCACAAAAGGTTGCTTAGCTGGCGGAGAAGGACAAGGACTTGGCAATAATGAAGGAAGAGTTGGCGGCGGGCCAAGCCAAACTCACCGAAGTAGTCAAGATGGTGAAGCTAGCCCAAGAGTAGTAGAAGTTGGCCAACCAAAAACTCCAGCACCTGCAGCAACAATCCGCGACGACTCCCTCTTTGTCCGTACACCCAGGGACGCAATCTCTTCCTCCCTCTTCTTAATTCCCCTTCTATTCCAGTTTTCATTTTGAGTTGTCTAAAAGACAACTACTTGTTGGGGGGGATGATGTAGCTGGCCAAAATGTAATTAGTCGGTCGGGAATAAAGAAATAAGACTTAATTTGATAATTAATGTAAGTGTTTTATCCTGTTAGTTAGTGGTTCGGGAATTAGTTCATGGGAGAATAATTAATGTAATGAAACAACGCGACTATTGGTCTTCAACCACCATCTGCGCGCTATATGTATTGAGAGTCATGTAGTTAATGTTCATGTTATTGTTGTTGATATGATTGCCATGAGATACTTGTACTAGCATATGTTTAATGAATAAAGACACAGTGATGAGTTTATGCTTTACACTCTAGTACGTGTTATGTTCTATAAGTTTCTCTCGTTTACTCATTGCATATGTTGGAATTCAATCCCTGAGTAAACACTCTCCTATAATACAGGAGATATAAGTCCTATAAATATGTATAATTGAACAATAATGAATAGATGCTATTCCATAATACATATAATAGCGTTGCAGCATTCTAAAATCTCTAATAGTAAAAGCATTGGGTTTCTTCAAGCAATAAATGACAGCATTGCACAAATTTCCAATTTGCAGATAGCATACTACTATTCTCCACTCTAATTCTCAAAGATATCCTCAGGTATTTACAAAAGACATTTCAATTGGCTTCTAGACAATAAATGTAAAAGCACAAATCTCATTTATATTTGTCAATATTCCACAAAGGAAATGGCTTGATTTTCTGAAAGGTCAGCTTGCAATGAAATAATTTCCCTTTACACATCAAACAGAACAGCAAACTCTAGAAAGACATGATCAAGTAATTGAGGGTTAAGTTATCCAATTGAACCAATAGATGACTATCATTTTCCAGGTAAATATTTGCTTACAGTTCTTCCTCACTATAACAAATTGACAAAGTAACATTTTGGACATTTATCTAGCAAGGGATGGGAGCTCATTTCAAATACCAGTTTCCTGGACAAAATATTCACTTCCAAACAAAATGGGGGTCAAAATATACAATTATTCAATCGAGCATTGGCAACATACAGAATCACTTTGGACCACCATTATACAAGATAAGTATTTCTTGTAGCCAACAACAAACATACTGTGATGTCCCCGCTCTAGTTAGTTCTAGGGAACAGTGTGTTAGCCCTTTATTGGACCCTTGTGGGCTAGTTGGATTGGTTAGAGGGTCAGTGGTACTTTCTGGAGAGCTTGATCGTTCTTGTTTTCAGAGCCCAGTGATTGGTTCACAGCAGGCGTTAGCAGTTCAGGAGTCGACAGCTTCTGACGGCACAGGAATATTTGGAGTTTTGAGCGAGTTATGAATTTTTAAGTGATTTGAGTTAATTAATTAACTTAATGCCTTTTTATAAAGTCAAATTGACTTTATACATTTTATATCACTTAAAATATTCTAAAAAGGTGATTTAATATTTTAATCACTTAAAATATAAAAGGGCGCCCAAATATTAAGTCATCATTATTGAAAAGGACTTAATAATATATTAAAAGATTTAAATGATGGCAAAAGGGCATATCTTCTTGGAAATGTGTGCCTTTTGGATATAAAGCATTTTTTGGGCAATGAGAAACTCATTATTGATTATTTCAACTTTGCCTTTGGGTTTCTTCTTGTGCATTCTCCTGTGATCAGGGTTTGAACAATCTTCCATTGAAGAACGATATCTCTTCAATGTTGAGCACTTTTGAGATTGTGAGAGATCAGTCGAATCTGTGCAGTTGAGAGCTTCATTCAGAGGTTCTACATACTTCAAATCAGGGGTTTATTATTTGGTATTCAGTTATTGGCAGTTAAGAAGAGGGTTACTTCATCTAGAGTCGCCATCTTCAGCAGATCTGTAGCTACAACCTTGATCCTTCAGCATCTTCATTGGGTCGTACTCTTTTCATATATTTTTGTACCTTCTAGAGGATGGCCTGTGAAGCCAGAAGCTAGGGCGCTTCCTTTTTGGCTCATGCTTGAGCTTCATTATGGGCGGCTACTACTATAATCTCATTGTATCTGGTTTCTGAATGGGAAAAGTCAATTCTGGAAGCTAGGCGTCCACATATGTCAGATTTGACCATTCTTGGCTGGCGAGTTGGCTTATTTCTTTAAATAAATAAACTGGAGATATTCTGGTATGTTTAGCACTTGTGATCTATTTGTTATTGATAAATAATACCTTGTGCATTTTCATTCTGTAGAAAATAGCTCTGTTTCTCAATTTGTGAGCTTTTATATGATGCGCCCCTTCTCTTCTGTCTACAAACATTCTCTAAAAAACTAAGTAAAACACATTAAGACTTAAGAAATTATTGGGGTTTGAGCTGAGAGCCAGCAGGGCTCATCACACATACTTTCTGACAAATAGCATTCTATGCTCTCCAATGCTGAGAAACTTCTACAAAATGAGAGAAGAATTTTCTGCCGGCATCTAACCTGGAAGATTGATAATGATCAGCATATCCTCTTTTGGGAATATGGTTGGAATGGAAAGCCCAAGCTTCAACGTCAACAATTTACCCAGTTGCAGAATCTGCTTCAACTAAGGGCCTCTGATATATCCTTTTATTCCAGGATAGTGATAAAAATATAACTTTTGGCCAAAATGAACTACTCGAAGATTGCAATATTGCAAATATTGGGCAATAGACCAATCTTTCATTGAAATAGCTTGGATGGAAAGATCTGGTTGCATACTCACATCAGGGAATACACTTTATCTACAACATACCAGATCTAATGCTTGGTTCCTAGTACTGGAGCAATCAACTATGGATAGTTCTGTCATGGTCAAGAATTAAATAAAAGTTGTCTGGTTGCAAGCTCAGAACAAATTATTCTCTACAAACAATCTTCAACAGCAAGGATGGTTGGGCCTAATATATGCCCAAATTGAGTACAAGCAGTAAACCACATACATCTTTTTTAGCTGCCTTTAGCAGTGGACATTTGGACTTGAATAGCTTTGTAATTCAATGTCTCCTGAATTTATTTCTTATATAACTCCAAGACTATTTTCAAATGAAGGAACATTGAGATAAAGGAATGATATGTTTCTTATGACGGAAGAAATTCCCACACTTTTTAAAACAAAAAGCACATGGATACTCAAGTATCTTAGCAAATCAAACTTTAGTTATTAAGTGCAGTCCTACAAAAAGATTCAAAAATTCTTGCATCAGAAAGCATCAACAATTATGGGATTCCAAAAAACTGGCATACTCTTTCGTTGTTTCTTAAACTGTCTTTTTAAAGTTCTTCCTTAAAGCACGTGGACCCTGCCTCCTTAGGGAATATAAACTCAATGTCAAATGAGCTTTCAGGAAACTCAGGGAAAGCAAGGATAGTAGGTATTATCCAAGATTCCAGGGATCTTCTCTTCAGATACACTTAAAATCCTTGGTCCAGACAAATAACTTTGTGGAACTTGTTAAATTCTATGCTGAAGCCAAAACCGCAGTGAAAACTTATTGCATTCGCTGAATCCAAAACTTAAGTGAGAAAGGGACTAAACTATCTTCAGATTGAAGGAGATTTCTGAATAACAATCAGTGTCATATGAAGACAAATGGAAAATGGACAATATCGTTCAACAATTAGTGAAATCCATCAATAAAATGATAAAGTGTAAGTTTTTAACATAAAAAAACACCTCAATGTCATTGTTGAACTTCTAAAAAACACTGTAGTCAATGATAGAGGAGACACTACCCTCTCTGTGTATACTGGTAGCACCACACATCATCTGTCATGTCCCCCATTACCTGATGTGGGCCCATTTAAAGAATGACAAAATAGTGTTTCTCAACACTTCTGAAAATCCATCAAACAAAAGATCCTTGATGACAATTGGTGGTCCACTGTGAGGTAAGACATTGTTGATTTTATTATTAAATTGCTGATTTTATTAAAAATTAAATATTAGATTGCTGGTCTTTTACAAGTTAGTTATTATGGGTAGTTTTTACAAAGGATCAGATTAATGACATGTACAATCTTTTTATTCTTAACATAGATGCTACATAGTAAGTTTTCCTTCATATTAAATTTATGATTTTTTAATATTTTAATTTTATTGCCCAATGTTCCAACTTTTGAAGTTTCTAACATGTCAATTAACTTGTCAATTAATTCTTTTGGACTTTTTGTTTGCATTTTGCAGATATATTCTCTTTCATCTCACCTTATTGTAGATGTCATTAGATATGTTGATACAGACTCTCCTAGTCTTGGAGAGATATGAGACATTTGACAGTATGCTTGGGAAGATAAAGTAAACAATTTTGGCTAAGGATCCTACTTTGAGGTTATATGAGCAACATATTAGGCCCAGTGTGACGCAGAGGTGGAACACAATGAACACCCTGCTTCATATGGCAGCCTTTGCTCTAAATCCCAAATGGTATGCACCAAGGGATGGAAGGGTGGACCAAGAGGTTTTAGATGGGTTTGACCACAACAATAATTGGTATCAGAGCAAGGTTCCTTCGGAGCGAGCCTAACTGCTTGAAGGGAGATCCTAAAAAGCACACATGGTAGATAATAATAATACAGTCAAGGCAGCCATTTTTTATGGGACTAATTATGCATTTTGGAATACTAAGATGGAAGCTTACTTGAATGCTCTTGGGTTTGATGTTTGGCAATCTATTGTAGATGGTTATACACCTCCATCAACCCCTCCAACAAATCAAGCTGGAAAGAAAAAAAGTGAAAATAATGCCAAAGCCAAGCATGCTCTTCTTTGCAGTTTAACAAATTCCGAGTTCACAAAAGTTATGCATTGCAAGTCAGCAAAAGAAATATGGGTCAAACTTCAAAATATTTATGAAGGAGATGCCAAAGTGAAGAAAGCAAAGTTGCAAACTCATCGAAGGAGGTTTGAAAGCCTTAAAATGAAGAAGATGAAGACATAGCATCATATTTTCTTCGTGTTGATGAAATTGTAAATATTATGAGAGGACTTGGTGAAGATGTTGATGATGCACTCGTTGTTGATAAGATATTAAGATCCTTATCTATGAAATTTGATTCCAAGGTGTCGGCATTAGAAGAATTGGCAAATCTAGACACATTGACAAAAGATGAACTACATGGGATTCTTGCTGCTTATGAAATGAGCATTGAGGGGAGAACACCACAAAAGGAGATTTCCTTCAAAGCATCCAAGAAAGGAAAAACTAAACATGATACATCAAGCGAGAAGTCAAGCGGTGATGAAGTAGAGGCCTATTTCATGAGGAAGCTTAAGAAAGGAAGTGAAAAGTACAAAGGAAAATTTCCTTTTAAATGTTTCAATTGTGGAAAAGTTGGACATTATGCTTCTAAATGTCCTCAAAATGAAAGTGACACAAGCAAGGATGAAAATGAAGTATACCCAAAGAAAAAGGGAAAGAAAAAATTTAAGCATAACTCAAAGAAGAAATCCCAAAAACATAAAAAGAGCTTTTATTCAAAGAAACAAAGCAGCTCTTCAGAAGAACAGAGTGATGAATGCCAAAGCAATGATAAAGAAGAAATACTATTTATGGCCATGGAAGACACAAATGGCGAACATGAAGAAAAAGAAGTTGACCAAGAATGCAATGAAGAAGAAGAAGTAGATCTTGAAGAAGAGCTCCATTATGCATATAAACAAAATGAGAAATTGAAAAAGAAGGTCACCAAGCATGAAATAAAAATCAAGGAAATGAACAAAATCATTGAAGACTTAAGAACTCAACTTGTAGAGGCTGAACAAGTTGAAAATGAAATAAAGAACAAGTTAAGTGCAAAAAAAATAGATTGTGACAAGTTGGAACAAGAAGTTGCCATGTTGAAAAGAGAATTGGAAAAGCCAAAGGGGCAATGTACAAAGTTTGATAAAAATGCCACAAGTTCCAAGGAAAGTGAAACGGACTTCAAGACTAGAGATACAAGCAAGAAGATTAGCGAAGGGAATGGTGCAAACTCACAAAAACCCAAGACAATTCCAAGACAAACCGAAGAAAGTTGGAGAAGTGCTCATTCCAAAAGAAAATTTAATGCTAGGCAGACTTATTCTTTCAATGGATATTGTTTCTCATGTAATAAGTTTGGCCATAAGGCCATAAATCGCAAAAGCCAAGTAAACAATGTCCCTAGCTTCACTAGAAGAAACTATAACTCCTTCACACCCTTAATGGACTTTAATGTTATGTGATACAAATGTAATAATTTTGGACACAAAGCACAATTTTGCAGAACAATTTTAATGATTCTCCAAGTCAAAATAAGAATGAAGACATGACTATCAAGAAGAAGGAAAAACCATACAAGATTTGGAAGAAGGAGAAGTCCATGTTTGTTCAAATAGCTTTACATGCAAGAAAGCAAGAAGGATAGATGGTATATTGACAGTGGGTGTTCAAGGCATATGACAGGTGACAAGAACAAATTTATTTCTCTTGAATCAGTAGATGAAGGAACAGTGAGATTTGATGTTAATTCAAGGAAATAAATAAAAGGTAAAGGAACACTTAGTTTAGATCATAGAAAAACAAAAACTGAGAATGTCTTGTATGTTAAAGGTTTAAAAGAAAATCTGCTAAGTGTAAGTCAGCTTTGTGATCAAGGACATAGTGTAACATTTCTTCCTAAAAGGTGTGAAATTAAAAAGGATGGAAAGCTGATAGCACATGTTGATAGGACAGCAAACAATTTATATATTTTAAAAGAAATAGATAGTGAAAGTTGCAATTTGGTGCAAGAAGATGAAAGTTGGTTGTGGCATAAAAGATTAGGCCACCTCAACTTTGACAATATTGTCAAAATTAGTAGAACAGATGCAGTGAAAGATATGCCAAGAACTACAAAACCTTCCAACATCATTTGCAAAGAATGTCAACTTGGGAAACAAACATGAGAAAGCTTCAAATCCAAAGAATATTCAACATCAAAACCATTGGAGCTCATACACACTGATCTTTGTGGACCAATTAGAAGAAAAAGTCTGCAAGGAGGAATTTTATGTTGTTAATCGATGACTACTCCAGGATGACTTGGGTTGCCTTCCTAAAGGAGAAATCTGAGCCTTTGAAAAGTTTAAAGCTTTCAAGGAGTTGGTTGAGAATGAATTTGATGCAAAGGTAAAATGTCTTAAATCGGATGAAGGAGGAGAATTTACCTCAAATGAGTTTGAAAATTTTTGCCTAGAGCATGGGATAAGAAGACAATACTCAGCAGCTAGAACTCCTCAACAAAATGGGGTAGTGGAAAGGAAAAACACAACCGTTCAAGAGATGGCAAGGGAAATGTTGAATGAATCAAAGATAGCAAGACACATTTTGGAAAGAAGCTATCCATACAGCAGTTTATATTCTGAATCGTGCACAAATCAGGGTGAATAATGACAAAACACCCTATGAGTTATGGAAAGGAAGACCTGCAACAATCAAGTACTTTTAAGTTTTGGGAAGCACCTGCTATATTAGGAGAGATGAAGAAGACTTGAGTAAGTTTGATGCAAGAGCAGATGAGGGAATTTTTCTTTGAATATTCTACAAGAAGTAAAGCATATAAGTGCTACAACAAAAGACTTCACAAGATAATTGAAAGTGCAAATGTAAAAATTGACGAAGGAAAACAATACAAAGACGTTGAAAAAAGTAATCTTGATATGCAAGATGTGTGTAAAGAAGATGAAGATGCAAAAGAAGATGAAGATTCAAAAGAAGATGAAAATGAGGAACCTGTACAAGGAAATTTAAACACTCCATCAAAAGTATCATCCAAAACTCCATCAAAGGCATCCTTCAAAACTCCATCTAAATTTGTTCAAAGAAATCATCCAAAGGACTTAATGATTGGGGAATTAGAGACAAAAGTACAAACTAGAAGGAGATTGGCCAACACTACAAAACATGCACATTTTTGCCTCCTTTCTAAGATAGAGCCAAAGAACTTTAATGAAGCAAGTGAAGACAAATTTTGGGTGAAAGCCATGAAAGAAGAGATAGATCAGATTGAG
Source organism: Sequoia sempervirens (assembly GCA_007258455.2). Taxonomy (NCBI): domain Eukaryota; kingdom Viridiplantae; phylum Streptophyta; class Pinopsida; order Cupressales; family Cupressaceae; genus Sequoia; species Sequoia sempervirens. The sequence goes on along the minus strand of VDFB02047230.1, from coordinate 234,017,215 downwards.
AAAAATAACACTTGGGAACTTGTCCCAAAGCCCAAAGATAAGAATGTCATTGGAACCAAGTGGGTCTTTTGAAACAAGATGGATGAAAATGGACAGATCACAAGAAACAAAGCAAGGCTTGTTTGTAAAGGTTATGCTTGAGTGGAAGGTGTAGATTTTGAAGAGACATTTGCTCTAGTTGCATGGTTGGAAGCAATCAAGATGTTTCTAGCATTTACAAGTTACAAGAAGTTCAAGGTCTACCAAATGGACGTAAAATCAGCCTACCTAAATGGAGACTTAAGAGGAAGAAGTGTATATTGAGCACCCTGAAAGATTTGCATTGACAGAAAAGAAAGGTTATGTTTGCAAGTTAAGGAAAGCACTCTATGGGCTCAAACAAACCCCAAGAGCATGGTATTCTAGACTTGACAAGTACCTCAAAGAGCAAGGGTTCAAAAGAGGAGATGCAGATAGCAACTTATATATCAAAGATGAAAATGGTAATTTATTGATTGTAGTTGTGTATGTAGATGATATCATTATTGGTGGTAGCATAGACAAGATGTGCAAAGAATTTTCTTCAAATATGCAAAAAGAGTTTGAAATTTCAATGCTTGGGCAATTATCTTTCTTCCTCGGATTGCAAATTTCTCAATTAAAGGAAGGAATATTCATATCACAAACTAAGTACATCAAGGACATGTTAAAGAAGTTCAAGATGGAAGATTGCAATCTTGTAAGTACCCCCATGGTTACAGGTTGTAGATTGAGCAAAGAGGATGAATCACAAGATGCCAATCAAACACTCTATAGATCAATGATTGGGAGCTTATTGTACTTAACAGCCACATGACCAGATATAATGCAAGTTATTGGAATGATGGCAAGATTTCAATCTGCACCAAAGGAAACACATGTTCACGCAGTGAAGAGAATATTCAAGTACTTAAGGGTACTTTGGAATATGGCCTATGGTATCCTAGTGGAAAGAACTTTACTCTAAAGGCTTTTACTGATGCCAATTGGGCAGGGAGCTTGGATGATAGGAAAAGCACAAGTAGAGGAGCCTTTTTCCTTGGTGAAAACTTAGTATCTTGGATGAGCAAAAAACAAGCATCAATCTCTTTATCTACTACAGAGGCTGAATACATAGCAGCAGTAGCATGTTGCACTCAAGTACTTTGGATGAAACAAATTTTGAAAGATATTAAGGTGGAGTACAATCATCCTATTATCATCCATTGTGACAACACAAAGTGCTATTAACATATCAAAAAACCTGGTGATGCACTCAAGGACCAAACACATACCTATCAAGTATCACTTTCTAAGGGAACAAGTAGTTGAAGAACAAGTAAGTTTGGAATACATTGCTACCAAAGAACAAATTGTTGATATATTCACCAAACCACTACCAAGGGACACATTTGAGAACCTAAGGGACAAATTGAGAGTAGTTCCACACCCATCCAATTGATAAATGGGAATATACATTCATGGGGAGCTATACATGGGATCTTGTAGCTCCAGGGAACAAAAATGCAAAACATTGTTGGAAGACCCCTTGCCATTGATGTCAAAGGAGGAGGAATAAAGTAAGGGGGAGCAATGCAAGAATATTTGTGTTGCCATCAATGACAAAGGGGGAGATTGTTGGAATTTTTGTCATTGAAGTCAAGTTAGAATAAGGAAATCTGCTTAAACTGAAGGTGAAGTTTCAGACATAAATTGATATGCATCTTGAAGAAACATCATCAATATAAAATCAATATCTTTTTCAGGTTGTTGTTCATCAATATCAGATCAGATTCATCAAGGCTGAAAGAAGAGACAAAGATAAAAGTCAAAAATAAAAGACCAAAAAAAATTAAAAAAATGAAAACAAATTAAGAAAACAAGACAAAAGTAAATAAGACAAATGAAATGGTACGATTTCTTTTAATAAAGTAACTTCAGATTTAAAAAAAAGGGAAAAAGAAAAAACAGCATATAAGGCAAAACTAAATAAAAATCAAATAGAACAAAATGTGAATAAAGACAAAAAACAAATAAGACAAGTTTGTCTTATTTACACATCACAAAAAGACACGATTATCTAGAAAGAGCGATTCATTTAGAATTTTTGCACAAACAAAAAGGTGCAGTTATGCTAAGGAAGTGATGCGATTAAGTTCTTGAAGAGGAATGATTTAATTTAAACAAGATCTATCAAACAGAAAACATCAAATGGTGCGATCTGTCTTAATGCAACTTCATTGAAATATGGAGGGGTACAATTAAAGGTTCTTTTGATAAAAAAAAAACAAACATGTATCTTGAGGATGATTTAAAGTGGTATGATTATGTTTAAACAAATCAAACTAAGTCTGAAAAGATGTACAGATTGGAGTGGTACTATTTCATGAAGAGGAGGAGTTTTAATGATGTATCTTTTCACCAAAGGGTGCAATGAATGGGAAATATATAAAATTGATACTCAAACCGGATTTGTGAGTTGTGTGTGAGAGAATGACTGTATAAGTCAGATCAGAAAAACTATTCTCTTGTGTGAGCCTTTAAGTCATAGCAAACATCATGTTGGCGTAAAAACTAACACCCTGGAGTGCAGGTTTGTACGGACAGCTATGCACACTGCGTAATGAGTGCTCTTCAAATTAGGAGGGGAAGCTCCCTCGTTGTGCTGGAATGCGTGGAAAAGAAAAGTAATCTAAGTCCTATCTTTTTGTTCTCAGCTGGAAGAGGCACAAGGTTAAAAAAACCAAGGACGTTGTAGCTAAGGATTTTCTGGTTTCGCAGATCATTAACTACAACTAAGCTAGCTACTTTAAATCTATCCAGTTTCCTCAAGAAAACAGAGCATGAGGAAATGGAGCAGGGATGATTATCTGACGATAAGCTGGGTACGGACTCACAACGTGAAGGCAAGGTGGCACAACTATCTGCTTGTCTGAATAGGCTTATTGGAAACAACAATACACGATAAACTAAGTACAGATTCTCAGCTTGAAGGCAAGGTGGCACATCTATCGGCTCAATCTGAATAAGTTTATTATTCACACACATCATACGATAACCAAGAACAGATTCTCAACTTGAAGGCAAGGTGGCACATCTATCAGCTCAATCTGAACGAGTTTATTGAACACATAACATGAAGGATAGCCAACTAGGATAATAAATTGCATTGGCGAGACACGCATACAATCTACGATCAACTAGCCACTATATCTAACTAAGGCAAGCATTCACCATCATAATTGCATGAAACCCTATGTGGCATAACAATTCATCACAATAGTAAATACTCATGAACATATAGAACGAAAGCAATATTGAGGGCAAGGTAGGCACAACATATATTTCTCTCTCGCAAAAGTTCGTGAACAGATACAAAATAGCAATACTACGGCAAGGTGGGCACAACATGTATGCTATCACGCAAAAGTTATGTACAAATGAGCAAAAGCTCTTATTTATAGACATCAAAAGGTGTAGGGAACCCTAAAATCACCTTGAGTCAACTACAGTCTTGCAATGCATGCAAGATTTATTGCTAAGCCCTAATAAAGGTAAACTATACAGTTAACTGGAAAACTACCATCAGTTAACCGAAACATCTAATCTAAAAATGGACAATTGTGCAAGCATGCACGTCCTTATTGAAAGCATGTTAACTGGAACACTACCATCAGTTAACGTAAACCCTAAATGAAACTCCAAGTGAATAAAGCTGATCTCGGAATAGATATGCATGAGATGAGACAGTGAGTTAACTTGAAAAGATAACGTCAAGTTTAACTCCTGTGTGTAATGTCTATTCTGAGAGGTGGGAACTGAAGTCTACTGGCCATGATCTCGAGCAACCAAGCCCTCAACGAGATTGTTAACTACATCAGCATCTAAAGGTCGTCAACTTGAGCAATCTTGGCAATCTTTGCACACTCCAACTAGCATTTCACTGACTGGTAACTTTGGCGGCTCCGTAATTGAAGTGATGGCGACTATCTCCTCTGCAGCTTGATGCTTTTGACACTTTTGCATGACGAAACTGCGAGATTTGACTGTGCACACTCTGTTTGTGAGAAATGCAAATGAACTTGCTGCACACGCAAAATTCCAACGGTATCAACCCTCTAAACCGGCTTTGGAAGACAATCGGCCATACGAGGCATGCAACCATATGGATTTGAGTAACTACGCCTGTCAACCCTCTGAAAGCACTTGATACCATAGAAGCATAAATCGGCAAAAAATCGGCAAAATCACGATTTTGAAAAAATCTGGGAGGTTGCCAAATCCCGATTTTTTCGGCAGTCAACGCCTCTCAAAAAATCGTTGAAAATCGTCAAAAAATCGCGATTTTTCGACCAAAAAATCTGCAAAAAATCGTGTAAAAAATCGCGTGTAAAAAAAAACCCTAAAAAAGACCCGTTTTTGCTTTTAAAATGACGTTTTCTCCTTTTTCAAGTGTGAGTCGAGGGTTTTCATGTCCGCGAAAACATCTGAAGGCGGCTGCAGGTTTTTCAAGTGCGAATCTGAAGGCGGCTGCAATTTTTTCCTGTTCGCGTTTTGCTGGGCGCATTTTGTTTGTTTCTCAACATAAAGTCTCACGTAGGTCGCCATTGCCATTTTAAATTAATTTTTTGATATGTAAAAAAAGGGCCATGTAGACTTATGATTATTCCATGTTTCCCACGCTTCAACTTCCAAGTTGCTTCTTTTATTGGCACTCTCATCAATTTAGAGCTTAGTTTTCAGAAAACTAAAAACATTTACAGAAATAAATGCGATTAATTTACAGAAATAATTAATTATATTTAATTTACAGAAATAAATGCGATTAATTTACAGAAATAATCTCATCCAAAAATTGTTAAATATAATTAATTTACAGAAATAAATGCACTAAAAGCCAATCAATTTAGAGCTTAGTTTTCATATCAGTTTTCTGTTTTTGATAGTTACACACTATTGTAATTGACATTTTGTCATATGTCAACATCTACTTTTATTTATGAGAAGTATATTTTGGGCAATGCAATGTAATCAGCGATATGAATATATACAAAAAATATCTATTTTCTACAATTCACGAGTTAAAATCTCTGTTTTATTTGCTCTCTATATCTCTATGCTATGGAAATGACCTTGAGTTTTTAAAAAACGTAGGTTTTGTCTATTTTTCTACATTCCTTTACATTTTTTTTTGAAATCCGATTTTTTCCCGATTTTTTCCTGATTTTTTCACGATTTTTCAAAAAATCCTGATTTTTTGGTTTGCCGATTTTTTCCCCAAACGATTTATGCTGCTATGCTTGATACAAATCGGTCTCAACTTTTCTGATGAAATCGCGAATTAAGACCGATTTGGTCCTAAATTCAGTCTACGTGAATTGCACTCTGAAAAACTTGCCTGTTGAATGTGAACACGGCTATACTCTGACAACTTTTCTGGAAAGCTAAAAATAGCCCGCTAAGGCTAAAAATAGCCTATTGAAAGGTAATTTTCGGCAAAAAATATGAGATATGGGTTTTGTCCAGAAAAAGATTCTAAGACAACCCAAAACGTCAGAAATGCAAAAATCTAACTTCTACTCGACCATGCAAAGAGTTTTTAGTTGAGAAAATTAGAAACTCAAGAATGAATGTTCTGAAGTTCAAAATTCCTGAAAAATCAAACGCACGATTTTAATTCGAGGAAGTTATATAGAAATGATCCAGATGTTCAGTCTTGTCAAATTTGCCAATTTCAGGAACATGCGAATTGGAATTTGAGAAAAAATTGAGAATCAAGGAAGAAAAAGACGTTTTTTATATGCTCTTTCTTATGTGAAAATCACCCCTGTTCTTCAAATTTGCTGATGAATGTGAACTTTAACCTGCAAAAAGAAGGATTTAAGGAAATCGCCCTTGATTGCTGATGAAGAATTCGCCTTTGCTCTAAAAATTTGCCTTTGTCTTGAGAAACTACGAATTTCCTTGAAGTTGTGAGAATGAATAATGATGGCGCCATGTTTAAATAAGGCAAATTCGCACCATCTTGTTTACTGCAAGATTTAAAACCTTAACCAAAATAGAAGGCTTCTGATTGGACCCCCTCCAGTTACACTAACACTATCTCGAAGTCCCGAAATAAATAATAATAAAATAATACTTATCATGCAACTTGAAATATTAGCACAAAAAGGGCGCCAACTTTTAGAAAATCGCCATTTTATGCTAAAAATGCAAGAATAAATATTAAATATTATTTAACTTCAGTTGACAAACCGAATGAAGCTTTAGGATTCATCGGCAAACCTCACTGATTTCAAAAAGTCATTACTTGGCCTCATAGGCGTCCATTTGCTCAAGATATTGCACTTTTTATTAACTTCCTACTTTGTAGCTGTCTACAAAGTTACAACTGGCCAACTTCAACACTGATTTCTGAGTGACCAGATGATGCTGAGACTGAACTGGTAAATTCATCGCGAAGCCTGCAGAGCAAGGAAGAAACGTTTGCTGACAGTCATCACTGCAAAATCCATCATTTAACACCTCAAAAAATTAGGCGCCCTTGATTAAATTCATTTACAGGTGCCAGACTTAACCATTTTCCTAAACTGCCATCTGACACTTCAAACAGCTGCTGACGGCAAACGGTGAACCCTGCTGACAGTCAACCGAGCTCACTGCGTAACTAGAAACATTCTACATCCAACGGATATACGCATGGCATCTGAAAAGTGCATTAAGGGCTTGAAAAGTAAAAGCACCCCTGAGCTACAGTTGCACTGACACCATTTTGACCAAAGTTGAACTTTAATCCAAGTACCCTACTTTGTCCTCCGATACCGAGAGCTGGAATACCCCGATTCATGTGCCGACTGTCTCTCTGCATAGCTAGGAGCATTGAGAAGAGATATCTCTGGAGATGACGAAGCGAGAAAATTGCTTCTAAGACCTCAAAAATACAAGTGCGTTTTTTATTTAAAATATACGCTCCATACTTAGTCATTTTCCGGATGTTTTCTGTAATGTCCCCTTCTCGAGCATGATCTTTCCAGTTGACCGTTGGCCTATTCCGGAGACCCATAGGCTACTCGAAAGGTGAAATTAGGGTTTCGTGTTTTGGAGGTTGCTTTTGCTCGTGGTTGGTTGATTTAATGGCGGATTCTGTCATGTCCCCATTTTTTGGCGAGCATCAGAGATCGTAAGATTAGCCTATCATGAGACCCTCGTAGGCTAATAGAGAGGTTAGAGGGTCATTTCGGAGCTTGGCTCCGTTTCAGATTGTCAGTACTTGATCAGTTGGCTTTCGTTCGGGCTCGTTCAGACACTTCTATCCTGAGTTGCTATTTTTAGCAGTATTCAGCACTCAGCGTGGGACCCCTGCTATTTTTAGCAGTATGGATTGATAGCGTTCAGAATCACTTCCTCAGTCGACAGCTTCAGACGGCTCGTGTATTAGATGAATAATGAGAGAGATATTAATATTTAATTGAATTAATTAAATATTAATTAATTGGAGTTTATAATATAAAGTTATAATATTTTACTATAACTTAAGTGATTTTTGCTGAAGGGGGTCGCCATCATTGAAGGGGCCACTTTTAATTATATTTTATAATTAAAAGTGCTTTCGAAAACTATTGAAAAATTAAAAAGAAAAGTTCGAATTTATTTAAATGAAACCTAATTGAGAAAATTCGACCTCTTGAGGAGATATAAGGGTTTCATTGGGTTTTGAGCTCATTATGTTATGAAATGGATTTTTGATCAAGTCTTCTTCTGGAGAACGAAGCCAAGGGTTTCAGTTGTTTACAGGCATTGGAGAACGAGCCATCTTCAGTGTTGCAGTTTAGAGGCTGTGAAATATCAGCTGATTCATTGCTTATCAGAGAGGTAGCTTCATTCAGAGGTTATCACAGAACTTATTCAGAGATTGCATCTTCGAGGGTTTTACCATCTGCTGCAAATACCAGGTTTTTACATCAATAATATTGTTGCTTTTTAAGTTGCATGTCATCAGATCTTATTTGTAATCGTTCTAGAAGATTAATAAATAATCTGGCATCAGGAGATTCAGTAGATTCTATCATTTTCAGAGTTGTATTATTCTATTTAAATTTATTCAGCAATCTCTTTCAAAATTGCAAATTTCATTTGTCCTGCAAAAACACCAAAATACACAAAACAATCAAAAAAATAGACAGATTCAGAAACAGGGAAACAGGGGTTTCTACAGTGGTATCAGAGCATGAATTCTGCCATCCTGTGTTGGGAAAAATTTCTTGAGTGAAAAGGAAATCTTCAGTTTGTCAAGGGTTTGATTAAAAACTGGAGGTTTATCAGTTTTTATGGCCTGTGGCCAAATCTGGAAGAAAATGGTATTTGCAGATTGATATTCGAAGAATTTATTTTGCAAAAGGCTTTATCATGATTAAGGGATTGAAGAATTATTGAAGGCTTTAAATTATCAGATTGTTGAGGTTCTTCAAATTTCCAGATTGGGGTTTTTATTGCAAGTAAAGAGATCAAAAGGAATTGTCAACCGCCAATATTAATCGGAATATTCTTATTATGATAAGGGAAAATGGTTTGTTTTTTTTGTCTTGAAGAGCCAGCGATAAAATTTTGAAGAAATTCGATTAAGACAAAAAAAGAGAGAATAAAAAAAAAACGCGTCTTCTGCAAAGACACAGATCGAATTACTCTTGTCTACGGAAAAAGACAAATTCGGGCAATTGTTCTGGGCAAGAAAAGTCAAAAAGGTCGTCGGTATTTGTTTGTGCATGGGACGTGGTCCTTACATAGAGTCAGTTGGGGAAAAAATAAGCCTGACGCAGCCTTACTTAATTCATCGGGTTTTTGAAATGAAGACAAATTGGTGAAAAATCGCACAAGACAAGGCACGATAACTTCTAGAAAAAGGAGAGACGTCTTTAATTTCAACTGTCGGGTGCTGCTTAGGCAGCGTATTTTTTATTTCAGTTTTTCGGGCAAATCACACCGGGTTTTTCTGGAGTCGCGGTTTGTAGCCAACACGTCTTACAGAAAGCTGAAGGCGACTTTGGTGTATGAGAGAAATTCGTCTTTGAAAGCAACGAAGGTGAAGAAGCCGCTGGGTATTATTATCGGGCTTCATTAAAGACAAACAGAGAAAAAAAAAAATCAACTCCAGAAATCGTTTTTGGAGCTGTCGGGACTTCCTTGTGCGTTTGCTTGAGACCATCGATAAAGACAAATACGTGGAGAAAAGACAAAGAATAAACGCTCAAGTCTATATTCGGACGCAGACAAAAGAATAGAAGAGGATGAGTTTAAATCAGTGTATATATTTTTTTGGAGTGAATATTTTTTTTTTTTCGGGCCTGCTTGCCCAGATAAGGAAATCGAATATACCAAGTAAGTCGCACTTGGTCAATAGGCATAAAGAAGAATTGAATAAAATAGTATTTGCTGAAGAAAGACAAAGTGCGTGACTTTATGTGGAAGAAAATCGCATGACAAGAGGAGCCAGATTAATATTTCAGTGAAGAATAAAATAAGTCGACAGCTGGAAGAAATCGATTAAGTTGGGACGCCAGTCAAAGAGAAATGAAATCAAATCTTGAATAAGACATAATATAGTTGTCTTGGAGGATGACAAGGGAAGAATAAGCCAAAAATTGAGTAAGACAAGCAGACGGTAGAGTCAAATAAAAATAAGACGAATTTGTTCATCTTATTTGGATCGCTGCTAAAGTCAAGTGTTTGTATCGGGTGCTACTTAGCTGAGTGCCTAATACAAATTCAGGTGTCGGGAGCTGCTCATCAATACTTTATATTGACAGACGAATTTAATCTTTGAAAGTCGTGGCTGGGAATTAGTGCTTCAGAATAGAAGCCTTTGGCAAATATTGAAATCTTTTTGCTTGAGCAATTTTATCTCTAAGCTTCAGTCTGAGTTAGTTTCTGCTGTAGCTTACTGTGCATTCTGTCAGCACAAAACAGACTTATATGTAAGTATTGCACTATGTATTGAATGTCAAGTTTGCATTTGATCAGAGAAATCCTGTACCAAAACATCTAGCAGCTGACAGAAATTCCAGGGCAGCAAACTGATAAAAATTACATCATAACTAGTAAGGGACAGTACAATGAAGGTCTGAAATCAAGTCAGTTGATTGGGTTTTCAGTTTGGCAGCGAAAATGGGCGTCATGAAAACATTGTCCAGAAATAAACAGGTATTCAAAGAACTTGAACAATCCCAATACAAGCTCAATCGCGAGTTGTTGCGTGTAGAACGGGCGCTTTCAGAGCTTGGACGGTCTAAAGGATCCAATTCACTTCCTATCATCAAAGGTCCGACATCGCAAAACAAAATGAAGTTGTGTTCTTATTACGGAAAGTCGTACGACTTAAACCATGATTGCCCTTTGAGACCTAAGGGCAAAGCGCATAGAATAATGTGGGCTCCCTATGAGGATTCAGAACCTAAAAAAACCAACCAGCAAAGTAATCGTGAAGAATCTAAATCTGAACATGATGTCTTTTCAAGTGAGGTGTCAAGAAGCCTCTACAATGAGTTTTCAGCAGTTGGTGACCAGTATACAACTGATCCTAGGGAAGCTACACCTAACAGTCCTGATTTTCATGACAGCGATGATGAAACTTTGCATGAGTATGAGACAGCAGTGTTTTCACATGTGCAGAATGATCCTATTGAATGGTCACATGAAAGTACTCCAGAATTGGGTACTAATGATGCATTGTATGTAGAGGATTCATGTCAGGGTGAATCTGATTTTTCAGATCAGAATTTAGAAAATAAGTTAGAATGTTCACATGTTGACATGGAATCCCAAGATTGTGAGTTGGAAGGTGATACAGTTACATCGGGAGTGGAAGTGTGTGAAGATACCATTATATCAGCAGCTTCTACTTTATCAGTTGAGCCATCCTTTGAGGTACACAGCAGCAGTACCTTAGATGTTGAGGTGTGCATGGATGAAAGCACACATGATGCTGCTTATCATTTAGTGAGTGACGACGAATCAGCCTCATATCATAGTGCATATTGTGAACCGGAAAACTTGTATGGGGGTCATAAGCTACAGAGTCATCATTTGGTTGGGCAACTAAAGGTGAATGACAATATGATTGCCACAACCATTGAGCATTTTGATGTTGCTCGTCAGATGTTAGCTACCTATGGTTGGAGTACTCCTTTGACAGATGAGCACGGTGATAGTAGTTTTTCCCTTGCAGAGATACATGCACTTCGAGAAGCAGTTGGAATGATGAAACAAAATTACCTAAAACTACTTGCAGACAGGGATTTCCTTCTCGAGTGGGATTGCATTGGTTATGATGCTTTGCAGAGGAAAGAGGAGCAGGTTGATGAGCTCACTCATGAGCTTGAGGTGACTATGGACTCGTTGAAGAGCAGTCAATTGGCCCTTCAAGAGTCACAGTCACGGTTAGAAGAGTTGACCGTGGAGTTGAGGTTGGCACAGTCTCCACCAGCTGCAGATACGGTACAGTTATATACAGAGGCAGTTGATGAGGATGTTATATCCACGAGTTGTAGTGAGGATGTGGTTACATCTACCACAGATATTGGTGCAGTCAATTCAGCTGGGATGAGTGTTTTGGGTGAGAACTCTTGTGATGAGATAGTTGATTTTTCCGAGAGTTGTGTGACAGATCACGTCACTACTTCATTGTCGTCACAGGAGATATGTGGGGCATCATCCAGTATGGAGATTTGTACTTATGCTAATTTGTTTCCCCAGGACTATGATGGACAGCCATTGACAGAGGTGGGAGCATTTTATCTTGATTGCATCGTGAGGAGTGTTTATCACTTCTCCTTTGGTCCACACACGGAGGATTTGATGATGCATCGGTGTGGATTGGCCCGGAGTTATACCATCCGTTGTGGGATGGGTATTCACCATCTTCAGAAGATGGGATTAGCGGCTGCAAGCGTCCGACTCAGCTGTTTGCGGGGGATCACTTGCAGGGACAGCTATCAGTTTTACATCATGCCGATATGTATCCAACTGGGTTTGCTACTTCTATGTCACAAGGTTTTCTTATGGGTACATGGTTACAGGATGACTACGGTGTCAGTTGGCATGATGGCTTGGTCAGTTATCACATTCATGAGGGTTTAGCAGAGGACAGGGAGAGATTCAGTGTAGCAGATGCTTCTAGAAGTTCTTTTCTCCGCATGACAGATGGATGTGAATTTAGATTGTATTGGGATCCAGGTGGTGACAGTTTTGGCACTGAGTATTGGATGGGTCCGATTGGGTTACTTCACTATTTTCAGCATGGTGAAGTTGGAGGCAGTAGAGCGCAGTGGCAGCCTAAGGAGGGCGGTCACGACAGACTTTCACTCTGGGTTTGGGATCCAGGGATAGCTTGCGCAATTGAGTTTTGATGATGCTACAGGAGACAGTTCGTGATGTGTGGGACATTTCACAGTTTTCCTTTTGGGGCCTTCCGAGGATTGGAGTTTGTTTGCAGTGGAGATTGCTTGGGGACAAGCAATTTCAGGGAGGGTGGACTGTCATGTCCCCATTTTTTGGCGAGCATCAGAGATCGTAAGATTAGCCTATCATGAGACCCTCGTAGGCTAATAGAGAGGTTAGAGGGTCATTTCGGAGCTTGGCTCCATTTCAGATTGTCAGTACTTGATCAGTTGGCTTTCGTTCGGGCTCGTTTGGACACTTCTAGCCTGAGTTGCTATTTTTAGCAGTATTCAACACTCAGCGTGGGACCCCTGCTATTTTTAGCAGTATGGATTGATAGCGTTCAGAATCACTTCCTCAGTCGACAACTTCAGACGGCTCGTGCATTAGATGAATAATGAGAGAGATATTAATATTTAATTGAATTAATTAAATATTAATTAATTGGAGTTTATAATATAAAGTTATAATATTTTACTATAACTTAAGTGATTTTTGCTGAAGGGGTCGCCATCATTGAAGGGGCCACTTTTAATTATATTTTATAATTAAAAGTGCTTTCGAAAACTATTGAAAAATTAAAAAGAAAAGTTCGAATTTATTTAAATGAAACCTAATTGAGAAAATTCGAACTCTTGAGGAGATATAAGGGTTTCATTGGGTTTTGAGCTCATTATGTTATGAAATGGATGTTTGATCAAGTCTTCTTCCGGAGAACGAAGCCAAGGGTTTCAGTTGTTTACAGGCATTGGAGAACGAGCCATCTTTAGTGTTGCAGTTTAGAGGCTGTGAAATATCAGCTGATTCATTGCTTATCAGAGAGGTAGCTTCATTCAGAGGTTATCACAGAACTTATTCAGAGATTGCATCTTCGAGGGTTTTACCATCTGCTGCAAATACCAGGTTTTTACATCAATAATATTGTTGCTTTTTAAGTTGCATGTCAGCAGATCTTATTTGTAATCGTTCTAGAAGATTAATAAATAATCTGGCATCAGGAGATTCAATAGATTCTATCATTTTCAGAGTTGTATTATTCTATTTAAATTTATTCAGCAATCTCTTTCAAAATTGCAAATTTCATTTGTCCTGCAAAAACACCAAAATACACAAAACAATCAAAAAAATAGACAGATTCAGAAACAGGGAAACAGGGGTTTCTACAGATTCTTTCTGGGTTTCCAGAGAGCTTCGCAGTGGTATGTTTTTCTTGGCATTCTGAGCACCTTCAGGAATTTACTATTTTTAGTAAATTCTATTTTTAGCAGTCAGCATTAGCTCAGTCAACTTTCCTCTTCTGGCAGTTCATTGGGTAATTCTCATTTTTGGCTTAAGGGGTTCATTTTGGAGAAATAAGTTATTTTAAGTCAAAATATTCTATTTTAAAAATACCCCTTGGCCTAGTGATATAACTTCAAAGTTGTTTTAAAGAAGGGGACTTTGAGGAGTATTTTCTCATGAAGGAAATATTTTTATATTTCTAAAGTTTATATTTGCTCAAGGGAAAATGGACGCCTATTTGGAGGAGTTTATATTTTATTTTAAAAAAAAGAGAAGTGATTTATATCTCTCAAGGAAGGTACGCCATTTTGAAGAAAGATTTTTGGTCAAAGTTAAACCTAAAAGCAGCTTGGGATTAGGGCACACTTTCTAGAAGCCTCCAGAGTCTTCTCTTCAATCTATAAAAGGAGGTTCCTTCTCTTCATTTGGATTATCTTATGTTTGAAGTATTGTTATGCTGCCGGAATGGTGCTGGGACTGCTTCGAGGAATGAATGCCTCCTAGCCATGGCTCAACTTCATGCTTGAGAAATAGCATCTAATGGAGAATTTAGTATGCTTGTGAGAGAATTTGTAGTGAGGTTTGCTTTGTTGCATTGTTTTGCTTGTAGTTGTGTTTTATGCATTTTATATCAGATTCTGGAGTTGCTGTTTCTGTGTAGCTGAAAGTTATTTTTACTCATATATCAGAAAACAAATTTATTCTCCTTCTGGGTATTGATCCATTGGTTTTCCTTGATAGGGGCGCCTACTCTTGTTAAGTTTCAGATTTTTTAACAGAGGATTGAATTTTATTAAGGAAAATCGCCCTTCCTTGAGGGCCGTACCATTTGGTACCTTCTTGGAATTTGTGCAAAATGATTGAGGGGTTTTTGGTGGGTTTTCAGTGTTTAAGCTTGGTCGCCTTCATCATTAGGGTATATTGCATTTAGTTTCACATCAATAGGATGAGTTGTGAGAGAGATATGATCATTTTAGTGTGGTGTTAGGTTGCTGGTTTACATTTTAAAATGCAGATCTGTCTAAATCAGAATCATCAGTTTGGTCTTCGAGTGAAGTATTTGGTCTTGGCATTCTTGTTAAGCAAGGAGAATCCTCTTATTTGATGCAACGCTAAATTGTTCTAATCCTATGCTCTTGGCAGGCGATTTCTCTTCATATTGTAAGTTGAACAGTAGTACTGTCAGCATTTCTCTAATCTTGCTTATCATGTTTTGTAATGACTACTTTACATTCTGAAGTTGCATTGTATTTCTTTATATCTCCGCCATATGGTCACCTCATTTCCGTACTGGATTGGGTAGCACATACTTGGTGTTGAGTTTGCTTTCAGCACTTGTGGTAGAGATCCTCTGACCATATGTTCGTCCATCTTGGACACATTCTTGGTTAGAGTTACCTTCAGTTGCAATTTGTTTTAATGCACTGACGATCCTCTTGCCATATGACAGCCTCTCTCTTGTTGAGATTGAGTGCGCATTCTTGGCAACGAGTTATTTGTAACTGCTGGTTTGATTGAACTCACCCTAACGGATTCTTGTTGTTGAGTTGTAAAATTGAAAAAATTGGCTCCGAATATTTCATCATCACTTTTCAGCATTTTACAAAGATCTCGCACGTACGAGCATTTGCCAAATCCCGAAGGCTGACGGCTAGGCTCGTTGGATAGCTGAAGTAATTACGCTCAAGTGTCGTGAAGACTTCGAACGTGAACAACTTCATCTGACAGGCCTAAAGGCTAAGCGCCCCTGGCCTATAGAAATACAATGAAAATTTTATGCCAGTTCGCCCGCTTATTTATGTGCCTGGTAGAATTTCTGCCACGATCTTTCAGAATGTCGGATTAAAAGGCAACTTGGTGCAAAGCGAAGCTAGACTAGAGTAGTATTGATGTCAGGAAGACCTCATCAGCAAACTGGATCATCTCAAGGGTCATTTTGAAAAACGCCCCTGAGCTACAGTTGCACTAGAAACGCAACGAAGAAGCTCAAGGATGTGAAAACTCTATTATAAGCTCATCTTCGGACATCGACTGCCAGAGCTCTGGGACTCGGATGACTGCGTTTGATAGCTTGTCGGATAAGCAGACTAGTCACGAAGAGATTGACTGCATCATCCACCAGAAACACCAAGATCCAACACCCCTTTAAGAAGGGCGCCCTCAAGCTACAGGCGTGCTAAAAGCTGGAAAAGGACAAGCTTCTGCAATCTGGAACTTTGGAATCTTCAACTTTTGTCGCCAATTGCCGAAGTTATGGGTCTCGGAAAGCCTCGCAGGCTAGCTCATCGGATAGGCAGACCAATTCTGAAGAGATTGACTATAGTTATGAGCACTTATCACAAAATTTAGGCCTTCAAAAAGAAGGGCGCCCCTGGACTACAGGTGCGCTTTCTTGCTTTTCTCTGAGAAATCTTCATAATTTAATCACTAAAAACTCCGTCTTGACCACTGAAATGATCATGCGAAAGCATAGTTGTTGTCGTGAAACGCTTCTTCATCATGAAATGCTCCATTCTAAGCCTCTGATGTAGGTTCTGATCAATGGATGGTACCTTTGACTGACAAACTGCTGACAAAACTCCATGCTTGATATTGCCCAAAAATTGTATTTTACATCATTTTAGCAAGATTTAGACTCTTTAAAACAAAATGCCTTGATGAAGCAAAAATTTTGGTTTTGGGTACAACACATCACAAAGCAGAATTGAGGATAGAGAAGTCAGATCTGTTTGAAGACAGTTACTCTACATTCATTATTTTCAATCAAGTCAAGGTTGGTGCCTTGCAAGTTAGGGGTTGGTGCTCCTTGTAGGTTGGTGCCTACTAAATCAGATTTAGGGGTTGGTGCCTGCAATCATTGTAAACTCATATAAATATAAAATACAATTTTTGGTGTCAACTTGTTCAGATTGATTCATTATTGCATAGTTGATATTGTGTCAGAGGTTAAAGTTGACAAAAGTTGAGAGGGTAAAAGTTTGTTAATATATTGATTCAACCCCCTCCCCTCTCAGTATATTTTTGTGCTCTTTAATTGGTATCAGAGACACACGTGTTGGGTTTGAATCCCCTCGGCTTGCTCTGAGGGGAGATTGTTGGCAAATGGTCAGCACTCCCCTCAGGATTCGTGAATGGACCTAACCGCCTCCCGTGGATCCGTTAACTCTGGCAGTTGTATCGGGCATTAACAAATCGATCTTTTGGTGCAACAACAACTGTGGGGCCAATAGGGTTCACACAAGCCAATGATAAGATGTATTCAGAGGAGCAAGCTTCAAAATTTCGCACACAATTCCTTGACTTTGCAAATCTTTGTGATCCAACATTGAGTAAACCACAAGCGAGGTTGGATAGAGCTATATTAGCTCAAACTGACCTATTGAATGGTGGACATGGAATGGGAGGGATACACTACAATTGAAGATGCTTGTCACTCGCCTCCTTGCACAGGGTGCTAGTTCCTCTCTTACAAAGACGAATTGGTCCACGTATGGCTTTATCCACTCCATCAATAGGAATAGACTTACCTCAGACGAGCTGAGAAGCTAGTGGCCGTGCATAGTGCTCTTTGACTTCAAAATCGTCAAACTCTAGAGTATCGGCAAACACTCCAGCTTTACGGTGGGATATTGATCCTGAAGACGTGGCCCAGGTTGATGAGGAGAAGACACCAGAGGGATTGGTTGGGATTCCGTTGGATGAGGTGGACCATCACAGTGGCAGTGAATCAGAGGAGGACTCTGATTTTGATGCAGTGTTGGGAGATGCAAATTAGGGGCAGCAGTGTACTTTGTTTTTTTGTATTTTGATTTTCATATCATAACTGAAAGTAAAACTATATGGCAGCAATGTAGCCTTTGGGCATTTTGTTATAAGTTTACAACTTGTACATTATTTTTTGATATCACATGCATATTGACAATGAATTCTGAATTCTGAATGCATATTGAGTATTGACAATTAACTCTAAACACAAATGTTATATGTTAAGGTTCTGTAATGTATATATGCATGCTTTATCCATGTTTTCATATGAATATTTAAAATTTCCCTATATGTTTTAAATTCTCCCTATATTTTATATAGCCATCCCCTTTTCCATCCCCAAAATTGGCTTGAAAAATAGGGGACTTGGGGACGCATCCCACCATCCCTGCTGCCCCCATCCCAGAAACTCGGGATAACACTGGTAACTTAGGCTTATTAGACAGATAACAGCGACCGAGAACAAAAGAGAGCCAAACAAAAGGAAGCTTAATCAGCGAGCAATAACAGCACTAAGTGCCAAGCTACTCACTGGGAATTTCCTGTATACTGACCAGAGCCTATGTCCGCCAAAGCTGCTACCTGGGTGACCACTGAACAAATGCCTGCTGGAGCTCATGGAGTCTGTAACCAGCTAGACCAGCAGAATTACGATAATGCAATGTCGATCAACACCTTGGAGACTAAAGAAAACTCAAACAGGTCTGATTGTTGAAATACCAAATCTTTGTGGTCTCTGTTTTTCTTATAATGCAGGGATTTCTAGAGATTGTTCATAATGTTGTTATAGTTTGGATGCTGTTTTCCTTCAGTACAAAATTCATGAACTGAGCTTCTGTCACTCTTCTTATTTACTCTTTAGGGGATGCTGTTATCGTAAATCTCCATTTTTATATTACTATATTTTAAAAAAAAAAAAATTGGAAGGAAGATAGAAGCTAAAATGAACTAAAGGGTACATAATGCATTCAAAAACATTTGACTACAAAATATTTTTAGTTACTAATTAAATGCACAGGATCATATGCCATCGAGAATGAAGGTCTAAAAAGTTTTAAATCTAACTTTTCAATCTAAAAGCATCTTATCCTAAAATTATACTCTTTTAGAACATCCTAGAAAGAAGCAACTTATGGAACTTCTATTTTAAGATAAATGCTCAAGCACTGGAATACTGTGCTAGAAATCAAATCATAAAAAGATAACATGAGCTGTATGTTAATTGACAGAATTCTATCTCAAAGACTTTATCTGAAAAGGTTTCCAACTAATTCTAATTCATTTAAGAAAGATAAATCGTGTTTTAGTGAATACGTCTATGAAAAACCAACCAAGTAAAGTCAAATGAATTGCAAACAAACTAGAATAAAGTGACACATTGAATACAACTTGCCTTTGTTCTAGCACCACTGCATTTGTATGTTACTTATCATCCTTGCATGCATGATTTATAACTACTACAAAAAAACTAGAATAGAACAAACATTTTCATCCATATAACCACATTTTTAACACTTACTTGAGCACTGAGAAAGCGGAGAGCAGATATTTCTGCAAATGTAACCCCACCAATAAAAACAACCAAGACAAGCAAGCGCCGCCCATCTACAACTCCACTGTTAAAAAGAGATGTTTTGTCAATAAACGAATGAATAAATACTAATAGCCTCTAATCATTACATCTGTATATCAAATATGTATTATTGATGGCCAAGGTAGGTTGAACAATCAATATGATAGAAGAAAACAATGAAGATTTATGGTGGCATGCAAAGCTAATAATCCAAACTGGGAACAAATATTTCATATTTGGAAGCAAAACTATTTTTGAAATGCCATTCAAACTCTTTGGAAACAAGAGAAAGGATATAAAAATTGTCAGAAATATGTCTGTATATAACTATTATTCTACCAAAATATCAATGTTTTTTCAAGTTTTGGGAACAGGGAGTTTTGGAGATGAAAAGAAATTCTTAATTTTGGGGGTGCCAGTGGATGGATATTAAAATAATTTATAAAAGTTCATATTTGAATTTTTAAAATACAATATTAAATAACTTATGCAAACTAAAAGAAGCTGAAGTTTTATAAACGTAAACATTTTTATATATCTTCTAAAAATATGAACATGAACCCATTCAAAATTATAAAGCTCTTGAGAACTTCTCTATATTTGAAAGGAAGTGACCAAAAACAATATTTTTTGCCTCGGTCCTTCACTTCTACAGTTTTTCACTTCAAAATCAAAACAAATCAGAGCACAGGAAACAAAAGAACTTACAAATCGGGTATTAAAAGAATTGTCGTGATTAGACAAGCAGGGCACACCTCAATTTTGCTGTTTTTAATTTTGTTCTGTAAGTACTTGATTGAGAATTTGAGAGTTGGGGGTTAAGACAAAGTTTACAATTTGTAATTGACTACATGAAACAAACTCCATCTTAATGTCTTATATTTGTTTCTATTTCTATGAACCAGATTTGGCATAAAAAACAATAATGATTCTTTTTCCCTATTTTCATGAATATTTTCAGTGTTTTTTAGTTTGCCAATTTTTCCCATTTAAAACCCAAGTAATTGAATTCTACTTATATTAAATATTTTTATCAGGATTTAACTACATAGTTTTTGTGTTAAACTCATTGACTCATATTT
This sequence comes from Sequoia sempervirens, assembly GCA_007258455.2. NCBI lineage: Eukaryota > Viridiplantae > Streptophyta > Pinopsida > Cupressales > Cupressaceae > Sequoia > Sequoia sempervirens. The sequence continues at coordinate 233,997,085 of VDFB02047230.1, read as the reverse complement.
CATGAGTAGTGGTTCACACAAACCCATCCCTAATGAGAAATTAGAATGAATGGTTCACTTAGCACTCATTGCATCTAGGTGATGCTCAAAGAGGTGAAGCATCCAGACTTCACAGGAGATCATCCATCTCAGTACTACTCTTAACTCAAATGTGTGTTGCCATGGAGTTTCTCCCCCAAAATCAAGCCCACTTAGCTTGCTACCCTATTTGCAAAACCTTCAGCAAGTATTGTGCCTCATGAACCATTCATCAGACAGCCCCTTTAGCTTATCCATTGATAAGTAGGAGGTATTTTCCACAATATGCCAAATTATGATATTTATCTCAAGATTCAACTACATAGTTTTTGAATCGAACTCATTGATCCAAATTTCATTAGTGGTTCACACAACCCCCTCTCTCATGAGAATGAATGGTCCACTTCTGAGAGGTCACACATCCCAATACTACTCCAACTCAAACACGCTTAACCATGGAGTTTTTCCCCCAAGATCAAGCCACTTAGCTTGCTATCCGATTTGCAAAACCTTAAACCAATGTTTTGCCTCATGAACCATTCATTATGGAGCCCCTTTAGCTCATCCATTGATAAGTGGGAGGTATTTTCCCCAATTTGTTGAATTATGATATTTATATCAAGATTCAACTACATTATTTTTTAGTCAAACTCATTGACTGGTATTTCATGAGTAGAAGATTCACACAAATCCATCTCTCATGAAAATAAATGATCCACATAGCACTCATTGCATCTAGGTGATGCTCCCAAGGGTAAAGTATTAAGACTCATTCCAACACTACTCCAACCCAAACACGCTTAACCATGGAGTTTTTTCTCCAAGATCAAGCCCACTTAGCTTGCTACCCCATTTGCAAAACCTTCAGCAAGTGGTGTGCCTCATGAACACTTTCAGTTTGCCATATCAATGCCATGGAAATGTAAAGCTACTATAGTTTTTACAGCTGATTCTAAATCATGGAAAAGTGAAGATATAAATTTGTGAAGTCTACAATGAGAACTGAAGTCAGCAGCTTGCAGTTGTGACCTGATATGAAGTGAATTATCCCGGTGATTTTTGTTAAATTTAGTGATCAGATTAAGTGCACAGAAAATTAATTCAAAATTTAGACACAAAGACACAGCAGATACCCTGGGAAAACCCTCCTCTTGAGGGAGAAAAACCCAGCAACAATATATCACTTATATATTGATATGTAAACACAAGAGTCTTCTTTACAAAGGCCGATATGAAGGCCAATAATAGGCACCACAAACTGATGCAAATACTACAACACAATGAAGTGAATCTCAATGATAATGCACAGCCTTCTATCAAGAATCAATCTGCACTTGAGGATATCAAACTTTTTGTGAATAACCGAACTGAGAATAATAGATGCTTTATAATGGACGAATCAATGAGTATATGTACAAATGAATAGGAGAGACGCATCCCTTCTAATTGTTCATGTCGGCCCCTATCCAAAAGTCGCGACTTTAAGAAATCGCGTCTCTTCATGGATGTCGGCCTCAATAAACAAATCACAACTCTTCATAACAAATGATGTCGGCCTTAATTAAATCGCACCTTCATAAGAAATCGCGCCTCTTTAGTATTTGAATCAAGGTCGGCCTTGATAGAAGATCGAACCACTTCATTAAATCGCAATATATATAAATTAGATAGTCAAAGGCTATTATCTAATTTATTCAATATGTAAGGGAGATCGGCTGGAAGTATAGACCGACGCTGTACATGAACATCAACACTCCCTCTCAGCTAGGGAGAATACTTCCAGCTGCACAAGACATATCACCTCAATGTGATGTCTACCACAATGGCTACAACCAAATGTGGAAAGGAAGAATATCACCTCAACATGATATCAACCATAATCGCTACAACCATATATGGTATGTACAAGTGTCCATCACTTGCGTGATGTCACCTCAACATGACTTTTCACCATGGCTCTCCCAAAGGGTGAAACACAAGTACAAAAATCATCATGGATTCTCTCACGTGATGCTGTCATGGAGTCACACACATGACATCCACCATGACTCTCTCAGAGGGTGGAATCAAGGGATTTCACCTCAAAATTCTCTCATAGAGAAGAACTCATTAATCAAGGGATTTCACCTCCAACTTCTCTCACAGAGAAGAACTCATTACAAGCTATCACTGATACTAAGTCTCTTTCTCAGTTAAGGCTGGATTCTCCACCATACCAAGCTTATCTCGAAAGTACACAAACTTTATCCTGGAGAGAGGCTTGGTGAGAATGTCTGCTGTCTGCTCATCAGTGCTGATATATCTCAACTGTATAGCCTTCCTCAATACCATATCTCTGATATAGTGGTATTTTATCTCAACATGCTTGGTTATGTCATGTAACACAGGATTGACAAAAAGCTTCACACAACTCTGGTTATCACAATGAATGATAGTAGGCTCCATTGATTGTCCAAACAATCCTGCAAGGAGCTTACGAAGCCACACTGCTTCCCGAGCTTCCATACAAGCTGCAATATATTCTGCCTCTATTGTACTCAATGCTACAAAAGACTGCTTCCTGCTGCACCAGGAAATCATAGCCGATCCCAAATTGAAGCAACATCCAGAGGTACTCTTCCGATCTATGACACATCCTGCCCAATCAGAATCAGTATAACCATGCAACTCCAAGTCAGCATCTGAAGAATATCTCAACCCATATCCAACTGTGCCACGCAAGTATCTTAGGATATGTTTGGCTGCAACAAGATGTATCTGTCTCGGTTCACACATGAACTGACTAATTGCACTCACAGCATAACAGATATCTAGTCTATTGTTAACTAGATACATCAAGGACCCAATCAGCTGTCTGTATTTTGAAGGATTCACCAAGTCTGAACTAGCTGCAGCCTCCTTCAATTTATGAAGGTTGGTCTCCATAGGTGTAGACATGGATTTGCAATCCATCATACCAAACCTCTTAAGTACATCAATGGTGTACTTCCCTTGACTTAGAATCATCTCATCTGGTTTCTGCCAGACTTCTAAGCCAAAGAAGCAATGCATAAGTCCAAGGTCTTTCATCTCAAACTCAAAGGCCAACTCTTTCTTACATTTGATGATTAGGTGCTCTTCTCCAGTAAGAATCAAATCATCAACATATAAAACCAAAATAAATGCTTCACCATCAATTACCTTAAAGTATAGGTTAGAGTCAGCATCATTCTTCAAGAAGCTCAAACTTGACATGTAACGATCATGCACGAGGAGCCTGCTTAAGACCATACAAGGCCTTCCTCAGCTTGCAAACATGAGACTCCTTTCCATGTACCTCGAACCCATCAGGTTGCTTGATATAAGCTTCTTCCTTGATCACACCATTTAGAAAAGCTGTCTTCACATCCATTTGATGAATCTTCCATCCTCTAGATGCAACAATGGCAATGATAGTCCTGACAGAAGTATAGCGAGCAACAAGAGCAAAAGTTTCTTCATAATCGACTCCCTCTTTCTGAGAGAACCCTCGAGCCACGAATCTTGCTTTGTACTTCTCTATACTCCCATCAGCTGCATGCTTGATCTTGAAGAGCCATTTCAAAGATACCACAGATTTGCCTTTGGGTCTAGGAACAATGTCCCAAACATCATTCTTGAGAATTGATTGGTACTCCTCTAACATAGCATCTTTCCAAACCTGTTGACTGGAAGCTTCCTCCACACTAGAAGGCTTAGACTCAATAATCTGACTCATCAAGGCAACATAACTGGAGAACTTATGTGGCCTTTTACTTTCTCTGAATGTACCTCTAGGAGCTGAGAACCTTTTAGCCTCTTGCAGTTTTCCTAGCCCAAAGAGGTCTCTTTCTTCTAATCACAATATCAATAGGCCCATCAGTAGGTTCCAAGGGCTCAACTGGATCAACATCTTCCTTCGGTTCTGAAGTCTCCCTCTGAATCTCAGGAGTATGGTCAATTTCCATATCTTGAGGAGGCTCATCATAGTCAATCTCCACATGAGTTCCCTTGGATCTTCTAAATGCAACATCTTCCTCAAATGTGACATCTCTATTGATTTCAATCAACTTCTGACCTGGAACATATATTCTGTGGGCTTTTGATGTCTCACTATAGCCCACAAATATTCCCTTCTTGCCAAAAGGCTCCAACTTAGTTCTCTTTTCCTTTGAAACATGAACATAGACAGGACATCCAAAGATCCTCAAATGACTAACCTTAGACTTCTTTCCTGTAAAGGCTTCTTCCGGAGTCATATTCTCCAAGACCTTGTGAGGACTTTTATTCTGAACATATACTGCAGTCCTAGAGGCTGCTGCCCATAAGAAGGTTTGCAGATCCTAGTCATGAATCATGACTTTCACTGCTTCGATAATCGTCCTATTCTTTCTCTCTACAACACCATTCTGTTGAGGATTATAGGGGACACAAAACTCCCTCTTAATCCCAGCATCAACACAGAAATTTCGAAAGCTACCAGAGGTGTATTCTCCTCCATTATCAGATCTGAGGATCTTGATTCTTTTACTGGAAAGATTCTCTACTAGAGCTTTGAACTCTTTGAACCTTTCTAACACTTCCTCAAATTCTTTAGTTTTCAAAACATAGATCCAAGTCTTTCTAGAGTGATCATCAATAAAAAGAACATAATACAAGAAACCACTCGAAGAAGGAACAAACATAGGTCCACATAAATCAGAATGAATAAGGTCTAAAATACACTTAGATCTACTTTCTCTACTATGGAAAGGAGCTTTTGAATTCTTACCCATAGCACATCCTTTGCAAGTTCCTTCATGCTCCTGATTGAACTTAGGAAGTCACGTGACCATCTTCTGCATGATAGGTAAGGCTCGGAAGTGAAGGTGAGCCAATCTTTGATGCCACAAATCACATAGGCTTGAAGAATCATGAACTAATGCTTGTAGAGGATGTGTACATAGCCTATAGAGACTTTCATTTCTAACACCAATTACTTGAGCATCCTTGAGACTGGAATTCTCCATCCACACAAGAACTTTGCCTTTGGAGAAGGCAACTTGATATCCTTTATCTTCTAGAGCTGAAATGGAGATGAGATTGCGCTTGATTCTTGGAACATAAAGAACGTCTCTCAACTGAAGTGTAATGTCGGAATCCAAATGAAGAGTAGAGGTCCCAATCCCTTTCACGGAGTAGCCAAGATCATCTCCAATAATAACTTGTTTGGAAGAGTCTTTCTCCACCAAACTTGATAAGTGCTCCTTAAAACTAGTAATGTGTCGAGAAGCACCACTATCGATCAGCCAAGTGTTGGTATCTATAGGTACATTGTATTACACAAGTAATTGGTAAATTAATTGATGTTATTAACAAGAGTGAGACGCTCAATAAATAGTTTACAAGATTTACAAAACTGGGAAGTTTCTAAAAAGAAACTCCAGATAAGATCGGAGACGATCTTATCTCTATCTTACAATATCTTACAATATTGAGCATTAATAAATAAATAAACATTATTTTAATACCCTCCATGTCGCAATCTATCAACTACGCAAAGTGCTTACAGATTTTACAAACTTATAAATGCTGGCGACTTGGTGAGAATGTATGCGATCCTGCAGCCGAGACATCACGGCCAGCTGATGATCCGTCTTCAACCGACTTCCGGATAGGTAATGATGAGTTTCCACGTAGCGGTTGAAACATGGAAGACGGTTGCCAGCCAGGATTTGAGAGCTCCGGTTATCCGCGAACCAGGGAGTGGGACCTGCTTGAATGTTGCATATCTGCAAGCATCGGTAACCGGCTGCTTTCGTAACGCTCTTGCTCCCGAATTAACTCTGCTTAAATGGGGAGAGCCAGCACTTTCTTTGCTTCTTACTAGTCCGTGCGCATGGGATCCCAAAGTGAACACATACCCGGATGTTGATTTCTGTCATCAAGCTGAACATGTCGAATCTGTGAACCCGGAGTTTAGGATGTCGTGACTCGAGGAGTGTACAAGAAGGTGCGTCAGGGAATTATATACCCTTCCTGCTTAGCGACTGCAGCTTATTGCTACCAATAGTCGATAGCAAGGAAGTGTCTTGTATGATATGCCAATCCAGCTGCAAAACTCAAATCAGGTCTAGTAGCAGCAAGATAGATGAGGCTGCCTACTAGTTGCCTGAACAATGTTTCATCTACCACAGGTGAATCGGACTTAGCTGACAATTTAAGCCCTTTTCCATGGGTGTAGAGGCAGGTTTGCAATCATTCGAAACTTATCCAGAAGACTTCGAGCATGCTTAGACTAGGAGATGAAAATGCTGCTCTCTATCTGCCAAACCTCAACACCTAAACAATAGTGCAGGAGGCCCAAGTCTGTCATGTCAAAAGTTTTGCACAAGTCCTGTTTGATCTCAGTGATCAAATGTGCCGAACTGCCAGTAATGATCAAGTCATCCATGTAGACAACAACAAGCAAGATCTCATTACCAGTATTCTTGACATACAGGTTCGAGTCAGATGGACTCCTCTGAAAGCCATGATCTGTGAGTTACGTGTCAATCTTAATGTACCAAGCTCGAGGAGCCTGTTTCAGGCCATAGAGTGCCTTGACCAATCTGCACACCTTCTGTTCTTGACCAGCAACTTTGAAACCTGGAGGCTGCGTCATGTATACTTCCTCCTTCAACTCACCATTGAGCCTCTTCCATCCATCGATGGACCTTCCAACCAAATTGGGCTGCTAAAGGCAAGGGCCGAGCCGTATGGTACTCATTTTGGTACGTAGGAGCAAAGTCTCTCATGAGTCAATGCCTTCTTTCACAGTAGGAACCAGGTGCAACTAGGCGAGCTTTGTGTACTTGTCAGGGGTTAAATTGACTTTGTACTTCACCTTGTACACCCATTTACAGCTAATGGGCTTCTTCCCTGGAGGAAGATTGGAAAGTACCCAAGTGTGATTCTTTTGAAGACTCTGGTATTCTGATTCCATTGCCTTTTCCACTTTCGGGTATCCCTTTTGCCTCTGAATATGTCTGAGGCTCATAAACACTGTGAATGTTGGCCATGGGAGCAAAATTCACTGTAGACTGCTATTTGCTCTTGTTTCTGGATGATCTACCCTCAATGAGCTCATCAGCACGAAGATCACTGATAGTCTTAGCCCACCATTTCGGTCGGAGAGTAGATGTGCCAACATCAGATGCAACAGGAGGAGCTGGATCTGGTTGTGGATCTGGAACAGGATCAGCAGGGAGATGTTCATGATCATCTGGAGAGCTTCCGGGTTGGGCATCATCAAAGACTAGGTCGCCCGTCATCCCTCCCATCGGGTGGACTTAATGGAAGTGGGACCTCATATCCGAGGGACCCACAGCCAGGGGTTTGATCCTGAGGAATCTTGAGCAGTGAGGAAGAGTGAAATGGACCTCGTTCCTCATCAAATACAACATCTCGACTGAAGATAAGACGATCAGTGTCTATATCAATCAGCCTATATGCCTTGTGGTTGTCACTGTACCCTGTGAACATGAGTTTCTGGCTCTTGGAGTCCAGCTTAGTGCGCTTGGCCTCTGGAATCCAAACATACACAAGGGAGCCAAAAACTTTCGAATGACTGATCCTAGGTTTGCGACCAGACCAAACTTCCTCGGAGTCTTCCCCTTACTTGACATGAGTGAGTGACCTATTAAGGAGATAGGCCGATGTATTGGCGGCTTACGCCCAAAACTTGGTAGGAACACTCACGTGTTGCAGCATGGGCGAGCCATCTCAACAATGCGTGCGATTCGCGATGGCTCTACAACACCGTTTTCTTCGAGGAGTGTAGGGTGTAGTTGGCCGGCGTTTTATCCCATGAGTATCCGCGAAGTTGGAGAATGCACTAGAGCAATTTACCCCATTATCTAACCTAGGTTATAATGCAAGAGCTGGACTCTTTTTCAACTAAGGCCTTAAACTTCTGAAATACATTAAAAACCTCTGATTTCTGTTTAAGAAAGTACACCCACATTTTCCTACTATAGTCATCAACAAAAAGTAGAAAGTATTTGCAACCAGTTACAGAAGAAATAGACATAGGACCACAAATATCAGCATGAACTAATTGAAGTACCTTAGAAGCCCGCCAAGAGTCGCCATCCTTGAACGGTGTGCGATGCTGCTTCCCAGCCCGACAAGCACCACAAACGCCCTGATGCTGAGTCTGAATGTCAGGTAAGCCATCTACAAGTCCCTCCCGAGCAAGCTGAGAGAGATAGTGCACGTTCAAGTGCCCATACCGCTGGTGCCAAAGACTGGTGACAGCTGAATTTCTGGCTGCCAAGGCTAACTCCGGAGAATCACCAGTGTCCACAAGCCTGTAAAGGCCATGATCCTCTATCCCAACGGCCACCGTTGTGCGAGTTTCTCGATCAACAATCGAACATCTGTGCGAGCTGAATACCACATCCATCTGGGGAGAATGCCGCATGATCTAACTGACTGAGAGAAGATTGAGCTCGATATCAGGTACATAATATACGTTGAGGAATATGAGATCCCTCCCGCCAGACTGAACCTGAACAGTGCCTGTGCCGACAACTGTGTATTCCTCACCTCCTCCAAAGATTACTGAGTCAGTGCAAGTGGAAAAGTTTGTGAACCAATCACGCCTATGTGAGAAATGACGCGAGGCACCCGAATCTATGTACCAAGCAGAGGACTTGACATGGTCTGCGGGCCTTTTTGCCATCAGTGCATAAAAAGCAGATTCCTTCTGCTCAGAGTGCTTGGCGACATTCGCTTTCTGAAACCCTCCCTGCTTCTTTTGCTCAGAAGCCAAACGAGCACGGCAATCTTTCTTGATGTGGCCAAATTTATGACAGTAATTGCACTGTATATTTTTCTTTTTCAGACTGGTGGAGCGCTGACTTGAGCCTTTCTGCTGTGAAGGCTGACCTTTACCATGATGCTTTGACTGAGTTTTTGCTGCAAAGGCCTGCTCCGTGGAGGATGATGAATCACTGCTACCGAACTGTTGTCTCCAGCGATCCTGCTGCAATAGGATAGTGCACAAATTTGGAAACTTGAGATCAACATTAGCAGACGTAATGTTGAGGGTCTCTATGAAATGTTCATAGGACTTCGGTAAACTCTTCAGGGTGATCACAACCATGTCTTCCTCCTCCATTTTCCGACCAATCGCCTCCAACTGATCTCTGATCTCCTGGATTTTAGTCAAGTGCGCTTGCAGAGTTGTCTTCTCATCCATCATGATAGAAAACAGCATATTCTTCAAGAAAAACGCACGGCTTTTGTCGGAAGTTTCATGCATATCCTTCAAGTGATCCCAGATCTCCTTAAGCTGATTTTCGCAGTGGGATCTGAGGGAGCTGATCATCAGTAACCGAAAGCTTAATAAGCATGACGGCTTCATGATTCTGCTCATCAAATTTATCCTGATCCTTACCCGCCGCTTCAGGACGAGTAGCGTTGTCGAGGATCATCTGATCAAGGCAACGGTATTCAAAAATTGTTAACATCCGCTGCTTCCAGGTGTTGTAATTTTTGCCATTAAATCTCTGGCTGCCCTCCAGCATTAAATTGCTTAAACTGGCCATCTTCACGTTTTTCGAGGCACGAAAAACGAGGTGCTGAGAAGAGGCTGATGCACGAAACTCGAGGCACAAATTCCAATGCAGAAAACAGGGATAGATTCAGGTACAGACTGCAGAAAGTACAGTGTACGGATGGCACAAAATTCAAGGCACGAAAAACGATGCACCCAGAAAATTCGAAGACCAAACCAGTTGAGCTCTCGAAAAACCCACCACGAATCTGTGATCGAAAAAATTTTCTGACTTGAAAAATGGGTCAAAACCTGGCGAAGTCGCTCTGGAACCCTAAGTGATTTTCTCAAAATTAGCAGAGAGAACCGACTCGAAAATCCACACGACCATTAGCCAGATGGAAAGCCTTGCGAGGAGGTGGGCGCCAAACCACAGACAGAAAGCACCACGAATCGAGCATAAAAGCGTCTGAAAAAAGCGGCGTCCCAGAAGAGACTCCCATCGACGCAAAACACCTCAAAAATCGCGTTCTGGGAGCGTGAGATCACATGACCAAGAGATCACGAAGTTGCGCCGAGGTGTGAAGCTAAAAAAAGCGTCAAGATTTGCTAAAAGCAGCGCCCTAGAAGGAACAGAGTAAAGAAGGTCGCCGCGGTTTCCGGAAACCAAAAATCTAAGGGCAGCGGCGAGGAGAAGATGAAAATCGCGGCCAGAAAATGCACTTCAGAAAAATGCGTGCCACAAACAGAGTAAAGACGCGACCTGGTTCAGGAAGATGCGCGGGCGGCAGAAAGAACAAATCACGCCCAACTGAAGAGAGAAAAAAAAAATGCGCCTTCAAACACAGAAATACAAGAAACTTTCGAAAAATTTCGAAATTCTGCCCTCACAAAATCTTCGAAAAAAATTCACAAAAGATTTTTATTAAATTTTTAATTCAGAAAGAAAAAAATCTTAAAAAGATTTTTTATGAATTAAAAATTCAATTTTGAGCAAATTGGCTCTGATACCATATTACGCAAGTAATTGGTAAATTAATTGATGTTATTAACAAGAGCGAGACGCTCAATAAATAGTTTACAAGATTTACAAAACTGGGAAGTTTCTAAAAAGAAACTCCAGATAAGATCGGAGACGATCTTATCTCTATCTTACAATATCTTACAATATTGAGCATTAATAAATAAATAAACATTATTTTAATACATTGCTTGACAATGCCGAATAGAACAAGTATTCACATGAATCCTTCTATGGAGAAACATCATCAACATCTACAACGGTGGCTTGTTGCTTAGGTCTAGTTGGACAATGCTTAGCAAAGTGGCCAAACTTATCACACCTAAAGCATTGAATCTTGGATATGTCTCTCTTCTTCTTGGAGATGGGTGTATCATCATTTCCCTTATCTCGATTCCTCTTGAAGAACCCTTTCTTTCCATCTTTTCCTTTCTTCTTCGAAGCATGGGAGGCAAGAACATGAATATCTTCATTCTTTGAACTTTGACTAATGCCTCTAGCCACCAACCTTGATTCTTCTTGAATGCAGTCTACCCTTAGACGATCAAACTTAGGCAATTTTGATCTTGCACTGATTCCCTGAATGTAGGATTCCCAAGACAAAGGAAGACCATTGAGAGCAAGCATAGTCAAGTCTTTGTCGTCAACCAAATGGCCAATTGTCAAGAGTTGATCTCTCAAATCTGAAATCCTCATGAAGTAGGCAATCACTGATTTTCCTTTCGCCATCTTCACATGGTGTAGTTGTTGCTTCAGTGCAAGTGCTCGGCTGGTATTGTTGATTTCGTACATTTCTTCCAATGTTTTAAACATGTCTCTTACCATCTTCAACTTAAAGACAATAGGAACAATATGATCCTCAACGGAATCAACCAATATTTTCATTGCCTTAATATCTTTCTTCATCCACTACAACTTCTCTTCTTCCTCCTCAGGTTTAGGAACATTGGACTCCACAAACTCACCCAAGTCATTTTCTTGCAAGGTAAGCATGATCTTGAATCTCCATGATGTGAAGTTGGATGCTCCCTCGAGTCTATCCTCAATCATCAAACCGTTCACCATCTTGACAAAGGTAGGGATAGACAAATAAGTATAAAGAAGAGAATAGAGTATTGCTGTAAGAACAAATCTGATCACAATCTCCTCAAACCCGCTCTGATACCATGTTAAATTTAGTGATCAGATTAAGTGCACAGAAAATTAATTCAAACTTCAGACACAAAGACACAGCAGATACCCTAGGGAAACCCTCCTCTTGAGGGAGAAAAAACCAGCAACAATATATCACTTATATATTGATATGTAAACACAAGAGTCTCCTTTACAAAGGCCGATATGAAGGCCAATAATAGGCACCACAAACTGATGCAAATACTGCAACACAATGAAGTGAATCTCAATGATAATGCACAGCCTTCTATCAAGAATCAATCTGCACTTGAATACAAACTTGCACTTGAGGATATCGAACTTTTTGTGAATAACCGAACTGAGAATAATAGATGCTTTATAATGGACGAATCAATGAGTATATGTACCAATGAATAGGAGAGACGCATCCCTTCTAATTGTTCATGTCAGCCCCTATCCAAAAGTCGTGACTTTAAGAAATCACGTCTCTTCATGGATGTCGGCCTCAATAAACAAATCACAACTCTTCATAACAAATGATGTCGACCTTAATTAAATTGCACCTTCATAAGAAATCATGCCTCTTCAGTATTTGAATCAAGGTCGTCCTTGATAGAAGATCGAACCACTTCATTAAATTGCAATATATATAAATTAGATAGTCAAAGGCTATTATCTAATTTATTCAATATGTAAGGGAGATCGGCTGGAAGTAGAGACCAACACTGTACATGAACATCAACAATTTTTACCATCAATGATGCATATTTCGCTCAAGTTTTTGTGAGTCTAGAGTCCTTGAACATAGGTATCTTTACCCAAAAACAATGTACCAATAGAGAAGCTTCAAAACCAGTTGCAAAGAGAATTAAACCCTATTTCATCAAGCAATACTGATTGTTATTCTCAATCTACAAAATTGATGGAAAGCAATTGATCCCTAATAAACAGTTGCCAGCAGTTTTAGATGCAATCACTGATATAGAAAATTTATCATCATCAATAATCTCTAGAGAAAACAAATCAATATAACATTTTTAAGTCACATTGGCAATGGGCACATAGAAAAAGATTGTGGCATAGTGAGCAATAGATTTTTTTATCATTTTATATATAACGAATGACATGCAAACATGTTCTTGTTGCTCAAAGTATTTAAGCTTAGGTTGTTCCAAATTCCAACCCTCTACAATATATTCTTGTCCCAGCTCTTTCTTATGACTGCAAGCTGTCTATCCATATGACTACAAGCTGTCTATCCATATGACTACAAGCTCTCTCTTATATTCATTATTATAACGTGCATAGATTTGCATTCATGGCACATCTAAATGCAATGCATATTGTCTCCACATAAAAATTAGCTTACACATCAATGAAGAACTCTCTAAATACTATTCAATATAAGTAAATACATGATACGTCGGTCACAAATGTTGCATAGATTGAATATGATCACCAGAATGCCACCATATGTGACTAAAACATGATTAAATATTTGAAGAGACCTCCTTACCTTATTATAACTTAAAAGTTTCATTGAACATTGTGCTTTAATAGAGATACGTGAATAAGTAAAATAAGACAAAATATAATGATAGCTCTATAGTGATACATTCAAAATAGAGATGTCTAAGTGCATACAACACATTTAGACATGTTTTATAGAAAGAACGAATGCATATCGCAGAATCTTTACTGAGACAACACCATAACTTCAATAAATAATAAAAGTGTAATAAAAAAAACTGATCAATTAATTTCACATGCATGATAAGTGCAAAGGATCTACAGATTGATTCCCTGAAACTTACTAACGAGTTATCTCTGTGTTTATGCATTATCTTATATCATATTCACTTAAATAAGTAAGATATGACTTACATGGGGAAAAAAATGAATTATTTTAATATCAAATTTCACCAACCATAAGATGTTAAAAGAATAAAACCATGGTCAGATAATGATGGCATTACTGACGAAATGAACTAAGTTTCTGAATTCTTAGTACTACACTTACATATCATTGCTTGCAGGAGCTTCTTCTTGAGCCTGCAGGGACTTTTTCATAACACCATCCCATGTCAAAAGTTGCATGCCCACCAAAGGAAGCAGTCAAAGAGAAATACAATATGGATGGTCTTAGACTCTAGCATGTCTACAAAAATATATCATTTTCAATTTCAGAAAATACCATACATGAAGATGGAAATTTATGGCAGTTCACCTACCTGCTTTCGTTCAGAATGTGGTCCTGGTAATAATCTTACAATCTCTTCAATGGACCGCCTGGTGATTGTAAACACAAGCAAATTTCTATCAAAAGAAATATTAATAAATTTCCTGTTCATATTTTGATCAACTTTAGTAATTAAACACTTGAGTAATATGGCATTAAGCACTTAGTAAGATTGTTTTTGTTACTGAGATGAGTTTATGGCAGATAATTTGTTTCAGTTTAGAAAATACATAATAATATTAGAACATGGTAAATAAGATCAATGCAAATTTTTCCATATTTTTTATTGCAAGAAAAAATTTGTTTGAGATCAAAAGTTTCTAACAGAAACGAATTTCAAGGTAAATAATAGAGAAAACATTACATATTCATCAAACAAAGACGGCATTGTAGATAGGTAAGTAGTTGATTGAGGCTCATTTCCATGCAAGCAGTTCCAATTATCTATTTGGAGAGTAATCAAACCTAAAACTCTATTTGGTATTGGGAAATCTTCTATACTAAATAATAGCTTGACATATTGCATTCTTGAGAGTACAGATCAGAGATTAAGAACAGAAAAGGATTAAAAAATACAAAGTCCAAAAAGATTTTGGAAAAAAAATACAGTATAATAAGAGGCTAAAGAAGACAAAATAAAGGTTACCTGATTCAGATGAGTTCCAATGATCAAAGAAAGCACCCAAAAGACATTGTAAAAGAAATGATTCCTTCCATTCTTCAACAGCCATTGTAGCATTACTCAGAATTGGACTTGATTCAGAAAACCAGAGTATAAATGGAATTCATTTACTCAAGATTTAATTAGGAAAAGCTTGGGAAAAAAACCAGGATACTAAAAAGCACTGAAACATTCATTAAAATAGGGAAATAAGCATTTCTCAAAGTTCCAATCTAGACTATCAATTACAACTTAGTAGCTTGCAAATAAGAACATAATACTACAAAGTAACAAACTGAAACCTATAAAGCTACAAAATCTAGTGTTGAAGCTCCAATGTCTTGGCTCACTAGCACTTGATTGAAGTCCTTGTCAAACAATGTCTCCCCAATTGTTGGCAATCCATTGTCATTCTAGATCAATCTTTCCAAGTCAATAGGCTGTAATCCTCAACCTTTGCTTGATATTATCAAGGCAAAAATTTGTGACAAATGTGGATGCACATTATGCAAGAAACTCAAATTGAGTTAAAAATTTGCAAGTTGCAATAGTAATCAGAATTTAACGGTTTATCTTAGCAAGGCAATTTTTAACCTCAAACTTTCTTGTGCCATAGATAGATGTTGTGAACAAACAGCAAACCATTCACCCATATTTTGGTCTTGCAATTGCATTCTTGAAGTAGGTGTGTTTAAACAACTCCAAGTACACTCATGAACAAACGAATTGTTGAATTGCAATGCTGACTCAAAATGTACATTGTTATCCATCATAGTGATTTGGCTTCCTTGCCAAACATCCCACCATTGCCTCAACCAAAACCAAATTTTATTAATATTCTATCCATAATGTATTCAAAACTTTCAAAAAGAGACAACAAAAGTTGATTAATGATTGCAAATAGCCTATGTTGTTGGATTCATGGGATATCCAACCAGATCCAAGTCCAGTTTGGATTGGATCCATGGTTTGGTTCAATATGCCTATGGATTTTGGCAAGGAGTGTGCAATAGAGTGTGGGAGGGACAAACCTAGGTGAACCCATAGAGGATCCAACAGAACCAAAACAAACCTGCCTATTTTTTGATGGCTTTTTTTTTTCTTTTTTATTAATTTTTCACCTTTGACTTTGACTATGAAACCCTAAAGCAAATCCCTAACCCTATAAATGCCAACTAAAGCATTTAGTACACTAAAAAAACACATTTTAGCTCATTTTGATTGCAAAAGACAAATACCATTACTTTTTTCTGAACACTCATTCTTGTTTGTCATTACACAAAGAGAGCTCAAGATTGATCATTAAAGGTTCCAAAGCGGTTCAAATGCTATTCTTACACATGTGCAAGCGTCCATTAGATACCAAGAAGAGCATAGAAGAAGATTTTTATAAAGAGGTTTAAGTTTTTTTTCTGCATTTTTGTTTTACAAACAAACCATCCTATTTTATTTTCAACTTCTTGTTTTCCTTTCATTTTTCTACGAATGTATCACTAGGAATTATAATGGCAGCTAGTTCCTTCACAAGCCAGCCAACCTATATTCAAAACAAACCAAAGTTCTCTTCGGAAGTATGTTGATATGATAAAACCAATTCCAAGTGGTGAGGGGGGGTGTTTGGATTTGTAAGGAGTGTGTATCAAGTATTCAAGTTCATTTGATCAAGTGAAAGCCCATTTACTTGACATTCTTAGACAAGGCACCAAAGCTTTCCTTGGAAAGCCCATTTGCTTGGTATTCTTAGACAAGGCATCAAAGCTTGCCTTGGAATCCCTGGTGCACTTGTGCCATTAGAACAAGTGATAGCATATAATAAAATAGCAAGTTGTAGTGCAAAGAATCCTTTAGCAAACAAAAGATCTCAAAGAATGGAGACCCATACACCCCATCTAATCCTAGTGCTATGGTAGAGAGCCAACTATTTTTTAGCACCCTTGAAAAATAACCCCTTACAAATAAGAGACCTATTATGCATGTTTTGCACACACACCCCGCCAAAGGCAGGGACCCCCTCTCTTTTGCTCTCCCCAGCTTGTTTTTGCTCCTAACGGGTCATTTTGCTCCTACCTCATTTTGCGTACCTCTATCCCTGACTCCAAGTGGATCACATGCCTTAGAATGATCAAATTTGAAATATTCCGAGCCAATTTTTTCGATTTTAACAAATTACAGATTACAATCAATGCACCCATTAAGGTTAGAAGATAAACCAAAATGTGCAAAAGCAACTCTAACCAAAATGTACACCAGGATCCCGATGTGGGCAAGGTGTGAGCATTGGTCAGAGGATTTAAACAAAAAGCTTATGCAGGAACTCTAACCAAGAATGGCACCGATGATGGCGAGCATATGGTCAGAGGGTCTTCTACTCTAATTGCTGAAAGGGAACTCGACACCAAGTATGTGCTACCCAATCCAGAACGGAGTGAGGGGCAACCATATGGCGGAGTGATTACAAAATTCAATGCTTGAAAGAAATGCTGAAAGCTGAAAATTCTCAACACCCAGAATGTGCTTGCTAACCCAGAATGGGAAAGTAGCTACCATAGGGCGGAGATGTGACTATTACAAACAATTACTGAAAGTAAGAATGCGTATTACAATATCATGATAAAGCAATATTAGAGAATGACCGGTCAGTACTACTGCCAGTTTACAATAGGTATTATTGCCTGCAATATCAAGATGTGAGATGTTCTTTTCAATCGATGCAGTCAACACAAAATCTCCTTCAGATCCTTTAAGGAAAACTCAACACCACCAGAGAGGAAGGTGCAGATTTCTCAAGACTGTTGGACAGATCTGCACTTTTTCAATATAAACCAGCAACATAGAATTTCATTGAAATGCTGATAACTCACTTTTCTCTTACCCGAATGACCTATTCTTAGATGCCAAACTCAACTAATGTGAAGGCGCCTAGAATAAGTGCAAGAAACAGATGTGAAAACCCTTTATTTATTTTTTGCACGGAAAACAATGCAAGATCAAGTGGTACGGCCCTGCAGAAGTTCGACCTCTTCTTAAAAATCCAAAGCTTTCCCAAAAAATCTATAAATTGGAGAAAATAGACGCCCCTTACAAACTTAGAGATTGATGCAATACCCAGAACTAGTATTTTTGTATTTTTTGAGATATGAGTAAAAACATGGATCTGCTGTATCTAACATGCAATTTTGGGAATACCTCTAATATGCAAAAATCAGAAACTAAAGAATTACAATGGTGTTTACAATGCACAAAATCCAAAGAACTCACAAATCTATCTTAAATCACCAAATAATCAAACCTCTCCACTAGGTGCTATCTCTCAAGCACGAAGTCGAGCCCAAACTAGGAGGCATTCATTCCTCGAAGCAATTCCGCAACCATTTCGGCAGCATAACATTAGCATAGACAAAAGATCCCCCAAAGAGATCCCAAGGCTTCCTTTTATAAGCTTTGGTTGACCTTCACGAAACCCTAACTTCTTTTCCGGAGTCAAACCCTAATTCCTTCACAGATGGCGTCCCACTTTTCCAAGTAACTTTGTCTTTTAATATTAATTTAATCTTTCTTGAGAATGGCATCCACTTTGAGCTTATAATAAACTTCATAAAAAATATAATTAATTCTCTTAATGAAGCGCCACCCTTAAAGAACACCTTTTAAAAAGACTTGAAGTGATTAAGCTAGGCTAAGGGGGGGTCAACGTTAAATTATAACATTAAAACGTGACTTTAATAAAATAGCTCAACTTATCTCTCCAACCGCGCCCCGAAGCCATCAATGAGCAAGCCAACTGAACAAACTGACATAGGAAGTCAACCATGCTGGACCCGACTGTTGAACTGCCAAAAATAGAATTTACTAAAAATAGTAAATTCCGGAAAATGCTCAGAATGCCGAGATGAACACACCACTGCGAAGCTCTCTGAAAACCCAGAAAGAATCCGCCATTGAAACCACCAACTCCGAGCAAAGACATCCTCAAAAATAGGAAACCCTAATTTTACCTTCCGACTAGCCTTCGGGTTTCCAAAAAAAAGGCCAACAGTCACTGGAAAGATCATGCTCAAGAAGGGGACATTACAAAATTCCCCTTGACCAAATTCACCCACCTGATTTTCACTAATTCTTTTGCCTTTGCGGAACTTGGCTTGTGGGTTTCCCTTGGTCTTTCACCTTGGCGTCCATCGAGCCTCACGGACCCGCAACTGCGAGTTGCCTCATGCGGGTCACCGCTCATGTTTCGCCGCTGAGTAGCGACTGACGCCCAACTTCCACCTGCATGGCGGGCTTCGCACTTAGTTTCTCCGTCCAAGCCTTGACCAAGCATCCAAACGAGTGTGGGTTTTCGCATCTCACCTAACCCGGGTCCGCTATACCAAGAAATCAATGCATGCCATTAATGGAAATTGGCCTATAAATGCTGCTCCTGGCCCTTCATTTTACCTGTGGCATTCAAATTTGGGGAGAAACAAAGTCCCCCCTTCCTTTTTCCACCTTTTTCCTTGTTCCTGCTGACTTGGTCCCTGATCGCTTGATTCACTTTTTCCTTCATTTTTTGACTTTGGGGACAAGTTGCCTATAGATTTAGGATGTTTTTGTGATGCCTAAGTGAATTGCCAAGGTTTCGTTAAGTTTCGGGAAGTTGTGGAAATTTCCTTGCAGGTTGTTATCCCTCTGTGGCCATTTTGGAACTTTCCTTGCGGGTCGCCGTGTGCTCATTGTCGTTTTCAAAAGGGTGGCGACCCTCCGGCTTCCCCCTTCCAAATCTCCGCATTTCCGAAATGGGTGCAAACTTCAAGTTTTCATCATCTAGGGACCATCAAATGAATGTCCTCACATGCCTAAAGGGATTTGCATCAAATTTTCCATGTGTTTAGACCTTGCGGAAATTTCCTTGCGGGCTGCCGTCCCTTCGTGGCCATTTAAGAGTTTTCTTTGCAAGCCGCCATCCCTCTGTGGCCGTTTCGAAACTTTCCTTGCGGGTCGTCGTCTCTCCATGGCCGTTTGGGAACTTTCCTTGCAGGCCGCCGTCCCTCCGTGGCCATGTCAGAACTTTCCTTGCGGGTCGTCGTCCCTCCATGGCCGTTTCAGAACTTTCCTTGCGGGCCGCCGTGTGCAAGTCTTTGTGTGCTCATTGTCGTTTCCAAAAGGGCGGGAACCCTCCGGCTTTCCCCTTCCAAATTTCCGTATTTTTCAAAACGAGTCAAATCTTAAGGAAATATGTCTTGGCACTCTTTCTACCCCTTTACCCACGCGCTAAAATTGAAAAATCTCAAATTTAC
The DNA here is from genome assembly GCA_007258455.2 of Sequoia sempervirens. Classification (NCBI taxonomy): domain Eukaryota; kingdom Viridiplantae; phylum Streptophyta; class Pinopsida; order Cupressales; family Cupressaceae; genus Sequoia; species Sequoia sempervirens. Next base: position 233,977,222 of record VDFB02047230.1, on the reverse strand, counting down.
TAAGTTTTGTGCAGTTGCGGGAATTTCCTTGCGGGTCGTTGTCCCTCTGTCGCCATTTGTGGGAACTTTCCTTGTGGGTCGCCATCCATGGGAACTTTCCTTGCGGGTCGTCGTCCCTTCGTCACCGTCCATGCGAACTTTCCTTGCGGGCCGTCATCCCTCCGTCGTCGTCCGTGGGGACTTTCCTTGCGGGTTGTCGTCCCTTTGTCGCCATCTGCCGTCCCTCCATCGTCGTCCGTCTGCCGTCATCCTATCGTCCCTCTGTCTTCGTCCACCCGCCGTCTGCCATCCGCCCATTGGTGCCCGCACTCTTGAGCCCGTATTTATGTTTATGGTCCAAATGAGCTCCAAATGTGGAAAAATGATGAATATTATGATCTTTAAATGATGCATGGATGGATCTAACAATGAATTTGTAGGATTTAACTGGTATTTTTCGCCTCTATATGTAAGGGCACTTACTGCGTCTTTGGGTGCAAGATTTATGAAACTTGCTGAGTGTTAGCGTTTAAATTCGCACCTCTGGAATGCGGATTTGAAAACGGACAGCTATGCACACATAAACTGCTCTTCAAATTAGGAGGGGAAGCTCCCTCTTGCTGATGGTGTTGTAAGAAAGTAAACTAAAAACTAAGTTACCTATCTTTTTGATCAGCTTAGAGCACAAGGTTTATTAAACACAAATGCCGCAGCTGAGATTTTCTAATATAAGAAGTTCAACTACGACTAACTTAAACTAAAGACGTTCCTAACCTCTCAAGTAATAGCAGAGCAAGAGAAGCTAGAAATTAACAAGGTAGATTTTCTGACAAAGTACTTCAATAATCTTTCTCTCAACAAACACCTACACACTTCATTGCAAGCTGAAATCAAGATCATAAAAGCAATACATAAATAACGGAAATATGAGATTTTGGATCAAGGCAAAGGAGGCTCATGATTTTATTACTCAAATCTCTGGAACAAAGCTCACTTCTAACATGCCTTGAACAAGAAATTGCAGCTAAAGAGGCTTGCAAACTTATTCTTAACACAATAGAAAACAACAATCACACTAACTCCTTGTTGGCTAAAGAGGCTCAACAATTTGCTTATCACAACACAATTGAACAATACTTGAGTAACAAATATAAGGCACAGTAGGCTCAGCGTTTTGTTCTCACTAGCACCGTTAAAGAAACTAAATGAGCAAAGGCTCTTATTTATAGAGAAGCAGAGGTGTAGGGAACCCTAAAATCTCCTTGCTTTTACAATCTAGGGCTTGCTCAGCAAGCAAGCTTTATTACTAAATCTAGAAAGAAGATAACATCTAAAACCCTAGAAAGCAAAAAAAAGCGGGAAACGCCAACTATTACATCTTATCCTCTTTCTATCCTCAAAGAATGGATAAGGATCATTCCAAGAATAGAAAGAAAGCAGGAAAGAAAGTTGCTTTAAAGCTCGATCACATCTACTAGGAAATTAGAAACAGTGTCCCGGTTCGGTGCATCTATGCCCTCAATAGCAAAACACCGCTTTTCAAGAATATCTTTAGCATCTGCAATAGATCTAAGGAAATCTTCGACCTCATTGGCCGCTTTGTCGAACTTTGATGACATCATCAAAATATGACCTATCCTTCCACCAACTGGACTGCAACTGTGAACAACACTCTTATGTTTTCCTTTCATTCACTTCAGTACAATCTTCTTGCTGTATTTGTCTTTGTGCATATTCCATATCCTTTCACATTCACCCTTTGAGAGAGTAACGCTTTCAGGCCACAGGGGAATGGAAAAACACTTCTCAATCATATCAGGCTTTAGACTGCAAATCAATCTACCATCTGCTGACTGGATCTCCCTAGTAGCCGAGTTGTAATGCTTAATGCAAGCGATTATGAACTCAAGACTCTGAACTGATATAGGGATTGACGCTGCTGCGAGGAGTCCGAAATGTCCTAGGTTCTTGATTGAAGCGTTGCCTGCTCTCTCCAAGGCATGCAAATCGAACACCGGCTTGATATGATGCAAGTCTGTCTCAGCTGTTTTGATGTAATCGTGATAGAGCGCTGATTCAGTTTTGAAAACATTGGGAGTGTACTCCATTTCGGAAAACTTGAAGAATGACTGTAAACTCGCCTAGGTTCAGACAAGCCTTGAGCAATTTCTATTTTTAGAATGCTGATTTTTATGCTCCAACGGACAAATTTTTGAGAAATTTTTCTAAGATATGGGTTTTGCTCAGAATTTCGTTGCAAGACAACCCAGATCGTCCGTTTTTGAAAATTTTGAATTTTGCCTGAAAAAGCAGCAAACCCTAATTTCTTCAATTTTTCTCGAAAAAAGCTGGCACCTGGGTTTTGTTTAGAACAAGATTAGAAATGGACCCAGTTGATTAAATTTGCAAAACCCTTACGGTTGATCGAAAAAGCAGCCAACCCTAGGTTTTGAAATTTTCTTGAAAAAAGCTGCGATATGGTTTTTCTTCAGAAGATTGATTGAAAAGGACCTAGATGGTTGAAATTTGAATGCACTGAGGTTTTCACTGACATGCAAAATAAAAGCACTTGCTGCAACTTGATGAAGTTCTTGAAAATTTCTACAAAAGATTAAGGCAAAAAGACCCAGATGACAGAAGAAAGGAAAGCCTTGGCCTTTTGCTTGAAAAATTCGATCTTCTGGAACAAAAAGCTTGAAAAAGCAAGGGTTTATGCTTGCTGGTCTGAAAAATCTGATGTAAAACCAGCAAAGATGGATTCTTGAATCACAAAAATTCTTCAAACTTGCGGCTCCAACTTTCTCCTCTGGATGCTACCTGCAAAAATAATGAAAAATACATGAAAGAATGATGTTAAATAGACTTTAGGGCTTTGGATTAGGTTTTGCTTTCTTTGCTTTTATTTCCAAAACCCTAAAACTCAACTTCCTTGAACTTGGACGCCATCTTCCTTTTGCAATTTTGAAACTTTTTGAAAATCTCAAAAATTTCTCTAAGGCATGAACATTTAGGCGCCCTTCTTCAACAGGGGCGCCCACTTCTTCCAGTGTTAGTTTATTTTTTGATATTTTCAACTTTTCTCCATTTCGACATGCTACTTCGCCTCTGATTTCCCGTTGACAGATTGACCCGACAGGCGAGCTGAAGGTTTCACGGCGGAGCTTGACTGATTCTGAGGAAGAAGTTCTGGAGGCATTTCTGGCAAAATCCTTCATTTTAACCTCCGAAAACATAGGTGCCTTTTCCTTCTAGGGGCGCCCATTTTGTCTAGAGTTGGCCATTCTCATGACTTTTAAATTTCTTCATAAACTACTCTCTTACAGACGATCTTATTGAATCTGGAGCTCCGGGCGTCGGATCGACTAACAGTTATACTCATCACGAAGCTGACGAAGAATGAGAAGGGGTCTTCTGGGACGAACTTTGTCAAACAATGCATTTCAGGCCTCCAAAAGTTTGGGCGCCCATCTTGGCTGGGGGCGCCCACTTTTGCCAGACTTAGTTTATTTTTGATCTTTCTGTGTTTGCTTCTGAAACTTCGTTCTCAACCTTCGTCGGACCCCCTGTTCAGCTCCTCGTATCTGATGACTGCGGACTCCGATTGACGTGTTGGATGTCTCGTTTGAAAGCTGGATCAATCGTGAAGAAACTTCGTTAGACACTCGTCTACAAATTCATCTGTTAGGGCCCTTGAAAACTTGGGCGCCCTTCTTAACTAGGGGCGCCCACTTTGTCAACACTTAGTCAAATTTTGGTATTTTTCAAATTCTTCATGTTGACTTTAATTTGGATACCCTTGTTTGACGCTAAATTCCGGATGACTGAATGATCTGATAACCGCACCGCTGAATCCATCACGGAGTTGGCAGAGAACTGAACAAATTTGACTGGAGGTGAAAACCCTAATTCTGACATTTGATGCCCTAAAAAGATGGGCGCACTTTCTTCACTGGGGCGCCCAAGTTTGACAGTGTTAGAAAATTTTCATCATTTTTCACTTTCTTTCTCGTTCTTTGCGCATGTTCATCGTCTTGCCTTCTGCTGAGATTTTGAATGCTGAAACTGACACCTGGCAGCCGATTGACCTTCATTGACGACCTAGAAACCCCTGATACACTTCTGAAAAGCAGAATAGACCCAGTAGGGCAAAACTGATCTTTTTAAGATTCTGACTGCACCAGCTTGATATGGACGTATTTTGAGCCAATCAAAATCAGTTCGGACCCTGTTGGACCAACTTTCTATTTTTAGAAACTTTCTATTTTTAGAGAGTTTTTGCCAGTATCCATTGCGAAAGAAATCTAGAAAAACCCAGAAAACGTTACTATTTCGAGAAAATTTCTAAAAATAGCAGTTTTCCTAAATTTTAGGGATGAAAAACTGAGATCTGGGTTTTGTAGATTAAGCTGTTCTTAGCAGACCCAGATCGTCAGAAATTGAAAATTTTGTGTTTTGACCCCTCATGCAAGACGTACACACCCAAATTCTAACCTTTTTGACTGATTTAACAAGACTTTTACTCATTTCTTCAAAATGTCTAAGTGTAACAAAAATTTTAATTTTGGGGTACAACACTGAGGAGCCATCGAAGAAGCCCGCAAGAGCCCCTGGAGGAAGAGAGGAAAGGAATGTCTGCATAAACAATGAAGGATTGACCAACATATGAACGCATGTCAAGGAAGTCAGTGACAAAACTACAAAGGGTGGCCTTAAAGGTGGAGGGAGGAGCAGCTTTATCTTTTTCTTAAAGCAATCATGATTTGTCAGGGTCTGTCCCACAGAATCTAGAGCAGCATATCTGCTTTTTAGTAACACAAATCTGCAAGAAGATTCATTTGATTGGCTGAAAGAATGCAGCGAGTACATCAGACAAAAGGCAGCCTTTAGCAATTTCAGCTACAGCAGGGATGGCAGCCGCTAGAAGACAAAATTGCTACAGTGACGGGCCACTAAAAGACAAAATAGGGAAAAGACAAAAGTTGTATTTTAAATTGTTGAATATTGTGAGGTAGGTGATACTCTAAAGTGTAATGAATCTGAGCCACTTGTTGTAAATCAATCATAGCCATTCATTTGGGCTTTGGAAAACTATAAATAGGGGCTTGCCCCTCATTTGTAAATGGTTGGAGAATTGGTGTAAAGGCATTCTACAGCAATAGAAAGCAACATTGCATGATTTATAGGTGTTTCTTTTGAGTTTGTTCATTATGCATACATTGTTCTACTTCCATGTTAGATTTAGTTTGTAGTTTTCTTGAATGGAGGTGATAATGGAAATTGTTGTTATGGTATCTGATGAACTTTCAACCCATACTTTTAGCACTTGTTGATGATAAATTGTTGTGTAAAGTTAGCCTAGGCTTTTTTATTTCAATGTTGCAACTCAATTTAATTGCATGTTCATGATGTGCATGTGCGATATGAAAATATGCAGTCCTTAGAAAATTGCACTGGTTTTGTGTAGTTGTAGGCTTCTCTTGGTCAAGTAAAACCCAGTTTAGGAAGTTTGTCTACTGTAGCAGCCTCCATGATCACTGTTCATTCGTAGTTTCAAGTCTAGGAACTTCTTCTCCTCCTTGCCCTTTTGACTTTTCCTTTTAATACTAACCTTAGGCAAGGTTAATTGCACATTATAAAGCCAAATCTAGTGATAAAATAGAGTTCTAGACTGTTGTTTTGAACATACAACAATTGCACATGAATTTCTACACCTTGTAACTCCATTTGCAGACCCAACTTCCAACGCTTTGTAACTCATCCGTAAATCCGCCTTATGATTCCAAGCACTGTCAAGACCTAACATTAAAGACCTTGGGATAGTGTTCTGCAATTTGATTGTGGAAGATTGTCTTTCAAGAGAGGTGATGCACCTATGCATTACCTGTGTTGAAAAGTGCATAAAAAACACATCAACAAGACCAATGAGACTTTTGAAAATGACATTTCAAAATGAGCCTTGACATTGCCGATCAACACATAGCAAGATGTATTTATGCAAATGGGTTGGCTTTCAATGTTGTTCTCTCACCATATTAGTAAGAAATGGTGAGAAAAGTTAATGAGGCTCTAAAAGGGTATAGGGGCCTAGGTTATAAGAAGGTGCATGGCACCTCATTGGGAAAGGAGATCAAACTTGTAGAAGAGTCATTGAAGCCCATAAGGGATTCATGAGCTGAGACAAGGATGTCCATTATTTTCGTGAATGGAAGAATGCTAAAAATCGGCCCTTGATCAATGTCATTGTAGTGTTCCCTAAAGGAGCAATGTTTTTGAGAGTCATGGATTTTGAGGGGGAGGTGAAAGACAAATAATTTATTGTTAATATCCTCAACACAAGCATTGAGGAAGTGGGACATCCTAATGTTGTTCAAGTCATAATGGACAATACAAAAAATTGTAGAGTTTTTGGTGTTGGTTGAGGAATGTTATTCACACGTCCTTTAGACATGCATTATCCACTTCCTCAAACTTATCCTTTAAAGGATTGGGAACAAAATTGACTGAATTAAAAAGTTGTATGAGAGGCTAACAAGATTTGAATGTTCATCACCAACCACCACATGTTGCAAGGCATATTTAGATCATTTTCAAAACTGGAGCTACTAAAAGTAAGTGAAGCAATATAAAAAATTATATTTTAGTTTCACTTTAGTTACTTAGAAATTTATTTTTCTAAACTTAAGTCTTAATTTGATTACATATTCTCCTTTAAAGTTTGTTTTTAATTATTTTATTTTTATTTTTATTTTTGAATAGGTTGCTAAGACTTATTTTGCCTCTAACACAATTGGCTTAAGATGGTTTGTGAAGGTTTGAGAGACACTTTGTAGCATGGTCAATAACCAAACTTTGTCCATATGGAGACAAGGCAACACTTAGAGGGCAATCAATATTAAGCAAATGATCCCAAATGACCGTTGGTGGGATTGTGTGGAATATCTCCTTAATTTCACCGAGCTCATTATAGTATGATTTGTTATACCAACTGTTGGCGTTTAAATTTGCACCTCTGGTATGCGTATTTGAAACGGACAGCTATGCACAGATAAACTGCTCTTCAAATTAGGAGGGGAAACTCCCTCTTGCTGATAGTGTTGAAAGAAAGTAAACTAAAACTAAGTTGCCTATCTTTTTGATCAGCTTAGAGCACAAGGTTTATTAAACACAAACGCCGCAGCTGAGATTTTCTGATTTTGAGAACTTCAACTACGACTAACTTAAACTAGAGACGTTTCTAACTTCTCAAGTAATAGCAGAGCAAGAGAAACTAGAAATGAACAAGGTAGATTTTCTACCAAAATACTTCAATAACCTCTCTCTCAACAAACACCTACACACTTCACTGTAAGTTGAAATCAAGATCATAAAAGTAGAACATAAATAACGGAAATCTGAGATTTTGGATCAAGGCAAAGGAGGCTCATGATTTTATTACTCAAATCTCTGGAACATAACTCACTTCTAACATGCCTGGAACAAGAAATTGCAGCTAAAGAGGCTTGCAATCTTGCTCTTACACACTAGAAACAGCAATCACACTAACTCTTTGTTGGCTAAAGAGGCTCAACAATTTGCTTATCACAACACAATTGAACAATACTTGAGTAACAAATAGAAGGCACAATAGGCTCAACGTTTTGTTCTCATTAGCACGGTTAAAGAAAACTAATGAACAAAGGCTCTTATTTATAGAGAAGCAGAGGAGTAGGGAACCCTAAAATCTCCTTGCTTTCACAATCTAGGGCTTGCTCAGCAAGCAAGCTTTATTACTAAATCTTGAAAGAAGATAACATCTAAAACCTTAAGAAAGCATAAAAAGTGGGAAACGCCAACTATTACATTTTATCCTCTTTCTATCCTCAAAGAATGGATAAGATTTATTCCAAGAATAGAAAGAAAGCGGGAAAGAAAGCTTCTAGAAGAACGCTGTTTTAAAGCTCAATCACATCCGCTAGGAAGTTGGAGATTGTGTTCCGATTCGGTGCATCTATGCCATCAATAGCAAAACACCGCTTTTCAAGAATATCTTCAGCATCTGCAATAGATCTCAGGAAAACTTCGACCTCATTGGCCGCTTTCTCGAACCTTGCTGACATCATCGAAATAGGACCTATCCTTCTGCCAACTGGACTGCAACTGTGAACCACACTCTGAAACTGATCTTGCACTTCCTCAAGCCCGACGTAAGAACCGTCTTCAAGACTGTACTGAGAAGGGATCTCTATGATAAATTCACCAATGAAAAGGAGAACTTCAATCACCCTTTGTCTGTAGGCGATGAATTCTTCGGATATCCTATCATAGGTTTTAACTTTGAAAACATGACACTCTCTCCAGGCAAGGATTTGTCTCTTGTGTTCTCTTGAAACTGCTGAACCGTAAGCCGTGTCTAAATCAGCAATGATGATCTCATGTCTCGGTTTTACTTCAGCCAGTGTTTGTTCAAACCCTTGGATGCCTTGACGTAGCTTATGAGCATTTTCTCTTAACTGGAACATTCGTGCCAAAATCTCCTTTCCTCTGACAATGAAGCTCTCGATCCACTCCTGAGTCTCTTTCCCACATATGACCAGCTATCTTAACTGAGAGTGATCAGCTGGTGTCTCCAAGACCTGGGGCAGCAACTGGGTTGCTTGTGAAGAGCCACAGACAAGGTTAGAAATAAAAAGCCTGAGCTACTGATTTTCAGCCTTGAGGGCTGCCTTGTCTTCTCCATCTTTAAGCACTCTTTCCTGAAGGTTTTCGGATACAACATTGAAGAGACTCAAATCTGCATGTCTGGTATTTCTACCGAGATTAGCCTTGACCATGACGAAATCATCCATATTCACCTCATCCCTGTTCTTGTCTTCTGGGGGCAATGCAGTCTCCATGATTATCTCGTTATCGGGATTCCTATCAAAGTGAACTTGCTTCTTTTCCTTCTTCTTAGGAGGTTCCTGATAGATATTATCGAGATCGTCAACACTCACTTGATATGAAGGCCTTCTTCTTACCCTTCCTAAGGAGTTCTCAAGCCAAGATACAGTAGTATCTTTACTAACTTCCCTAGGAGGTGCTACTGCAATCTCTTCATCATCTTCGATATCAAAATCAATGTGAATTGGTGAAGAACCTGTCAAAGGTACAGAAACATGTGTTGAAGGCGGTTCTTCTGCTTCTTCTTGAGATATGGGCTCGTCAGGAGGAACTTCTGAATCAGCTGTAGGCTGCTCCTGTATGACTATGCCTGAGAAATCCAACCTTCTTTTTACATTTTTATTTGATCTACTACCTTTGACGCCTTCTTTAGACTGACTTTTACCCTTCCCTTTGGACTGTGCTCTGGAGGAAGAGGGAATTGTCCTTGGCGGCTCCGCTACCAGAATGGAGTTTTTCCTCTTAAGGATTAGGAAAACCTTGCTATGTTCAAGGACTTGTCTTGTCCTGTCTTCGATTGAAAGGGATTCCTTATTAGCCCAATTGACCTGTGGAAGAGGTTGATCTTCGATTTGCTTCTGAGTATACATCGGGAGAAGCACATCTTCATCATCATCTGATAGCCCTTCTATATCTTCATTTAAGTAGTCTTTCATCTGATGGAGAGTGAGCCTGCTGTAACTACGCCTCCGCACCTCAAACTCATCTGCACAGTTAGCCAAAAATCTTCAAGTACGGCTATATGATCATAGTTCTTCTCCAATCGGCCAGCGTAGACACCATGAGGGTCAAATGATCACCTCTTGCTGTAAGATTTGAGGCTGAATTTATCTAACTCTTCTCCTATTGTCTTGGCATTTGCAGCAGTCCTGCATGTATAAATTCCCAACCCTAATGGAAAATGGAGGGAGGGTTTCCTTCTATTCCTCAAGACTGTGTGGACACCGTGGACCTGCCTCAAGAACTCCATGAAGATGACCTCATCTGACGGGTACCTTGGCAACATGAGCGAGACACCTGAATAGCCATAGACCCTGAGATAGGTGAAAGTGGGAAACTATATAAACCAATCTGCCCAATCCGCCATTGCTGCCCTGGCAACTGAAGATATACGGACATGCAACTCATTGTCCAGGTCCCGCACTGTGTACATCAGAAAGGCCTCGTTCACCCTTTTGTAGTGGTGCAATGACTCCATGAACTCCAACTAGGGATAGTAGTTATATATGTGTTGTACGCTCAATGATCCCTCGGCGTTTAACCCTCTGAATTGGCCTTGATAGGCCACCAGGTAGACTAGGTATGACACCATGTGGAATACATGAAACTGGAAGTATTCTGTTATTTGCTGATGTAGGCAGTCACTAATCAAAGTAGGCCAATCATAGAACTCGGTTTTCTTCATGATGTGGGGTATGGCGTAAAACATCCAAGGTTGAAACTTGGTGGCATCTTCTGAGCCAGTTACCTTGTTGAGCAAAGTAATGATGATGGCAATCTCGTCCTTAAACTCCCTTCGCCCAACGTTCTTTTCACATTCACCCTTTGAGAGAGTAACGCTTTCAGGCCACGAGGGAATGGAAAAACACTTCTCGATCATATCAGGCTTTAGACTGCAAATCAATCTGCCATCTGCTGACTGGATCTCCCTAGTAGCCGGGTTGTAATGCTTAATGCAAGCGATTACGAACTCAAGGCTCTAAACTGATATAGGAATTGACGCTGCTGCGAGGAGTCCAGAATGTCCTAGGTTCTTGATTGAGGTGTTGCCTGCTCTCTCCAAGGCATGTAGATTGAACACCGGCTTGATATGATGCAATTTTGTCTCAACTGTTTTGATGTAATCGTGATAGAGAGCTGATTCAGTTTTGAAAACATTGGGAGTGTACTCCATTTCAGAAAACTCAAAGAATGACTGTAAACTCGCCTTGATTCTGACAAGTTCTGAGCAACTTCTATTTTTAGAATGTTGATTTTCTTGCTCCAACGGACAAATTTTTGAGAAATTTTTCGGAGATATGGGTTTTGCTTAGAGATTCGTTGCAAGACAACCCAGATCGTCCGTTTTTGAAAATTTTGAATTTTGCCTAAAAAAGCAGCAAACCCTAATTTCTTCAATTTTTTCCGAAAAAAGCTGGCATCTAGGTTTTGTTCAAAATATGATTAGAAATGGACCCAGTTGATTAGATTTGCAAAACCCTGATGGCTGATCGAAAAAGCAGCCAACCCTAGGTTTTGAAATTTTCTTGAAAAAGCTGTGATATGGGTTTTCTTCAGAAGACTGATTTGAGAGGACCTAGATGGTTGAAAACTGAATGCACTGAGGATTTCACTGACATGCAAAATAAAAGCACTTGCTGCAACTTGATGAAGTTCTTGAAAATTTTCTTCAGAAGAATGGAGAGAAAAGACGTAGATGGCTGAAAAATGAAAAGCCTTGGTCTTCTCTTTGAAAAATTCGATCTTCTGGATGAAAAAGCTTTAGGGATTTGAATTAGGTTTAGGTTTCTTTGCTTTTATTTCCAAAACCCTAAAACTCAACTTCATTGAACTTGGACGCCTCTTTCTCCTAGTTGATTCTTGGGCAACACAAAAGGCTAAAGCAGTTGATTCTTGGGCAACACAGTTGATTGATCAAGGTATACCAGTGATTGAAAAGGCATTACAAATTTTGAGTACTATCAGAACAGCAAGAATAAAGATGAATCAGACTTTGGTAGCTTTCAAGCAAAGTTTGGATTCACTTGGAAAAGATTTAAAAATATGGCATGAGATGGATCAAATCAAGCTAGAAATTCTACGCAACAATTCAATAATACCAAATAGAGAAAAATATGTAGAATTTGAAGAACTCGTGACAAACAAGTCATTAGTTATTGAGGATCTCATCAAAGATGTTCAGGCTACACTAGAGATGAGTGACGAAGTTGAGCAGGACATACTTTCTAGCTTTGAGAAAATGTCTTGTAGGATTTTAAATCACGAAGGAGAATTACTTGCAACTGATGTGATTACTACAGAAATAGCAACAAATCTTCGTCAAGAGCTGGAATCATAATAGTTTACCATGGATTCAATTCATAAATTTGTTAATCATCAAATGGTCCTTGATAAAATGCAAGCTGTCCATGAAGAACATAAAGAAGCAACAATAAGGTATTTTGATGTAATCCTTAAGACTGTTGTGGTTGCCAAGAACACACTAGGCTCCGATCCAGATGAGTTGCAGGAAATTATCAACAAATTTCAGTCTTTCAAAGCTAGGACTGAAATAAAATGAAAGTGTCTCATAACACTTTATTTTTATGTATTTTGTTTTCGACAAGTTACATGTAAAAGCAAAATTTGTAATTACAAGTGTTCCTTTCACTTGCAGTTTTGTAAAATGTAATTACATGTGATTACATTACAAGTCAAAATTATAATAGGACTTGTAATGTTGAATAAGTCAATTTCAGTTAGTTAGTGGTTGAGAGAATTTCTCAAGTTAGTTGAGATCCTCCCACCTTTTTCTCAAGACTTCTCTCCTATAAATACTTGAGGGGGTCTATTGTAATTATCATCTTTTTGGCAAGCAAGAAAATTCTGCAAAATTTTGTACCCATAAAGACTTTGAGCTTTATAGTTATAAGTTGTTATTTTTCAAGTAATATCAAAGAATTGGAAATTTCAGACTTTGTGTTGAGATCCTACTTTGCATCCATTGTGTTTTTATGTCATTTTGGAGCATTACTTTGTGATTATTTGGAGATTGTGGAAAATTGCTAAAGAGAGTTTCACTTGAAATATCTGCAAACTTTGTGCTCTAAGTATTAAAGTTTGAATTCATAGTTTGAATTTAGGAATTGAGAAGAATTATAAGTCTTTGTGATTGTAATAATTCTCATATTAGGTGATTCTTGAATGCATTATACTTACAGACTTTGTGCTGTTATATATTGCAACTTGTTCTCAAATTATCTTTCAAAAGGGTAGATAGGATCTCAGATTTTCAAGACTTTGTGCTTGAAATTGTTTTCCCGTCCCGAAGGAAGTGACAGAAGTCTTTGTACTTTCAGGAAACTTCATTTCCTTTCTCTTGATTTTATTGCAAGCTGTTGTAAGAGTTTATTTAAAAGTTAATGCTACTTTTCTGCGAAGAGAAAAGAATTTAATCTTTCCTAAAACAAGAGGAAAAGTTATCGTTCCACCCATATTTGTTTTAGTTAATAGGAAAAGGGGAGCCTTCCCTTAATTAGGAGAGTTTTATCTCACACACTTTGGCTAAAACCACCATTTTGTTAAACCTCACAAGTTTGCAAAATATTCAACCAACAAATTGTTAGTTTATATGCGTCTAAGAGGAATTGGAGCGCATAAACCTTCATCAATTCAATAAAGCGCAATTGATAACACTCGGAAAGTGTAGAGAACTTAGTGTAGTGTGTTAGTCGTATATCTTTACTTTGTTGTCGGCCATAGTCGGCCTTGGTCGTAGTCGGCCAATTGTTAATAAAACTATAGATTAGTAAAGAATAATAATGTCATGTACCTTCGGGAAAGCATGTTTTGATTATGTTAATGTTAATGTTGTTATGAAGCGTCGTGTCGGTTGGTTACCTAACCACCGCCGAACGTTATATGTAGTTGGCTGCGATAGTCGGGAGGGGATTATGAAGGAGTTTTGGTGCAGATGCTATATTGTAACGCAATGCTGATACTCCTTTGTACATGATATTTCTGATGATGAATAAAGTTTTTGGTGTTCAAATATGATATCTTTCAATTTACTGTTTTATCCTATGTTCTGCACATTACCACTTTGCCAGTAGTACGTAAGAGTAGAATCCCATTCCGTAGGCAAACATTTGGCGCCGTTGCCTGAACGGACTAGGGCATCATCCGCCATGGCAACGTAATGGGTCAACCAGCGGAAGAACCTGTAAATGCTAATGAGGAACGGGAAGACTCATTGACAGAAGATCTGGTAAATTTGTGGAAAATATCGCTACGTGACCACGTGCGTAGGGAATCCCTCATTCAGGAAATCCCTGAGGAAGTCATCCGAGATCGGCTAGAAGTGAACGACGAGGTGAACCACCTCTTGAATCGCATGCCCAGGTTACTAGCCCGCCATTTCATTATCTTGCAAGACTTGCGAGAAGAAGAAGATCACGAGCGCCGACGGCAACAAATCGTACAACGTTGTGAAGACAAAACCAAACGTGAGGAGGAAGAACGAGATACTAGCCGGCGCCGTACTTCCGGCAACCAGCAATGATCGCTTGAACAACTAATAAATGCCCGTACGGCCGAACAAAGACAGGAATAGAGTACCTGACGGGCACGGGACTTCAGAAGAACAAGTTTGGTGATCACTTAGGCTGCAAGAGCAAGAAAATCGGCAAAGACGACTAAGGCAAGTCGGTAAGGAATTGGATGAAGACTTAATTGAAATAAATCAGAGCATAAAAAGAACATATGAAAACCTGACAAGAATAGACACATCCATTGAATGGGCGCACCACAGTTTGTCAGAAGGAAGGGACGAAGACCCCTTCAGCACTCCACACGCAGGAAAATATAACCTTTATGCAAATGAAGATGATTTGAATAGCAGCATCAGACGATTTCGAGAGTTATCCCTCTCGGATGACGACAACGAGTTAAGGAGGGGAAGACCAGAGCTTAAGACCCCAGGGCAGAGAGAGCATCGGAGAGATCCTGAGGAGACCCACGGTGTTGAGGACGCTGACGGAGGATGTGAGAGTGACTCGTACGTGGCCAAGAGTGCAAGTGACGCACAGGGACGTAGCAAGGAATCCACTAGTCTAATCGGGTCCAACACACAAGGAGGTCAACCGGGAAAGATGGCTCATCCAGAGCAGCAAAAGTTGCCGAAATTCATGGGGAATGGCTCTGAGGATCCAGTACGGCATTGCAAGACATGTGAGACAATCTGGATAGCCAGCGGGCAGGATGATCCCGACCAGTGGCTAAGGGCATTTCCGGCGACACTCAGAGACAGTGACATTGATTGGTACACGGAGTTGGACCAAGCACAGAGAGATACATGGAGGTTATTGAAAAAAGCTTTCTAGGAGGAGTTCAAACTTCTTCGAGATGACAGTGAGATCGTTGCGGAGATATACAATACCAAGCAAGGAAAGCACGAGAGTGTGCGGACCTATAACCGAAGACTCAAAGACTTGCTGGGGAAATTGGAGGCACAGCCGGCTGACGGGTTGAAAAAAAGATGGTTCATCGAGGGCTTGCTTTTGTCATTAAGAAAGAAAATGAAAGTCGTACCTCCTTCGTCGTACGCTAAAGCATACAATCGGGCAATGGACATAGAAAGTGAAAATAAAACACCCTCCCGAGGGAAAAAGAAGACAGATGACGAGGAGAGTACGGACGACAGCGACGGTGAATCCAAGACTGTACAAGCGCTCAGAAAGGATATGATGCGAATGATGAAAGAATTGAAGGCCGACAAGGAGAGTACGAGAGAAGCCAGAGAACTGTGGTGTACGGATTGCAATGGGGAAGGTCACACGAAGGCGAACTGTCCCAAGAACTTATTCTGCAATATCTGCCAAGTGATGGGACATTCCGTCAAGGAGTGCCCATACAACTTAAAAACCAAAAGTTCGCAAGTATTCTTCACTCAAGGCGAACAGTCAACCCCTCCAACCACGCCACCAAAGCCACAGAACAACAATGCATCCCCTAGAGGCTACCGCAACAATCGGAGAAATACGCCGAGAAGCAAAATTCAGTACGATAGCAAAGGACGACCGATGATCCAGTGCCGGAACTGCAATGAATGGGGTCACTTTGCCAGGGATTGTCAGAGCGGCCAAGGCATCGGGGGAAAACTATGCAAGTGGTGTGGACCAGGCGATCATGAAGATAATGAATGCCCGAATCAAAAGGGTATCCATATGCTGGAAGTAGAAGAACAAGAGGTACTGGCGATCACCAGAACACAAGCAAAAAAAGCAGATCCATGTACGGAGAAACAAAGGATGAAGGAAGCAAACACCGAAGTGGAACTAGCGATGGCGAAGGAAAACAAAGTACCTCTGGAGAAGCCAGGAACCTCTCGGCGGTCGGAGGCGGAAACCAACATCATACGGCAGATACTGTAGACCACCATACCGATCAAAGTAACTGACCTTCTCCAAACTATGCTGCAGTTGGGACTGGCGATCACAAACGTCGTCGAGGATGGCAAGCAACTACGATTGGAGGAACGAAGGAAAGAATTGATACCAGAACCGCCACCATACGGTGAACAAACAATCGACCCGATATTGCTCACAGCGAACATTGGGAAGATGCCAGCGGTCGTGCATATGGAAATCAGAGGGAATATCTTGACAAATACTATCATCGATGGAGGATCAGGAGTCAACGTACTACCCGAAGACACATGGAAGAGTCTTGGGAAGCCTACACTCTGGCCGCCGACATTCCAACTAGTTGGCGCTGATCAACATGGTATCAAGCCGTTGGGAACGCTGATGGCACAGAAGGTGACGATCGGGACACAACAGTTTTTGCTAAATTTTGTCGTCATCCCATTACAGAAGAAAGCGTACGATACACTACTTGGGAGAGGATGGTTGATAGCGGCGAAGGCAAATCATAATTGGAAGAGGAACACACTCTCGATCGAGAATAATGGGGGGAAGTATGTCATCGACTTGAAGAACCAGGCCGTGAGCGAAGAATCGGCTTCCTCCGGATCTGAATCGGATGGAGGTGAATCGGTTATGGACAAAGGAAGGAAAGCTATGGAACCAAACATCGAAGGCGTACTTGAACTCGAGAGTTGTTCGGAGGACGAGACAAGCTCGCTGAATGGCTTATTTCATTGGCAGATGGAAGACTATGAAGTGTTCCACAGAGAGTGCAACATGCTGCAAATCGGGGAAATCAAGGAAGAAGAGGGAAGGCCCAGCAAAAAACTTTCGGCCGAGTATAGAGAGTACAAAGGAAGAGTCTCAAAACTGGACCATACGCCATTCCACAAGTTTGAACAGGTACGAGATGAAAAAATTGTGGAGTTACAAAATGAAAAGTATGAAAAATTAAAAAATTAGAAAAAAAGAAAAGAGATGAAGAAAGGAAAAAAAGAAAAGAAGAGAGAAGGGAGGAGAGAGAAAATGAACGGAAGTTGGAAAAAATAAAAATAGATAGGAAAAAAGCTATGAAAATAAAAGAAAATAACAGAGTAAGTAAGGAGGAACAAGGCGAATGGAAAGAAAAGAGAAAAGAAGAAAAAAATAAAAGAAACGTAAAAGAAGTCAGAAAAGAAAGCAAAAGAAGGGAGAAAAAATTAAATAATAAATTCAATGGCTGGGACATTAAGAGAGGAAGTATTAAAGTGCTCAAATTAAATAAAGTAAGGCGAATTAAAATAAGAGTCCAAGCTATTGAACAAATCGAACAGCCTGTTGTGACCTAACTCACACCTCGCCCCATTGCGAATGGGGACCCTTGTTGTTTGCTCTTTTAGGGTTTTGCTTTCGCGTACCTCGTTTTGTCTGCTCTTCGTTTGGGGCTTTTGAGTCTTAATTTTGAATGGTCACCCGAGTCGAGTCAATGAGTTCTAGCCTGGATCACTGTATAAACGTCACCATCGCGCTTAGAAGACCTGGGAGACGAAGATCGACTATCGTTTCAGTCAAATCCGACACCTCCAAGTTTTTAGGGTTTCTCACCCCGGGCCCCCTATTTTTTAGGACCTACTTTTTTGGCACTTTTGGGCAATTTTGGGATCCCTATTTTTTAGGGTCTATTTTTGGAAAGTTGCTATTTTTGGAAAAATTTATTTTTAGAAAGTTTCTATATTTGGAAAGGTCACGAGTTTCAAAAATCCACTCAGAAGTTCGAAAAGATCAACGAAACTCTCTGAAAATCGATTCAAATTTTTTTGAAATTTTGGTAAAATTCTGGAAAATCACAGAGAAATCTGGTAAAGAGCACAGAAAATGGTGAATAAGATGATGAATTCGTCAACAAATTGGTAAAAAAATCAGGAAATTCATCAAGAAATCTGAGCAATTCATGGAAAAATCTGGAAATTCGTGAGGAATCTGAGCATTCATGGCGAACTGATCATGGTGAAGGTAGGTAATCACTGAGAATTCATGGTAAATACTGCCTAAGTAGAGAGGAATGGCTGACTAGAAGCCAAGGTCCGCCCTTGTGTGGCTGGGTAAAGGATGGCAATGGCAAGCCAACTAGTAAAGTCCGCCCTGTCCATGTGGTGATTGGCAATGAAAGCAAGGAAGTCCGCCTTAGTCAAAGATGTCAATGGCAAACAAATGCATGAAGTCCGCCCTTGGAAAAGAGGAAAATGTCTAAGGCAATGAGGCAATGGCTAAACACAAGCTGAAGTCTGCCCCATGACTAAACAAGCAATGGTCAACCACAAGCCCAAGTCCGCCCTATGAATGGCCATCCATATGCTAAAGTCCGCCCAGCTAGAGATGGTGAGTGGCAAGTAAAGCAAGGAAGTCCGCCTATGTTCAAATGCAAATGGCCAAACATTTCATCAAGTCCGCCCTCAACAAAAGCTCCAATGGCAAGGAAAAGAGAAAAGTCCGCCCTTGTAAGTGGCTTGAAGATAAGCAAAGTCCGCCCACCATAATGAGGGATTGGCAAGAAAACTAGTAAAGTCCGCCCCAAGGCAAAAGGATAAAATAGCTAAGGCGTAGCTAAAGAAAAATGAAATGGCAACAAAGCAAGGCAAGTCCGCCTTGGACATGAAAGAGATGGCAAAAGAAATGCTAAAGTCCGCCCCAAGGAAAATAGCCCAACACTTGGAAAATTCAGCCTAGTCCATAATAAATTGGCATGAGAAAATTAAAAAAAATTAAGTGGCAAAGAAACAACCAAAGTCCGCCATGCTTAGAAGTGAGGAAAAAATTAAAATTTTGCCCAAGTCTAAACCTTTGGAAAATAAAAATATGCATGGCACTTAGAAAATTCGCCCAAGTGTTTAGACAAAATTTTCGCCATGGCTAGCTAAATTGTGAAAAAATCAAGAGAATTTGGACAAATAAAATTGGACATGGCAAAATAATTTCGGACAAGAAGGAGATTTATGGCCAAGTAAAGTTGGACGTGGCTAGAGAAATGTTGGACGAAAAATATTCATGGCCAAATAAAATTGGATGTGGCCAAATAATTTTGGAAAACGATTAAAAGTTATGGCCAAATGAAATTGGATGATAGAGATCATGGAGAGAAAATTGGAAAAAATGAAAATTTGTCTAAGGCGTTGATGAGGAAATTTTCAAAAAGCAAAAATAATTGGCCAAAAAAATAAATGGGTTGGAATTGACACATGGAATAATTATTTTGATTATTTTAATTTTTCAAACACCCAAAAGGATAAGCCTTGAAAAATTCGAAATTGGAAAGAAAGACAAAGAGTTTTGTTGGACTGGAAATGAAATCAGAAACTTTCCCGGACAAGAGCATTGAAGATAGAACTTGCCATCCGGAAGCAAAGTGAAAGATGAGTTCAAACTCAATTCGAAGGAAACATTGCAAATTTGCTAAAAGGATCAATCTTCTCACCTCTATAAGTGATTTCACTTCTCATTTGTGCAATCATTCAATTTTTGAAGAAGGTGTGAGAAGAAACTTGTTGAAGAAATTTGCAGCAAAGTAAAAGAGATAGAATTTTATCAGCTTGCATCGTGATTGTGATCACTTCTCCAAGAAGTCACAGGCAGATTTACTTTGCCCACTTCACGTTTGCGTGAAATTTTATCGTTATTTTCTTTCCAGCTTGATTTTTTTTCACGAAGTCTAAATTAATAACTAGCTGGAATGTCCTTCGAAGTAATTTAAATGTCGAATTCTAATTATTTTCTCTACTTTTTCTTGCAGATCTATTTTCGAAGCAGTGAAGATGAAATTCGCCACCAAAGGTGTGCAAACACAGTCAAAAATCAAGTCCAAGTGGGAGCATGTTGTGGACACTAATCTTGGCCACGTTGATCTCGAAGACTTCAGGAAGAGAATGTACGGGACTGACGGACGTCTGCCTACACCAATTGCCATGAGGATGATGCGCAATGGAATCGTCCACGCAGCCGGATTTCCACCAACTAAAGAATGCCCGGAATTGCTGGTAGAATGCGCACTACACTACAATGCACGAGATAGACAGATAGAAGCTCCTAATGGAAGAGTCCTTGCCTACTTGTCCGAGCCAGCAATCCAAGAAACCTTTGGAATTCCAGTGTACAATCGAACATCCTATCGCACCAAGGCAGACGCACTCAAGCTTTATCAGAGCCAGCAGGATCTCTGTGCATCCAACATAAACAAGAATTGGTTACTAAAACCTAAGCCTACTGCAAGCAAGATGCCAAAGAAATTGATCAGAACCCACTTCAAAGAGGAATATGGTGACATTGTTCTGCTACTAAACAGAATAGTAGGCAGTGCCCACGGTGCTCCTTTCGAAAATTGGATGTACTATTTTATTGATGAGATAATCACTGGAGTCAAGATGTTCAATTGGTCCAGAATGATTAGTGATAGCCTGCACGAGCAGTTAGTCAACTTTGAGGAGACCAAAACTTTTCACATGAGCTCATACATCGTATATTCATTTGCAAGCTATTACAAGTATCCTGGCTTGACCTGCAAAGGCGTGGTTGGCAATGGCCAAGGGCAATTCAAAGTCTACGATTGTTATCCACAGCTGCAATTGAAAGAGAAGTCTCATTTCCGACGGGCTCATGACGCCTTCTTAATGTACATCACCCGGCTTCTTCAAGGCGGAACGCACCAAAGACTCTCACATGAGGCCAAAAGCTTAATCAGTCGGTATGGATTCTGGTTCATTCAGTATCCTAAGTTCACCTACATCAGAATCCAAGGATTTTCAGGAAATCCTTACAGACTTCCTATCTATCCGACCAACAAGATGGTATTGCTGGAAGTGTTGAGGCAATTGGAAACGTATCAGAACATTCAAAGACCAAAGCAGAAAGCTGCTGTCACCTTTCCGTTTTTCATCGGAAACATGGAGGAGTCATGTCCGTCGGCACAAGCGGCAGAGGTTGCTCGACTGGAGATTCAACAATATCCTTTCATATCATACAAATCCAGGAACAATTTTGATCCACTCCATCACATCAGAACTGTGGATGGAGAGAGGTATAAGCATCGGGTTGACTTAGAGGACTTCTGGGCCAATGTAGCAGATGAATATGATGTAAGAAGGTTGTGGTCAAGGTTGCCATTAAGCATGATAAGGGCAACAGAGCTTTTCAAAGTACCCGATCAACTACAAGACGATGGATTCTATTTGCAGCCAGGCTTCAAAGAAGATGAGCCACTCCCTCCTATAAAATGGTTTGAACCTGAGATGGGTGACCTAGCAACTCTGATGCGCCCAATTTTCAAGTATTCACAGTGGTGGATAGATCGGCAGGTGGAAGTCCTAAGACAGAGAAATGTACATTTCACCTACGAGTTGATGGGTGATACAGAATCATGTTCTTCAAATGTCGGTGCATCTCATGGAGATGGGCCAACAGATGTTGCCAACTCAAGAAAAAGGAAGTTGACAAATCTGCAAGACAAGGATAAAATAGTAGACGAAGGGCCTTCTCGAAAGAAGCACAAGTCTAAACCTCTTCAGTCGGCCACTTCCAGGAACATAGAAGAAATGCTCGCAATGGATAGAGAATCTTTGGAAAATGCTAGGATCCCTTCTCCAGTCGAAAATATGGAGCCTATACAAGTAGAAGATGATGATCAACCTTCTCCAGCAAGCACAAAAATCCTAGAATCAGATAACGATACAAACATTATGGATGGAGAATTCGAGGAAGGAATGATTTCCGCTCTCAAAGGCATCCAAGAGGACCCATCCGTCCAAGAAATCCAGGGTATGCAATTGGTCCAAGAAGTTCAAAGTATGTCGGAGATTCAGGAAGAGCAGGAAGTACAGGATATACAGGACGTCCAAGATCAACAGGAGGACGGAATTGAGCAACCAACAATCCCAGAGTGGCTGAGGGAAAGATTGAAAAGAAAGGCGGCAGTAGAGGTCCCTGAGGAGGACAATGACACAGATTTTCTGGCGAGATTAGAGCAAACTGCCCCGAGGAAGAAGGCTAGGAAATTCTCAACCATCCAGAGAGATGAGGTTGGCAATCGTACAGTACAAATTGCAGTACCTACAGCCGACAAGTTCCAAGATGAAATTGCTCCTGATGAATATGCTGTCACGACCATCGACATGGGTCCAACAACAAAAGAGCAAGAGGTCGAAGACTTGGACAATTCCGTGGCTACAATCAAGTCCAGGTTGGAAAAAGAAGTTGCCAAGAAAAAAGAATATAAGAAAGAAATTCAGTGCCTAAAAGATTACATCCAACACTTGACCAAGCCATTGAACGAAGGTGACCAGGCAGCGCTTCCACCTCCAAATTCCTCACAAGAGCCAGGCGCAAATTTTGAAGAAGAGCTGACTACGGCGAGGGAGGCTAAGGGTTGGATGGATGAAAGGAAAGAAGAGGCGTTGGCGTTTGCAGAAAAGTTGGCACAAGTAAATGAGCAAGCTTCCTTTATGCTTTCCCGAGTCACAGATCTGGCGGAATCATGGAGTAGTCTCGAAGATATTCAAAGCAGGATCATTCCATGTATTCGGGAACTGAAGGGCATCGCAAAGCAAAGGTTGATTGAAGACAAGGTTATCGAAGCTGGAGCGGCATATGATTTTAACGGATATTTTGCTTTGATCTCAAGAGGAGGAGTCCTTGAAAAGGTGAAGCAGGATGGTGGCAGAGTTGAAGAACAAGTAAAAGAAATTCAGAGTAAAATTTATGAAATGGCTGCAGATATGCTCGACAAGGATGCTGTCTGAAGGAAACACTTGCGGCCAAAACATTTAAGAGAGCAAGTACAAAAAAAATTCTCCACCACCAAGCCAATAATGAAAGAAAGCTTCACCAAAGTGTTCAACTTCATGGCCATCAGAAGTTCTTTCTTGCTGTAGGAGCCAAAATGGACGACTATGTTTGCAGAATGTGCCGAGAGCTTAGATTTGCTGGAGTACAATGTCAACGTGCTGCCCAACATTGCCATGGAAGAGGTTGGCTCAATCGTGTCCAGGTTCGCCGAACGTGAGGCCGCACAAGTGGATAAGGATGCCACTCCAGCTGTCTAGAGTTCGCTTCAGTTAACTGATTGAGGTTTTAGAAACACTAATTAGGGTTTAGTTCTGCTTAATCTGGGCCATTGATCTTGAATCAATCTCGGCCGTTCATTGTAATCTGAAAAACTATATAAACCCGCCCCCCCTCACTCTCTCATTTTCATTAGATTCATTAGAAGGATTAGAGATAATTAGAGCATTAGAGATTAGAGATTGGAGATTAAGAAGTTAGAGCAAATAGTTAGATTGTAGAAATAAAGAGAGAGTTTTTATGAGATTGTTGTGAAAACACTACTTTGATAATGAAGCTCAAATGCATGAGGTGCCTTGAATAGTTGATTGTCGAATAGTTGCATGGTCGCATATTTTCTTTCTCTCTTAGTAAATTTGAATTATGATGTGTGTTGGAAGAATGATAGATTGATAACGGAGATTGGTGAAATCGAGCTCATACTTTCTTTGAGTGGATGATTTCACTCAATGTGCAAAGTTAGACTGAGCTTTACTGTGGATGCTTAACTTCTGTTTGAATAATTGTTGTTCGATTTGATGGTAATTATTTATTACGTGAAAATTATAAGCACATTCCTAGAAGATTGCACTTGCTTTGTGTAGTTGTCGTTAAACGTGGCAAAGCAGAGTATTGTTTATTTGGCTTCATTTAGTCCTCGTCTTCTCTTGATTTCTTAGGAGTAGTATAGGATCTCTAAAACCCTTAATCTTTTTTACTTTTTTTAAAATAAAAAAACCCAAAATGATACTGCATCTATGTCTCCGCTTTTCTAAATAACTTGCAAAATCTTAATTGTGCCCACAGCAAATCACATCCATACCACAGAGCCTATCCGCGTTCATCTTAAACATTGGAATTACCCTATGACCTCACTTGCAATCTTAGCATAGGAAGTAGTTTTTCAAGAGAGAATAGAGCGTCTGTGACACTTTGTTCTAAAATGTTTGTTGTGTCATAAAACATGCACCAACACGGCCAAAGGAGAAATTGGCTGAGGGAAATAAATGGCGAATAATCAAAGGAGAGAATATTAAAATATAAAGTTGCCGAAGCTCGACCAGGAAGAAAAGCGTACGGCCAAGGGGAAGGCGATTAAAGTTAAAAATGAAATAAATATAGAACCCCAACTCGTACGGCCATTTAAAGAGGAGATAGGTTGGAGACAAGGCAAAACACAGCGAAATCACAGAGGGAAGGAAGTGAGCAAGAATCCGTACGGATTTATCAGTTGCAGAGGCACGCCAAGCTCAGAGGAAGAAATCATACGGTGTTTTCACCAATTACTAAGTCTTCAAATCGTACGGAATTTAGAAGAGCCTGAAGTCGTACGGCATTCAAGGGATTCTCAAACCGTACGGTATTTACAAGTTCTCCAGTATTCATTCTATTTGTCATTGAAGGTCGTACTGCCATTGCAAGTTGAAAGTTTTGCCAAGTTCTGCACCGTACGGCATTTACAAGCCCCTCAGTCTTCACTCGGTTGGTCACTAGAGGTCGTACGGCCAATACAGATTGGAATTTCTGCCAGGTTCGACATCGTACGACAGCTTGTTGATCTTCTCCAGGTCGTACGGCATCATTGCATCAGAAGATTTCATACGGCCTCAGTATTTCAAGAGAATCCGTACGGCATCAGAATTTCAGGAGAGTTCGTACGAAATTCACAAAATTTCAGGGTCGTACGGCATCTACAGTGTTTTCAAATCGTACGGCCATCCCTTCAAATCGTACGGCCTTGGCAGAACATTTGCATTGTACGAATTTCATACATTTGCCAGATCGTACAGAATTCTAAAGTAGAACGGATTTCAAAGAACCTGCACAGCGTACGGCATTTCTAGCTTTTGCCAGATTTCGGCAGTTTTCATCAGTTCGGCAGTTTTCGTCAGTTCGGCAGTTTTCATCATTTCGGCAGTTTTCATCATTTCGGCAGTTTTCATCAGTTCGGCAGTTTTCGTCAGTTCGGCAGTTTTCATCATTTCGGCAGTTTTCATCATTTCGGCGGTTTTGATCAATTCGGCAGTTTTGGTCAGTTCGGCAGTTTTGGTCATTTCGGCAGGTTTGCTCAGTTCAGCAGTTTTGATCATTTCGGCAGTTTTGCTCAGTTCGGCAGTTTTGATCATTCCGGCAGTTTGGATAGTTTCGGCAGTTTTCACAACTGTTTCGAGAGTTATAAAGTCGGCTGGAATCGCCGAACTGACAGAAAGATGGACAAGGGCAAGAAGGCTGTGCAGTATAAGCCAAAGGTAGCCTTGTTGGTTGGAAATTTTGTATTCTCGTGAAAGCGTACAAAATTGAGATTTCAACCACAGCACGTGAGTTTGAACTCTCCTAATTAAGGGAAGGCTCCCCCTTTAACTAAATAAAACTAAATGGATAGGACAACAATCGTTCCTCTTATTTCAGGAAAGATTATATTCTCTTCTCTTCAAAGAAAAGAAACAGTATACGTTGATAAAACTTTAGTATGGTAACTATGCAATGGAATAAAGAAAGAGGAGATAAAGTTTCCTGAAAGCGCAAAGACTTCCGTTATTTCCTCCGGGACGGGAAAACAATTCAATAAGCACAAAGTCTTGAAGAATGAAATCCTATCAACCTTTTTTAGAACGATTACTTTATGGAAATATACAACATAAAACAGCGTAAAATCTGTAACTATGAAGTATCTATTAACTATTCTAGATGAGAGTTAATACTAGCACAAAGACTTGCAATTATTCTCAATTTCTAACACTAACTATGAATTCAATTCTCACATTTACAGCACAAAGTCTGCAAATATTTAAATCGAATCTCTTTTCAGCAATCTTCAACAATTCTCAAGTAATCACAATATAATAAAACAAGGATTCAGCTCAAAGTCTGAAATTCCAGCTTCTTGATATCACTTGAAAATTCACAATATTCCACTATAAAGCTCAAAGACTTTATGAGTACAAAATTCTGCAGAGTTTTCTTGCTTGCTAAAAAGATAAAAGATTACAATAGACCCCTCAAGTATTTATAGGAGGAAGGTCTGGAGAAAAAGGTGGGAGGATCTCAACAAACTTGAGAAAATCTCTCAACCGATAACTAATTGCGATTGACTTATTCAAAATTACAATCCAAATTGTGATTTGTCTTGTAAGATTTTACATGTAATTACATTTTCGAAAATTGCAAGGAAAGAACACTTGCAATTGCAAAATTTGTTTTTACATATATATTGTCGAAAGTAAAATTACATAAAACAATCTAAAACTTTAATCTGTTACATTCTTATCTTTGAAAGATAAGAATTTGCTGATGATGGTCTTCAACTCATTCGGATCTGGACCTAACGTGTTCTTGGCCACTGCAACTGTCTTCAAAATTACATCAAAGTATCTAATAGTTGCCAATCTATGCTCTTCATAAGTAGTTTGCATTTTCTCAAGGATTGTTTGATGATTGATAAGCTTTTGAATTGAATCCATAGAAAACTGCTCTGATTCCATTTGTTGACGAAGATTGGCTGCCATTTCTGAAGTAACTGAATCAACTTCAAGTAATTCATCTTCTTGATTTAAAACCGTACAAGAGATCTTCCCAAAACTTGAAAGAATATCCTGCTGAACTTCATCACTCATTTCTAAAGTGGCCTGGATATCTTTGATAAGATCTTGAATGACTAATGATCTATTTGTCATAAGTTCCTCAAATTCTATGTACTTCTCTCTGTTTGGCAAGATCGAGTTGCTGCATAGAATTTGTAACTTAACTTGATCTATCTCATGCCAGATTTTTAAATCCTTTTCAAGTGATTCCAAACTTTGTTTGAAGGCTTCCAAAGTCTGATTCAGCTTTATCTTTGCTATTCTGACATTCTTGAGAACTTGCAACGTTTTCTCAATCATTGGAATGCTTTGTTCAATTAGCTGAGTTATCCATGAATCAATTGCCTTGGCCTTTTGTGCAATTCTTTCTAATTGTCTAACTGATTCATTTGGAGGAGCTGTGGATAGAGAATCAACTACCTCTGATGATCCTGTAATTCTTTGAATGACTGAAATCAGTTGAGCATTGTCTTCTTTGAGCTTTTCCTTTTTAGCTAAGAGTTCGTTATAGCTTTGTGTCAGAATTGTTACTGAACTCTGAGCATCCTGCATCATATTTGCATGAGTCTGCTTGCCCAATTCCACTCTTGTGAACCTGTAATCAGATACTTGCATCTCTTCATGTGGTTTATCAACTAGAGGCTCCGCAATTTCAGCATATTTCATTATGTTGCTGTCAACAAAAACTTGTGAGACTGTTTTAGCTTTCTTTGCAATCACTGGTTTTGATTTCTTCAATTTTTGGAAATCAAAAATATCAGGAGACACAGCCTGTTTCTTTCTTTTGGGAGCAATTGAATTCAACCATGGAGGAAGATCCAAGGTTGTCACATCTGAAATAGCAACTGTAGTCTCTGTAAAAATGGGCTCAGTTTGTGATACAATAGAAATCCTAGATGGTGCCTCGGTTTGTACAGTAACTATGTTTTGTGCAGAAGACAAATTACAACTAGGATTGGCCATGAAACAATCAAAGCTTGTTACAGACGTATCAATTTCTGGAAGAGTTGTTTCTGACATGGCTGGAAAGATTGGATTTATGTCAAAAATACTCTTGAAGTTACTAGGCAAGTTCATCATGGGAGTATTCGTTACAGATGAAGACTGATGACAAGTCTCTTGTGGTGGAATAGAAGGAATAAAAACGGTGGAAAAGGAATCAACATCACTGTCGATAGGGGACATAGAAGATATGCTGATTCTGGTATTGGAGCTTCAACGTGAGGAGTTATCTCACTTAGAATGGTAGAGGTCTCAAGAACCTCGTCTTCTTCTTGCTGATCTAATACCTGAATCTGCATTTCATTGACTTCCTTACCCTTTAGTGTTTCCCTATCCAATGGTTGTTCTGGAGCTCTGCTTACTTTCAGCTTGATTCTGGTACTTGAAGAGGAAGCTCCTTCTTTTGATTGTTCTCTGATTTCTGATTTCAATCCTCTAGGACCAGCTGGGTCATCTTCAGCTCTAACTTTGATTTTGATAGTCTTGACACCTATGCTTTTGAGCCAAGAGTTGGTGTTCGCCAAGACTGATTGAAATCTATCAAAGATAGAGACGGATTCCTTTTGAGACCACTGAATTGCAGGAATGGGAGCATTAGCAACTCCTTGTTCTTCGTACTCAGGATCCAAAATCTGCCTATCATCAATTACTCCCTCTGGAATTAAAGTCAGATTTAGGTCAATAATTTGCTCCAAAGTTAGCCTGCAATAATCCATTTTGTATATATCCTTTTCTGTCCGGAGGTCTGCCCAAATGTCTTCAATGCGGTGAACATGAGTGAAGGAGGCTCTTTTTATTTTATCCTTCATCCTTCTGTAATCAAAATCCACTCTAGCTTGGAATCTCTTCAATGTTATCTCCTGAAGTTCAGTTTCCATTGCTTTGGCTCTTGAAGAAGTTGTCAAAGAATACCTGCCGATTACCAATGGATTATGTGAAGAAATACCAATTCCAGCCTTGTGTTGTGTAGCTTGACGTGAATGAACTGCCATTAACTGCCTTCCCAGCTCCATCAGAATGATCTTATCAGTCGGATATCTTGGAAGCATATAAGGTTGGTCTTCAAAGCATCCAACTCTCATATAAGTGAAGGTAGGAAATTGAAGAAATAAGTAGCCATATTGATTTACCTTATTCCAAGCTGCTTCAGATACCCTGTTGTTTGCTAGTTCTTTGTCAAACAAACACATAAAATAACCAAAGAAGGCATCTTGAACCCTTCTATAATGCGCTCGACTTGGAATAAAAGTCAACTGGTCATAATATTTCCATACAGGCACCAAGGATCTATCACCTTTAGGAGATAGGCCTGGAAAATGCCTCAAGGAAGCTGCTATATAAACCAAATATGAATTCATATAGAAGGTAAGGGTGGTAGGAACCTGTGCAAGCTGTTCACACAAACAATCACTAATTATTTCTCCCCAGAAAATTGGATGATGTGCTTTTCTAATAACAACCATGAACTTATACATCCAGTTTTCAAACACATTAGAAACCTTCAACCCTGCAATTCTGCTCAGAAGAGTGATCATATCATTAATTTCTTCTATAAAATCAGACCGATACAACTTGGGCATACGGGTCACACAAGGTCGTGATTTAAGAAGCCATTTAGAGTTGATATGTTTAATACAATCACTCTTTTTCTGCTCAAAATGTCTATGAGCACTCTTCAATGAAATCTCTGAATAAGTAGTTGCATCAGGTACTCTGAAAACTGTATTGATTGTTTTAGCATCAAGTCTGATAACACGTTACCATCATCATCCTTGATTGTTCTGGATTGTCTATCAAAGCGTGTTGCACATACAAGGACGAATTCTGGTTCAAGGGCAGCAACTGGAAAAGAAGATACCAGATGAATATGACTCCTCAGCAATTTTTGCATATCAGAAGAAATAGATTTCTCAGCTCTGTCAAGAAATTCGGACATATCAATATGCCCGATTTTTGTGTCTTTGATCTCGTCGATATTTAAAACGACGTGAGATGGAGAAATCTCATTCTGATATTTGTCGAATTTATACTTCATCTTTTTGCCTACTGGAGAAGTTGGTTCATCCGTCATTGAACAGGAATCTGCAAAACTGCGGTGAAAACCCCATAAGGTCAGAACATCATCAGCATCAACGTGAGTGGACATGGCGGAACTCAAACCCTAATGAAATGGACTTTGGAAGAAAGATGTAAGGCAAATGAAGATGAATTCGAAATGAATGGAATGGTGGAATGAAAAACAGCATGTCTCTTTGAAACAGCAAGACAAAGAGATCTTTGGTTTAGATTTGGAATTTCGTCCAAAAAGGTCAACTTTTGTGCTTTTTAAGGCAATTCGGGTTTTTGAAGAGCTTTGACAATTTAAAGGCAATCGGGATTTTTTGGAAGTTTAACAATTTTGCAATTTTGCAATTTTTAAAAATTGTTATTTCAGCTGTAAATCCCGAAATTGTAATTTGGAGTTAAAAACCCGAATGGTAACACAAAGTGGATTATTTATTCTGGAAAATGATAATGGATATTTGAAGTGAATGAATAAAAATGTAGGAAATGAACATGAAAGATGGAATGAAGGCGGAATGAATTGTTTATTGCTGGAATGGCAAAGTGAAAAATACATTTTTATTATAAGGCATTTTAAAGAGGAAAAAATGCATTATAAATGATGGAAGTATGGAGATATATGAGTGGAGATGGCGAATGAGATGGAATGAAAGTAAGTAAAGGACGCGTTTGAATGAGATGAAGGAAAAATGCATTTTATAAAGGACAAAATAAATGGCAGTGAGAGCGAATAATGGAATGAAAGAAAATGGTGGGCAGACAAATAAACAAAAGAGGTGAGAATGTATCAAGAAAAAGCGTTTTAGTATGAAGGCGGACTGAAAACGTATGATACATGGAATATAAAAAAATATATAAAATAAAAACGCGTTTTACATAAAAACGAACAGAAAATGAAAGAAAACGGAGGATGTATGATAAAAACGTGTATTATAAAAACGCGTTTTTATAAGAAGGCGGACTTAGACAAAGAAAAATGCATTTTATGAAGATAAACAATAACAAGAAAACGCGTTTCAGATCAATGACGTTTTTAAATTTAAAACAAAATGCATATAAATGAGAAAGACGTAAAAGATAACTGAAAAACGCATAACATACCTGGAGATGAGTTGTATATAAGAAATTACAGAGACAAAACCCTAGGCGCGTCCAGAAATAAAGAGGGCGATGGCTATTTACTGGCAAAAATCCGAATTTCGAGCATTATAGTTGACTAAATCTCCATGAAATGGGGAAATAAAAGCAAAGAAGAATTCTACTAGCTCGAATCTGAGAGATGTCAGACTTTTCAGAAGCTTTTGCAATGCAAAATGTCATTAAAAACATGAATCGGGCTTTCAAGAAGTCATAACATGTTTTTTTTAACAAAATCGGGTTTTTCAAACCAAAAAGCAATTTTCATTTTGTCAAAAATGAATACTTGTGAAAAATTCGGACTTTTTAAGTCACTAAAGCAAATTCAGGTTTTCAAAGCCAAATAACAATTTTGTTTTTTATCAAAAATATAAAGACTTAACAAAATTCGGACTTTTTAAGTCACTTAAGCAATTTCGGGTTTTTGAATCACTTTAGCAATTTTGCTTTCAAGTTAAAATTTCCCTATTTGCTGAGTTGCTCCAAAAACCCGAAATTGGTCGAAAAGACACCAAAAACGACTCAGAAATTGACGAAAACGGAAACGTAAAGGGGAAAAAGAGTAGCCCAAAGGTTAATCAACCTAAAACAGAGATTTTCCACTCTTTGCACCTCGTAATGCGTGCCTTGGAGAAGAAAAATCTCAAGTTTTATGAAAATTTTGATTGGTTACCCAAATTTTGAAACGAGTTAAAAATTTAGGATAACAAGCCTCGGCTGGGAAAAGAAAAAGGATGGACGCTGATAATGAAACGATGACATGGGAGAACCTGAATGGCAACGAGTGCAAGCAGTGGTGGCGAAGCACTCCTGATGACCACTCCTTGAAGGTTGCCCTTCGACACTCTCGGGTAGACAAAGCTGTGATACTGGCAGATCGACAGCTTCACACACGTACGGAGGAAGTGAGGCGCCTGCGAGCGGAGCATTCTTCTACTACTCCGACATCATCTGTACATCCAGGGACGCACTCCCTTCCCCCTACTTCTCAGTGATCTTGTCTTGCTCTATGTATGTCGTCTATGTATGTCGTCTGGAAGACAACTTCTTTTTTGGGGGGGATGATGTTAGTCGTATATCTTTACTTTGTTGTCGGCCGTAGTCGGCCTTGGTCGTAGTCGGCCAATTGTTAATAAAACTATAGATTAGTAAAGAATAATAATGTCATGTACCTTCGGGAAAGCATGTTCCGATTATGTTAATGTTAATGTTGTTATGAAGCGTCGTGTCGGTTGGTTATCTAACCACCGCCGAACGTTATATGTAGTCGGCTAGGATAGTCGGGAGGGGATTATGAAGGAGTTTTGGTGCAGATGCTATATTGTAACGCAATGCTGATACTCCTTTGTACATGATATTTCTGATGATGAATAAAGTTTCTGGTGTTCAAATATGATATCTTTCAGTTTACTGTTTTATCCTATGTTCTGCACATTACTAGTTTGCCAGTAGTACGTAAGAGTAGAATCCCATTCCGTAGGCAAACATAGTGCATTCCAACTTGCACCTCCTTCCGCACAAATGACATGGCTACAAGGAAAGGAACATGAGGTTGTGGGATATGGAGTCAAAGCATACTGACTTGGATGCTTCCATTTCCCAACATGCTATATTTGAGAAGCTAGATTGCGAGTACACTTTTAATGTGAGTGTTAGTGCCATGGCTTTTGGTTCTTCAAATGTTCCCACATCATCTAATGTCAATAATAAAGATGCTAATGATTTAGAAAACACATGACACTAAAAACTCATCATTGAATTTGATACTACTATTTCAATATTGAAATTGAAATTTGAACAATAAATATTTTATAATATTTATTATTTATCATTTATTTTTTAAATGGCATTTGAGTTTATGGTGATTTTGTTGGTTATATGATGCTATGTGGTAATCTAAACTTAATTCTTGCTTTTACGCTGCAAATATATTATTTATTATTTATCATTTATGTTTTAAATGGAATTTGAGTTTATGGTGATTTTGTCAATTATATGATGCTATGTGGTATTCTAAACTTAATTCTTGTATAGAAAAATCTGCAAACACAAACTAGGATCCCTTTGCATGTCAACACATGGGCATCTCTACAACTACCCACTACTCCATTGCTTCAAGAAAAATTCTCAATAGACTTTTGTCCCATATGCATCATCTCTAAAGGACTTGCTATAAAACAACATTGGACTTAGAAAGTATCTATAATGTCCCCATTTTCATGAGCATCAGAGTTCGGAGGATTAGCCTATCAATTGACCCTCATAGGCTAGTGTTCAATGATTACAAGGTCCAGTTGGGCATTAATGAGCTCTTGAGGTGGCAGTTGATAGTGTTTACCTCTCCAGATTGTTGGTATATTCTGAGGCTAAACTATTTAGCGGTTTTTGGTTCCATTTTGAGGCACTTACTATTTATAGTAATTCAATTGAGTGTTGGTGGCCAACGTTTCTATTTTGGGAAAGGCATCTGGATGAGTAGTGGTTTATGTGGTTGACCACCTGGTTCTAACGGAATCGAGAAATAATGAGTATTTTTGGAGTTATGACATTTTAATTATTAATAAAGTAATACTTTATTAATAATTAAATATAATGTTTTATTTTGACTTTATTATAAGTGGGGCCATTTAATGATATAAGACAAATTATAAAATACCTTGATATTGGTGCCCAAGTAATTAAATATTATAAAGTCAAATCAAAAGGCAAGCCAACATTATAATACATTATTAAATGATTAAAAGGGGCCTCTTGGAGAAATTGACCCAATGAAGGAGAGTATTAAAAAGGTTTTGAAATGCAAATGAATTCATTCAATCATTCTACACTTGAGAAAATTATGAGCTTTTGTTGTGAGAGAAGAGAAACCAGGGTT
The DNA here is from genome assembly GCA_007258455.2 of Sequoia sempervirens. Lineage (NCBI taxonomy): Eukaryota > Viridiplantae > Streptophyta > Pinopsida > Cupressales > Cupressaceae > Sequoia > Sequoia sempervirens. The sequence continues at coordinate 233,943,476 of VDFB02047230.1, read as the reverse complement.
TCTGCAATTTTTGGCATTAGAGAGCGTAGCTGCTTCATTGTATCAGCTTTTCAAGGGTGTAAAAGATCATCTGAGGTTTGCTAATTGGTGGCTTCATACGGAGGTCACATTTGTGCTTCATTGAAGAAGAAATTTAGAAGTTTTCAAAGTTTTTGAAGACTAATCATTTGCTGATCAAAAGTTGTTATTTGGGTACGATCTTATTGTAGATTCAAGCAATAATTAATCAGAGTTGATCATTTGATATATTTGCTTTCAGCATTTCTTGTTCTGCAATTTTATGCATTATCTGGTAATTTGTTCAAAAACCATAAAACCCAAAAACAATTAGGTAGTCGGAATTTAGATGATAAATATCCTACCAGGAGTGGGATATTACAATGGTATCAGAGCGGTTTCTTGCCATCCTATGTAAAAAAGTTTTCTTCTTTAGGGTTTGAAGAGATTATCAATTGCGGAGATTTACCAATCAAATTTCAGAGTACTAGGTTTGTTTTGTAAGGCCAGAGGAATGATTTAAATATTTGCAGAATATTCATTACCTAAGGAAATCGTGGAACTCTTTTTTAGACTATGGTGGTCAGGGCATAAAGGGTGAGGTGGAAATTTATTATTATTTCCAGAATTTTATATATTTAATGGTAGCATGGTCATTCGAATAAGACAACGAATTATAGAGATCAGATAAGACAAAGTGGGTGTTGAGAAAAAAAACAAAAAAAGACAAATCGAAGGCTGGAATAAAGAGAGACACTTCAGGAAAAAGACAAGGCATGTAAAACAGAATTCGCTTTAGACAAACGTTGAAAGTTTTTGGACTCTAGCAATTAGAAGTGGCCTTTATCAAAATCGCAGCATAAGACAATTCACGATTTTTCGCTTTGTTGTATCTCCCTTAAAGAAAATCGAGACCTATTTGGGTGTTTGCTTGTATCTCTTAAGGGGTAGAAGAAATTTAAGTATCGAGAGCAACTTAGGAACGTAAGCGTGGGAAATATTATTCTTCTTGGAATTGAATATCATGAGAGGCTATCGGGTTTTGTGTGTGTGCTTGGTTCACACCTACCGCCGCCCATACTAGTCTTTGTTGGAACCGTATTGGTCAATATCGTGTTATTTTGTGGCTGGAGGATGCATATCTGACCCAGTTGTCTCTATTTTTCTCACGTGGAAAGCTCTTATACTTAGCGTTGGAGATTTTGAGCATACCAAAGGCTTGTTGGGAGGTTGTCTGAATTATGCAGGCATGGATGTGTAAAGTTGATCTCACCCTCTGTCATTCTGAAGGTCGTTGGAGCTTTACAAGGCTGGACATGACTTCCTTCCAGAATCCCAGAACCTTGCATAGTGGCTATGGTTATCTCAGACTTTCTTCAATATCCAATCAATGCAAAGCAAGAGCAGACCCATAAATTGTTGTACAAAATCTGAGACGTCTTTGAGCAAACATTGGATGTATAAATTGCATATGTTATATTTGAAATGTATGAAATAGAGAGTAGAAGTGTCTGCTGCAAATATTCCAGTTCTGAGTGCTCAGAATCCCATTTATGCTCATTGTTAACACTCAGAATGATTATTCCTGACTGCTGTTCAACTTCTGTTAAGAAGGCTTCATGATCTTTGCATTTCTGAGGCAATACCAGGACTTGTAACAATCTTAAAGTCTGTTGAAGCTTATATATATTGGTATGACAGTCAAATATAATGAAAGGAAGGTGTAATGTTTGACCATTTGATCTGTGTTGAGCTTCATTTAAATACTGTGTATGGCATATGCAGTGGATTGGATTGTGTTTGACAAAATGGAACATTTGTCAAGCTAAAAAACAATTGGAAAATAATATCGTCTACACGAGTAGGGGATATTACAGCCAACAATCCTAAACTGAAAAACAATTAAGGGCAAACTAATAGGGGACAGCTTCAAGGGTAAAATAACAGTTATACAACAGAGGTGTCACTCATTGTTTAGCTTCAGAGTATAAAATATGGCTTTAGACAAATCCACATTTAAATTGATGCAGAATTTGTATGACCTGATGAGGGATCTTAAAACTAAATGGGGATACTTAATGCTGTTTGGTAAATCTAAGTGTAAGGATAAGGGAAAAGAATTAATTCGAAGTGATTTTCAACCTACAGGTAACCAGTTTGGTTCTAATTGTGAGACAGCTCCTATGGATGAACATATTGGGAAAGTTAACGAGGAGTTGGTGGAAGAAGGGTTCAAAACTGAAGTGATTGTTGATGAGGAATGCATGGACAACTATGTTCCACAGCCTGTCGAGGACGGGGACGGGGGGACGGCAGGGGACGGCGACATACAAAATACATATATATATATATGATTTTTTCAAAATTTATTAATATATTAGAGAGAGAGAGAGGGAAAGAGATAGATATGTCAATAAATTAATAATTGATAACAACAATATCAATATATAAGTAAATCGTTAGAGTAGTACTATAACAGCATAAGGAATGTCATTAAAGCATTATAAAATTTATCACATCAGTATCAAACATCAAGAAAACCATGGTCTATCAATATGAAATATCCAAATGTCTCAAACATGTATCCAGAAGTCTCAAAGTTCAAACATGAAAATCAAATTATTAAATAGAACAGTCTATGAAATTAAGCCTCATTCAGGCTATGAATATCCAAAGACTCAGAACTATCTGAGTCACTATCATCCTCTGGCAAGAGTGGAACTAAAAGATTTAATATTTAGTCTTTTTCAAACTTTAGCCCAAACAATTAAAACATTAAATAGTTGGTGGGCCATGCGCGAAGGAACTAAACCTTTAAAAAATCATTTTTTAATTGTTTTTTAATATATTTTGACTTGCAGCCTGTAGGGGACGGCTAGCCGTCCCCAATCCGTTCCCAATTCGTATTGGGGACGGGGAAACGTCCCCAATCCGTCCCTAATCCGTATTGGGGATGGGGAAACGTCCCCAAAGTGAAGGAAACGTTTCCTAGCATTTCCGATGGATTTTGCTTTTTTGGGGACGGCAGGGGACGGCAGGGGACGGGGGGGTTTGGGGCAGGGGACGCATCCCCATGTAATATAGACGGACAATACAAGCCATAACGGTTTTGATTTTTGTGACAGCAGTATGATATCTTTGCATCAGCATGAGTTTACAACCATTACACATGAGGATGATGGTTGTGTGAGGTTATCTAATGCAAATACTCAAGGTTTGGGTGTTACTGATGCATTGTGTGTTGAGGATTCATGCCACAACAAGTTTGATTTTGTAAATCAGGCCTTGGAAAATAAATCAGAAAATGCACTTAATGGTGATGGATACCAGGATAGCTCTTTGGCTGAACTTGCATCTACTTTGGAAGAAGAAGTGTGCGCAGATATTGTCGAATCAGCAGCTTCTACCATGCCATTAGAGCCATCCCATGAGGTACATAACGTCAGTACCTTAGTTGATGATGTGTGCAAAGTTGAAGACACACATAATGATGGTCACCAGACTGTAAGTGATGATGATTCAGCTTCTTATCATAGTGCTGATTTTAAATCAGAAAAATTGTGTGGTAATGATTTGTCACAGGGGTATCATCGTTTGGCAGGGCAATTGAAGGTTAATGACAGTGTGATTGCTACAGCGTTAGAACATTTTGATGTTGCTCGGCAGATGTTGGCAACTTATGGTTGGAGTACCCCCATGACAGATAAGCATTGTGATAGTGGATTTTCCCTTACAGAGTTTCATGCACTTAGAGAAGCATTTGGGATAATGAAACACAATTATCTACAGTTACTTTCTGATAGAGATTATCTTCTCGAGTGGGATGGAATCTATTATGATGCTCTTAAGGGAAAGGAAGAGGAGGTTGATGAGCTCACCTACGAGCTCGAGGTCATCATAGACTCTTTGAAGAGCACTCAATCAGCCCTTCAAGAATCAAGGTTACAGATAGATGAGCTTACCGTGGAGTTGAGCTTAGGACAGTCTTCATCGCTAGCAATTACAATTCCGATATCTATGACAGTTACTAGTGATGACCATACACCCACAGATAGTGGTAAGGAGCACTTTGAGGATGTGACTACATCCATTACTCTTACTGGTAGATGGGATGAGTGCATTGGTTGAGAGTAGCAGGGAACCATGTGATGCTTCAGGGGTCTCTGAGGATAGACCTATTACAGGTGATGCAGAGCAGGATATTGATAGCTTGTGTGATGAGGTGGTTGATTCTGCAGAGAGTTGTATGACTAAACACAACATCACTCCATCTTTTTCACAGGAGATATGTAGGGCGTCATCCAGTATGGAAATTAGTTCTCACAATGATTTGGTTCCCTCTCCTGGAAGCAAATCAGAGGTTACATCCCATCCAGCTGATTTTAATCGACAGCTTCGCGAGCCACGGGGATGGAGAGATCAGCTGAAGGTTATAGGAGAGAAGGTTGATTCAACCTTATCTCGCTTTGATTGCACTGATAAATTTATTGAGTACCAACTTTGAAGAGCCGAGTTTCAGGAGAGATAGTATGGGATCTCGGTTGGTACTCATATTCACAATTTGAGGTTCATCCGAAGTGCTTTGGAGGCGATAAAGTCAGAATATCTCCCGTTGTTTCATGATAGGGAGTATGTTGTTGGGTACGTGGAGAAACTTGGTAGAACATCTACCCAATTAGCTATTCGGGATCAAAGACATGAGCCACCTTCTGTTTCCAATGATGAGAGTGATGAGAGTGATGAGGAGTGTGTTCCCTGTAGCTATGACGGTTAGCCTTTGACAAAACTAGGAGCATTTTATCTTGACTGCATAGTGAGGAGTGCTCATCACTTCTCCTTTAGTCCACATGTTGATGTTCTGATGAGGCGTAGGTGTGGATTAGCTTGAGATTCCTATCATCCACTGTAGGATGAAGAGTTTCCATCTTTAGAAGATGGAAATAGAGATTGCAGGTATCTGACTCAGTTGCTTTCAGAGGATTACTTGCAGAGTCAGAGTTCAAATGACCATCATGCAGATGTGTACCAAGTAGAGTTTGCAACTTCTTTGTCACTGAAAACTCCATTAGAGACATGTCTTCAAAGAGGTTGCAGTGGTAGTAGGCATGATGGCATGTGTAGTCCTTACAGTGGTGGTGACAGGGTCGACACTACAGTCTGGATGGATTCCGATGGGTTACTTCATCATTCTCAATGTGGTGACGTTGATGTCAGGACAGTGCAACGAAAGTCAAGAGGATGATACGCATGGCAGACTTCCATTCTAGTCGTGGGATCAAGGGATCATTTTGTTTGGTAGATTGCTCTACGTCGTGGTAGTGGTTCACAGTAGTATTGAGCATGGTTCACAATGTTGAGGATGCTAGAATAATACTAAAATTTGGCAATAGCAAAGTTAACCTACTCGTGAATATGGTTACATGGCTGTACTACTTGGCAAGTCACCAAGTACTTGGCCAGATTTTTGCCATTTTTTTGCCAAATTTATGCCATGTTGCAGCCAAGTACTTGACAAATCTATGGATATACTAGGCCCCCATAAAACACACAGTCTAGACATGTAAAAGATGTGAGAAAAAACAATTTTCGCACTGAAACAATAGAGTTTTTTGCCTTTTTAAAAATTATGAAAATGGCTGCCCCTTGACCATGCTAAGGGCACTACCCCTTGACTTCATTGGGCTCACTACTCATTGACCCCACTAGGGGCAGTACACCCAAACCCCCACCAAAATCATTTAGTACATTTTGTAACTATATTTTGCATAAAAATTATATTTTTTAAGTTGCCAAGTGTAAAAAAATTTGATCTACTAAGACCAAGTTGAGTCTAAATATACAAATCATGTATGGTTGAGTTTCAGATGTACAAGGCAGAAAAAAAGGCATTATTTCCTTGCCTCCCAATGTTGAATGGGAGGCCTGGAACGGGGACCATATCATGATTATCTTGATCTGAACTTGTAATGTCCCCATTTTGGCCCTACACTCTTCATTTGGATTTAGCCTATTTCCAGAAATCCGTAGGCTAAACTGAGGCAGAAAATTAGGGTTTGCTCTTTCAAATACTGCTCAGTTGGCATTTTGAGGTTGTTGTGTAGACTTACTATTTATAGCAGTTCGCTTTTTTTTAGCAAGTCTATCTTTTGGCAGTATCTGTCTAGCAGTAGTTCAATGTTCAGTTTGGCTTTCTGTTGTTTTGATGTGAACTTACTATTTATAGCAGTTGGCTATTTTTAGTAAGTCTAATTTTGGCAGTAGCATCATCAACAATTCAGCTCAAGTCATCTTGCTACCTTCAGTTTCAGTTTGGCTTTGGTTATCTCCATGGATTAAGTTTTATACTTAGTCATTTTTATGTTTCTCAGTTGTACCCCCACGGCTAGGAATGATCACTTCATGTTGTTTTTAAAAGGGGGTCATTAAGGGGTCAATGGTGCATTTAATGAATTATTAAATGCTTTATTGTTGCAAAGTGAAGTTGGACGCCTAAAAGAGGTTGATTAATATTTTATTATTTCAAAAAAGTGAAATGCTTAAAATGGCGTCCCTTTTGGAAGTTGAAGTGATTCAACTTCTTGGAATTTGAAGAGTCTCTTGTTGCTTCATTTGCCATTTGAAACTTATATATTGCTGTTGTTTGAAGAGCTGATTATTTTTGGAAATATTGTAAAGTTATGCTGCTGGTTTGAAATCCAGAATCTGGCTAAGGGAAAGCTTAGCAATTTGTCTCCATTCTTCGGGCCTGAAACTATGGTTCCCAGATGGTGGTTTGCGAGTGTGCTTCATTCAGAAGTGCATATTGAGCTTCATTGTAGAAGAATTTTGATGTTATTTTCAGTTTGGAGCTTGCTGGTTCAGTCATGGCCGAAGGACGTTTTTGATTTCAGCTCCTTGGGTAAATTCTATTCCCATATGGGTATTTTATCTATATGATTCTAAGCCTTGGGCGACCCTCTCCAAGAGGTTTCAGATTTTATTAATGTGTTTCTGATTTTTAAAGAGAAAATTGCCCCTCTTGAAGGCCGTACATTTCCAGAATGATATTGGGATGCGTGCATTAATAAATATGGAGGCTTTGGTGCAATTTCTAATTTGAATAGGGGCGCCTTTACTCCTAGAAGCTGCTGCAATTGATTCCATGTCAATTGGTGAAGATAGGATGAAGTTATGAACAATTTGGTGTGCTACAGTTTGTTGGTAATTCATTTTCATTTTGCAGATTTTTATATCAGACTTGCTTTAGTTTGAGTTTTCAGTTCTTTCTTCAATAAGTTGGATAGTTATCTAATGTGGGATCATCCAGCTTCTTTGTGCTTCAAAACTATTGTAATCCTCATGTAATTTGCAGCTCTTTCTCATTTTGTAAAGCTGATAACAGTAGTACTGTTTCAATCTATTTAGTTGTTGCTTATTCGTGTTTAATTATCACATTGTAACCCCTGGATGGTTTACTGCCAGTGTGGAAAAAAGAACTTACTAATTCTCTTCTTATACCCACTGTCAAGTGGTGAATCCCCACTCTTAAGTGGATGCCTGCCGCAGCAGACGAAGTGTTAGTGTGGAAATTCTCTTATGGCTGGTTATCTGCCTAAGTACTTTCAATTCAGCAATTAGCACTCCACCATATGTTAGCACCTTGCCTGTTAAAGGATCTTGAGTGCACATTCTTGGTGTTGAGTTTAGTCTCTCTCTTTCAGTTGTAATCTTTGTAATCTTTGATTCAGTAGATCCTAGGGATCCTCTGACCATATGCCCACCCCTCCTCCTTAAGTGGTTTTAGGGCGCATTCTTGGTTAGAGTTCTTTCATGCAACATTTTGGGTTAAACTAACCTTAACGGGTGCTTGGTTACATTGTATTTGTTATTGAAAATCAAGAAAAATTTTAAGGGGCATATTTCAGAACTCAAATAGAATAGGAGAGCTCAAATGGATTTGGATCATTGTGAATGTTTTGGAGAACCTAGAACAACATGCTCCTCTCAATGCTTTATGGCAATGAAAACAGTTGTGAATTTCAGACTGGTCATAGCGAAACTATAAAAAGAAAAAGAAATTAAAAAATTGTCAAAAAACGAACAGGTTCAATGCAGGGTCATCGTGGTGCCATCTGGTATGCATTTTGTTTTCCCAGGACGAACCCACACACCCCTGCACACTCCCTGCCCCATTCCAAATGCACACCAAATCATACCACGAATCTAGTTCAAACCAGGCCCAAGTCCAGATGCGTATCCCACAAATCTTGCAACATAGAATTGCACATATTCTTCAAGGGTGAAGTGATCAGTATTTTTATTGGGTTGTAGTTGTAACTTTAAACCTTAAATGTCTAACTGGTCTAACCCTAAAAGTAAATTTTTAAACAAAAAAATATTAAATCCCTTAGGGCCTTACCTTTTTTGTGTGCCCTAAATGAATGAGAATCAAACGTTTAACAGAAAAAGAGAGGATGCCCTGCGGTATACCCTAATTGATCAATTGTTTGATTAAAATCCAAGTCTGCACCTGTACTCTGAAAAATGTGCAAATCAGTAGATTAAAAAATAGGCAAAATGTGAAAAAAATTGAGTATTTGTAGCAAAAACCAACTAAACCAGTTTGTTCCTGAATAAATTGCGTCACTTTGGCCTCGAAGAGTGTCCCCATTCAATTAAAAAAAATCAGCAATGAATTTGAATTGGATCACCTTTCACTCTGTACCATGATTGGTTGTGATCTAAACCAGATTTTTACTTCTTTGCTTCAACCAAAAGGTCATGACAATTTGAAGAATCACTGGAGAGCAATATAACTACAAGAAACATATGACACATTGCAAGTCCAATATATGAAAGTCATTAGGGCTGAAACAGTTCATTTGCTTCACTACAGTGCCCTGAAACCGGACTTGATAATTAGCTGAAGAAACAAAGTTTTGCTCATATGTTTTGATTCCCAACTTTTGCTCAGGTATAATGACTTTACATCTATGTTGAAAATTGAGTTTAACTACATAGAAACATTTTGAAAGAATTACATAATGCCTTCCTTGGAAACATTTGATGTTTGACCATTCAAGCAGCATAAGTTTTACTATAGCCGTTTTCCACTGCATATTTTGAACCTGGACATATCTAACACATAAGCATCTTGTATTATAAGCTTTGCAGTATTTCGTTTCCTTGCATTGCATTTGTTTCAAAGTATCAACAAGGGTGTCTACAATAAAATTTATAAATTATATCATAGCCCATCTCATCAAAGACATCAAATCCGAGTTCATAAAAGCATGATACATATCATCAAAAGATCTAATATAAAACTTTAAACTTTAAAGAAACTATTTCATTCATCAAATTTGAGTTCAAGCCAGAGATATTTAACTGACAAAAACATTGTTGAGTAGAAATTAGTAAGTTACAAGCACACATGGAAATCCAGAGTTTACAAAATGCCAATTCATATGCATACAGTTTCTGTGCCAGGTATCAAGAATCTCACCACCCAGCTCTGAGAGCATGTTGGACGAGTCTGATGCTCAAAGGTGCATATCCAGAGAAGACATATGCAATGTCATTGGGACTGAAAAAAGTACCACATATTAGTACTCAATCCAGGTTGTCAAACTTTTTATTCACTTTCAAACCAAAGAAAATCATCATTTAATGTATCTAAAAATAAGCCTCAATGTTTGAGATTCTGCCCTGTAAAATGGATTTACTGAAAAAGGCAGCAAATTATCCAAACAATAATATCATATGTTTCAGTAATTTTTAGACTATTATTAAGGTCCTAAATTCCTAATAAATAAAGAGGATCAAAAAACCTTTATAGAAATGTTTCTAATCTTCTCCACAGTTAATTCAGTAAGATACATGAAAATAAGGTTGAAGAAAGATGGAAATCTATTCCATTCTGTACAAAAACATTTGTAGATAGTAGATACAGGAACTTAAATCATTGACCATCATTGACCACTATTTTAAGGTCATTTTTTCTTACAAAACATGATACATTTTAGGAAAGGTACAGTCAAGCATTTGTTTTATTTTTAAATGGTGCTTGTATACAACTATTAATAGGATCTACAACAATAGACATCAAATATGCAAGCATTTTTACCATGTGCAGCAAGACCCGGCACATGTTTGGTCTAACCCCAAACATTTTGGGTTTCCTGAAACAGTCTAGACTGAACCCAGAACCTGCAATGTTTTTAAGAAATATAAACCATGAAAAAAATTCAAGAAGAAAAAATAGAATAGAATTTAAAGTTTATGAAATGAAATTCCTGTGGCCCCATGTTAAGGAATTAACATGAATCTCATTTAGCAGATTTATTTTTGTGCTTTGTAGAAATTTGCTTAGGAGATATATCTAAAGCTGGCTTCTGGAAATTAGAACATGGAAACTTTGATGTTTGTTTTCATTGGATATACCATATATCGCTTGAGAGGATTAGACTGGAAACTTTAATGCAGATTGCCTGATGTGATACAACTTTTGGATACAGTGGAATGATCTCAACTTTACTTATAGAAGCCCTTTGGTATTGGGGTTTTTATAGGAATGTTGATACTTTTTACAAGCACAGCACACTCACATCTGGGATTTATGTTTTTACTTCTTTTAAATTGAGATTCAAAATGTACAAAACCTCTTCTGCACTCCTCTTGCCAAAAGAGAATTACTAGTTAGTCACATTGTCTTTTTCTTCTAAGATTTCCACATGGGAGTTTTATTACGTACCCCTTCTTCAGTCATGGAAAAACTTAAGAATTACAACCTTACATCTATACAACCAACATTTAGAAACACAGGCCAAGTTATTCCGGTAATCTTAGTAATGTTTGCTAAACACAATATTAAGGCAATTATGGTCATTGAACTTTATATTGTCTAAATCTGTTGTTTATTTAAAAGGCATAGTACATTAATGTTTGAGAAGCAACTGGTGAACAAAACTATTTGGTCACCATCAAACACACTGACTGGTTATCTACAAATTTATTCCAGAGAATCTTATAACCTTCAGAAACAAATATAAGACAAATTTAAAAACTCCTGTTACCATTTTATCCCCTCAACTTTAGACTGTGGATAGTGTCGTTCCAAGACTTAAATTTTCATGTAATATTATCTAGAAACTTTTATCAATAAAATTAAGTGAGAATTATATCAATACAACTATTTTGTACAAACTCAGACTTCCTATCAGATTTCTTGACCCTTTGTAAGACATGGAATATAGGGCTTACAGAAAATGGGTTTTTTATTATTGTTACAGTCAAATGCTAAGAGTCTATCATTGTAATTATCTTGTTGCACATATTTTGAACATAATTTAGAAGGTTTCCCAAAGTTTTCTAATTTTCAGACCTTTAAAACTTTGGAGAACCTCAACCCCTCTCCCTTCTCACCTGCCAGAATCCTTAATTTTTTTAACCTAATAACTAAACCTGCACGCATTTTACTAGACAATGAGTTTGTCCATTCAGCTTTTTATTATAGATCTGGGTTATTCAGTCTTCCAATCTCTTTTGGAATAGTCCAGTAGTCATTATTTTATCTTAAAATCACTCTCTAGTACCAGCAAAAAAAATTGTAATTGGAATACAACAATATACAGTCTCCTGAAGAAGCATAGATAACAAAAAGCACATGCAAGAAAATGAATCTTCCCTGCAGCAATGAAATATTCTTACTTGGCATCATCAACATCTTCCACAACCAGATTTAGTCCCCGTTTAACTGTCACCCAGTTGCTTTTAGAATCCTGTTGTAGATAAATATTAGAGAAATTAAAATTTGTGAAGGCATCACACTAGTTTTAACAGGAAAAGTGATAAATCAAAATCATAATATTTATTCATATTAAAAAGTAAATCATTAGTATTGCGAAATATAATAAAATTAGAAAAATGGAAACAAAAATTGCATGTTTCTTTACACACAAGTGTCAGCACTAAACTGTAGAGCTATTTGGTATATAAACTGTATTCATTATGAAATCCTGCATAACTGTCAAAAACCAAACCTGTTTCTTAAATAAACCACTCTTTTCCAAGTTAATGATTGTTGCCATATGCTCAAAACCATAGCTATGAAGTAGTTCTCTCCTACAATCATAAAAAATTAAGAAATTTCAAAAAATTGCATTTCTCCTACATAAAGACATAAATCACCTGTTTGCTGTCAATAAGAAAACAAAGAAATATAGACCAATAATCAATGAAATTTGAAAAATAGCAATCAACACGTATATTACTTTGAAACTTCCTTCCCCAAGTGGATACCATAATATTTATTATTTACGACAACATGCAATATCATTGTCTGCAATGTTTTGCACCTCCAAAATGTTTTTGCTGTCTAGCATCATGGCTCACATCATTTGAAAGGAATATCAATTTTAAAATAGAAACATAAGAACCAATTGCACAAAGGAATCCACATTCACATTCGCTGAAAGTAAAGAATATTTATAATATATGAACATCCAGGCATTCAGGTTATCCAATATCGGATCATTTGCCAAACAGGTCACAAATGCCTAGTTGTGATTCATCAACAATTTTTTATGTATAAGAGGATTCTCTGTTCCTTCAATGGTTCTCATCATTCAATTAAAAGGAGGGAGAAGGTTCTGATCATCTGTACCTAGTAGACCAGTTTCAGATCGAAAGGACTCAGACCTGGTTGATCTCCCTATGAAGGTCCCAGTGCTAGTCATTATTCCACATACAGAGAGGGGACCCAATGATCATATTATTCCTTGACCAAGATGGATTCTATTCTAGATTTATAGCAGGTCCTAATAGAGGGTTCAAGAGAACCTGGGTCAGCCTATGATTTCCTTGTACAAGACAGTCCTTGTCCCAAGATGTGGCCTAGGACTTGTTGTATAGTCCTCGTTGGATATGGACTGGGCCTGGTTACATATCCCTTGACCAAGATGGATCCTTGTCCTGAGTTGCAGCTCAAGGCTGGTTGAATATTCCTTGCCCAGATTAGCCTAGCTCAAGCATTGAGAGATCTTTGCTGTAATAAGTAAGCCCTATTGATTACCACAATGCTTAAGATTAACTTTACATATTTTATTTTAAACTAGATACTGAAGACATGGCTGATTTGAGATCCAATGTAGCAACCCTTTATAGCAATGAGCATCAAGGATGCCAGTCTTTGAGTGTGGTTTGATGATAGTCTTCCATGGGTTCAATATCGACTTGAGTATTTATATACAAGTGACATAGATATAAAAGAATAGTTATCGTATATTTTGTTTTGGTGTGTATCCTACCCAGCCACTCCACCAGAGAAAACAATATATTCATCCTAGAAGACTTTGATGGTACAAATGGCATATCAAGAAGGGCCTAGGTCACTAATATGCTACTAGCAATCATTTTCATCTCACAGGTTCAAATTACAGCAGAAATTGTAGACAAAAACTCTGTACACCTATTCAAAACATGGAGGCACAATGGACAAGAAACTCCAATTTTGAAATTAGATATTAGAAGCATGTAGGCAGCTGTTAGTATTCATAGGTGATGTTAACAGATTACGGTAAAACAACACAATTTAGAGCTGAAATCTGTCCCTTAGATATGTAAAATGCTTTAAAATTAAAATTTAAGAATCCAAAATGTTATATACAAACATCAACAGAAGACTATTTTAATCATAACGCATAGAGCTATGTACAGAATACATAATAAACACGAACAGCATCAGAAGCACAAAGTCATAGATTAAAAAAAGAAAGTGTGGATCCGAAATAGCATTATTCTCACTACCATTTATAATGTGCAACATCTGCAAAAGGGATAGCTCTGCGTAAATGTCCCAGATTTTTACCTAATGGTTATCTCTGGGATCTTCTGTAATCCTATTTTATATTAATATAGTTTCACGCTTATCAAAAAAAAGTATCAATTGGATGTACTGCCAAGATGCAAGAAGGAAAAGCCATTCAAATGAAATTTGTATCGTGGAATGTTAGGCCTCAATATCCCACATACAAATGGAATGCTCAAGCAGATAATGGAAAGGGAAATCCTTCTTGGTTATTCTCCATGAAATAAAGTGAAGGTATAGACTTAATCTGGCTGAAAAGCCTCATATATGTAACAGAAGTAATTGTTGTAGAATCCACAGGTCAATTAGGAGGAATGACATTATGTTTGAAACCTAGGGAGGTATCATGTTGATGCATCAAATACACGGCTAATTGGATTACATGTCAGGTAAAAAGCTCCAACTCTTATTTGATTTTTTTCTAGCAAAATTCATGGTTCACAAAGTACCAACCAGAGTAAAGCATGTTGGGATCAATTTCCCAAGTTCCCAACACATCCAACTAAACGATCCATGTGATTGGATCACAGAATAAGACTTCAGCACCCTTATGGACAACTGAAAAAAGTGAGGGAACTGCAACATTGATCTGGACTTTGTTTACTTTCAGAGATTTTTCTATGAAATGGATCTTTGGGTTATCAAACCTATGGCAGGATGATTTACATAGTTCAGCCACATAAAGGGCATGCCTTTGCTGCAGAATGGCTAGACAGATTCCTGGCATCAAACGGATGGTTCAAACTTCAACATTAACTACATGATTAATTCGGAAGTCATAAAAGATAAGAGGATCAGATCATTAGTTGGAGGAAGCTTGTCCCAAAAGAATGCCTTTCAAAATCTGAAAAGATATGATTAGACCACCTGAATTTTGATAACCTGGTGAAAGAAATAGGGAATTCTGCTGATCACAGAATTGATCTAAAATGTAAGTATTCTCTGCAAAGCTGAAGGAGATCAAAGAAAAGCTGAAGGAGGTCAAAGCAAAGGCGAGGGTTTAGAACAAAGATGTCTTCAAACATAAAAAGTTACTCATATCTCAAATGAATCATATTAACACAAAGATCCAGCAGGAGGGCTTCAGTTAAAACTGAGGACTCAAAAAGGCTGTGGAGAACACAGCTGAGAACCTCTGTCCAATCACACAATGAATACTATGTGAATGCTGACAATAGCATCAAAAAATGACAGTGAAACAATAAGTATATCTGGCTTTCTGGCCGCCATTTGATATAATTATAATCAGTTACTTGTTAGGAGAAAAAAAGGGACTCAAAACATGATCTGGTTAATGAGCTCCTCTGTCAGTACTTTCACTCTTGGCTAGCGAGTTTTAGGGAAGCTATTGAAAGAACTGCTTGGTGACCAGTAATGATGATGCACAACTTAGTGGATTAACTTATCTAGTGAAGAAAGAGCCAACAAATGAATTAAAATTATCCAGAGAGAAAATAATGGTCATTGTCCAACAGCTAAGTTAATTGGAAATTTGGGAGCCACACTGAGATAGTATTAATTATTTCCACTGATATACAAAGAACATAATCAGACGAATGTTGGCTTTGAAGTTCAACAAAGAAAAAATTTACAAATGATAACCTAATATCAGAAGGATCCTCTTACCTTAAATAATCAAAATGTTTTTTTGGTAGGCCACCATTTGTGATGGAAAACAAAACAAGCAACCGCAAAACACTAAGAAAGGGCTCCTGCTTATGAATCATCTCCTCAATGTACTCAAAACATCTGCATCAACCATAGCACATTATTATGACCTTTAATTATCCAAAAATTCATTCATTAAGTAATTGATGTGAATTGAAATTTCCAGAACAAAGCAAAAATGGATAAAATTTAGTGTGTGACCATCATTTAGTACGTGACAAAAAAAATGCATATGAAATTTAAAAAAATCAAAATTACTAAATGACATTGGAAAACAGAAAGGTTGGCATATCCTAGAAAAGAAAAGAAATTTTGAAGAGAGCATGCAAATGATATTGAAGAAACTCTTAATTTCATAAACCCTTTCTGTGCTTTCCCCTTTGTCCCACTTGTGGGGGTAGTTCTAGTCATTTACTAGGAGTTACAGAATAACTTCTAAGTTCTAATGAATTCTGGATCTATTCTTTCTCCAAGCAACTTTAAAATTGCAAACTCTCAACTTCACATTTGTCAATTTCAAGATATCAAATATGCACTCTATAACTTGAGCATATAAACATATCATGTTTTGCTAGAAAGTGTTTGACCTTTAACTGATAGTATACCCATCCCGGATGAAACTTCAAATTATCATATTATTTTATCATTCCATCTTTCTATTCTTTAAGTCTCTCTCTGCTTACAGGATCCTGTAAATTAGCTATCCATTTAAATTTTAAAAAGAAGAAGAATTTAGAAGCATAGAAGCCATACAGAAAATACATTCCAAAAGAAAGATTAACTTGGCATCAGTACAAAAGAAAGGTCAGCTTCACTTATTGCATTTCAAAAAGAAAACTTATGTTTAACAAAGAAAAGTGTGGCCAGCACATTCTTTGACTTAAAACTGAGATACAAATTTTCAAAGAGTGCATAATTTATCAGTTAATCTTACATGTCATAACTCTGACCCTCCACAAGTGTCTGTTCAATGCTAAGTCGACCTAGGAAAGTTGGCTTAGTAGTGAATGTGGAGAGGTGTTGAGCAAGATGTGTGTGTCTCTGCAATGGAAAAGTGACTACCATTAAGACATGGTGATTACAGAAGTCAGCAGCACATTCTTTGACTTAAAACTGAGATACAAATTTTCAAAGAGTGCATAATTTATCAGTTAATCTTACATGTCATAACTCTGACCCTCCACAAGTGTCTGTTCAATGCTAAGTCGACCTAGGAAAGTTGGCTTAGTAGTGAATGTGGAGAGGTGTTGAGCAAGATGTGTGTGTCTCTGCAATGGAAAAGTGACTACCATTAAGACATAGTGATTACAGAAGTCAGCAGCCTTAGACGAAATCAAAGATAGATAGAAACCTTAAGTTGAATTCAAGAGAAGAAAATACCGTCATTTCTGGAAGAGAGCTCAGTTTCTTCACAAAATCCTTTAATTCTGATACCGTTTGACTCTGCACATCCAGAAAATCACTTATTGTTCTATCTTAGATAATAACTGAATGTGATAACAGTAATGAAGTAACAGAAAAAGGAACAAGACATCCAATCAACATAGGCTTCATTTTTCAACTAAATTAGCAATAAGAGCAACTGAATAAGCAATAGGACTACAAAGGAATGGACATAATACATATCCCTTGATTTTAGAGAAATCCTTAAATAATATCACTAAATTATGCTACCAAGTAAAGGAAATTCAGACCAACTACACATAACTTTATCCAGAAAAGCTCTTACAAGATGTCTTCCTGCTAAAGTCTTCAATCCAAAATATGCATAACATGTCTTCACAAGTTCTACTAAATCATGTAAGCTCCCCCAAGAGGCTTCTCCAAGTTTGCATTTATACCTTTATAGCTTTGGATCTTCAATCTTCATGATAGTAGTGAAAAACCTCCAAATTGGGAAAAAAAGGCTTTCCAATAAAACATTAATATTTTTTAAGAGAGTGAGTCAATAACTTTTATTAATCCTGGGTCCAACTGTATGTTTTGGAATATTTGCTTTTTTCCTGATTTTTGTCACTTGAACATGTTTTTATTTTTATCCTCATTTTTGGTGTTTTATAAGAGCATGGCTACCATGGTTTCCATGACAGGTATAGCATGATGCTTTTGGAATAGATGAATGCCATAAGAACCTTAGAAGGCCTACTGGTTGTATTGAAAATTTTACAACCCAAGATAGGAAAATTGCAACCAAAAACGAAACAAATTGCATCTTCAAGCTCATAAAAATAGCCTCAATTCACTATTAAGGAAAAGCATTACGAAATAACACAAGAAAGAGTAAATAAAACTATTCGCAGATCCACATGATCAATCAGGCCCGCCAGATCATCTAGCCCTGCAAGGTTAAGTTGGCTTGCACAGATTAAGTGGGCTTAACAGGATTCATAAGGCCGATAAATTTAACCAGGCCCATAGAGTTAATCAAGAAAACAGAAATAATTACTAGAGAATCTTCTTGTATGATGGGCACAAAAGTGGCCTCAACCCCTGCAGCAATCACCAGCATTAAGAACACAGGCAAACTAAGAGAAAGAGAAGATTATCCCATAAGTGAAAAACAAATGAAATAAAAATACATATCCTTAGGAGCTAAGTAGCCGGTTCGCTGGGTTTTGGGCTGGGTCCCGGTCCTGGTTCGCTCCTGGTTCGGATCCTGGTTCGGTTCGCGTGTGGGTTCGCCTATGGAGAATGTGATTCAAAAACCCTCCTAATAACACCCATCCACGCAGAGTAAATAAACTTAAATCCAAACGTGTTGCATTACAGATCGATAAGAGGCAAAAAAATCATGATATTGAAAGATTTCGTGTATGAAGAGAAAGAAGATGTACAAACCATTTTGGATTCGCCTCTGCACTTGTTCCGGTTGAATGTGCTGCAGCAGCTACCCTTCGCTCTCACGAATGAATGAAGTAAAAGAGAGGTTTCAAATGTTAAGCTCAAAACCCTAATAAACTCTTTCGAGCCTTCAAACAAACCCTAGCCGTCGATTTGCTCAACGTATTTTTTGGTTAGCTTTTAAAAGCCCATATACTATAGTCTAATGGTGAAATTAGCATATAGAGGTATTTTTAAGCAATGTATTAAAAGTGTCTTGTTTTCCAGAATTTAATGATATAGTTTTTAGTGAAATTTATTGATTTATATTTTATGCTTAGTGGTGAGTTTAAAAGTTTCAGTATTTAGTATTTATGCTTACATATTTATTATTTCCTATATAATATTATTATTAAATAATAAATAGTATAAAGTATTATTACTAATTTATTATTTATTAAATATAAATTATATAACTAATAATTATTTTATTTTTATGGATTTATAGTTTTATGATGTAAATATTATATATATATTTACATGTTTTTGTAATTTGTACTAACGAACCCAAGACGAACCGAACCCACCCCCAAAAATTTTTGCCGAACCGCCGAACCGAACCCGCGAACCCGAACCCGAACCCGAACCCGACCCGGCTACTTAGCTTAGGAGTTATACTTTCTATATCAATTATTTCTTTCACTAAATGTACACATTAGCAAAGAAGTTTGGAGCAAATTTCTTCAAGAAATTTTAAGCGAGACTATCTCACTATGTTTTTACATAAATGTGTGTGACAATTTATATTGTCTGCTTTGTGTGTCATCATTATGATGTACATTCTAGTTTATTTCAAGCTAATTTTCTGTTAAATATATAATTTTCATAGAAGGATTGAATTTACGAACTTTAGAATAGCTATAGGCAGGTGCATGAGTCCTGTACTGGCAAACCCCACTTAGTGATAAGAGAGTAAGGTATAGTTTTTTTCTTTCTGATAGGACGCCAGGAACAAGGAGTGGTACCAATAGTTGTTTGCTTACAGCCATTTGATATTTACAGCATTATACTGAGGGAAGTACTGGGTAGTTGCACAATTAAGGCATGCAACTTTTTGGAATTTAATGTTTATCAGTATTGTTAATGGTTGGCCTTGGAAAGACTTGTTAATACAGCAGAAATGGCACATGATTAGCGGAATAAATTAATTGACAAACAATCCAAATCAATCAAGATGAACTTTTCTCTTTTTCTATCAGAATAAGTCAAGGGTTGGCAGGATAGAACAATAGGGGATAGATAGACCCAGAAAGATCAGTTTGAGGGCCAAAATGGCATTGGAAGAAGATAAGGTCTGACATCATTCAACTTGTATGCATCCATAAAATGTAACTGCTTAACTGCATGGATGCAGGTAATTATCATAAAACCAGCACAGTGAAAATATAACATTCTAACATGCCATATTCAAAAATGAAGAGGGAATACAAATTTGTGAAAGGTCTTATAAACCATTAATGTCAAGTGCAAATAAGATGTACACAGGGAAATAGATGTACCTGGTAAGTTAAGATTGTACCCAATACCCATAAATGTGCATCTTTTGTTAAGGAAGATTATGGCACAGGAAATGGTTTTTTCAAGTGTCATTTAAGTATACAACCTATTTAAGAGGATTTTTGTGAGCCATTTCCTTGAGGTACATGTAGCCCTTTTAAAATTTAAATCAGCCACTGGGTGTTCATCTCCAACAAATTCTAGGATTTTATCATAAAAGACAAAAAAATTATAGTATCTACTATGCTTTGAGAATTTAGATTATTGTTGTACCCAAAACCAAAATTTTTGCTTCACTAAGGCATTTTGCTTAATTGAGTCTAAATCTTGTTAAAGTGTCGTCAAATGGTCATTTTTGGGGTTTTTAAATATGGAGTTGGTGTCAGTACTATGTCAGTATGTTACCGAAGAGATTTAAGAAAAATGAAAATCTGAACGAAAAACGTCAAAATTTTCTATCTCTGGAGAAGGGAGCACATTCTGAAATAGGCGTCCTATCTTTTAGGGGCTCAGATCCTGTTTTTAAGGTTTGTCACCTCCAGCAGACTTTTGTCCGGCATCACGTCAGCTTCACAGTGAGCTATCAAGCCTGTCAAATGGACCTGTTTTGTTCGAGTTACGGAAGATACAGTGCAGATCAAGGCGAAAGCAAGAATTGGCTAACACTGGAGAAAAGCGCAGCTTTTCAGAAAGGCGCCCATCTTTTTGAGGTGCCAGACGTAGGTTTTTGACTGAATGCCATCCAAGATGTTTATCTCACATTTGTTCAAACTTCGCGACGCATCCGTCAGTGGGTGTATCTGAGTTGCTGAAGTGCCTGAACTGGAGGTCAAACGTAGGGTCAAATCTTAGTCAAACCATCGAGGAAAAAGCTGAACATTTTGAGAAAGGCGCCCAAGCTTTTCAGGCCTTTAAAGCTTTCTTTCTGATGATTTCAGATGCCTAATGTGTCCGTGTTACGTTCAGCTTTCCGTTGCCTGTCTCCGTCAGATCAGAAGATGTCTCGTCAGTTTGCAGTGGAAGTTTTTATATTATTTTTGTCGTTTCCAGAAATGGCTAAGTCTGGAATGAAAAGAGTAACTTTTGAAAAGGGCGCTCTTGTTTTTCACCCTTCAGATGATGTTTTCTGGGGAAATGTGTCTTTGCAGCCATCGTGCAGAACGAGCTTAGCTTCGCAGTGAACCTGAGTTCCAGTCCTGAAAGTTGATAAAACAGAAGTTATGAAGGATTTTGTTTTCCCTTCGTTCGAGATGCAGAAGTCAAAATTTGACTAAGTCAGGGAAAAAGCGCAGCTTTTCAAAAAGGCGCTTGGATTTTTGAGCCTTCAGATGTCAGTTTTATGACGTGCAGTATCAAGATATTCCATTTGATCAATTTTACCAACCAAGAATGCACCCCGCCCACTTAATCGAGAAGTCAATGAATTCGTCGTGGGATGAATGAGGTCCCTGTTAGAGGTTTTAGCCTAAATTATGAAATTTGGTTCGAATTCGGGCTTCAAGAGTTCCAAATTTGAATTTTCAAAGCGGAGTTGAATGGACGCTTTAACCGGAGTTCGACCAGCTAGACCTAACGACTTCGGGTTGTCATCTTCAGTTCGTTTATTGGCATGTGGAGTGATCTTTCAGTTTGCATGTCGAGTTAACTGGTTTGCATGTTCAGTTAACTACCTTGCATGTTCAGTTAACTTGATTGCATGTTAAGTTTAACTGAAGTTTATCACTAAAAGTCAACTGAAGTTTGCATGCATGGCGAGTTTGGTCAAAGTTGTGAAGCATTTTTGATGAAGCATTAGTCTGTGAAGCGTGAAGCATAAGATTTGTGAAGTATGGCGAATTTGCATGTCAACTTGAGTTTCAAAAAGGTCGCCATATTTAAGGTTGAAAAGTGAAGCATTAATTTGTGAAGCTACGCACTTTTTAAGGAAAGGGCAACTTAAGTTCAAAAGGGTTGCTATTTTTAGTTTTATATTGAAGCATGAAGTTGGCGCACTTGTTGAAGATTGTTAACTTAACTTCCAAAAGGGTCGCTATTTTTAGCATATTCTTTGCATGAAGATGGCACACTCTTATCTTATTTTTGAATGTTAACTGAAGTTGCAAAAGGCCACGCCTTAGGGCAAATTGATGAATCCAAAGAGAATTTGAAGATGGCAAACTTAAGACAAGTCTTAACTGAAGCTTAAGTCGCATGCTTGAGTTTTAACTGAAGATGTGAAAGGCTAACCCTAATGCGTCCACTTATTTAGCATATCTGAGTTTCAGTTAACTAAGATGGGGTCCAATAAGAAGCCAAGCGCCATTTTTCAAGGTTTTCATGCTTTGTACGAATTTCATTAATAAAAGTCTATTCATTTCAGCAATGGCGTCCATTATTTCATCATCTTTTGCTCTGAAGCTCATATTCTTCTTGAGCGACCAGCAAGCTTGAGGTGCTACAGGTGTCAGAATTCAGCGTTCTTCGTAGCAACAAATTCAGATTGTGCAGAGGAAGAAGATTCTAGACTTTATTTCCACTTTGCATGTAGGTTTTGTAAAGATTCGAAGAAGAGATTTGCAGATTTTTCAGAAGCAGACAAGCAAAACTTTCTATCTTCTGTCTTATTTCTTCTATTTCTCATCTTAGGTACTTTCTTCGCATGTCAAAGAAATTCAACGTGTTTTCAGAATTTGATCATCTGGGTTTGCATATTTCAGCATCAGCAACAAAACCCATGTCTTAGATTTTTTTCGAGAAAATTGCCCCGCAGCCTTCATTCTGAAGCTCTGTGCTTTTTTCCGAAGATTTCTTTGCATGTGGGTTAAAATTACATCTTTTTGAAAATCGCATCATCTGGGTTTGTTCAGAATTCCATTGTGCATAAAACCCATGTTCCAGATTTTCTCAAGAAAAATTGCCCCGGGAAGCTCTAAAACCCCTGCAGTTCTCGACTGAAAAGTCTATGCATGTTAGGCAAAACGGCATTTTTTCACAATTTTGACGTTGTGGGTTGTCTTAGAATCATTTTCCAGACAAAACCCATGTCTCAGAATTTTTGGTGAAAATTATCCTCCGACAAGCTATTTTTAGCCTCACCAGGAGCCATTTTTAACTTTTCAGAGAAAGTTGTCAGAATATAGCCGTGTTCACAGTCAATGGGCAAGTTTTTCAGAAGGCAGTTCAATTAGACTGAATTCAAGACCAAATCGGTCTTAGTTCATGATTTCATCAGAGCAGTTGACAATGAAGCATTACGCTGCAGAAGGAATAGAGATCACTTCATTTACGGAGCCGCCAAAGCCACTCAGATCTTGTGACATTATCTTCGTGAAAATGGTACCTACGCTGATCTCGAGGTTGTGCAAAGTTGAGTTCGAGAAGCTGATTCGTGATAGCCTTGAAGGAGAACCTATGGCGCCTAAGAGAATATTTCAGTAATTTCAGCCAGTCTTGGAAAGGCGACTGAAGATTGTGACGATGGCGTGCACACAATTACAGAAAGTGACAGAGAATTGAAGAAGCAGATTATTATTTTTGGACAGCGTCAGAGTGCCAGATGACAGAGAGATTGATGAGTTCTGGCTAGCGTTAGGACCGAATTCGACATGGAGGATTTGCCGCTTGGAACCCGGGCAGCTAATTTCTCGAGGGTTGAGTTAGCGAGCGCCAGCTTAACTTGACTTTCAGCCTTCACTCAATTTTAATGAATTTAACACAGCGGAGTTATCAACACTGTGATAGGGTTAGGTTTCCGCTAATCAAGGTAGTGGCCGCTTAACTTGCTTTAAATAAGGACGCATGCTTGCACATTGTCCAATTAGGTTATTTTGTACCAGCTTAAACCGAGGGTAGTTACCCGTTTAACTGTGAGTTTCATTTCATTAGGTTAGGGCTTATGACTTGCATGCATTGCAAGAACTGTAGTGAACTCAAGGTGATTTTAGGGTTACCTACACCTTGATGTATATAAATAAGAGCTTTTGCTCATTTGTAAATAACTTTTGCTTGAGAGAGAAATATATGCCGCGCCTACCTTGCCCTCAATATTGCTCTTTATGGTATTTGTTCATGTGTCTTCATTATTGCAATTGATTGTTATGCCACATAGGGTTTCGAAAGATTGTAATGCTGGATTCTTCCATAGTTTAGAGAAATCTGTCTTGTGAATCTTTTATTGTTATGATCGAACGTTATGCCACACAGGGTTTCGTAAGATTGTCATGATAAAACCGTTTTGTGAAGTGTTTACTATGCTGATCGAGTGTTATGCCACACAGGGTTTCATAAAGTTTTCATGGTGAATCTTCTCTTAGATTAGGAAAATCTGTTTTGTGAATCTTTTGTCATTACGATTGAGTGTTATGCCACATAGGGTTTCACAAAGATTTTGATGATAAAAGCTGTTTATGAGTCTTTACTATGCTGATTGAGTGTTATGCCACATAGGGTTTCATAAGATTATCATAGCAAATTCTCAAATCTGTTTTGTGCTTAATAAACTTGTTCAGATTGAGATGATAGTTGCGCCACCTTGCCTTCAAGTAGAGAATCTGAATGCGTTTATCGTCTGATAGTCATAACCTTGCTCCGTTTCCTCTTGCTCTGTTTTCCTGAGGAGATTGGATAGATATAAGTTGTAGTTTAGTTGATTTGCGAAACCAGAGAAAACTCAGCTGCAACGTGTAAGTTCTTTCAAGAAAGCCTTGTGCCTCTAGCAGCTGAAACAAAAAGACAGGACATAGTTTTAGCTTATTTTCCTTTGCAAGTACATTTGTCAAAGCATAACGAGGGAGCTTCCCCTCCATAATTTGAAGAGCACTCATTGCGTAGTGTGCATAGGCTATTCATAACAACTTCTACTCCAGAGGTGTTAGTTGTTACGCCAACAATTATTTAAGAAAGCACTAACAAAATTCAAGACCATACATGATAATATAATAATCACAATATTTGTAAATATAATTTAAAAAACAATTGGATCCCAAAATGAGCTGAGTCACTACTTACAGTAGTTGTCACTTCTGTGTAATCCTGCCTCATGGTTGTTGCTTTTTGGCGTAAAACCTTAATGTACAAAGGATACAAAAGAATGAGCATACATCAAACCTCTGGAAGATACCTACCCACGTATTGTACTATGAACAATAAGAACAGAAAATATTTGAAAATAATAAATAAGATTAAGAAACAAACCTGCCCAACAACTCCAAAATTAAGATCACGAATTTCTCTATACAATTTATCACTGCAACACAGGAACAAGAACAACATGTACAGTTAGTTTGCAATAAAGAAGTATGAAAGAATATAACATTGAAAATCTTACTAGTTCAACCTTTATATCTCCTGCAGTCTGTATCTGATTCCAATTTCAACAGGGAACTCATTCAACTCTCCCATGAATAGGTTAAAGGGGGTAAATTTCCTATCTCAAAAAATGATAAAGAAATGACAAATTCTTTCTTAGCACCCCATAGTCCTTGTCAATGAGTCTTATTGATGACTTGTATGAAAACCAGTGTTCTTGAAAGTAACAGTAAACAAACCACCCAGAAAGAAATACATCATGCTCACCCATTACAGAATGCTGTCAATGAAGCTGTAAAATGCATGAATTCCCAAAATAAATCAATGGCGAATTCAATATGGTATCTCCAATCCACATTAAAGCAGATATTCTAGAAAATGGGAACAAGGACAGGTGTCCCAATTTTTCAGAAGAGAATAAAATAACTCAGATTGCCAAAATATTATATGTATGTATGTATGTATGTATGTCTAATATCTATCTACATATATGCATGCTTATACATATTGTTGTACCCAAAACCAAAATTTTTGCTTCACTAAGGCATTTTGCTTAATTGAGTCTTAATCATGTTAAAGTGATGTCAGAAGGTCGTTTTTGGGCTTTTCAAATATGGAGTTGGTGTCAGTGTCATGTCAGTTTGTTACTGAAGAGATATAAGGAAAAATGAAAATCTGAAGAAAAACATCAAAATTTTCTCTCTCTGGAGAAGGGAGCACATTTTCGAATGGGCGCCCTATCTTTTAGGGGCCTGTTGTGACCTTTTCACACATCGACCCATTGCAAATGGGGACCCTTCGTTTTTTCTGCTTTTTGGTTTTGCCTTGGCGTCGCAACTGCTTATCACCGGTTCTTTTGCAATGAGGAATTTGAGTTTTGAACGGTCACTCGAGTCGAGTCAATGAATTTTAGCCTGGATCAAGGTATAAACGTCACCATCGTGCTTAGAAGGCCTGGGAGACGAAGATCGACTGTCGTTTCAGTCAAATCCGACACCTCCAAGTTTTTAGGGTTTCTCACCCCGGGCCCCTATTTTTTAGGGCCTACTTTTTTGGCACTTTTGGGCAATTCTGGGATCCCTATTTTTTAGGGTCTATTTTTGGAAAGTTGCTATTTTTGGGAAATTTCTATTTTTAGAAAGTTTCTATTTTTAGAAGGGTCACGAGTTTCAAAAATCCACTCAGAAGTTCGAAAAGAGCAACGAAACTCTCAGAAAATCGATTCGAATTTTTTTTGAAATTTTGGTAAAATTCTGGAAAATCACATAAAAAGTTCTAAAAATCTGGAAAAAATTTGCCCAAAAATGGTGAAAATCTGGTTCAAATCTCAGAAAATCTTTTCGAAAATCACAAAAATGGTTGAAAATCTGAACATTCAGTCAAAAAATCTGAGAAATTCGTAAAAAATCTGAGTAACCATGGCAAGATTATGACTGAACAATCATGGGAGACTGAAGAATTCGCCTAAGTATGAAGTTTGCTCAGTTTGAGCATGGAGGAATTAGCATCAGAAATCTTCAGCCAGATAATAGCAGTGGCAAGAAAGAATTGGCAATGGCCAAACATTCAATGAAGTCCGCCCTTGTGTGGCTGTGTAAAGATTGGCAATGGCAAACAAATGTATAAAGTCCGCCCAGCAACATGGGGGTAAATGGCAAGCCAACTAGGAAACTCCGCCCAGCAACATGAAGACAATGGTTAGCCAAATGATGAAGTCCGCCATCCAATGGCAAGGAAAATAAGGAAGTCCGCCCTCAGCCAAGAGGTCAAGTGGCATCAAACATGAAGAAGTCCGCCCACCAAAAGAAGTCAAGTGGCATCAAACATGAAGAAGTCCGCCCACCAAAAGAAGTCAAGTGGCAATAAAATCAAGCAAGTCTGCCTATGTCCATGTAGTGATTGGCAAAAAAAAGGCCGAAGTCCGCCTTAGTCAAAGAGGAAGTGGCAATGAAATGAACCAAGTCCGCCCATGACACATGGCAAAGTGAAAATGTTTTAAGAGTTACTAAAGTGCGACCAGCTCAAAAGGCACATGAAAAATCTCCAAAGTCTGCCAGCTGGAGAATTAGATAAAGAAAAAAAAAAACATTTGGAAAACTTCTTAGGAAGTGCGCTCAGCCCAAATAACAAATGGAAAATGTTTTAGCAAAGTCTGCCAGCTGGAAAGTGACTTGAGGAAACATCTTAGGAAGTGCTCCCAGCCTAAAAAACACTTGGAAAATATTTGACAAAGTCAAGTCACCTAAGGACATAAAGTTTTTGAAGTGGGCCCACCTTCAAAATGAAATGGCAAAGACTTAGTAAACTCCGCCAGCCATAAGGAAGATAATGGCAATGAAACAATTGGAAAATCTGCCTATAGATAAAAGGCATGGCTTAACAAATGACAAAGTCCGCCTTGGGTAAAAGTCAAAGTGGCATCAAAAGTATAAAGTCCGCCCCAAGTTAAAAAGGAAAATGGCAATAAGCTGAACGAAATCCGCCTTGGATGGTGTGAAATGGCCTAAACATAGCCAAGGTCCGCCTTAGAAATGGCTTAAGAAAGCTAAAGTGGCTGTGAGAAGTATGAAGTCCGCCATGCTTAGAAGTGAGGAAAAAAATTAAAATTTTGCCTAAGTTCAAACCTTCGGAAAATGAAAATATATGTTTGACACTTTAAATTTTTGCCATGCTTGGAAAGTGTTAAAACATCAAAGTGTTCCGGGAAAATTTTCGCCATGGCTAGATAAATTCTGGAAAAAGGCAAGAAAATTTTGCCAAAGACTTTGGACGGTTAAAATTTACGGCGAAACAAATTTTGGACGAAGAAAATATGGCTGAATAAAATTGGACATAGCTAGACAAATTGTGGAAAAATCAAGAAAATATGGCCAAATAAAATTGGACGTGGCCAAATAATTTTGGAAAAAGAAAGAAATTTATGGCCAAATAAAGTTGGACGTGGCCAGATAAATTTTGGAAAAAGGCAAGAAAATATGGCCAAATAAATTGGGCGGAAAGAAAATTAAAAGCTTGAAAATGAAATTTGTAAAAATCTTTCAAAGCTTATCTTGAAAAGTTATCTAAAATAAGTTCGTTTTGTTTTACTGCAGGTGGATGACTACACAAGGCGAGGAAAATGGCAAAGAAAGTGTAAAGTCCGACCGGAAGGGAGATGAAAGAAAACTTGGAAGTCCACCATTGCACATTGCAAGACCAACAGGAAGTCCGTCAAGAGTTTGGCATCATGAAGACAACGGCAGGCACATCGTCAAGTACATCCAACTTACGCAAGCCAAATTCGAAATTGAAGACAAATCTACCGGCGAAGTTTATTTGAGCACAAAATGGCCAAAATCTTGAAGGTATTACAAAGTAGCCAAAATTTGGCTAAGTATGGGAAATTATCTACAGAAAAGGTTCCAATTTTCCTTCAGTGCGGCGAAAGCACAAGGGAGTTCCTCTCCAAATTTAAGGTACTTGAAGGAATTCCAAAGCAATCCAAGTCTAAACAAGTGCTCCAAGGCGAGGTGAGAAGAAGCCAAAGTAATCCAAGATCAAAGCACAAAGGATAAAGTCATCGGCAAGAAAAATATTCTAAGGCAAGAACAACAAAGCGACCAAGGAAGACATCTAGCACGCTGAGGTGGCGCTTCGTCATCTTCCAACCAATCAAATCATTCCAAATCAACATGCAACAACTTTCTATTTTATCTGTTGGTTCATATTTAGCAAAAAGGACAAGTGTCCTTGAGTGTAATTTTCTCATTGGTCGAGGGGTAGCAAACCCTAATTAGGGTTTTATTTGTAATCTTGGCCGTTGATTCCAAATTAATCTTGGCCATTGAATTGTAATTGGGGAGCCTATAAATTGAGCTCAACCCCTCATTTGTAAAGCATGGGAGCATGTTGCAAAACATGTTGAGATAAGCAACTGTTGTAAGATTGCCAAAGTAATAAGTAATGCATGCATTGTTCTGATGGTGATTGCTTCTCTTATTTTGGGGTTGTCATGGTTCTTATCCCTCATCATAGTGTAGATTTCTTTTCATGTATGTTAGATGAATGCAAGATTTGATAAGTATTGATTTGTGGTGAAACTTTTTGCTCACACTTTCTTTGAACGGATGATTTTCGTTCAATGCGTAAAGTTAGCCTGAGCCTACTTTGTGGATTCTTAACTTCTGTTTGGATAGTTATTGTTCGATCTGATGGTAATTATTTCTTATGTGAAAATCATAAGCACATTCCCTTGAAGATTGCACCCCCTTTGTGTAGTTGTCGTTGAGCGTGGCGAAGCAAAGCGTGGTTATTTGTTTCACCGAGTCAATACCGTCTCTTGGATTCTTAGGAGTAGATTAATGCTTCTGAACCCTTCTCCTTTTTCAGTTTGTTTGATCTTGGCCCAAGCAATGAAACTTCATTGTCGGACCTACATTGTGATTAGACAAGCTAAGCGTAAGTCACTACCCCATTGCCAGCATAATCACATCAAACCAGGCTCATCGCATTCATGCCAAACATTGGAATTACCGTATATGATCTTACTTTAATCCATAGCATACGGTAGCAGTTTTTCAAGAGAGGATGGCGTCTTTGGACTCTTTATTCTAGAATGTTTGTTGTGTCATAAAACACGCATCAACGAGAACTGATCCACATTTTTAGAGTTTATCACCTCCGAGAGACTTTTGTCAGGCATCACGTCCAACTTCGCGGTGAGCTATCAAGTTTGTCAACAGACTGTTTTGTTCGAGTTACGGAAGATCTTGTTGTAAGCAGTGAAAGCAAAATTGACTAACCTTGGAGAGAAAAAGCATGACTTTTTGAGAAAAGCATACATCTTTTGAGGTGCCAAATGTGAGTTTTTACAATAAATACCACCCAGATGTTTTGTCTCACTTTTGTTTGACTTGTGACGCATTCGTCGGGTGGATGAATCTACGAGTTGCTAAATTAATAATAGAACACGAGGTCAAACATGAGGTCAAATCTTAGTCAAAATATCGAGGAGGAAAAAGCAAAGAAACACACATTTTGAAGCCTCCTTTCAAATATTCCTTTTTGAATGAACAGTGCTCAATATTAATAAAGTGTTAGATCAGCTTTCGATTTACTGTCTCCGTCGATTCGGAAGATGACTCGTGACTTGCGATCAGTTTTATTATTTTTGTCATTTCGAGTGGCCAAATGCGGGTGAAAAGCGACTTCTCAAAAAGGCGCCCTTATTTTCACCTCGGGGCGTTTTACCGGAGAAATGTGCTTCGGTGTTGTAAATAAGTCGGCTTAGCAGTGAACCACAGTTCCGATCCACGAAAGTTGATAAATCGAGAAGTTATGAAGTTTTATTTTCCCTTAAATGCAATCTGAAGTCAAAATTGATCAGAAATTTGACTGTCTGGTAAAAAGCGCAGCTTTTGGAAAAGGCGCTTGGATTTTTGAGCCTTCAAATGTCAGTTTTATGACGTATAGTCTCAAGATATCTTTTCATCAGTTTTTACTCAGCCCTGCAATGCACCTGTCAGCCAGTCAATCGGAGAAGTCAGTCAATCAGTGTCAGAGGATGAACAGAGGTCCAGCCAGTTTAGCTTAAATTTTCATGAAATTTGGCTAAGTCTGGAATTCGTTTGAGAGTTCAAAGTTGAATTTTCGAAAGAGAGTTGAATGGACGCCTTAACTGGAGTTCTGACTGCAGTTAGACTAAACGATTTCTGGTTTGTCATCTTCAGTTCGTATATTGGCATGTTGAGTGATCTTTCAGTTCGCATGTCGAGTTAACTAGTTTGCATGTTCAGTTAACTACTTTGCATGTTGAGTTAACTTGATTGCATGTTCACTTAACTGAAGATTATCAGTGAATGTCAACTAAAGTCCACATGCATGGCGAATTTGGTTGCAATTGTGAAGATTTAGTGAAGATGGCGTTTCATTGAGTGTCAACTGAAGTTCTAAAAGGGACGAATTGAATGATGAAGCATAGATTAGTGAAGTATGGCGCATGAAGTTGTTAACTTCAGTCATGAAAAGGGTCGCTATATTTAGTGTTTAAAATAATGAAGCATAGTTTTGTGAAGCTATGCACTTTTCAAGGAATGGCAACTTTAGTTTCAAAAGGGTTGTTATTTTTAGAATTATATTGAAGCATAAGTGTGAAGTTGGCGGACTTCTTGAAGGCCAACTGAAGATTGAAAAGGGTCGCTATTTTTAGAACATGGATTGCATGAAGATGGCGAATTTCTTATCTCAATCAAGATTGTTAACTTTAGTTATCTAAAGGCACGCCTTAGGTCAAGTTTGTGAATCTAAAGCAAGTTTGAAGATGGCGAATTCATTATAGGTTGCTAACTGAAGTCAAAGTCGCATGGTTTTGTTAACTGAAGACTTGAAAGGAAAACCCTAAAGCAAGGTGACTTATTTAGCATATCTGAGTTTCAGTTAACTGGAATGACGTCCAATTAGAAGCCAAGCGCACTTTTCAAGGATTCCTTGCCTTATGCGAATTTTCAAAGATAAAAATCTATATATTTCAGCAATGGCGTCCATTATTTCATCATCTTTAGCTCTGAAGTTCTTATTTTTCTTGAGCGACCAGCAAGCTAAAGGTGCTACAGGTGTCCGAATTCAGCGTTCTTCGTAGCAACGAGTTCAAATTGTTCAGAGGAAGGCGATTCTAGACTTTATTTTCACTTTGCATGCAGGTTTTATCAAATTCTAGAGGAGAGGTTGGCAGATTTTTCAGAAGCAGACAAGCAAAACTTTCTATCTTCTGTCTTATTTCTTCTATTTCTCACCTTAGGTACTTTCTTCGCATGTCAAAGAAATTCAACACATATTCAGAATCTAATCATCTGGGTTCGCATATTTGTATACTCACGGCCAAAACCCACGTCTTAGATTTTTAGAAAATGGCCGTAGCCTTCGATACGAAGCTCTGTGCTTTCAATTTCTTGTGGGCAGAAACACACATTTTTAGAAATCCAGCTATAGGTTTGTTGGAGTCGATTGTGCTAGAAGCCCACATTTCTAAACAATTTCTTCGTTAGGGCTATTTTAGCTTTGTCGGGCAGCTTTCGAGAAAAGTTCTCAAATATATTCGACTTTAATCAAAGTCATCATTTTCAAAATCGTTTAATCTGACAGTTACAAGGTAAAATGTTATACACATAATTTCATCAAGACTTCAGATACAGACCTAAATCATGTTTATCCAGTGGTTAATCTGAGCAGTCTGGAAGGTGTTAGCAGCAGTTCGTTGAAGAATCTTGAACGTTCAGGGTTGCTGGCAGCAGCATCCATTCCTATTACTATCTTCGATCTTGAGTTCGTACTTGCTTGCATTAAGCATTATGACTCGTCTTCACGACAGATCAGATCAGTTGACGGAAGGGTTGTTTGCAGTCTCAAACCAAAGGACATAGAGAAATGTTTTGCTATTCCTCCTCGCTCAGATAACTTCATTGTTGTTCTTGAAGCTTGTGAGAAGATATGGGATGCTGATCCACAACGTTCACAGAGAAAAGTTGCTCAGAAGTGGCTGACAGTTCAGAAAACTAACATGCCTAAGAAGGTTGGTCGTGGTGAATTCAAAGAGGAAGTTGCTGTTTTGATAACTTTACTCAACCGAGTTACCGGTCAATCTGATGCTAGCACTTTCCGTCCATGGATGTTTTACCTGATTACCAAAATTCTTGATGGAACAGAGCGTTTTGATTGGGCTATGCTGATTAGTGATTGCTTACATCAGCAAATTACTAACTTTCTCAAATATCATGAGTTTCATATGATATCGTACTTGGTATACTTGGTTGCATTTCAAGGTAGCTATAAGCTTCTAAAAACCAATGGCACTCTCGGTGTTCAGCACGTTCATGAGTATTATTCTCAGTTCGAGTTTTCTCAATCCGAGCAGGACTTCCGAGCAGTAAATGATCACTTTTCCATGAGAACCGTGAGAGATCTTGATGACGAAATGCACATTCGTATTTCTGCCGAGGCCAATGTAATGGAACTTGATTGGTTTTATCAGTTCCCTACTTTCACATACATCGGTTTATGGATATGTTGGAGGCCCCCAGTGTTGCCAAGGTATTGTCGGACAAGTTATCTTCATGGGTTCCTTGAGCAGGATGCAACATGTCCACTTCTTTCTTACGTAGTCGTCCTTAAGGCTGTTGCTAATTTTCCATTCGTTGAGATTTACACATACAATCTGACGACCCGGATGCCGGTTGATGTCTCTTGAGATAGAAAGGTTCAAACTCAGGGCCTGCTGAGAGGCATGTCATGTCCCATTTTTTGTGACATCGGAGTTCGTAGTTGGCCTGTCGGGGAGACCCTCGTGGTGAGTAAATTAGTTAGAGGTCGTTTGGGAGCTTGGCTCGACAGGACGGTGTTGATCAATTGGATTTGGGTTGAAACAGTCGGGTTTCTTGTGATTGCTATTTTTGTGAGTTCAGCGGGCGTGGGACCCACTGCTATTTTTTAGCGGTATGGATTTAGCGTGGGACCACTTGATTCGTCGACGGTGGATCAGTTATCGGATGAGTAACGAGGGAAATATTAATATTTAATTGCATTAGTTAAATATTAATTAATTAAGGATTATAATATAAAGTTATAATTTTAAATTATAACTCAAGTGATTCTTCTTGAGGGGTGCGCCATCATCAGGAAAGGGGCCAGTTTGGCAATTAAAATTATTATAAAATATTTCACTGAGAACTATGGAGAAAATTAAAAGATTTAAAAAGTGAATATTTTAATAAACCCTATCTTTAAGGAAATCGCACCTTTCAACATATTAGAGGATTTGCCTTGGGTTTTGAGCATTATGACATTTGAGAATTGGAAATTGATCAGTCTTTGCCAGAGAACGGAAGCTTTAGGGTTTCAGTCTCGAACGCGTTGGAGAACGAGCCATCTCCAGTGAGAGCGATTCAGAGGGTGTGAAATAACACCTGATTTATTGCCAGTTGTGAGATTTCTTCATCCAGAAGAAATTACAGAGTTTCACAGAAGTATTTCATCAGGGTTTCAGAGAGATATCTATCCAGGAAGGTTTGCTACATGGAGGCGCCATTTCATTGAGATTCTGGAGTTCACAGAAGGAGCCGTACATTTTATTTAATTTGCTGTTGTTTCCAGTACATAGCCGTACTTGCTGCAGGCCGTACTGTCTTCATTTGGGCCGCACAATCTTCATGGTTTCAAATATTCATTTCCAGAGGTTATCTAAACTAAGGCGCCTATCCCTTCACTTCTGGACACCTTCAGAGGAAGCAATATTTAAATTTTATATTTATTATTGCTGATATCAGGGCCGTACCATCCATTTAGGGGTGTATTTTCAAGACAGAGTAAAACGCCTTTCTTCTTTGACTACATTCTTCAGCATCTGAAGCGCCTAGGAGTCTGAGTCAATTTGCAACCTTAGAACAGAGGAAGAAAGTGCCATTCTTATCTCAGCCGTACCATCTTCTGAAGGACATTTATTGCAGCCGTACTATTGCAGCCAATCAGGTTTCTTAATAAAAATCATTGCTTTTTAATATTGCATGGACTGGGTATTTTTGTAATCATTTCAGAGGATCAAAATAAATATACTGGCATCCATTTTTTCCATCAATATCAGAGTTATTTAATTTTTATTGAATTTACTTCAATTACTTGCAAAAAATCGCCATATTGCTTTTTATGCTCAAAAACTCAAAAACGGTTAAAAAAACCTAAAACGTCAAAAAAGTCAAACAAAACTGTCAGATCCAGAGAATAGGGGAAACTAGGGTTTCTACAAGGCATTCCTATGATCCTCTCGGTCATTATGCAGATCGGTTAGAGCGAGGGATTGCACATAAGCCAGCACTTGAAGATTTTTGGGCTAATTGTGAAGATGAATTCGAGGTTCGTCGTCGTCACTATTGTAGACTCACTATCGGTCAGCTCTCTGATTACCTATTAGAAGATGTTGATGGTTTGTCGGATGATGATGGAGAAGTTCTTCTCAATTCATATGTCAAAGATCAAGTTGCTCGGCAGCCACTTCGCTCACCTGATTGGTACGCCAAAGAGAATACTTCTATTGAAGAGGTTTCCAGATCAGTTATCAAGACTAGTAAGTTGTTCTTGGAGAACAAACGAACGCGAAAGTCAGTTCCTATAGCAGAGCTGCCAAAGGATTTCTCTTCGTTGCCTTCTACTTCTAGAGCAAGACCTCGAGTCAAAGCCATTATAATACCTCCGGAAGGGGTTAAACTCAGTGTAAACACAGGGAAAAGAGCTACTCGTAAGAGGAAGCAGAAACAGGTTGAGAATGTTCCTGAGGTTCCGGTAGAGACAGTTATTCAGGTTGAGCCTCATGTTTCACCTCCTAGTTCACCTCACGTGCAACCTATTGACATAGATTCTGAGCCTGAGACACCAGTTCAAGCAGGATCGGAGACACCTGAACCACCACAGGTTGATACATCAGGGACAGTCTCTCCTCGGATTGAAAATATTGTTCAGTCTTGTTGGCTCGAAAAGTCTTTGGGAAGGCAGAGGCGTGAACCGTCATACAATCTTGATTTATCTGAGTTTGGTGAGCCTTATCAGAGAAGGTCAAACAAGAAGATAAAGAAACAAGTGCATATCGAGAAAACTCCAGAATCAGAGATTGTGATCGAAGTTGCCGTTCCTCCAGAGGGTAAAAGCTTAGATGAAGTCGAAGTTGGTGATTTTACATTTACTAAGGCAAATCTTGGCAGGACCACTAGAGAAACAGACGTGACTCTTCTGAAGATCGTCACTAATAATCTTGAAGAGTGAATCACGAAGGATGGAGAAGATAAAGCCTTACTCAAGGCTGAAAATAGTCAACTTCGTCAGTACATTTCTGATCTTGTTCACGGGAATCCAAATAGAGCACCTGTTCTTCCTCAGAGTACACCTGCAGAACAATGAAAATTGGATCAGTTAGTCAGTCATGGCAGACTTTTGGACAACTGGATTGATAGTTTAGTTGCTTCTGGTCGGTGTCTTCTTGCAGATATGTATCAGTTGAGAAGTGATGCACATAAGCTTCGTCAGGGTGTTCAGTCACTTAAGATTGCAGTTGCAGAGAGTTTGGCAAAGGATCGTGTTCTTGTATCTCAGTTATCAGTTGCTTACGATGCCTTGGAGATGGTCGAGGATCAAGACAAAGTTTTTACTTGGAGAGAGCAGCACCTTTTCAGAACGGAAATATGCGAGAAGATCTCTACTAAGTTGTTTTCACTCAAGGATGATGTAGTTGGAGTGCTTGCACTTGTCAGCAGTTTCGTTGTTCAGATTCCGTGTCATTATCTTCTCGAAGATGGCACGTATGTTGAGTTGGACAGAGTACAAGCAGAGTTCGAGAAGATGATTCGTGACAGCCTTGAAGGTGAACCTATGGCGCCTAAGTTAGAGAATATTTCAGTGATTGCAGCCAGTTTCACAAAGGCGACTGAAGATTGTAAAGATGGTGTGCACACAATTACAAAAAGTGGCAAAGAACTAAAGAAACAGACTGTTATTTTTAGCAGCGTCAAAGTGCCAAATGACAGAGAGATCAATGAGTTCTTGGTCGAAGTGTTAGACCGAGTTGACATGGAGTGATCTGCCAGTTGGAACCTGCAGTTAGTTTCAAGGGTTGAGTCATGAGCGGCAGTTAACTTGACTTTCAGTCTTCAGTTCACTTGCTGACTTAACACATGCTTATCTCATTCTTGGAATTATCAACACAGGAGTTATGGTTAGGGTTTCCAGTTAACTAAAGGTAGTGGCTAGTTAACTTTGCTTTAAATAAGGACGTGCATGCTTGCACATGGTCCATTTAGGTTAGATGTTTCAGTTAACTAATGGTAGCTTTCCAGTTAACTGTATAGTTTACTTCATTAGGGTTTGGCGCATAACTTGCATGCATTGCAAGAACTGTAGTGAACTCAAGGTGATTTTAGGGTTACCTACACCTTGATGTATATAAATAAGAGTTTTTGCTCATTTGTAAAATAACTTTTGTGAGAAATATCTGCGCCTGCTTGCCCTCAATATTGCTCTTTTGGTATTTGTTCATGTCTTGTATACGATTAATTGTTATGCCACATGAGGTTTCAAGGGTGTAATGGTGGATTCTTTCCATAGTTTAGATAAATCTGTCTTGTGAGATCACTATCGTTATGATTAAAGGCGTTATGCCACTGCAGGGTTTCGTGAATTGTGATGATAAAAGCGTTTTGTGAAGTCTTTACATGCTGATCAAGTGTTATGCCACATAGGGTTTCATAAGATTGTCATAGTGGAAATCTTCTCATGGTTATAGATAAATCTGTTTTGGCGATCTTTTGTCATTACGATCAAGTGTTGTACCCTGCAGGGGTTTCATAAGATTTGATGATAAAAAGTTGTTTTGAGGAGTCTTTCTTTATTGTGATCAGGTGTTATGCCACATGGGGTTTCATAGTTGTCATGGTAGAGTTCTCAAATCTGTTTTATTGCTGACATTTGTTTAGATTAGAGGATAAATGGTTAACCCACCTTGCCTTCCAAGTAGAGAATCTAAACACGTTTATCGTCAGGTTAGTCCATAACCTTGCTCTAGTTTCTCATATACGATTTTCTTGAGAAGTTGGATAGATTAGTTTAGTTATAGTTGGTAGATCTGCGACAGAAAACTCAGCTGCAGCGTATAAGTTCTTTTGTGCCAGGTAAGCAAATTGCAATATTGTCTAGAATTGTTATTAACATTAATATGTAACAGTCATATTCTTCAAACTGATGCAAGTCTAATTCCGTCCCATATTACAACAATTTTGCTGGACTATATTCTTGCTTTGAATCTTAAGGCATCTTTACAAAAAAAATTGTAAAAGAAATTCAAGAGCCAGGCATTCCCAAGACTGACATAAAACTTGCATGAAGAAATCCTCCAAAGACATAAAACTCTGGAAACAAGGAAAACACAAGCTATGCAAGTTATTATTCACTTCAAATAATTTAAATTACATGAAATTAACTAGTTCTTTGCTTTTTGCAGAAAAAGTCTATGCAACATTGCAATTCCTTGTCAAACTGCGATGCTAGAGTATTCCCCTTCTCCAAATGATTGAACCCCATTTCCTGGTACGGAGCATATATTTATATGTGCCAACTATATTAGTCTTCCTTACTTGAACATCTACTTGTCCAATTCCTGGGAACAAAACCATCTCCACCAGGCCAAAAGCATTGTTGTTTGCCCCTACACCTATTTTTCTTTGAAAATATTGTTATTAAATTAGATTGTGGCTACTGATGTTGATGAATTCCAATGTGTAGACTGGGAACTTTAGTGAGTTTAGGTATTTTGCCTTTGCCCAGTCGATCAAGCCATCTAAATATTGGCGAAGTGCTTCTAGTTAAGATGAATCTAAAACTTTTTACTCTAACTACTCAAATCTTATTTTTCCCAAACCCCCAAACTGTTGAAACACTCAGTTCTGAAATATCTCAACTGAAATATACACAAATTTTCTGATTTTTTGCAACACAAATTTAAGCCCTAATTTTCTGATTTCAAAATTCTGCTCAAACCCTAGTTTGCTGATATAAATTTCTGAGTTTAAACATGCATCAACAGCAGTATTTAATCTTTCCAATGACATCAAAAATCACAGCAGATTTGTCTAACCATGAATAGGAATGTAACCATCACAATGAACCATCAAAAACATCCACCAAAGACATGCTAAATTCTGATAATCAATCGTTCAGTTTGGTGCTACTAATCAGACCTATCTATTGATGTGATTTCACAATGAAATGGGCTCCAAACATGCCCAGCAACATACAGAAGTTTGCTGATATGAAGAAACCCCAGATTAGACAATGAAAATGATCTACCCTAACCCTAGCTGGAAAAATTGCTTCAGCTCACACCAATGCAAATAAAATACAAATATTTGATGATAAATGACTCCAAAACCCTACCACAAGGGTGCGTTGGCCTGCTGGTCTGATTTTAGGGTTTGCAACCCTTGAAAATCTGAAGTGAACCTTCCAACTTGCCCAAATTCGCCCCTCCAAACTAGTTGCCTATGCTGATACAGAAATTTGAGTATCAAACTAACCAAAATCACCATTGAAGTGCAAGTGAACCTCCATCATGAAGTTCTCCATTGAAGATGAAATGATAATTGATATTCGATATTCATTATTTACAAAGGAGAGGAAAAACTCCTTATATAAAGAATTACAAGACGATGCTTCTAAAAAGAAACAATTGTTAACTAAAGCAAACTAAAGGAAAGATACTAAAAGCTAACTGAAGCAAACCAAGTTAACTAAAAATAAACTACCGACTAACTAAAAGCTAAGATGACCATTAAATATTACAATAATATTTTAATACCTTCCCTTAATGGTCATCCTACTAACTACACCAAGCTTATCCTGAAATTTTACAAATTTATCCGGATTGAAAGACTTGGTGAGAATGTCTGCAGTATGATCCTCAATTGGAACATACTGCAACATCATAGATCTATCTTCAACAAGCTAGTAGATGAAATGACAATGAAGCTCAACATGCTTAGTTCGCTCATGGAAGACTGGATTCTTGGAAAGCTTTAGCACCCCTTGATTGTCACAAAACAAGGGCGAAGGCCCTACTTGAGACATTTGCATGTCAGCAAGCATCCTTCGAAGCCATACTGCCTCACATGCGGCCTTAATTGTTCCCCAATACTCTGCTTCTATCAAGGAAAGAGCGATTGCCTGTTGCTTCTTGCTTGTCCATGTGACTGCACCCGCACCTAGATTGAAAAAGTACCTAGAAGTGGACTTCCAGTCATCAACTAAACTTTCCCAATCTGAATCTGTAAAACCAACCAGCCTAGGATCTTTGCATCTGCTGTACAAAATGCCAAAGTCGGGTGTCCCTTTTGCATATCTCAACACTTGCTTTGTTGCAACCCAGTGCTTTGCCTTAGGGAAAGTCATGAAACAAGAAATGTAGCTCACAGCAAAACTAAGATCAAACGTAGTGGCAGTAAGATAGATGAGGCTGCCCACTAGTTGCCTAAAAGTAGACTCATTCACTACTGGTGAGTCTGATTTAGCTAAAAGTTTCAACCCCTTCTCCATAGAAGTGGATGAGATTTTGCAATCTTCCATCCTAAATTTCTCTAGCAAACTCCTAACATACTTTGACTGAGAGATGAAGATACTGCCACCTGTCTGCAAACTTCTACACCCAGACAGTAGTGTAGGAGACCCAAGTCCGTCATCTCAAATGCCTGACACAAATTCGACTTGATCTGTTCAATCAAATGTAACCTATTACCAGTAATGATGATATCATCCACACAATTGACAAGAAGGATGATATCATTGCTAGTGTTCTTGACGCACAAATTTGCATCTGAGGGACTCCTCTGAAACACTTGTGCAACCAAATACTTGTCAAAATTCAGGTACCATGCCTTGGGTGCCTGCTTTAGGCCATAAAGAGCCTTCAGCAATCTGCATACCTTATGATCTTTTCCTGCAACCTTAAATCTAGGAGGTTGCATCATGTATACCTCTTCCTCCAAATCTCCATTGAGGAAGGCACTCTTCACATCCATCTGGTGGACCTTCCAACCAAACTGTGCTGCCATGGCTAGAACAAGTCGGATGGTGCTCATCTTTGTTGTAGGAGCAAAGGTTTCCTCATAGTCAATACCTTCTCTTTGCGAGAACCCCTTAGCCACCAACCGAGCTTTGTATTTATCCAATGTCCCATCAGCCTTGTATTTTACCCTGTGTTACCAAATCATGGGTCTAAGGACAACCATTCCAGAGACGTTTTGATTTTGAAATGGAATCGGGTATGAATCGGTTTGGAATCGCACAGGAAACGGATTTTTCCCTATGGGTACGATTCCAAATTCGTGTCGTTTCCAGTCGATTCCGCCGCTAACGTGGAGTTTCAAAAGCATTTTTGAGACCGATTCCAGTTTTTGGTTTGACTTTTACATCGAACAACGCAATTTTTTAGGGCGAATCTGCCGACTTAAACACTCATTTCGCCTTTTACTTCGTTTCATTTTCTCTTTCATTCGTTGTTTCCTTTCATTCACAAAAAAAACGACCTGCAAAAACTAAAACACTGCTCGACCCTGCAAAAACACGACACGACCAGTAGGAGGAAGAACAAAGACACGGCTAGGAGAAGAAAACGCAATGGAAAACCTGCATAGGAAAACGCACGAGGTAGGGTTTTATTTTTTATTTTCATTTATTTTATTTTTTTCTCCAAAGTCCAATGCGAAATTTGTTTGAAATTTTTTTCTTTCTAATTCTTAAGTCTGAGTTACATAGAAATTACAATATTTTAATTTTTTTAGATATTTTAAATTTTTTAAATATCATGTAATTTGTAAACAATAAATACTTTATAGTTTATTTTGATTTACATTTTTTAATGTTTAAGTCTTGCTTTCATAATTTTAAAGATATATAAATTTTATTTCATAATATTAAATTATTAATATATAATAATTTTAATTAATATATATAATTTTAATTAATATATATAATTTTAATTAATATATATAATTTTTATAATCTAATTTTAAATATTTCTAATTTCATAATATAAGTATATATAATTTATTATTTAATATTTTACTTATAATTTGACATATTTTTAAAATATAATATTCATATATTATAATTATATAATTTAAAAATTTATTATTTAATGTTTAGGTTTACAATTTAACATTTTACATAATAAGTTTCTTATTTAATTAATTAATTTAATCAAATTTTTCTTAACAATTTTTAAATTTGAAATTGCTACTTGCAAGTTTGTTGCACTACAGTCTACAGATTGTTTCTATTTTCTAAATATCATGGCAGACAATTCAACTTCCGTCAGCAATACTAATCCCTCATTCAAATTTGACCCGACTTCACCGCTATGGAGACATGTAGAAATAATAGAGCAAGTTCCAAGTGGGGGGACGTGTTTGGATATGCCCTATGTGTGAAAAGAAACACACTAGTTCCTACAGCCGGGTGAAAGCGCATTTGTGTGGAGTTACTAGGAAGGGAATTAAACCATGTCCAGGAAAAAATAAATTACCTATACCACCTCACATAATAGAAGGATATATTGTGGAGCAAGAGGAAGCAGATGCAAGAGTTCAAAATAGAATGGGGCATTCATTGAGTACAAGAAGGGGCTCAAATATGCCATCTACTTCATCTCACACACATATTGGTTGTCCTGACATTGTAGTAGAAAGCCATCCCTTTTTGAGAGCAAATGAAGTTGAAAATGTCAATGAGGCTAATGTTTCGAAGAGAGCAAAGGGACCGTTGGAGAAGGCATTTAATAATGATGCAAGACAGCTTGCTGACCAAGCCATTGGAAGATGCCTCTATGCAAATGGTGTCTCTTTCAATGTTGTTTGTTCACCTTATTGGCAAGACATGATAAGAAAAGCAAATGAAGCTCCAAAGGGGTACACAAGCCCAGGTTATGAGAAGGTGCATACCACTATACTATCAAAGGAGGTAAAACATATAGAAGATGCATTATATCCCATCAAAGCCTCATGGAAAGAAACAGGTGTGTATTATTTCTGATGGATGGAAGGATGCAAGAAATAGACCATTGATTAATTGACTGCAGTGTGCCCTAAAGGGGCAATGTTTCTAAAGGCTGTGGATTGTGAGGGGCAGGTAAAGGATGCACAATTTATTGCTGACATCCTTATAAGTTGTAACAGACAATGAGAAGAATTGTAGAGCTGCTGGTATGATAGTTGAGTCACGATTCCGACATATATTTTGGACACCTTGTGTCGTGCATTCCCTCAACCTCATGCTGCAGAAGTTGGGTACAAAAATAGATTGGATCAAACAAGTCTATGCTGAAGCTGAAGAGATCCAAATGTTCGTAACAAATCACCACATGTTGCAAGCTATCTTTAGATCATTCTCGCAACTAGAGCTACTGAAGGTAACTCAAACTTCAAACATTGTATTTTTTTAACGTTATGTTTTACTTCAATAATTTATTTAGAATATATATAATATATATATATATATATATACATATATATTGATTTTAATTATTTACTTTTTATTTTCAAATAGGTGGTTGAGACCAGATTTGCATCCAACACAATTGTCTTGAAAGGACTTGTGAAGGTGCAAGAGGCGCTTTCTGCTATGGTCATTAGACAATCATGGTCTATATGGAGGCAATCAAATAGTGAGAGGGCAACAAATCTAAAACATAAGATTCTAGATGACATTTGGTGGGATCGAGCAGAATATCTTCTTGCTTTCACCGATCCCATATTGAGCATGATACACTTTATTGACATGGATAAACCATGCTTGGGGGAGGTTTATGATGGCATTGACTCAATGCTTGAGAAGATGAAAAGCATCATATGTGAAAAAGAGCAAGATCCTGAAGAAACCTTCTTCAAAGAGGTGCATGCAATTTGTGTTGACTGGTGGAACAAAATGACCACCCCACTCCATCTTCTTGCCTTCACGTTGACTTCCAAATTTTACAGCCCCCAAGTCCTTGCTATACCAAATAGATTGCCACCATACGGTGATACAGAAGTCAACGACAGGTTTAAGAAAGCTCTTGTTAAACTCTTCCCTGATACTAAGATGGAAGATGTAGTTTCAAGTGAATTTGCTAGTTTTTGTGACTCTAATAATCAAAGTCCTTCTGCTATCCGTGACAAATATAAGAAGGATGCTCACTCTTGGTGGTACCTCAATGGCTGCAAGATGCCACTTCCAAGTTCTTGCAATAAAAGTATTATCTCAAGTAAGTTTTATCATTTAAAAATTTAAAACTAAAATGTGTTATTTTCAAATTTGAAGTTTGATTTACAATTTTTTTAATTTAACAACTCTAATGAGACCTCCCTTTGCTTCAATAGGTTGCTAGTTCTTCTTCAGCTGAGCGAAATTAGAGTACATTCTCCTTCATCCACTCAGTCAAGTGCAATCAATTGGCATCACACAAAGCAAAGGAGCTAGTTTATGTTCATTCCAACTTGTGATTTCTTACTCACAAACAGGATGAGTACAAAGAAGGGGCAACAAAGATGTGGGATGTAGAACCGGAGTGAGCTGACCTAGATCTTTCTTTGGCTGCAATTGCACAATCTTCTTCAATTTTTGAGAAGTCAAGTAGTCAGCATACTTTTAGTGCAAGTGCTAATGTGGTTCCATCATCTAATTTTAATGTTGATGATGATCTTAGTCTTGATGATGAGCCATTTGATGCAATTACAGATTAGTGAATTGGTTACTATTTGTATTTTTTAAATGTTAAACAATGATTATCTATCATGACATTCAAGTTTGATCCTTTTGATATTGAAAACTGAATTTAAATTAGTATATTATGTTTTAAAAATTGAAATTTGTCATGGTTTTGTTTATCATATGTATTGGTATATGACATTCTAAACTTTATTTTGTTTCTAGTATATATTTATTTATTTATTTTGTATGAGCGTACCCAATTCCGTACCCAACCCCCAAAATATTTTGTCGTACCCACGTACCCGTACCCATACCCAATTCAGCAACCTAGATTTTACCTTCTATAACCATTTGCAACCAATGGGTTTCTTCCCTGGTGGAAGATCTGATAAAACCCACATGTTGTTCTTCAAAAGACTATGATGCTCAAAATCCATAGCCTTTTCCCATTCAGGTTTACCCTTGGCCTCTTAATACTGTTGGGGCTCATAAACACTCTGAATGTTGGCCATAAGAGCAAAGTTTTTTGTGTTCTTTTTGCTCTTGCCTCTAAATGATCTCCTC
This sequence comes from Sequoia sempervirens, assembly GCA_007258455.2. NCBI lineage: Eukaryota > Viridiplantae > Streptophyta > Pinopsida > Cupressales > Cupressaceae > Sequoia > Sequoia sempervirens. The sequence continues at coordinate 233,898,493 of VDFB02047230.1, read as the reverse complement.
TCAACAAGCTCATCATCATGAACATCACAAATGAGGTTCGCCCACCACTTAGGGCGAGGAGGAGATGCATCTTCTTCCAAATCAGGATGAGCATCATCATGACTTGGGCTGCCTAGAATAATACCATCTGGATGCTGATCGAGGTTATCCTGAGGAAAATCTGCTAGTACAAAATCTTGCCTAGGGGATTCCACAATGTCAGAATCATCAGTGTCCCTCCCTGCTGGTAGAGGATCTTGCCTAGGAGATTCCACAATGTCATAATCATCAGAATCCCTCCCTACAGGTGGAGCTACTGAAAGCTTAGCTCCCAAATCCTTGGTCTTCAGAGGTTGATTGTCAAGACTCTTGATGGGAGAAGAAAGCAAAAAAAAGGCCCACCTTCCTCATCAAACACAACATCCCTACTGAATTTCAAACAATCAGTGGCCACATCAATCAATTGATAGGCCTTATGATTGTCACTGTATCCTATTAGCATCAAATTCTGGCTCTTGGATTCCAACTTGGTCCTCTTGGCATCTGGAATCCAAACATACGCAGTCGAACCAAACACTCTAAGATGAGTGATTCTTGGTTTCCTCCTAGACCATGCTTTCTCTGGGGTCATCTTCTTGATGGCTTGTGTGGGAGACCGGTTAAGAAGGTATACTGCAGTATACACTGCCTCAGCCCAAAACTTCTTGGGAACATTCTTATTCTCCAACATACAACGGTCCATTTATGTGATGGTACGATTTCATCGCTTGATAACACCATTCTGCTGTTGGGTATAGGTTGTGGTAAGTTGATGCTTAATACCATGTTTAGCACAAAAGTCAGAGAACTGGTTGGAATAGAATTCACCCCCATTAGCTAACCTAAGAGGTATGATTTGAGTCTTGACATCCAAACTCTTTTTCAACTAATGCCTTAAACTTCTGAAATTCATTAAACACTTGTGACTTTGCCTTGAGAAAATACACCCACATTTTTCTACTAAAATCATCAACAAACAAGAGGAAATACCTGGCACCAGTGACCGATGCAATATTCATTGGCCCACAAACATTTGCATGAACCAGCTGTAGAACCTTGGATGCTCTTCAAGACTGTCCATCTAAAAATGGAATACGATGCTGCTTCCCTGCTCGGCAAGCTCCGCAAACACCATGTGTCTGCTGCTAAATCTCAGGTAAACCTTCTACCAAATTCTCTCGAGCCAATTGAGAGAGGTAGGCAATGTTGAGATGCCCATACCGTTGATGCCAAAGAATGTTGATAGATGAACTCCTCGCAACCAGCGCATGCTCCAGAGAATCTCTAGTACCAAGCAACTGATACAAACCATGATCCTCAAGCCTAATTGAAATAGTTTTTCGAACTCGTTATCAACAATTCGGCACTTGTGTGAACTGAAAATGATGTCCAACTTCGAACTATCGCATAATCTGACTCACTGAGAGCAGATTAAGCTCCATGCTAACACATAGTATACATTGAGAAATATTAAATTTCTCCCACCATATGTGATTTGGATGTTGCCCTTGCCGACAACTGTATACTCTTCGCGACCACCAAAGATGACAGAATCGGAGCAACACATATACTCCGTGAACCAATCTCTCCTGTTTGTAAAATGCCAAGAGGCTCCAAAATCGATGTACCATGCAGATGATTTGACATGATCTGCTGGACATTTTCCCATCAATGCATAAGAGGTAGATGTTTGGTCAGACTGCATAGATGCCATCCCTCCTGTTTTCCAAAAAAAACAAAAAAAGAGGTAAAGTTTGTGAACAACTGGCACTAAACCCTAGACAATCAGTTGGCACAACTCCCACGATTTTTTAAAAAATCGTCTAAAATGAGGCTCATAAACACAAGATTTTGTTTCAAAAAAACCTTCAAAAAAGTTTGAAAAAGCAAAAAAGATTTTTCAAAAAAAATCTTCAAAAAACTCTAAAAAAGCAAAAGAATCCTTCAAAAACTTCTAAAAAAGAAAGATTTTTCAGAAAAAATCTTCAAAAAACTCTAAAAAAGCAATAATTTTTAAGAAAAAATCTTCAAAAAACTGTTCAAGATCGCCTAGATCAGATCATGAACTCAACCAAGAAAAAAATGCAAAAAACCACTTCAAAAATCAGCAATCTCTTGCAAAAGAAATCCTCAAATCTGCTTGAAAACCTTCACAAAACCTTCTGCAACAAACCCTTCGATATTCATTATTTACAAATGTAATGAACAACCCCAAATATATTTTTTTTGTTTTTCCCCTCTTTCCCTGTTTGCACTTTGAGTTTTCTGACTTGCAGATTTGTTTACTTGATAGAGTTTATGCATTGGATTTCATGTGTGTTTTCATATTTTTTGACATAGCATCCAAACATAATGTAAGAACATAAAATACAAGGAAGATATGCCTTGAATAGAATACTTTCAAACTCACAATGGACTGATTTGAATAGCAGAAATATTACAGTCTTGTGAAACAATTACAAACTCAGAAAATAATGTAATCAGACCTGTTAAAGCTCTCAGACAGCAGATTATATATTCTACAAGCAACTCGTTCATCACCAAGAGTTGAGTCCACAAGATCAAAACAGAGCTGGGTTGGGTCGTCCTTTCTTTGGCTCCAAAATAACTGAACAATCACCTACTGTAAGGGCCATCTAGACTAGAGAAAAACCCAGAGAAGGGCGTTGTCCCTCAAGAGGTCGACTTGTCTGGAACAAGTAGCATAACAGTAGCATATAGGGCTCCTCAAAAGCAACGCACAACATTAAGAACCTGACCTATATCCTCCTTGCTCACCAACTATAGAACACACTTAAATCAGGCATCAATGGTGATCAAAGGCAGCCATTACCAGCAATAGGAAATCTGTGTTTACTCACCCACAAGGCCGTCCCCCCTAAAGAAGTTCGATCCTTTCTATAAAATCCAAATCTCACTCAAAAAATGCATTCAAGTACTCTTTAGAATCGCCATGGAAATAGTCTTTCATTGATACAATACCTATTTTGTCATCTCAAGTCATCACTAAGTTATGAGCCCAAACGTGAGTTCAGGTCCAGAAAATAAGTGCCCACAAAAAGATTAGAAACACACCAAAATCACCACCAAACAACACCAAACTGAAAATAAGCAAATCCACACCAAAAATAAACTAAAAATCCTCAGAAAAAACTAGAAAATCTTCATTCTTTTCGGCAAAATGTGATTGCTGATTGAAACCACCATTCACCAACTTGAGCAGGTCTTTCACTACCAAAACTAGTCTTAGATATTGAGGGTTTTCGTCCTCAATCCCGTTCTCAGACCTTCTGGTAACAAACCAGCAGCATCTTTGTAAGTCGTCAAAGCATCCATGAAGAAATGAGCTTGAAAATGAACTTTTAAAAGTTACTTCTCCAAATTAGGGTGACCAAAGCCTTAAACCCTAAAACCCACGCCCTTTTTGAGACTTTTCTTTTGATTTAAAATAAATCTCAAACCAAACATTAGCTTTTAATTTTAATTTTCACATCAACTCCGTGCTTGGGCGTCCACTCCTTAAACAGCATACTAAATCACTTTTGATGCCTTTTAAAACGACTTAAAGTCATTACTCTAGGTGCCATGGTCCTTTTATGTCCCCCTTTTAACCCTCAACAATAAAATATAAAGTTACTTTATCATGGACCACTTTTCGAAGCTTAAATCAAATATTAAAATAATTTGACCTTAGCAACTTTATACCAACAGAATATGTGCTGCTAAGACAAGCCTGACATGGTCCCGCTTACCTTAGATGACTTACTATTTTTATAAAGTACTAAAAATAGTAAGGAGCGCCAAAAAACTCAAGCCGGAGAGAAAATGAGGTGTTCAAAAGGGCTCACTGAGGACTGAAGCACAATACCAGACCCCTTGCTAAAAATAGCACATACTAAAAATAGTAAGTGTATCAGAATCAAACCAATCCGAAAGAGGACATCATAAATGGGGACATTACAACAAAGGAGAGAAAAAACTCCTTATATAAAGAATTACATTATGATGTTTCTGAAAAGAAACAATCATTAACTAAAACAAACTAAAGGAAATAAAGGAAAGATACTAAAAGCTAACTGAAGCAAACTAAGTTAACTAAAAGTAAACTACCGACTAACTAAAAGCTAAGATGACTATTAAATATTACAATAATACTTTAATAGAAGAGTTAGGTTTTCGTCCAATTCCTCCAATATACTCAAGGGTTTTCGTCCTTAGAATATTCACTGAAGTGCAGATCAGAAAAGCAGAGATAATTTGAATGATATGAAAAGCCTCCAAATGATGTTATATAAATATCAATCCCCCTTATTTCTCCAATTAGGATGGCCCCAAAATGGTGCCACATTTCACCCTTTTAATTTTTTTGGTTTTACTTTATTTTAATTCCCCAATCTTGGCGCCAAATTTCTTATTTGAATTTTGCTTTTTATTTTTATTTCAATTTCTCCAATTGAGTGTCAAAACCCCAATCCAATTTACTATATTTTTTCTTTATTTATTTTTAATCATTTTGCCCTCCTTGTAGCTCCCAAAGGGGCCGCCTAGCTCCAAATAAAAAATGAAATATTTTAAGCACCAAAATTCAAAATTAAATGCTATTTAATCTCCTTCCCTAGGGCGCCAAAAATCAGAATAAAATATTATTATTTTTTTCCCTTATTTTCCTAGAATTGCCTGAAAGGGACATTACAAGTTCCCAGTCTTGTGAAATCAAATAAGCCTTGCTTGTGCCCTTTGGAAATTATCTGAGTTGCCTTACCCCGCTTATCCACTCAAACCCTAATTCCTCCAAACTCACAAATCCTCCAAAAAAACTCAACATCTAGCAACAATAGCTAAATTTAACCTTTTTAAGCCTTTCTCCAAGCTAAAGCATAACCGAATCCAAGATAGATGTATTACACCTGACTGAACAATTAAAATTGTTATGCAGCAGTGGGCTTCAGAGTTTTACCTGGTGCTCTTGCCTACTCCACTCTTCACTATTCCATTGTTCCTTAAATCTTCCATTTCACATCTCCACACAGCTCTAGTTAATTGATCCAACAATCATGATGTTTGGTGGAAATTACAATTCAAGCTCCCTTCCTCAGTCCACTCAACTGTAGCATCAACATCCAACGTGATACATATCTCCATTGTGGTGCCTTGTTTGTAGAACTTCTAGATAGAATCAAACTTCAGAATATAAACACTGCTCACCTCTAGAGACAAGTCTATTCTAACCATGCGACTCCAACTCCAACAAGAGAAAAATGGACTTGGTGATTTTTCCTCTTTTTCCCTTGAGAAAAACAAACTCCAAGGTTACTCTATGCCATCACAAACCCTTCGCCTCCAGTATTGTGACTCTAATCAAGACTGGGATCCCGTTACTAGGGTCAAAAGCATTGTGTGTGGGCCTTGCCTCACCTACACAACATGCATAGTACAAGATTATGCTTATGACTTGGCTAAGTTTCATTTCGATATTTATTCACATTATTTCCATCTTTCCAAATGGGTGGAATATCTATATATAGACAACCTAACCCAACCATCATCAGCTGTTTTTTGCACCATTTCTTTCGATGTCTCTACCAGCATTACCATGGTTTGCATTATCAACATTCAAAGGCCATTAGATTTTAGAAAGGCTGTTCTATAATGTCCCCTTTTTGAATAACCCTAAATCTTGCCCTAAAATCACAAGTAGAATGTAGTTAGGGTTATATCTTACCAATTAAATGCATTAAGCAAGATAAATCTTGGTTTAGGTCCTACAATCATGTTAAATAATATTGGAATATAATTCATATGATCAAACATAAATAATAAATGTCTTATCTATTTAAACCATGTAAATACATAACTATTTCAAATAATATAACCCACACAATATCCATAATGCACATTGGAAGTTGGATCATAATGGGACTTGGATGAGGAGCATGATAAGTCCGCCCGAAGCTATCCATACCAAGCCCCAAAGCAGATATACCATCCCTCTTAGCCCTCAAGTGGCAAACACACAGTCATCTAACATAAGGTGGCATACTTGGTGGACCAACTTGTATTTGCATTCCCTACCCTTGCTGCTTTATCCATCCCTCTTATTATTAAAACTCCTCGAATCCATCCCAAGAATCAATCCATGTAGAGATTGGGGAAAGGGCTACCATAGGAGGCCCATAGAAATTCTCTTTCTAAGCCCAAGGGTGAACACTCAGCCCCTAGCCCCAAGTGGCATGTAATGTCCCCTTTTTCATGAGCGTCACTACTTAGAGGATTTAGCCTATTTTTGACCCTCGTAGGCTAAAGAGCATGGTTAGGGGGTCTTCTTCAGGCAGTTACCCAGTCAATTGTTGGCTTCTACTCATGGATTTTTGGAGGTTTCCTATGACTTGTTGATGTTGGATAACATACTGTTTGATAACACACTGTTTGATATCATGGATGTTGGATAACACACTGTTTGATAACATACTGTTTGAAAACATAACGTGTTGGAAAACATAATGTGCTATCCGGATGTTGGAAAACCAATTGTTTGCACTTTATGAAATTATATTCTAATATTATAATAAAGTGCAAATATTAAATTAAAAGGGAAATATATCTTTTATCTCACATTGGCAAGGAAAGTGTTTGACCTCTCACAAGAAAAGTATAAAAGGATCTTAAGGGCTCATTTGTGAAGCATCTAGGAATTGTTATTTGATTTGAAGAACTTGTTTGGTGAAGGAGCCAGCTAGGGTTTCTGCCATTTCCAACCATTGGGAACGAAAACTCTCATTGGTTATGCAATTTTGAGGGTGTGAAATATCATTTGAAGTATTGCAGTAGATTGGAGGAGTTACTTCAGACTTCTCATTGCATTGAATTTTGTGGCCAAGGGCCAAATTTTGCTATGCAGATTGAAGGTTCGATTTGATGGTAATTTGGAGAGCTAGAACCTTCATTGATTTTGCATTAAAAGCTGGAAATTACATCTTGTGTAATCTGATTTTATATCAGACATTATATAGCCATCAATCTCAGCTTAGAGGAGCTACGATTTTGCACATAACTCCTCCTTTTGGCATTGATTTCTTCAAGGGTTGGCAGCGCTTCATCCTAGAGGGAGTTTAGATGAATTTACATGCATTTTGAAAGGAGTTTGTGGCCTATACGACTTATTCAAAGGTCTGATCAAGAGAACAGGGGCAGCACATTGTGAAAGGGCAATTTTGCACTTGGGAAGCTCATAAAATCTCAGAAAATTCTGATTGTGTCTTCCACAGTTTGCCACTTCAATTCCAACATCATATTCCAGGTTCTTTAGTATTTTCTGCATACTTTGCATTGACATTAAGTCTGAATACAAGTTGCAGTCAGTTAGGTTTTGATATATTTAGTTTGCTGTGAGTAGCTGTCATCTTGAAGAGCATAGTAATGATTCATATCAGAACTGTAATTAGATGTATCACATTCTATATCATTTCATAGTTGCATTATAAGTCAATAGCTGCTGCTATAGGAGATCATTTACATTGTAATCAGACTTTGGTATTGTGATTGGACATTGTAAGCCAAGAGTCTTGGCCTTATATCAGCATTGTAATCAGTCTATATTGCAGTCAAATAAAGGGAGGCATAGGGTTGCATTCAGCTCTTAAGTTATTGCTTAAATTATTACTTTGCATGACAACTATTTGTCAAAATGCCATACTGCTGTAGGTGATCATTTCTCATGTTTAGATCATATATATGCATTGAAAAATACCAAAATAATTGCACATTCATTCTAGGACATTGTTTAGACAATTTAGAGTCATTTTGCAAACATTCTTATTGGTGATAAGTGAAGGAAAGTGCCATTAAAGCAAACTGAAATGTTATATCAGTCATATATCCCTTGTATGCAAAGTGTTTGACGAAATTCCCAGGGCCAAAAACAGAAGTTTTTCAATCAGAATTTGCAAGGGATATTACATGGAAGACACACAGTCATCCATCATGGAGTGGCGTACTTAGAAAGAAGTCTAGTTTCTGCTCACAAAACTGGTATTTTTCCCATTCCTCCTCATGGTTGCTTGATGAGAAAAACAAACACAAAATATATCAATAATATATAATCATTACATACAATAATCATGATAAAGCATACCACAATATCTATTAACACATAAGATGGTTATATTCACAGCAGCAATCGTAATAACTACTGATTCTGCCCTTGAGTGCAAATAATTAACTCAGATCTGCTTGACTGCCTGGTTCTTTCTAATATTCTGAATATATTGGTTGCCTGAATGAAATATCTTTCTGAAACTGATCGATCTGTTTTAACATACATAAAATATTGCATAAAAAGAACAAATTATTATTGCATAATCATATAATATATGTGTGTGTGTGTGTGTGTGTGTGTGTGTGTGTTTACATTCAACTTACTTCCCTTATTGATTTATCATTTATCTTCATTTATCTCTCATTGAACTATCTTCTTCTTCATACATACTTCTTGATATCAATCCCTTATTATATTTAGTGGCTGCTGCATTTCTGAGTGCAGATTATTATTTATTTCTGATTGCTTCCATATCAGACTTTTATTAATTTCATTCCATTATATTCATTCTCCTTCCTTCTTTCCCATCTCCTGCTTTTCCAGATTTCTGATTGATTTCCATTGATGCCTGAATGTAAATATATTTCTGCAGATATTTATTCCTGACCTCCTCTATTTCATATTTATTCTCCATTCATTGGTCCCTCTCTCCACTCATTTGTTTCCCTTTTTATACCTTCCATGGTGAGGGGAGTCACATCTGTTTATTTAACAAGAGACACATCCCTTTATTCCATTGCATTCCTTACAAGGGATGCACCTCTTTATTGATTGCTGCCTTTGACTAATTATCATTTCTGCCTTTTTAAATATGATCTTTTGCTTGCCTTACATTGATCTCTGCCCATAGTGGAGAGAATTCGAATCGCAGCCTTTGTGAATCACTGCCTCCTTTTGATCATTCCAATCGCTGCTTTTTAGAAAAATGTATTTGTTGCTGTTTATTAACAATAACTTCCTTGTCCACACCATTTTATATATTATTTTATATTTACATTAATATACTATATGTTTTCCTATTTTACTACTATATATTGGATTTATTGTTAATATATTTATTTTATATTAGTTTTATATATAATATTTATAGGATTATATTATAATGATTATAATTATAATAATATTTAAATTGTTTATATTCATATTTTTAATATTTATATTGTTATTTCAACGCTTGGTATTTTTGATCCTTTAGTGTGGCAATTTGATCATGGCCGAGGCATGACATGTTCACAAGTTCAATAAGATATATTTCAATGCTCTTTCCATTCAATTATGAACTGCTACAATTGCTAGGTCATGAACAATTCCTATCATGATGTTTCCATTCTAAGGACCTGGATGGACACTTAGATTATTGTTCACTGATCCATTATGGATCAATCATAGTATCTAGTTGCAGGTTCTTGAAAAGTCATCAAACACATAATATGAATGTGGATTCGTACTTGTGTCAAAGAATCAAGTGTAAAAATATCCATATTCGGCCCCACATATAAACCATGCCATGACTCTAGTGTGAGCTAAAGTAGGATGATACCACTAAAAAGTAAAAATGCAAACCTGTAAACCATAGAAACAGATCTTTAAAATATCATGATATATTCCAATACATCTTTTCTCAGCAGGGTCCCTGACATTCTCTTGAAAATATCACAAAAAGTTTTTCAAAATACCTTTGGCTGCAACTTTGACCAAAATTTTCACCAATATATTGCAATATTACTAGCAGTATATCAACAGATATATTACAATATGAATAAATTAGTATCATTTATATATAAATGTCAAATGAGTGATCTTTTTATCATTCTTCTCTTGAACTTTTATAAATGGGTTATAAACCTTGAACAGTGTAAGTAGCTGTTAAAATTTCCAGCTGCTATAATTGAATGGCAGTTAGATCTGTTACCAAGCGATAAAAGCAATTTTTACTGTTGTTATTTCAAAAATGAACGTAGTTATCTACAGCTGTGAAGACTTTGGTATAATCCGATTTGAAAACCTTGCAAATAGGGAGCATGACTATTGTTATTGTTATTAGCGATTATCACTGCTGCCTTTGATAACAGAAAATGCTGTTGTCATTATTTATAATTTGTGAGAATTGTCAGTACTAGACAAAACTGTCACCCGATCATGCTATCCTTTGATTTGTCATTATTATTGCATCACAGATGTTAGTGTTTGGTGGAAGAGCCTGCTAGCTCACTACCAAACCCCTCGCCTTTTTTTGTAGTTCATTTGTACTTTTAGTTTTTTAGAGAAATCTTGTAGACAGAAGAGAAGGGGCGCATCATATAAAAGCTCACAAAATGAAAACTTGAGCAAATTTAATCAAACTGGAATTGTAGAAGGTGTTTATTATCATCAACAATGGATTTAAAACATACAAACATACCCGAAAGCCTCCAGATTTTTTAAATAAGAAATCCGACCAGCATGGTGAAGAACCGACAAAAACTGGAGTAGAGAGTTACAGACTTCAAAGTTTATTCTGAAACTGAAGCCAGAGAGTAACATAGGTAGGGCGCCCAAGTTCATGAAGAGAGATCCTCCAAAAGAAGACGTTTCTCCAAAAAGCCAAAATAAACTTCCTTGCAAGTGCCACACCCTTTCAAACAAAAAGCACCAAAAACCATCTCTGAAGGTGTGCCCAAACAGCCATGAAGTCTGCCATGGTGAAGGAAGAACAGCAACTAATAAACCCTCTGCTTTTGATGAAGAACACTACAAAAAATCTGTTGAAGCACTGCAGAACTTCTGAAATGAAGCTCTCTCAATCTGCACTAATTCAGCTGATCTTTCACAACTTCACAAGTGCTCACACTGAAGAGATTTCGTTCTCCAATGGTGGATTTGCTGCAAACCTGGTCACAGGCTGAAAGCAAGGGAAAAAACCTCCAAGGCAAAGTTGAAATATTCAAAAAGATGAGTTTCTCATTGCCCAAATCCCTTATAAAGCAAAAGAGGAGAAACCCTAAGAAGGTCGTACATTTTAGGGCTTTATCTCATTTAAATTTATGAAACTAAACTTAAATCACTTTCTATAGTTTCCCTTTTGATTTTTGGCGCCTCCTTTAAGTGAATAAAGATATAACATTAAAATATTCACTTTAGACTTAATTTAAGTGAAATAAGAATTATAAAGTCAATTTAACTTTATAAAAAGACTTTAAGTTAAAAATTAACTTAAATCACTTAAGTAAGCCTATCTCCCTCAATTCTCAACAGAATTCAATGCCGTCAGAAGCAAAGAAACTCCCGTACTGCCAAGGCCTGCAATGAGCCTATCCAC
>VDFB02047230.1:233862613-233886982 GCA_007258455.2 Sequoia sempervirens | reverse complement strand
CTCAAATTGTTTGAAGACACCAAAAATTTACGCATCCTAGTTGGCTTGTTTTTACTTTGAACACCAATGTGTCAAAAATATTAAATTTATTAAATGATCACTAAAAATAATGCATTAAATCAATCAAAATTAAAAGGTATAAAAACAAAGATGGCCTTCTAAAATAATACATAGAGCATCTTCTTCTGCACATGACCTTCATGCTCTAGCATTTGTAAACACTCCCTAGTGGGTGACCTTGTTAAACAAACATTAGTCTAATATTATACTTAGATACGTAGAATTTTTTTCAAGTCATGTACTGAGCAAGGTGAGAAAAATTAAGTGGTGCATAACAATCAATTGTCACATCCCATCATTGAATTTACTTATACTAATACTTAAAAATTTCCTCTTTAAAATTATGTGTAAGGATACCTAAATAATATCATCATTTAAAAAAATAATTTATACCATTCTTAATTATGAAAACACAAAACTATAAAATTAAATAATATAATATTATTAATTAAATAATTTTAAACTAATATTTTTACAAATTATATCTTATCAAACTCATTTTCTATCTTTTTCTCACCAAAGTAGATAGCTACTTTTAACAACTAGAACTTAATAAGATGCATGATAAAATCAAACTTTTCCAAATCTTTCCAAGAAACTTTAGAGTTCTAGGGGGAATTCAAAGAGCTTTCATGGTCTAGAGTGTTATTTTAATAATTCAACTTTTATTTTAATTAAAATATTTATATGATTCATCTTTATTCACATGGGTGTCAAACTCCTCTTTACATGATATGTGAAATAAGATTTCTCAAGTACCTAAATGAGAACTTGGTTTAGTATATTTGTGTTTCAAATTTATTGTATTCCTCGATCAACCTTTCTAGTGTTTAGTAATACTTCAAGAATATCAACTTCGTTTATATGGGGTCTTTGAGTGTCATTATTAGCTCATTCATTACATAAATATTTTTAAATTTAGTTTATTTTAGATTTAATTGTATGTATTATGAAAGTTTAAAAGAATACAAAGAAAGATTTTGAAATAATATATTTTTTAATATCAATTAAGAAAAATAATAAGCACTTGTTGATAATAAATGGATATAATATAAATGTTGAAATAAATATTATCTAGTATTTTTAATTTCATTTTTAAAATATTCTAATGATAATATTTATTTCATAGTAGAGTTAATTTTATCCATATTCTTAAATAAGAAATGTAAAAAATAAAATATTTTTTCAAATAGATTTAACATAAAATAATTCTTAAATAAATGAACATATATCTAATTCTAGTTAAATTATTTATTTTAAAATTTTCATATTTACTTAAAAAAATTATTTTGTTTTAATTTGAAACTATTTAATATTTTTATAAAAATAAAGACGCAAGATATATATATATATATATATATATATATATATAGGATGAAAATACAAAATTTGTTTGTGATTGCCACTTGAGACTAGCAATGCATTTTAGATGCTTATACATTCAATAACCATATGTGAAATATAGTTCCCTAAGCCCATTAGTACCACTGCTTTACATGTAATTACAAAATTAAAGCTACCCATCCCTTGAAAAAGGCCTTATGTTGAACATATAGGCCAAAGATAAAATGAATCCTTTTCCTCCCACAAACGAATCCCCAAGAAACTTCTTAGCTTACTCTTAAGTAAATAAAATGGTGTAAAAATTAAAACACATGACAGAATTGAAGAAAATGAAACTATAAAATATTTTTTAAGTGAATAAAAAAGAAAATAATTTTTATATAAGTTTAGTTTTTTTTTAAATGTGTTGGTTGTGTTTTGATTTTTACGTCATGACATGACACTTTATATCTTGTTGTCGCTATAGAATACATTTTGACATAATTACTAAAAATCCTATAACATATATACAAATGTAAAAATGAAAATCCAACATAATTTTTTAATTATAAATAAATAAATATTACTTTACATTTAGATGTTATTTTCTTAGTATGTATATAAATTTAAATTTTTTAGATTATTAATTGTATCACTTGCAAATTTATAATTATATTAAACAAATATTACATTAGAAAATCTAGTAGTAATTAGTATAGATATTTTATCAACATCTACTCAAAAATGTCAATCAATCCACTATATTCACATCAATTTTGAAAAGCTATTTAAAAAAAAAAAAAAAAACTCTTCAAGATCAAAACAAATCAATCTGAAACTGTACCAAAGCTTGTCTTGATGTAATTTACTGCTTCTTCTCTAGCTTACTTCATAATTCAACATTTATAAGAATTTATGGTTTTATTATCAACTATACTTGAAATAATTTATTAGGATGTCACTCCACTAACATTTGGATATAAGATATAATAAATATTTATTCTAAAGAAGACATTCAAAATCTAGACTATTTAATAACTGTTATAAAGAATAAACTCAACTTCAATTATGCTAATCAAAATTGTATTGAGATAAAAAAATCAAGATTAATTCTTAGAACTATAATCTTCACTAACTTCATTTAATTCGTTTATATACTAAACAACAAATTCTATTATTACAGTACTATAAAAGTACTAATCAGCATGTGACATTTTCTTTCATACTAATCTCAGTGTAATAATAAATTTAGTATGATTTGATTGTGTGGTGTGTTTAACAAGGTGGCCCCCTCGGGAAAGTTTGAAAACAGTCCGAAGATGCTCCTTATTATGAATGTAAGTTCGACTTTATCGATTGTGGAGAGAAATCCTTTGTACCTATTCATCAGATGGAGGAAATATCTGCCAGATCAAAAATGGACATGCACTCCGAGCACTCTGGATTGAATCTGCAGCTTTCACGTTGCGCAACATTCTTTGTTAATTTGCCAGGTACATAGAGCCTGTAACTGTGCCAGTTGATAATTACATTTAGGGCACGTTTGAAAGTGTACCTTCTGAAATGTATGGCGGAGAATACAAGTGATGAGCCTCTGTACCTGAAACAGAGCCTGATATATGTCTGTTGTGATTTAAATCTAAGGCTCTTTCCTGTGTGTACCTTTTGATTTTGATTGATGCAATACCGTTATATTTATGATTCACAGAAAAAATTTAATAGATTTGACATATGAGATATGGATAATTCACCATTTTTTTTTTATATTGAAAGTATAATTCACCATTCATTCATTAAAATGTTTTCAGGGTGCAATAAAAATGGATAAGATTCGGTTTGGACAAATCGTGTAAGATGGATATCCTCAAATGATCGGGATTGGACAGTTTTACTGAAATGGATATCTTCTTATCCTGAAATTTAACATTGAGATTTCGAATACACAAATAATTTTAATTCGTATAACCTTTTCCAACAAATTTTAAACTACTTATATTTTTGAACTTAAAGAATGTCTAAATCTAAACACACATTGATTATCTTATGAACTAAAAGAAAATCATATATACTTAAAAATTTATATATGTAAACAAGATAAATTTACGCATCAGACCGGGCATACTGTTTGTACGCGACGATGCGACGGAGCGATAGAAAAATAATTTAATAATGTGTCTTGCAACCTTATCCCCTTCCAAGAATCGGTATATGCTTTTACATTTTCCACGTGCTACAAGATTGGGTGGGGTTATTGGTGATTAATTAAGTTGATAAACAATCCTTCAAGTGGAAAATCGTGGGCATTCCGTGCTATAAATAGGAGTGAGAGCCGAGCGTTTCAAAACACACAAGAAGCTGTTTTCGATTTCTATTAGTTAGTTTTCGATGGCTTTCTATAATTCTGTTTTCTTTGTCCTCGTGTTGATTTCCAACCTTACAAAACCATGCCTTCTGTGCATATATCTGGTTGAAACATACTCTGTTCTGTTCTTCCTCTCGCCTTCATTAATATTTGTCTTCTCAGCATTAGGACAATATTTTCTGTTTTTTCCATAGTAATTATCTGTTGATAGGTATTAATTGGTTTTAGATACTCTTGTACAGCTCGAATGTTCCATGTGGGAAATGTTGAAGGGCGCAGGACTATTGTAGTGGTGAGCGGAAGTGGATCGGTAAATATTAATAAGTATTTGTGTCATTTTGTCTTTGCTGTGAAGATTAGATTAGTGATAGTGAAAGTGTGATTATGGGCCAGGTGAACGCAGCACAGACGATACAGCTGCTGCGATACAGCTGCTGCTCACTCACTTTCGTGTGAAGGCCGTAATTCACTACGGAAGAGCTGCCAGCGCAAACCCTAATTATCTGAGCATTGGCGACGTTGCTATTCCCAGTCAATTTGCCCACACTGCCGTCTGGTACTGGGAGGTACTTACATACTTACCCTACATTCTTCTTTTCTCATTATTTTTGCCCCTTCCTTTGCATTTTCCTTTCTATAAGAACTAACTAGATTTATGATCTGAGATGATATCAGAAATTTGGCGGAGACGACGGCAGCTACACTCGTGAGATTGCGAACCTTACATTTTCGAATTACAATGTTAAGGAAAATGTTGCCAATAAACTTCAGAGCATATATTTTCAGCCAGAAACAGTTTATTCAGTGAAAGGAAAGCCGGAAGAGGGAAGAGCCAGATTTTGGTTTAATGCGAATGCCCATTTGTTGGCCATGGCAGAGAAGAGTGAGGTATCACCACGTAACCCGTTCTGCTTTAGAAAGCAAATGCCTATTTTGTACTACTTAAATCCAGTACCTATGATAATTTTAATGACATTGTAAGTCGAGTTGAATGCAATTGCAGGATGTAGAACTAGTCCAATGCTTGCACAAATCCGGTCTATGCCTGCAAAAACAGCCAAAGATTAAGAGGGTTGACAAGGGAAGCAGTGCTGACTTCTATGTGAATAACGTGGATTTCAGAAACTTCGTCCACACCCAGTTAGATGTCACCTCCCTTGACACTGAAAGCGCAGCAATTGCGATGGTAGGATTACGAGAGCTTTCGATAGATAATCATTACAAACTGAGATTTTCCCTGATTTTAATCAAGTGTGGTCTTGTGCAGGTGTGCGAGAGCGAGAACAAGGCATTCCTTGCAATGAGATCGATAACTGATTATGCAGGAGGGTCTTCTGAAGGAAATGACGTAACTGTGATCCAGCAGTTGTGGGAATCCCATGCTCGCACTTCCATTCAAGCACTTTTCAAGAAATTTGCACCTGAGGTTTCTAACCTCCTCTCCGTTACTGGTGGGAAGATCTGGTGAATGAAATAGGAGTATATATAGTAATATCCTATATGCATATGTTCAGTCGCAGTGGCTGCTAGATCTGTGTATTTATGTGTCGTAAGCTGCTTCTTTAGCTTCAGAATTCAACCTTCTACTATGCATATGTGTACTCTCGGCGGCCTTTTGGTCTAAATAATCGGACTTTGGTATAATAAAACAAATCTGTGAAATCTAGGTCGATCAGATTTTGTCTGTTATAATCTTTAAATAGTGCATTACAATGATTAATTTAGCTGATAGGCTATATATAGTGTGAGATTGCTGCCGTGAATTTGTCTCATATCGGGAAGTTGTCTCACGCCGGAAGTTGTCATGCTGGGAAGTTTTCTCCGGGAATCGTCAATGCGGGAATCTGACTGCCGGCGGGTTAAAAAGAAATTATGTTTGTTATCAGCAGGTTTTTACTTTTCGTTGGCGCGCCTGTGTATACACACTCCAAGCGCCCTGAGGCCACTACGCAGCTGCTTGCCGACCACCTCGGAGCTGCTTTGTCATAGGCAAGGTTTCCTATAAGCCTGCTTCAGATCGACTCACCGACTCACCGTTCATTTTCTGGTTTGCTAGGGTTTCGTCCTCTACCGAGAGATCTAATTCTCCTTTGCTAGGGTTCTGTAAGCAGCAAGAGGCGATTTCTGCAGAATCTCAACTTATTCTCCACACAAGGTATGCAATTTTGTATTAGCTTGTATGTATTTGTAATGTTCTTCTTCCACTCTTAGTTTACGAGTTTTGAACATTTGGGATTGCATTTGAATAGAGAGTTCTTCTGTGGCAGTTTGTTATCTTCCTGCTATTGTAGTTGTAACAATACTACATTTTCTTCAACTTCAATTCAACTGAATTTATTTAATTTCAACCTTGAAATGCGGTGATCCCACAAAGCTGGTTTACAATTTTTAGGAGGAACTAATTTTTGCTGAAATCACATATTTTTAGAAAATATAATGATTTAAGACTTAAAAGGTTTCATTCACAGAATTCCAATTGAATATGGCGTGATCAAACTACCTTAAATCAAACCCCCTTGGATATAACCCCTCTATTTTTAAACCATACCTATAACAGAGTCTCCTTTACACCTATAAAAATGTTGATAAAAAACCACTTTTGATTTACCTTTTGGGGGATCAAATGAATTCATTTAATTTAATTTTTTTGCAAGTATTTATTCCTTATTATAAGCTTCCCAAAAAGTATAATTTTAAATAAATTTAATTTTATTATTATATTTATTTTTTATTTCTCGTGAATGTAGGTTTTTCACTGAAAATAAAGCTCTATGTTCTACACATGTGGAAAAATAGAAGATTATTAAAAAAAAAAATTAAAAATATTAGTGCACCAGATATTGAAGTCCTTGATCCAACAAAGAAAAAAAAATTGAATTTCGATACATACAAAAAAAATTTACGCGTTATACGGTTGCGCTATGTCTGAATTATAATTGGCTTGAATTTGAAACTTGATTAAAGAAAAAATATTCAATAAAAAACTATCTAACCAAGTGGAAGCACTAGATATCAGAGTTACAAATCTAAATTCAAAATAATTATAATTTTATCCTTTATGGAATAAAAGTTATGCGTTATACGGTGAGTGTCACTTTTTAAAAATCTTGTTTTCTGAAAAAAACTAGTTTTCGAGGGAGATGGAAAAAGAAGTGCAATATGATTCCAAATTTTTTGAAAAAAATATATTTAGAATCTATAGACAAAATTTTGTGAAATTCTAGTTTGCATCATCTTCAAATTCCTCATGGTTTAGCCGCTATAGGTGCCCGAAAGTCAAGATTTAGTTAAAAAAAATTATTTCAGTGTCCAGTTTGGCCAAAAATTGTAAACCACTATTGTGGGATCACCGAATGCTGAGGATTTCCAAGGAAACCTACAAGAATACATTTGGTTATCTCTTACCATTTGGGCTCTGAGAATGAGTGCAATAAAACTTTGGATAAGTGGCCATGCACTATCGTTTAACTGTCAGGTTACAAGCTCAGCTAAGTATCATATTTCTGTATACAATTACGATTTTTTTTAATTCTATCTTTATTAGGCATTTTTAGAAGTATTAGCTGGATCTATCTTATTTGTTTTGTTCTACTTTATCTATTATGATTGCAAGAGGGAAGCTGCAATATTTTCTTTAGCTAGTTTTGTCTGAGAGAACACTTTGCATAGACATGGTTCCACATGATCCTATATCTTGTGAAACCAAAAGCGCAATGACATGGCTGCCATTAGACATAAAAGAAAGCTTAAATGTCTCATCTAACTAACTTCCCCCACATTGGCTGCCTAAATTTCTTATGAGAAAACCTCACAGGTAAAATGACTTTGCATTGACTGTTGGCGTATTTTTGTGTGATCTTATCCTACTCTGTCCCCACCATCTAAAAGTCACAGTTGTATTTTCCTTTGTTTATACCCTCATTCAAAGCCCCAATTCACGCACAGGCTGGAAGGATGCTTCCAAAGGCTAAGAAGTTGGGCACTTAAAAGTTTTTAAGGCCTTTACAGAAAACCCATTTTGAACATGTCCTGTAAATCACAGTTTTCCATGATATCACATTTCTTTGAGAACCTTTTTTTAACTACTCCAATTCCATTGTGCTTTTGTCCTGCAGTCTATAGAATTACAATAAATTGCCAGTATGGACGTACATACACTGGGAACCATAATCTCAATAAACTTGTTGGCTATCCCATGGTTGTTGGCCCTTGTGAGCAGTTGCAGATATGCAATGGCAAAGTCATAATAAAAAAAGTTGTGTCATCAAGTATGTTAATGATCAGTTCATTGTATAATCTCATTAAAAAAAAATTTAGCTACTTTGTAGCCAGAGTGAAGCAGTATTGCAACTTGCAAATTACAGGAACAAGTGAAGTTCATCTTGGAAGATAGCCATGCCCTCCTAATGAAGAGCAATTTTCTGTATTAAAGAATGGGGTTTATGCATGGTGTATGGTTAAATGTAAATAAAACAAAACCATGTAAACTCTGTGACCTGAACAACATGACTTACATTGACTGCCAGTCAAATTATTTTGTTTCCTTCTGAGTTATAATCATAAAAGGTCCTCGCAGAATAATACAAATTAGCCTCGCCAATTTGACAATACCTATAAATAGATAAATTTAAAAATTCAGTGGGTTGTACATAAATGATAAGCAACAATCTCTCTTTTAAAAGGAAATAAATAAGGTTTGCTTATCCCAGTCCAGTCATTCATCATATTAAAGGGAGTGTCCATAGGCTGGTGTTTCTTTAGGTTTCAGGACGGGGAAAAAATTTCCAAATTTTGGGAACAACAGGGGATGGCTATTAAAATGACGATAAAATCTAATGTTTTAATTTTTAAACCAGAAATAATTTTAAGACAGACTTAAATAAGCTAAAATTTTTAAAAGTGAATATGAAGTGTTGAATTTGTTGTTAACTCTTATATCTCATTCAATCAAGTAAATGCAGATTTCTTGGTATTTTCATTCTTATTAGCAGATATACAAAGCATGAAAGAGATACAATGCAAACGACAGGAAGAAACAAAATGATTAATGAAACAACTATTCATGATTCATACATAATTACCTAAATTTTTGTTGTGTATTTGAGCATGGTAGTGCATTCATGCTCTAAATGCTTCTTTGCATGGGAGTATTATGTCAGGGATTCCTGATCCACTCATTTGAGATCAGATTAGGTATTGATATATGTTTTTTTCTATTTAGTAAGTAAGATGCTTACACATAGATAGGGCTATTTGTAATGGACAATGTTTGCCTTGCTGTGCAGTAAGATTTTCATAAAATACGGCTTCTCTGTACTTTAGAGATCAAACAAAACCATGGGTGCATAATGTGACTCTCTTGGGGATGCAATTGAATATCAGTAATTACATGTCTATTTGGCATACTTTCTTTTCTCTTCCAATTGCTGTTGCAAACCCTTCTAGTAGCTGAAAGCTTGAACCAGAATATTCTTTGTGGTATTTATTAAAAAAAATTATGTTGAATTAAATGGAAATAATTGGTGCTCTCCTCTCAACCTCTTGCCAAGATTAATATACTATAATGAAGCCATCCACTAAAATGCTATAGAAAATCTCGGGGAGAAATCTAGCATTAATGACTTTGCAAAAGCAGCTTTTCAAAGTGAATATTCACATTAAAGATATAGATGATATTAGTATTAGCTACCATAGCTAAAGTTGATATTCACAGCCTTCAGTTTGACTTCTCCTAAACTCCATATGATTCAGTTGGAAGTGAAACATGGTGTAAAATCTTTTGAAAAAGAAGAACAACTTGGAATAGCAAAATTGGTGTCCCTGTTAACAACATGAGCATGAATGAGCATGGACAAATACAGGTAAAAAAATTTGACCTAGGAGCCTATGAAAGATTAGCCATCTATATCTGGCTACAAGTACCCAAGTCCAAAGGTAGGCATGTTTAACATTTTACTTTAAAGGGCCTCAACACGAATTCTGAAATGGATAGACGTCTGATTCATAATGAGGGACATACGCATAAATTACTAGGAAAATGAATGCAAGATAAAAATTTCTAGCAAGAGTTGAAGCATCTTAATCTAAAATATACAGAACAATGTTATACTTGAAAAAATGATGTTGGTTCTAAAACTATAGAGGATTTTCAAATTTTAACTGGTTTACTTCAGTCAAATCTCTGCCGATATATCAATCTGTTGGTTGTTGTGAGTTGATTCTACCATTTATCTCTTGGTTGCCCTTTGGATATTGTCTACTGGAAAAATAGGTTGCATACTAGACCGTCCATACTATGTGGGGTTGAAGCATACAGCTGTTATTTCCAAAAAATACGATCTAGAACAAAACAAATAGCAAATTGCAGAGTTCTATAGAATGCAGGAAGATGTGCAATATAAAATTGATATTCCACACCAAAATTTGGAATGTAAATATTGAAGTAGAAATTTATTGTGTACAAGTAGAGAATGCAAGAAAATGTGCTATATAAAATTGATATTCCACACCAAAATTTGGAATGATATTTGTTCATCTATTCCTATATTCAATGATTTGATTTTCCTACTATCTCCCATAATGTTTTATTCAACTATGTGAGTTCCTTACTCTCTCCTGTAACATTTTCTCCTTTTGAAATAAAAATGAGCAAATTTCTTGTACTTTGTAATGAGGAAAATACAGAGTGCAAGCAACTTTATATTCTGTCATGGCCTCTTATATTTAACAATGTGCCACATTAACATTTTCTCCTTTTGAAAGATAAATGATGCAAGCAACTTTATATTCTATGATAGCCTCTTTAGTTTAACAATGCGCCACATTTTTGTTGTGCCATTCATGTTTGTTTGTTTGTAAATCAACATTTGAATCATTTGAAGTGTCCTTTTTTTTTGTAGCTCTTTTATGTTATAATGCATGTAGTAGGATGCCCTTACTCTGACATTGCTTTGAAACCTTACTCTGACATTGCTGTGAAACCTGTATTCCTGATATAATGTATGTAGCAAATAGTGCAAGTATCCATATTACCATATTAATAGAACCAAATTGCCACTAGGATGCACTTATTCCATTAATAATTTTAGATGCTATATGTTTGCATGCATTTTTACCATCCTTTATTTTGATATTTTGAAGGTTTTGTTGTAAAGGTATGCAAGGTCAATCTTGAAAATATGAAACTGATAGAACTGCAAACTGGATAGGTTTCTTTTGTTCAGGGTATGCAACATAAAGTAGGAAGAATATATTGCTTATGTTGATGATGCAATAACATTCCAAAGATCTCAACATTTAGGTTTCAATCATGTTATTATGGCTGTAGTTAGTGTAAAATGGCTTTGTAGTGTTTTGATTAGTTATGGAGTTGAATATTTTGTTAGTTTGTTTACTTCAAGTTAGTTGTTCATGTTTACTTGTAGCAGTTTCCAATGACTTTGTTGTAATTGACAACCATTGGTTTCCTCTATATTGAATAATCATAGATAGCGAAAGTTTCTAATTTTCGCTTATGGTCAAATGCATATGCTTACAGTATCTATGTGAATTAGTTTCGTTAGAAAACAAACATATGCTTATGGTATATATGTGAAATGGTTTCCATACGATTCAACCAAATTATAAAAACTATCGGCATATTCCTTGCAGCTCCCCCGACTGCAAGTGCTAGTATATATACGTATGGCCACAAGGTAAAACATATTATTAAAAGAGAATCTACAATTAAATACATATATTGGTAAAAGATAAAACATAGTAGTAAGAGAGAATCCACATTCAAATAATATAGGATAAAAAGATAACATTCATCTAACAAATATATCAATTCATATATCAAAGAAGTCACACTCTTTAAGGCTTTCGCCTAAAATATATTAGGCTCAGTCATTACTATTATTAAGAAAGTTGTAGATTGGTCAGCTCTCTTGGTTATTTATTTTTAAATTGTAATCATTTCAATGGTCATATAATCCATGATAATTTTGGTTTAAAATTTAAAGATATTAAATAATATTAGAAAAAAATTTAAAATTGTTGATAAATTATTTCAAATAAAATATTGTTATTTATTAATGGCATAGGATGTGATTGTGATTTCTTAATGGGAGATTATTTATTCCATGTTCAATATTTGTTTTCCCTCTTTCAAATGTTTTAAGTTGATTGAGATGGAAATAGTTATAAAATCAACTCGTAGAAAACAAGAGTTCACATTTCTCCTCTAAAAATAGAAACTTAATAGTGCCCTCTTTCAAAATGTTTAAGTTGATTGAGGTGGAAATAATTATAGAGGCAATCCTTAGAAAAAAAGGGTTCTCATTTCTCCTCTAAAACAAAAATCTTAATAGTCTCTTCAACTCAAAATCTATTTATGGTCATCTCTATTAAATCCTTATGAAAACAATCAACATAATTGGACTTACAAATATACAAATACAAATAATAGATACCCACAACTAAACATACTTAAACAATTCATCTCAAAATTACAAAAAATTGCATGCAACAAAAAGATTCCACTAAAAGAAAGCTTGCAATGTGTTATAATATTTGCATACATTAACCAAACTCTTATATCAAGTCAACAAATCCAACTAGAGAAAACTAGTACATTGAGGCATTCAATTTCAATTTTCTCTTGTTTGGAAAATAAGAACCAACCAAAACACATAATTCTTTCATATATTCACAATATTGCAGTTTAGAGTCAATTTCTTGTATGTAAGAAACAAGTGAAACATCACGATAAATTTGCATTGATACCATGTAAAAAATACTATAAATTCATATGGAAGATCAATGGTTATACTACTGGATAAATTTATGGTATTTATACTTTAGGGTATAGATGGTCATGGAAAATTATTTTTTATAAATGTAATAAATGACTTCAATTATAATTCACATTCCTCTAGAAGCATGGGACCCATCAATACCTTATGTAAATATCACCTCAAGCCATGTCTAAGCCACAATCTACAATACATGTATCTAAGCTAAGATGTTGGTGAGTACTCTACACATGGCTAGATTGTACCTCCAACAATTATTTATAACTCTATAAGTCACCATTTTTCTTGATCTTATTACAAAGAGCACAAGGATTGTACCAAAAAAAATTACTTTTCCATCTTTGATATCAAATTATAAATCCTAAAAATAGGTTTTCTAGGGCATATATAGAGCTATAGTTGTAGATACCATCCACCACTTTTAAAGCCAAGAGTGCCCCTTTAAATATATGTAGGTTGCAACCATGCCACAATGACTCCAAAAACATATTAGGGCTACAAAGAATATCAGTTATGTACAAAATACACACCAACTTACAATAATGCTACCATGAAAGAGCAAAACCATCATTAATACAAGATGAGTAGCTAGTAAAGGGTGAGTGGAAATAAGTAGTCAACTCAAAAATAGAATAAAGTACCAACATTAAAGTATGAGGGTAAGGTCATTTAAACTTAGGTACCACATGGGACATGAATATAGACATGGTAAAATAATAGGGCTTAAGGCATCAAGGTTAATAAAATCCATAATGGATATATGTACACCAAAATGGAAAATAAGAAATAGTTCCAACACTCTCCATGTGATGGTAGCATCTCTAGATGATATCTTCCTCTGCTAGTATTTCTTGCCATCACTCCCCTCATTTAAGGTGCTTGTACACCAAGATGAGTTTAGTTAACCTCCACCATTTTATTGCACTATCATAGGCTCAAGATGTGCCACTATCACTCCTTTGGGTTTTGTAAATGTTATATGCTCAAAATTTTAACACTTAAGTAAGGTCCTTGACATAAAAAAAAATCTTTGACACATTATTGTGTATCATGATACATGTGGGTTAATAGGCATGCAATATGAGTATATGATCTCACACTCCTCCATATGTCAAATATAATTCATGATCCTTTTATGATAGAAATCCCTTCTATCCCCTAATTTTTTATACTTCATGTCATATGTAAGGCCTCTTATCAAGTGTAGAGATATGTAGGCATCTAAATACAACCACTCTACTAGGGAACTTAGGATAGTTGTGTGAAAAACCATATCAAGAAGATCAAACACATATCCCAATTTCACCTTGTGTAGCTCCTATTGATCTTCATCCTTTCTAAGTAGTCCCCTCAATGCCTATAGCACCATATTTTGGCATCTCTCTCGAATACTAAGAAAATATTTCCCCAAAAGAAAATTAAATGCACATTTCAATCATCACAAAACAACATGCTATAAAATAAAATGTATTTCTTCAATTACTCTTCTACCATTCTTTAAGCTACCTTTTGTCCCTTTCCTCTTTTCACTAAAAACCCACATTTTATAGATATAATTACTAATATTTTTTTTTCCTTGACTCACATTTGAGTTGATTTCTCAGCCTACTAATATTCTTTCGATTCCTATTTTCCCTTGAAAATATTGTTGATCACTTTAAAAAATTTAATTCCAATTTAATAAAATACTCAATAAAAAATTGCTTAAATATATAATTTTAATATAAAAAATCTAAAACTAAATAAAAAGATTAAACTTTTAATAAAAAAATTAAAAACTTAAATGACCCATTAGGAAGGGCCTAAATGCCTTATTCTACCACAAGATTAGACTTGCCACCCTCCTTAGCCACTGATAGTGCACTTAAGACCTTTACCTACTGATTAAGCAAACTGCTCGGACTATCACTACCAATGACCTTGATGATCTAACCCACTACTATTGTAGCTTTTATTTTGGTAATTTGTAATTATTGCTTAGTGTCATGAAAGTTGCTATATATAATTATGTCAACTTATAATGTGTGTAAGAGTTGTTGAAATGGAAAAATAATGAAGAGGGGGAGTTAAATGTGGATTAAGATAAAATCAAGGAAGAATTTTAGTTTTCACAAGTATGTTACAAAAATTCAGACAAGACTAGAGTGGAGAGCTCAAGTTGGATGAGGCAATTTCTATTTGTGATTTTGGCCTTAGCTATATATTAGATGCTCGAGATAGAGATTTGAGGGGAGATGAGTCTTTATTGTGGGGCTATGCTATTGGATTTCCTTTAGAGGAGTAGGATGATAATCTTAATATTAAGGCTGTGAGCTTGCAAGTGTATTGTAATGTATAACTTGTTTAATTGAATAATATATTGGTTCGACACTTTGGAGGGTAGGGTTTTTTTTTCACTTGAAAGGATTTTTCCAAGTATATTAGTGTCTCTTCTCTTATATCAATGCTTCTATTCTTATTCTTCATTCTTGTTTATAAAGTGTTATTTACATGCCATTATGTGGTTGAAATTTTCATAGATATGAGATTTTCATTTCTTTCCTTTAAGGGTTAACATGGGAAAGGACTCTGTGTGTTGATTCCATGTTATGTCACCAAGATTTCATTTTTATATTTTTCCTTATTTACACTATGTTATCTCATCAAGATTGTATTTTTTATATTTTTCCTTATTTACATACATTAATGGATGAATTCCTTGGTACCTATGATCCTTGATTTGCCAAAAAATTTCCTTTGTGTTCCCTTAGATTCAAATATGTACTTGTCTATTTTATTTTAAAAGTATAAATTATTATATACTCTTAATCCCCAATCCCTAATAATTTGTATTGGTTATGAGGTAGCCCCAACTCCTAAATATTGAAACTCCCACATTTTTCATAGTTCACTCCCACCTACCTCCCTTTGTGATTGAGGTTATCATTAATGACTATATTTGATATTGCAATTACTCTTAAATTATTTTACTAGCTATAAATAGTTTTCCATCTTAAGGGAACATATTCAAATATCATAAACTAATCTATACAAGTTCCCTTGAGGAAGAGAATGGAGAGCGGTGGGCAGGGGTTTTTGAATTTTCATGGTGAAGTAGAGGATGGAGGGTCCGATTCTAAAGATGAGGATGATGATTTTTGGCTGTGGGAGGTCTGGTGGCACTAGCTTACTATTTGGGGTTGATATGTGGAGATTTTTTAGTTGTTCCACAACTTTATTGGGGCTTCGGTGGAATGGTTTGTGGAAGTTTATTGCCATGTTCTTTTTCCTAAATGTGACCAGCTATGGTGTTTTCCTTTTTGTGCCTTTTGAAGGATCTGGAGATGTCCATTTTGCTTCTCCTTATGTAGTTGTCTTAGATAATTTTATCCCTTTATTGTTGTTGAAGCTTCTTGATGTTGTTTTTGATAGTGTTGTTCCTCTTTTGCTGAAGGAGTTTGTCCTTCTGATGTGGTGTTTGGGCATGGGGTTCAACGTTCTCTAGTGCTTTGCGGCTTGGAGGTTGTGCAAGGTGTTTGGCGTAGCTTTGGTCTACGTAGTTACTGCTTGGTGCTTGTCATTGTTTTCGTCAAGGTTGGTGTCGAGCTAAGCTGGGGCCTCCCATTTTTCCTTGCTCCTGGCTCGGTTCTTGCTGATGGGCGTAGTTTTGTGCTTGGTTTGTTATATTTTGGTCGACATGGGCCTTCTATTTAGGATGTGTTGTGTGCCTCTTAGTTGGGCATTGGGGTTTTCATGACCTTTCCTTGTGGTGAACTATTGATACGATCTGATCGTCTACCCTGCCTTGTGATTGTTGATTATTTTGTCTTCCCCCTCTCTTTGGGTGGGTTGTGCATGGTGATTGGAGTAGCTCTAGGTTATGGAGCTTCTTCTTGGTGTTTGACATTGCTTCGAGTGTGCACTATTGGGCTAGTGTTGGTGGTGAGCTAAGTTGGGGCCTTCTCCTTGGTACTAGCTCGTATCCTATTGAAGGGCATAGCTTTGTGGTTGGCTTATCATTTCTGGGTCAACAAGGGTCTTCTGATGAGGTTGTATCATGTGCCTCTTGGTTGAGCCTTCAGGTTTTGGTGATCCTATCTTGCGGTGAGCTTTCGATTGTTTTCATTTCCTTGAATTGGCTTGTGTGGCTCCCTTTGTTTTTGTGGGAAGCTCCTGTTTTGGGTTTAACTGTGTTCTCTTATGGAAAAGCTTTGCTATTTGTTGTTCGCGATGGCTGGGAGCTGTCCAGATGGACTTTTTGGGCCTCTTTGGTTGTTGTCCTCTTTCTCTTGTATTTCCTTTATTATCATTGAAGATCATAGAGGAATATTTTCAAATTGTGATATGGAACATTCAGGTGGGAAGGGGAGCCATGGAGGTGGTTTGGAATTTGGGGAAGTTATTGATGGTGTTTTGGTTTCTGATGTGGAAATTATGCCTTTGTGGTTAGCTGTTGATGATGATGCTATTTGTGTCCATTGGGGTTATGGCTTCCTCATTTTTCTACTGAGGAGATAAACCTCTCTTTCTCTTGGTAGTTCATTTTCCTTGTGATGGTGTCTGCTCTTATGGTATGGTCAAATTTTTCTAGGCTTCTAGTTTTGGTGTGGGGTTCGACTATTTTCTTGAGGCTTTCGCTACCCTTTGGCCTCCCTTGGGTAGCTTTTGAGGGCTATGTGGTGGAGAGTTTTAAGCTTTCTTCGCTGTGGTGGTTCTATATTCTATCTTTGTTGCATGAGAAGTTGCTGATTGGGTCTTCTTTCTCCTTGGTGGCCATTTTTTCTCCTATTATGGCCTTATGTTAGTTGGAGATTCTCCTTTGGTTCTTTCTGTTGGCTCATGGAAGTTTGTTTTCTCGACATAGGGATGACGTGCTTCCTTTTGCTTCCTTCTTGTACTAGTTGTTTGGGATGCCATGGGGTGAGGTGTTAAAATTTTCTATGGGTGTGTTGGCTTCCTGTTGGTTTCTACATTGGAGGTCTCCTATTGAGGGGGAGATTGCTCCTTTAGAGGTGGAGTCATCTCCTTTTGAGGCAGAGTTGGTTGTTGTAGTCATAGTAGGAAGCTCCCTCTCCTTCTATGGGCTCCTTTTGAGGTGGTGGTTGTGTGTGAAGGATTTTGGTTGCACTTTAGGGCTAGGTTCTCACTTCATCCTCTCATTTAGAAGGGAGCTCGTTCCTATTGAGGTGGATCCTGAGTTGGTGTTCTGGACAAGGTAATGTTGTTGGTGGTTATTGGTTCTTTAGAGTCTTGTTGGGCTCTTTCATTCTCCTGTGGTGAATGGGGTTTTTTTAGTCCTAGATTTGCTAATTCTCAAGAGCTGGTGTGTTAATTGTGTTGCTATTTGGGAAGTCCACTTTCCAATTTTACTTTCTCCTATAGATGGGGAGTGGCAAGCTAGTTGTTGGGGGATCTCTATTCCTTTACTATTATTACTATTCTTGGCTCAAATTTGGATGCTTTGAGTTACAGTATTGTTACTGAATGGTTCTTCCAAGGGGTTTTGGTGGGATTTTCTATTTTATGGTGGTTGGGGTCTCAAGATCCGCTAAACATTGCTTGTGTGGGTTGGATGTTTGGCTTATTTCTTCCACCCTTGGGGTGGCTACTACTTTAGCATTTGGGAGGGTGGCCTGTTGGTTTGCTTTATTGGTTGAGAAGCTTGGTTCGAAGGTCACTTGGGTTTCAGGGCCTTTTTGGACTTTTTTGTTGGCTGAGAGGCCTGTTTTGATGGACGATTGGGTTTTGGACTTGTTTCCTTCTTTTCCTTCTGCTCTGGTTATATGGTTGCACTAAATTCATTGGTGTTTAGTTTTATTATCCCAGATTGTTATTTCATGATAGCAATGTTATGATTTTGTACCTGTTGGACTTTGGTTAACCTCATAAATGGTTTGCATACTATTTTGGGAATTTTTTTTTTTGATTATGCTGATGATGGTTTTGTGGTTGTAATTTTGGTTACTTGGCCTGCATGCCATTTTGATGCTATTTTTTGGTGGTGGTTGGTGCCGTTCTTCCTAGCCTGTTTCTTTGCTTGCTGTTCTAGATTTGTAACCACGGGATCAGGGCCCTTTCCCTACTTATCTAATCAAAAAAATATTCAAATATCATTTTAGTACAAGAGGATGAATAACACCATTTCACTCTTAATGTGATCATTGTGTTTATAAATTGAATAATTTTCATGCAAGCTTCAAGTTGCCATTTCAATATAAATAATGAAATCTTAGTTTTTTCCACACATATCATTAATGATATCTAATTCTAACATTATTTCTCATATGGATTTAGCTCTAGATGAATTGTTGTAAATAGGAGTTCATTTAACATATCAAAGGTTAGTCATTTCTCCATTTTTACATGACTACAATGTCAATAAAGATCTAGGGTTTCAATCCTTGCATGTTTAATAATTATTAGAGTAACTCATCTGAAAAATAACAAAGAAGTAGATACCTTGTAGTAGATGTTTGTAATTGGATGTCTGCTTGGCTAATTATAGATCTTCATGAATATTTCTAAGTGAAAACGAGATAAGTTCCTCGTAGAGTATAGTTTTCTCTCACCACATTTTTTTGGTGTGAATAAATAATAAGAATTTGATGTGTTACAACACTTTAATGAATTTTATATTATCATTTGTAATTGTATTTTTATTATTCTTGTGGACATCAAAATCTACAAATGGCTAAAATCCTAACACACAAAGCATGATTAGTATTTTAAAACAAAGCAAATAGTCAACATCCCTATGAAATAACTCAACATACCTCATAATGCAATCAAAACAACATAGGATTAGATAAACTAATTGAAAACATACAAGAAAACATGAAGTAAATCCTATCTCATAGTGGATTGGTGCTTATGTGGAAAGAAGCCCTTTCCTAATCCTTGATAAGCTCTTGATGATGGAGATGTGTGATTCTTGACTATAGTGGAAATACTCAAATTGTGGATGATCCAATGCAAAGGACGAGATCTTTATTTATAAGAGAGAATGATGGAGAGACATGAAAAATGGGTGAATGTGGGACTAACTTTCAACCAATAGGAAAAAATCACTTGTCACCATGTGAATGGGCCAAGGATGTGCATGTTTTGATGAATGTGCCAATAAATGACATTAGGTGGCCTTTTCAAATTTCAAATTTGGCTTTTTGGAGGGAGAAGAAAGGGTCTTAAATGCCAAGTGGGGGACATGTAAGAGGAGAATTAATGCTATGTTGGAAGGGACAAGTCAACTTGATTTGAATTCAAATTTGAGAGAATATTTTCTATTATGCCATGTTGATGGAAATTAGAAGTTTTAATAAATCAATTAAATGATTTATTTGTGCAAGTGGGAAAAGCTAGAGGATGGGACTTGCATTAAGATTAGATTTAATCCTGATTTAGTTAACTAAAGTGAAGATTAGGTGATTTGACCTTTTTGCTTTATATTTATGGATTAAACTAAATAAAAGAGGAGATGGAAAATGATAAAGATTTAGTTAAATAAATATTTTGATTTATTTAGCTAAGGGGGATAATGATAGTGTTTATTTAATTTAAATGGAGGACCTTAGAGATAAATCAAATAAGCTTGATTTATTTAATGAATGGACTTGATTAAATACAATATGCTAATTTTGCATGTCTACATTTTGCCCCTCTTTGAAGCAATGTACTTGTTGCGTTGGTTCAAAGAATAATCTTACCGCCAGTGATCAAAATTCAAATTTTTTTGATTTATTTGGATGCCCCAGCGGAAAGTACACTGGTACATTGCTCCCATGAGAGATCGATCAGAAAGATTCAGTTTGAGGATCGATCTCACGATAATGAGGTTCAAGA
Organism: Sequoia sempervirens; assembly: GCA_007258455.2. NCBI lineage: Eukaryota > Viridiplantae > Streptophyta > Pinopsida > Cupressales > Cupressaceae > Sequoia > Sequoia sempervirens. The sequence continues at coordinate 233,866,624 of VDFB02047230.1, read as the reverse complement.
TGGACGTATGGATGGTTGTGATGATGATTGAAATGAGATGGTTTTAAGATGCTTAGAATAACCAATCGATATTATCCTAAACAACTTAAATGATGATATGATGTGATGATACCTATATGATTATGCAATGGATATTCTATGCAAATGCATGATTTATGAGATGCTTAGACTATCAGATCTATATTATGATGATGAACATGCATGTGAGATAATCGGTGTTTCTTATATGATATGATGTGATATGCATTATGTTGATGGTTTGTGGATGCAAGATGGATGCATTGGTGATGATGATTAAATATACTGGCATGATGTTAGTGCGGAAAATAAGAAATCAGGTGATGACAAGAGGATTCAACAAGCCAACTTTATGTTGATGATGATGAGAGATGGATGATTTGCTTATTAAGAATTGGGACTTTAAAAGGGCCACTTACCTTATGTTTGATAAAACACATAGGTACGATGAATCAAGGTGTAAAGAGCTAGGATGGCGTTGTACCTAGTGCGACGAACTTTGACTCAAAAAATAGATAGGAGTATTCTTGTTCACACTTGACATATGGAAACCTTGCTAGGACTTACCTAACAAAGCAAGTATTCACCAAGTTATATTACAAGAACGTCCAACAAGCACAACGGACAAAAAGATAATGATCGATGCCCCATTCCTTTCTCTCTAAATCGCTTTGATTAGGTATCATCGAGAGGTCATTGGAATGAGTTCAATAAGATAAATCAAAAAGAAAAGATCAAGAACACAAACAAGTCAATTTTCTTCATACCTCTAGCCAGAGGGAATTGTTTTGTTTAGGATAAGAATCATAACGATTTCCAATAGATAATTCCCATTGTAGGAAGGATACATCGTAGGACATGTTAGTGGATGGCGACACGCCGTTTTGTTTATCCAAAGTGTTTTTGCCAAAAGATAATGCCCATTGTAGGAAGGATGCATCCTAGGACATGTTAGTGGATGGTGGAAAGTTGATAGGTTGTTCAAAAGGCTATTGATATAAGGTTGATTAACATGTTTGTGAATGATCAAGAGTTTGATTTTTCATTTAAAGGTTTGTTGCTTCGATTTTGATTTTGCATTTGAAGTTTGCTTTTGCTGATTGTTGTCGTTGTTTCTGCTTGTTTTTCCAAAGGGTGAGTGGGGCATGTGCAGGATCATGGTATGCCAAACAGGCCCTTAAGTGGCAAAAAATTCAGAAAAATCAGTGTTAGGCAACTTGACGTAAATATTTGAATAAGTTATCTATATTATTTCAAAAATATGTAAGAATAGAATTTGTAGAAAATTGAATGTAGTTTCTTTAATACTAGGTTTATTTAAAAATAAATAAAATCTATTTGGTGAAAATTTGAAATTTCAATGCATGAGTACTTAAATTTCAGGGAAAAAATAAGAAGTAGGTGTCTGTTTGACCACCCTAACCATAATAAAATGATAATATTTTTTTGTAAGATTTTATATATAAGTAGAGGACTCATGTCGGATGTGATGCATATTTTTTTGTAATTTTTTTCCAAGTAAATAATTAATTATGAATTTTTATTACAACTTTTAGAAAATATAAAAACTTCTGCGACCACCTTAACTTGGTCAAAAATTCATGAAATTTAATTTTTCTTTTTTAATCCAATAGTATGTAAAGCATAGAATGTGGCATGTTTTGGATTCAAAAAATATGATACCGTTTGAAAGTTATAGATGTTTTTCAATCAACCTATCGATCAGGACTTTAGTCGTAATTCTAATAGAAAATGAATAATAATTAATTATTAAATTCAAATTAAATCATAATTTATATTTTTGGAAATCTGAGAATCTCCTCTAAAAACCCTTTTCGTTTCATTAATTTTGGGTGGAAAAAAAGTCGTCAGCCACATACCCTACAAATATTGCCACTTTTTGGCATACCATGATCCTGCACATACCCAGTGTGATGATTGATTTATTATGGATGAGATTATTGTGGATGAAAGTGAAATGGGACGAATGGATTTTTTAAATATTTGGATGTTTTTGATGTTTTCTAAACTGTTTTGAGGCTATTTTTGGTATTTTTGAGATTTTACAAATGTTTTGAATTTTTTGATTTTCAAATGTTTTGGAGTTTTTTGAGATTTTATGAATATTTTTGGATTTTGTGTCTCAGGGGCTGATCAAAGATTAGCCTTGCCTATGTTTAAGCTCAGAGAAGATGTAGTTTAGATTTCCATGTTTTTGATGTTTTTCTGACTTTTTGATTTATTTTTTGGATTTTGATATTATTTGGATGTTTTTGGATTTTCTGATTTTATGATATTTTTGGATTTTCGCATGATTTTGACAATTTGAAAATGGATATGTGTGATGATAACAGTGCTCTATTTTGAATTTTTTTTGAAAACCAAGCTAAGGTTGATTGATTAGATCAATGGATTGATGATGATAACATTGTTGAGGATACACAACAATGCAAGGATAGTGTTAAGCAACACAAGGATTAGGATAGATATCCCAAGATGATGAGGGATTGATTACATTTTGATTGATCAGGATTGATGATGATAACATTGTTGAGGATGCTCAACAATGCAAGGATAGTGTTAAGTAACACGAGGATTGGGAAGGATCTCCCAAGATGATGATGGATTGATTGGATTTAATCAACCGGGATTTTGAAGCTTGGTTTGGAATAAAAGATTCTTTGGATGATTTGATGTGACGTTGAAGTATGCATTAGATGTGATGGATATTTATTGTTTGGAATGGTGTTCGATGGAAGATGAAGCTTGATAAGGAATGTCTTCTCATCAAAATATGCCATCGGCTAGTGATTTGTATTTTGGATCACAAATGCTTGACCAATTTTATTTTATGTTTGTCATTGTTTGGATCACCTCATAAGTTGGAGGATATAGATCAAGATTTATTCCTGAAGTAAGATGTATATATCTACCCCCAGTGTTTAGCAATGTATGAAATTCCATGAGTGGATACTTGGATAGGTGTTTGGATGGAGGGATATGGATTATCTTGGGATAAGATAAGGTGTTTGGATAGAGGATGGTTATTGGATAATGCTTCATGGTTCAGATAATGCTGGGTAGGATAGGATAAATGAAAATGACCCATGTCAAGATGTTTACCATAAGCAAGCCTAAAGTGTGCACCAAACTTTGTCAAGATCAAGGTACTTTGGACTATGGATGTAGATGGGTGAAAATGGATTGGATAAATGGTTCATGGATGAAATGGATTTATTATGGATATAAGATGGATGGAATGTTGGAGTTATTATGGATGGGATGAGATGCTTCCACCTAAAGTGGCACACATAGATGCTAGATTCTACACATGACGCCTATTTACCAGGTTTTCATCATGGTACTTGCCCAAAGTGCCACCGTAGTGGTTTTTATAAGAGGATGATTTTTTCTCTTTACTATTTTTTTAATCCTTTTTCTGATTTTTTTTTTGGATTTTCATACTTTTTTATTTTTTTGTATTTTGTATTTTTGAAAGATTTTAAGCTCATGCTGAACCACCTGGTGGTGTCGATGTAGATGCTTCTGTCATAATGTGTGTAGATCCCTAATCTACAAACTTGCACGAATCAAAGCAAACAAATTACATCATTAGCCTAAAAATGAGAGATCAGAATAAGAATCCCCCATAAAATCGATTTGCATTGTTAGAGAACAAAGAAAAAGATAAAATACTTGAGCAAATACAATAAAAAATTAACTACTTCTTATTCTTAAACGAAGCAAACACTTGATCTTATGGGGGGATTGGTGCTATTTTGATATGGAAAATAGCCCTTTCCCAACCCCTTTAGATAAACTAATGATAATGATGGACAAGATCATTTCTCAAATGAAGAGAGTAGGTGAGTGCATACAAATTTGCTAAATACTCCTATGAAATAATGCAAAATGTTTCCTACACATGATAGCAAATCAAACTAAATTGAAAGCATGAAAGATACATAATGCAAACTTTATCTGATATTGGAT
>VDFB02047230.1:233776596-233862513 GCA_007258455.2 Sequoia sempervirens | reverse complement strand
TCTTGACATCAATATGGATGAACGTGAGCAAACTTATGAAAATTAAAACATGCATATCAAGTTCATGGTGAAAGCAAAAGACACACATTGCAAACGTTATGCAATTATTGTGTTCATCTTTATTATATCTACCTTAGCAATCAAAATGTGGAAGCATAGTAGACATGTGTACAATCAAAATATTGAAGCATAGACTAGGCATGTAAACTGTTGGAAAAATGCCTCAAAGAAATGTGTTTGTATATAGAGACATGCATAATCATCTCTCTATACACACGTTATGGTAGACATGCATGCAAAATGTGGAAGCATAGAAAAAGGACAGTTGTTTGAGAAACATGTTCAAAATTTGTTTGTTGAAAAGGATTTAGAAACTTTTAAACAAATGCAAACCATCATCCTGGCTACCTGTGCTCAAACTGAAAATGGATTTTTCCATGCCTAAATCATCCAATTTTTCTTGTTTTTATGTTTCCTTCTCTGTTTTCTTGTGCTTTAAACTTAATTGGCTAGTAAATAATCTAGACATTGTCATAGGATTGGAAACAACCACTAGATTAGCTTGAATGATATAGGAACAAAGTATAGTGAAAAGTTTAATTTAAGTCTAACTTGTAATTTCTGTGAAATGTGAGATGGATTTGGCAAAGGAGAAACACAAAAAGACACTACTTTCCTAAGAGTGATTTGGGTGATTTGAAAGTGCCAGTCTCAATTCAATATTGTTTTAGTTAGCTGAAGGGAAGTTTTGTTTTATGCATGAACATTTTTCTTACAAGAGAGGATCTTTGAGTTTGGTTGCTTTGCATGCATGCTTTGACATATGTAATCTATCGACTAAATATGAACAAATATATGTTTTGGAATGGTATGAATTCATTAGAAATTTGTGAAAACTACAGAGGATCTAGAGTAGAAGAGTTAAAAAACACAAATAAACAAATGGTAGGCACCTGCATCAAAAAATTTATAGAACATAAATTACAGTTTCAATATGTAGTCAAGTAGAGTCTAAAAGATGAAAGTCAATGAGTTCACCTCCTATTAGAAGTGCTCGTCGTCAAACTCCTTGAATTCGACATTGTGATAAATCTGTCTTGATTTGAAATAGGTGTTAGGATGAATGAAAGCTTAGAGGATGAGAAAATGACAAAGAAGTTTAATGTGACTAGAAAACATGCTTTTGGTGCAGATTTATGATATGGGTTCCCAATGAAAATTATGATTACACAGGCATCTCATTCCACTAGATTTTGGATCTCTTAAGCACCATGAATTTGGCCCACATCCTTGAGAATTCTAACAAGCGGGCTCTGGTGGTGAAGCCCACTATATTTCCACCCCCTCACACCATTCTATTGCTAGCAAAGAAGCATTAAGATTGAGAATACTTGTATAAGCTCTACAATGCATGTGCCATACGTATTCTATAAGAGGAGGGTGAAGCCCCAGCAGAAAATGTATAGCACAAGTTGCTACTCTTGAAGGCTTTCTTTAAGGCAGGCAAAACTTGCTAGCTAGTTCATTTTACAACAATTTTTCAAACACGTGAACAATTATTTAATCATCCCTAGCCTTTGCTCATACTCACCACACTTCTATTTTGCTTTGACGCTGAGATTGAATAACATAATAGGTTTGTTTTCCAACATGCAATAATGCTTTAATATGGTTGGTGCTGGGTAAATACTAGTGTGGCCAATCAATGCAAGTTACCTCTTATCATATTGTCTCTTCCTCTATTTTGTAGACAACTCTGAATCTTAGCTCTGTTGTTTCATAGTTGGCCCCGATGTATTTGTATTCAAATATCTCATAGGGGAAATCTTATATTAACTTCATACATACAGTTAGAAGTCCCAGAAAGCAGTTATTATATGGGTTGAACTGATTCTTCCTCCTTTTTATTTTGTTGACTCCCTTTTCACAAAAGGAACACTGTATAGATTGTATTTGATTCTAGTTTTTCCTAACTGGTTGCATAACTTTGGTCTTCTAGGCATTGCATTTGTTGCTAGGAGTTGTCCAGCAAATTTTTTGTTCTTGTTCTGCTTTGACTCACTTTAGGTGAGATGTACTCAATTATTTCATTGTGTTACTTATTTGAGTTTCACTAGCCATTCTTGACCATTCTTTATTGTTTCTACATATTAATATCTTGTTTAAAACCAAATTAAATGAATAAATGCCAACATGAGCTTTGGTTCTCAGGATTTATGACCTATATAGGATGTGAGGATCCCATACCAGAAAAAATGGATGTTTGGATTCATAACATATGTTTACCCCCAGAGAGTGAAAGTAATCTTAGCCAAAGGAAATCCTCACTATGTTTGTGGTGCCAGGGTTCTCATTAAACCTTACAAAGAGAAAAGCAAGTGTGGAGACAAGTTAGATTAATCCAAACAGGAGGAAAAATATTGGCAACTATATCTTTGCCTTCATGCATCAGTGTATTTTTACATATTTGAAACTGGACCAATGCTTAAGATAACTTCAAGGAAGTGAACAAACTTGGATTCCATAGTTTGTAACTCCCATATTTCATTTTTTGCAAAAATATTTTTGGTTTGGAATGAAGTGCAAATAGGGTCTTCATAGATTGTAGCTTCAAACCAACCATATTTTTCACTCAACATCTTATTTTCTTGTCACTATAATAGTGTCTTTCCAAAATCAGAAAAAGTACTGCGAACTATAGTCAATTCATTCCAAATTTAGCTTGCTTGTCCAAGTTTTCTTTAGTATAGCTGGGAAAAGTGTATATTATATTTAAGTACTTGCTCTTGGCTGCAAGTGATGCTTCAAAATTTGAACATAATTCAATTATTTTTCATTCAATATCCTATTGCTTAGTTGGAAGTTGTATTGGTCTCGTGTAATTTGTTTTCTTTGCATTCATTAAAGAATGAGCTTATTTAATGTTTTGGCCACTTACCTGCCTTGTTGGGTAGAAACAAAGTAGCCTATGTAATTTCAGGTTTGGATGGCAACTCTGGGTAAGTTTAGCTGTATATAAATATTATTTGAATTACAATTTTTTATGCTTCTCCTAAGTGGTTTCTGACCAAGGAATTAACTTCACTCATGAATAAAAAGAAGTTCGACTTTCCATTCATTTCCTCATAGATGAACCATGATACCACTGAATTTTACTGAATAGTTTAAAATACATCTCTTTTTTTGAACTAAATGCATCTCTAATTAGAATCTGGGGATAATTAGATCTATTGCTAAACTGTAAAATTGCTTTAAGAAAATTTTGTCAATACAATTGCAGCGGGCTGAAGGGGAAGAGCTTATCCTTCTGGTATTTTTCAAGTCCAGCTGACCTCATGGGAAGTCCAGCTGCCTGTTCCCAAATTCAATAACACATCATCATCTGCTGACAGTATTTTCATGGGCAGTTCTGGTTTCTTGTTTAGAAATTCACTATCACAACTTTCCAACCAATGGGGAAAACATTTTCTTTTTTAAGTAAAAAGCAAGATGTTGGTTGGAAAATTTCTACTTGTAATGAGATATGTTGTTTAGTTTTTGTACTATAATTCTTATTTTCACTTTTTTGGGTTTAGCATTTTATCATTACCAACCCAATTTGTCTTGTGTGTAAGGAGTAGCAGGCAGAAGGGTTGGCAAGGGCCTCCATGGTAACACTCTTAGAAACATATTGGATTTCTTCGTAGGGTCACTGCTTTTGGGAAGGGAGATGGATTTATATTCGATTACTCCACAACATAATTTTGAACTTTTTACAATGATATATGATATATCTTCGGAAAAAAACTTAAAAGCTGAGATTCCATGATATAACTATAAGTAATTTGTCGTACAAGATAGGGCTTCAGATTCTTCAACATCTCAGAAAGCTTACTCTATGAAACAAAGCAATTTGAAAGTCACTTTGCTCCAAAAACAATTGTAGTTTCAACAGTTCTTGTATAATATATAAATGTCCGTAAGTTTGACCCAAGGTGTCTGATATCCATACAATCCATTGAAAGAAAAATAAAAATAAATGGTGAGCTCCTAGCTATTACAATTAGGATACCCACCAAGACAAGGAATATCCTTGAAACAATCATACAGTTTTGTGTGCTACTTAAATTGCTTATCTTGATTAACTAGCTTCAACCATTGCTCTTTTATAAAGCTTTTTGTACGATGCACCTCTATGGCATGCTAACTATATATTTTTATCATAGAGTAATGGTTGAAGCTAATTAATCAAGACAAAGATGTTCATAGATTTGTATTTTCAGGTTTGGTTGAATCAAATTGCTTGTTTGGATTAATTAGCTTAAACCATTTCTCTTTTATAAAGCTTTTGCTACACAAATTGCTTGATTAATTAGCATACCATAGAGTTGCTTTTTTTAGGTCTAGTGATGTTTTGTCACTAAAATGAATAGTGTTAAATGATAAGTTCGTTCCTGGCTTTGGAGCTACCTGTATTTATTGATCATTCAGAAAGTTCATGTTCTGGTTTACATTCGATTACCCCACAACTTAACCCAACTTAGTGGACGTGAGACCTGATCTATTGAATTCTCTAACAATCTCCACTTTCTCAAAACTGCCCTGCCAGCACTGGCAGGAACTACGCTGCACTGCAGCTCTTGTTAATATTTACCGATCCACTTCCACTCAGCTCTACAATAGTCCTGCGCCCTTCAACATTTCCCACATGGAACATTCGAGCTGTAAAGAGTATCTAAAACCAGTTAATACCTATCAACAGATAATTACTATGGAAAAAACAGAAAATATTGTCCTAATGCTGAGAAGACAAATATTAATGAAGGCGAGAGGAAGAACAGAACAGAGTATGTTTCAACCAGATATATGCACAGAAGGCATGGTCTTGTAAGGTTGGAACACTCCCTGGCTCAGAACTACTTTGAGTTCTTCTTCACTGGGAACCACCAAACCGTAATGCTCGCCTCTTGCATTGACAGTCTTGATCTTTTTGGCCACCTCTTCAGAAATCACCATTCGAGAGGAATGGAAAGGAAATCAACACGAGGACAAAGAAAACAGAATTATAGAAAGCCATCGAAAACTCACTGATAGAAATCGAAAACAGCTTCTTGTGTGTTTTGAAACGCTCGGCTCTCACTCCTATTTATAGCACGGAATGCCCACGATTTTCCACTTGAAGGATTGTTTATCAACTTAATTAATCACCAATAACCCCACCCAATCTTGTAGCACGTGGAAAATGTAAAACCATATACCGATTCTTGGAAGGGGATAAGGTTGCAAGACACATTATTAAATTATTTTTCTATCGCTGCGTCGCATCGTCGCGTACAAACAGTATGCCCAGTCTGATGCGTAAATTTATCTCGTTTACATATATAAATTTTTAAGTATATATGATTTTCTTTTAGTTCATAAGATAATCACCTGTGTGTTTAGATTTAATTATATCAGACATTCTTTAAGTTCAAAAATATAAGTAGTTTAAAATTTGTTGGAAAAGGTTATACGAATTAAAATTATTTGTGTATTCGAAATCTCACCGTTAAATTTCAGGATAAGAAGATATCCATTTCAGTGAAACTGTCCAATCCCGATCATTTGAGGATATCCATCTTCAATAACATTATGTTTCCACAGTCCATTATGATAAAGTAGTCAAGATTTCTGGATAAAACTGTGTGTTGTTTTTTTCATCACGTTTCGGATCATACTCCATGATACATCATCAGGATGATTAGCAGATAGAGAAGATCTGCTAATCATCCTGATGATGAATCATAGTATATCAATGATAAACCGAAATCTTTCCATCTTACACGATTTGTCCAAACCGAATCTTATCCATTTTTATTGCACCCTGAAAACATTTTAATGAATGAATGGTGAATTATACTTTCAATATAAAAAAAAAATGGTGAATTATCCTGATCTCATATGTGAAATCTATTAAATTTTTTCTGTGAATCATAAATATAACGGTATTACATCAATCAAAATCAAAAGGTACACACAGGAAAGAGCCTTAGATTTAAATCACAACAGACATATATCAGGCTCTGTTTCAGGTACAGAGGCTCATCACTTGTATTCTCCGCCATACATTTCAGAAGGTACACTTTCAAACGTGCCCTAAATGTAATTATCAACTGGCACAGTTACAGGCTCTATGTACCTGGCAAATTAACAAAGAATGTTGCGCAACGTGAAAGCTGCAGATTCAATCCAGAGTGCTCGGAGTGCATGTCCATTTTTGATCTGGCAGATATTTCCTCCATCTGATGAATAGGTACAAAGGAATTCTCTCCACAATCGATAAAGTCGAACTTGCATTCATGATAAGGAGCATCTTCGGACTGTTTAGAAACTTTACCGAGGGGGCCACCTTGTTAAACACACCACACAATCAAATCATACTAAATTTATTATTACACTGAGATTAGTATGAAAGAAAATGTCACATGCTGATTAGTACTTTTTTAGTACTGTAATAATAGAATTTGTTGTTTAGTATATAAACGAATTAAATGAAGTTAGTGAAGATTATAGTTCTAAGAATTAATCTTGATTTTTTTATCTCAATACAATTTTGTTTAGGTAGCATAATTGAAGTTGAGTTTATTCTTTATAACAGTTATTAAATAGTCTAGATTTTGAATGTCTTCCTTAGAATAAATATTTATTATATCTTATATCCAAATGACTTGTTAGTGGAGTGACCTCCTAATAAATTATTTCAAGTATAGTTGATAATAAAACCATAAACTCTTATAATTGTTGAATTATGAAGTAAGCTAGAGAAGAAGCGGTAAATTACATCAAGACAAGCTTTGGTCAAGTTTGAGATTGATTTATTTTGATCTTGAAGAGTTTTTTTTTTTTTTTAAATAGCATTTCAAAATTGATGTGAATATAGTGGATTGATTGACATTTTTGAGTAGATGTTTATAAAATATCTATACTAATTACTACTAGATTTTCTAATGTAATATTTGTTTAATATAATTATAAATTTGCAAGTGATACAATTAATAATCTAAAAAACTTAAATTTATATACATACTAAGAAAATAACATCTAAATGTAAAGTAATATTTATTTATTTATAATTAAAAAATTATGTTGGATTTTCATTTTTACATTTGTATATATGTTATAGGATTTTTAGTAATTATGTCAAAATGTATTCTATAGCGGCAACAAGATATAAAGTGTCATGTCATGATGTAAAAATCAAAACACAACCAACACATTTAAAAAAAAAAAACTTATATAAAAATTATTTTCTTTTTTATTCACTTAAGAAATATTTTATAGTTTCATTTTCTTCAATTATGTCATGTGTTTTAATTTTTACACCATTTTATTTACTTAAGAGTAAGCTAAGAAGTTTCTTGGGGATTCGTTTGTGGGAGGAAAAGGATTCGTTTTATCTTTGGCCTATATGTTCAGCATAAGGCCTTTTTCAAGGGATGGGTAGCTTTAATTTTGTAATTACATGTAAAGCAGTGGTACTAATGGGGTTAGGGGACTATATTTCACATATGGTTATTGAATGTATAAGCATCTAAAATGCATTGCTAGTCTCAAGTGGCAATCATAGACAAATTTTGTATTTTCATCCTTTATATATATATATATCGTGCGTCTTTATTTTTATAAAAATATTAAATAGTTCCAAATTAAAACAAAATAATTTTTTTAAGTAAATATGAAAATTTTAAAATAAATAATTTAACTAGAATTAGATATATGTTCATTTATTTAAGAATTATTTTATGTTAAATCTATTTGAAAAAATATTTTATTTTTTACATTTCTTATTTAAGAATATGGATAAAATTAACTCTACTATGAAATAAATATTATCATTAGAATATTTTAAAAATAAAATTAAAAATACTAGATGATATTTATTTCAACATTTATATTATATCCATTTATTATCAACACGTGCTTATTATTTTTCTTAATTGATATTAAAAAATATATTATTTCAAAATCTTTCTTTGTATTCTTTTAAAGTTTCATAATACATACAATTAAATCTAAAATAAACTAAATTTAAAAATATTTATGTAATGAATGAGCTAATAATGACACTCAAAGACCCCATATAAACGAAGTTGATATTCTTGAAGTATTACTAAACACTAGAAAGGTTGATCGAGGAATACAATAAATTTGAAACACAAATATACTAGACCAAGTTCTCATTTAGGTACTTGAGAAATCTTATTTCACAGATCATGTAAAGAGGAGTTTGACACCCATGTGAATAAAGATGAATCATAGAAATATTTTAATTAAAATAAAAGTTGAATTATTAAAATAACACTCTAGACCATGAAAGCTCTTTGAATTCCCCCTAGAACTCTAAAGTTTCTTGGAAAGATTTGGAAAAGTTTGATTTTATCATGCATCTAATTAAGTTCTAGTTGTTAAAAGTAGCTACCTACTTTGGTGGGAAAAAGATAGAAAATTAGTTTGATAAGATAATTTGTAACATTTTGTTTCCACGTCCATGATCATTAGTCAAGATTTGGATAAAACGTGTGCGATTTTTTTCATCAACGTTTCGGATCATACTCCATGATCCATCATCAGGATGATTAGCAGATAGAGAGAGACATGAAGAATAGATAGCAGACTTGGATAGAAATAGGGGAGAGGGTGGTGAGGGAAGGTTGTGAGGCACGTAAACAAAAAGATGAGAAAGTCAAGGGGAGGAGAAGGATAATGGGAGAAAATTGCAAAGAAGAAAATTAATGAGAGAACCTAGAAGAACACATAACTAATTCAACAAAAGGACATAAGAACCTTTAAATTAAAGAAAAGATCACATAATCAAAAAAAGAAAATCACAAATGAGAGGGAAAAAAATTCAAAAGAGAACACTAGGATAAAAATAGACATCAAAGTAAACAAAAGAATTGAAAGGAGAAAGAAAGAGACAAAGGAAAATAAAAATTAAGAAAAAGAACATGAAAATAAAATTCAATAAGTGAAAGATACAAGATTAAGAGAAAATTAATAGGAGACACAAAAGTAAAAAACACTAAGTGAAAAAGACAAATTTAAGAGACGTTTTCTAACCTCAAATAAAATATCTCAAATCTTAAAATAAAACATAAAAGAGACAAAATAAAATATCTCGTTCTATCTTTCAAAAATCTACCCACATTGACCTTTACCTTCACTCTTCATCTCACCATCACTCGTGCCAAAAATCTGGGGTCCTCAAATCCCTAGCTCACAGAGCTTTTGTAATTTGTGACAATGAGCACCTAGACCAAGAATTGGCCCACCTTATCCATGTCTTCTCATTAAATGGTTACAAAAGGAAACAAATCAACAGAGCAATCAGCCAAGCCAAAGAGAGGCTCACCCTCCAACCATTAGTTCCCGCCCCCCTTCCTCTCCCTTAGCCACCCTCCCCTATGTTGAGGGTGTCTCACAAAAAATTGCCAAGATCCTCCTCAAAAAAGGCATCAATTGCACTTTCAAGCCCATCTTCACTGTTAGGAATCACATTCCTTCCCCAAAGATCCCCAAGATCATTTCCTCAAATCCGGTGTCTATAAAGTGTCGTGTTCCTGTGGTATCCCCTACATTGGAGAAACAAGATGTTCCATCAACACAAGAATCAAAGAGCATTGTGCTGACATAAGACATGAACGTATCTCCAAATCTGCTCTAGCTGAACACTCCTTCAAGACGAAGCATCACATTGTCTTAGAAGACACCAAAATCTTGTTCAATGAAGATAACTTCTTCAAGAGAAAACTCAAAGAGGCCATTGAAATCAACAATCACCCCTCCAACCTTAATCAGGATGGAGGTTGGGCTTTGAGTTTCTCTTGGAAACCCCTTCTTAATAACCTTAATGCCTTCCCTCCCGATCTCTCATAATCCCCTCTCTTCCGTCTTACTTTGCAAACCCTGCCCCGTCACCCCTTGCTCGGTTTTCCCCTTCCCCTGCTCTTTCGGGTTTCCCGGTTTGCTATCTCTCCTCCTCATCCCTCCTTTGCTTTCCCTTCCTTTCTCTGTCGTGTTCCTCCCCCTTTCTTGCCCTTCCTCATTTTTTTCTTTCCCTTTTCCTTTTCTTCTCGTAGTCTCACTTCTTTTTCTCTTATTGATCTCTTTTTCTTGTTTTTCTTCTTTATTCTTGTTTATTTTGAGTTCCTTTTTATTTGTTATAATTTATGACTCAATTTTTTGGTTTTATTTATTGGTACGCGTCTTTTTGTATTGGTTGTTTCATTTGTTTCCATTGTGTTCTTAATCTCAATTTCTTTTTATAATTTATGTCTCCTATTAAGTTTCTCTTAAATTTGTCTTTTTCACTTATCATATTTAGAATTATCTAAACCTTACTATATTTTCTCTTAAATTTGTCTTTTTAACTTATTTATTTATGTAGAATTATTTTATTTACTACATAATACAATATTTAAATTATATAATATTTATAAATATTATAATTATATATTAAGTTTCTCTCATATTTGTCTTTTTATGTTTTATTTTAAGATTTGAGTTTTTTTATTTTAGGTTAGAATTATTTTATTTACATTAGATATTTAGGCTAAATATCTAACCTTGTTTGTTGTTCAATATCTAGCCTTAAATTATATAATATTGGTAAATATTATATTTATATATTAAGTTTCTCTTAAAATTGTTTTTTGTTTTATTTTAAGATTTAAGATATTTTAGGTTAGAATTTTATTTGCATTAGATATTTAGGCTAAATATCTAACCTAAATATCAATTGATCAATTTCTTTTTATAATTTTTGTCTCCTATTAAGTTTCTCTTAAATCTATTTTTTTTCCCTTATTTTGTTGAGAATCATCAAACCTTTTTATGTTTTCTCTTAAACTTGTCTTTTTCACTTATTTATATATAATTATTTTATTTACCTCATATTAAATTTATATAATATTTAAACATAATAATTTACTTTGGATTTTAGGAACCCCTTAGAATTATACAATATTTGTAAACATTACATTTATATATTAAGTTTCTCTTAAATTTGTCATTTTTTATGTTTTATTTTAAGATTTGAGATATTTTATTTGAGGTTAGAAAACGTCTCTTAAATTTGTCTTTTTCACTTAGTGTTTTTTACTTTTGTGTCTCCTATTAATTTTCTCTTAATCTTGTATCTTTCACTTATTGAATTTTATTTTCATGTTCTTTTTCTTAATTTTTATTTTCCTTTGTCTCTTTCTTTCTCCTTTCAATTCTTTTGTTTACTTTGATGTCTATTTTTTTCCTAGTGTTCTCTTTTGAATTTTTTTCCCTCTCATTTGTGATTTTCTTTGTTTGATTATGTGATATTTTCTTTAATTTAAAGGTTCTTATATCCTTTTGTTGAATTAGTTATGTGTTCTTCTAGGTTCTCTCATTAATTTTCTTCTTTGCAATTTTCTCCCATTATCCTTCTCCTCCCCTTGACTTTCTCATCTTTTTGGTTTACGTGCCTCACAACCTTCCCTCACCACCCTCTCCCCTATTTCTATCCAAGTCTGCTATCTATTCTTCATGTCTCTCTCTATCTGCTAATCATCCTGATGATGGATCATGGAGTATGATCTGAAACGTTGATGAAAAAATCGCAGCAGTTTTATCCAAAATCTTGACTAAAGATATAATTTGTAAAAATATTAGTTTAAAATTATTTAATTAATAATATTATATTATTGAATTTTATAATTTTGTGTTTTCATAATTAAGAATGGTATAAATTAATTTTTTTAAATGATGATATTATTTAGGTATCCTTACACATAATTTTAAAGAGGAAATTTTTAAGTATTGGTATAAGTAAATTCAATGATGGGATGTGATAATTGATTGTTATGCATAAAGGGTTGAAAAGTGTTATTTTTGATAGTTTTTTTATGATTCTATATATGTACAATATCAAAATTGATGATGTAGATTTGAAACTTTAGATTTAAGTAGTGAATTAACCAAGAATGTTGCTATAAATATCTTTAAATTGTTTGATATTTATACATATGATTTTGAGATTAATTAAATTAAATAGCACCACTTAATTTTTCTCACCTTGCTCGGTACATGACTTGAAAAAAATTCTACGTATCTAAGTATAATATTAGACTAATGCTTGTTTAACAAGGTCACCCACTAGGGAGTGTTTACAAATGCTAGAGCAAGAAGGTCATGTGCGGAAGAAGATGCTCTATGTATTATTTTAGAGGGCCATCTTTGTTTTTATACCTTTTAATTTTGATTGATGCAATGCATTATTTTTAGTGATCATTTAATAAATTTAATATTTTTGACACATTGGTGTTCAAAGTAAAAACAAGCCAACTAGGATGGGTAAAGTTTTGGTGTCTTCAAACAATTTGAGGAGTATTTTTTTATATGTAAAACCAATATTCAAAAGTTTGTTCATAAATATGCATACATTTATGCACTACTTCGCGCATACAACTTATCAACGATGATGTGACCCAAGGATAAAAAAATGAACTACATAGAGTTTTCAACATGTGTATGGAATGTTATTCCTAAATATGATTTCTAAGAATTGATATTAAATTTTTAAAATTGTTTGACATCAATCCATATGATTTTGAGATGAATAAAATTAAATAGCATTACTTAATCTTCTCACCTTATGAGGTGGATGACCTCAAAAATTTTATACGTATTTGGGAGTAATATTAGATTTATGTATAATATTAGACTTATGTGTGTTTAACAAGGTTTCCCACTAGGAACTCTTTACAAAAAATAGAAAATGAAGCTCTTGTGGGGAAGAAGATACCCCTTGTCTTGTTTTGGAGGGTAATCTTTGTCTATGTATCTTCTAATTTTGATTGATGCAATATATCGTATTTAATATGGATTTAATAGATTTGACACATTGATGCAAAAAAAAAAGCTAAGATGGATGGATAAAGTTTTGGTGTGTCAAACAATTTGGAGAGGAGTGTTGTTTTATATATGTAAAATGAGTATTCAAAAACTTATTCATAAATATTCATAAATTTATGTATTAGAGGAGAGGGTCCAGTAGTCATGTGGGCTAACTTTGTCATGAGCTTGTAGTAATTGTCTAGAATATCATAAAACTTACATTTTTTAAAAACATGGATTTCCCTCTTATCTATCTAAAACTAAGTTTTGGAGGTGTGACTCATCACACAACTTGCCACATTAGCACATCTATTTAAAAGTGTACAAAATTTGACTTTTTAATGATTCAACCAAAACTTAATTATGGCATCGGGCTAGTAGTTGAATAAGATATATCATTTGTTGCTTATAAAATATCATATTTTTATTTACAATAAAAATTATATCAAACCTAAATGGACTAAATACCTATTGGTAACTGTAAATCTTTGTTATCTCTACCCATTATATTCAACACAAATGGACCAATAGTTGAACACAAAAAAAATATTTGTTGTTATAAAATACACAATTATATAAAATAGAACTTATATAAAAAATATTAGACCAATAGTTGAACACTAAAACTTTTTGAAAATCCTTCACATTTAATGGGAAAATACATGGTAGAAGAGTAATTGAAGAAATGCATTTTATTTTATAGCATATTTTTTGTGATGATTGAAATGTGCATCTATTTTTCTTTTGGTGATGTGCAAGATTTACTTAGTGTTCAGGAGAGGTGCCAACATATGGTGTTATAGTCACCGAGGGGACTATGTAGAAAGAATGATGATCAAGAGGAGATACACAAGGTCAAATTGGGATATGTGTTTGATCTTCTTGATATGGAGTTTCACAAAACTATCTTAAGCTCCCTAGTAGAGTGATCGTATTTAGATGCATACATATTTCTACACTTGATAAGAGATATATCAATGGTTGTAGATGATGTTTAGTTCATTTAAATATTATTATGCATCAGAAAAAAAATGTATATTACAAGGATATATGCTAGAGGTAAAGTGATAAGAGGCCTTTACATATGGTATGAGGTATAAAAATTAGAGAATTCTAGAAGGGATTTCCATGGTAGATTCTATAGACGTATAAATTTTTTTCCATACTCGTGTATGGTCAAATTTATCCCTATCTCATCTATCATCCCTTCTTATCCACATTATTTAATTAATAGCACTAATTTTTCTAAAGTCTCCTAAATCCCTAAGGTATTTAATTAATTAATTAAATACTTTACTCCCTTTAGCCCTTCTCTAAATTAAATAAATATACCAATTTATTTAATTTAATCATATATCTTAAATGAATTAAATTTAATATTTAATCCATCCCCTTTCTCTCTCCTAGTCACATCCTTCACAATTCTTATATTACCCTTAACCCATTTCTTAATCATGTCATTAGGGTGTGCACATTCTTAATCCATGATTAGGAGGTGTCACATCCCCCAACTTTTGCAAGTGGCCTCATAATCCCCTCATTATCTTAATCTCTCACCTAACCTAATCATTTGCACAATCTAATCCTCTAATTGGGAGGGCATAATCTTCTTTACATTTATGGCACCCACCTCTTGTCCTCTCAACATTAATCACATGCTCCTTTTGGAGAAGCAACCCATACCCTTAAGCAATTTTTAATTCCATGTTATTTCCCCCCATGTACATCAAAAGGAATATTTAATTCTTTTTTGTCATATCCTTCCAATCATTTGGTAAGATTAGACAAGAAATCCCTTTATGGGGGATATCTTTCCCATCCCCCCATGGTACTTGCAAAGTACATTCTCCCCTCACATCTCCTCTCATGGTGACACTTGTCACCATGAGGTGGGTTGAGATGTCTCAACCATCTCAACCCTTGATCTTCTTAGATTTTTTCCCACCCATCCATCTCTTACATCCCCCTTCTAATGACTACACTTAGTCATTTTGTGCATTCATCCATTACAAGCATCCTTTGAGCAGAAATCTTAATGTTATACATCCAAAATTGCACCGGAGCACACAACTAATTGACATCACTGGGATAACTATTGCATTGAGCTCATAGATATACTCCATTTTTTTCCAATTTAGAGCAAGTACATGTTCTTGGCCCTAATCTGAGTGTTTTTTTAATTTTTCATTTTGCTTAGTTTTCTTATAATTTCCTTACATTTTAGACATAATTTCACTACACACATATTCAATACTTGGGATACCATTGACACACATCTTGCAAGTGAATTCTAGTCAAGTTTAACAATTGGTAATTGTACTGATAGTCAACTTGATGGTAATGGATGAGAGAGGTGTTACCATTCATAGAAGGATCATGAATTGTATTTGACACATGGAAGAGTGTGAGACCATCTACTCATGTTGTGATTCCTATTAGCCCACTTATAGTATCATTTTATAGAATAATGTGTATCAAGGAATAATTATTGCTTGATATCAGGGACCTTAGTTAAGTTCTAGGAAATTTAGCATATAAAATTTACATTTACTTTCTTATAATTTAAGTTATATTTCATGTATATAGTTTTAGGATATTAGAGAGTGGTTTCGGATCTCTTGGAGTTATAATGCAAACTCTATTTTTTGGAAGATTTTCTAATTTTTTGGACTTAGTCAAATTTCAGTAATCAGCATATCAAATTTAAGTAATCATGAGTTCAAATTTAGTAGTCAGCAAATTGAATCATCTTTCTCTCTCTATCTCACTCATTTTCATCTCTTATGCTCTAGACCTCTCTCTCACTATCTCCATCCCTTTATCTAACTATCTCTCCCTCAAGATCAAGAACTACCTCTCTGCATGTTCATCTCTCTCTCCTTCCTTAGATCTAATCTTTATTTACTTCCCTCCCTCCCTGCTTCACTCTCTACATTTCTCTATCTCCCCTCCCTCTCCTTCTATCTCTATATATCTCTCTCTACTCTCTATCTCACCTCTCTTTATCCCTACCTCTCCCTCCTTCCTCCTCTCTCTCCCCTCTTTCTCTCTCACTCTCACCTTCCATCTCTCTCCTTCCCTCTCTAGCTCTCTTTACTCTTTATCTCACCATTCTCTCTCTCTCTCTCTCTCTCTCTCTCTCTCTCTCTCTCTCTCTCTCTCTCTCTCTCTCTCAAACCTCTCTATCACCTCTCTCTCTCCCTCCCTCCCTACCTCTTCCTCCCTCTATCCTTCCCTCTATACTTCTCTTTATCTCAGCCCTCCCTCTCTCTACAGGTCTACCTCTCTTTGTTTCTCTCTCACCTCTCTCTCTCCATCCCTAACTCTCCCTCTATCTCTCCTTCCATCTCTACTTCTCTCTACCTACCTATCCCTCTATACCTATTTCTCTCCCTCCCTACCTCCTCTCTTTCAATCTCTCCACCTTTTACCTCTCTACTTCTCTCTCTATCACATCTCTTTTGCTATCTCTCTCCTTCCCTCTCTACTCTCTCTATCTCGACTCTATCTCCCTACCTTTCCCTCCCTCTCTCTCTATCTATATCTCTATCTTTCCCTCCCTCTCACTCTTTATATCTCTCCTCTCTCTCTCCCTCCTCCCTCTTTCTATCTCTCATCACCCTGTCTCTACCTACATCTCTCCTATCTATCTCAACTATCCCTCTTTATCTCCCACTCCCTCCTCTCTCTCTCTCTCCCTCCTCTCTTTCTCTATCTCACCTCCCTCTCCCTCCCTCCCTACCTCCCCTCTCTACTTCTCTCTATCCCCCTCCCTATCTCTACCTACCTCTCTATTTATCTCTCTCATCTCTCTCTCCATCCCTATCTCTCCCTCTCTCCCTCCCTCTCTACTTCTCTCTATCTCCCCTCCCCCTCTCTACCTCTCTCTCCATTGCTCTCTCTCACCTCTCTCTCTCCATTGCTACCTCTCCCTCCATCTCTCTTTCCCTCTCTACTTCTCTCTACCTACCTATCCCTCTATACCTCGTTCTCTCTCTCTCCCTCTCTCCCTCCTTCCTTCTCTCAATTATCTCCTGCTTTCTCATTACTCTCTGTATCTCCCGTCTCCTCCTTTCTCTCTCCTTCCCTCTCTATTCATCTCAGCTCCCTGCATCTCTATCCCCTCCCTCTCCTCTCTCCGCCTCCCCCTCTACCTACCCCTCTCTCCTCCCTCTCTCTACCCTTCTCTCTCTCAACTCTCTCTCCCTACATCTCTATTCCTCCCTCTCTCTTCCTTAAGCCCATCTTTCTAACTCTCATCTCACTCTCTTAAATCTCCTCTCTTACCACTCTATCTACCTCTCTCTCTTCCCCTCTTATCTCTCACCATGCCTCTCTCTCTATCTCTATCTACAATCTATCTCAACTATCCCTCCTTCGTCTCCTCCCTCCCCTCTCTCCTCTATCTCACCTCTCTCCCTACATGTCCTCCTCCCCTCCTCTTTCCTCTTATCTCACGTCCTCTCCCTCCCCCCACCTCTCCTTCCCTCTCTACTTCTCTTTGCTCCCCCTCCCTCTCTACCTCCTCTCTCACCTCTCTCCCTCTATCACTACCTCTCCATACATTTCTCCCTCTAGCCTACCTCTCTTCCTATATCTCCCCTCTCCCTCTCTATTTACCTCTTCCTCGATCCCCACTCTCTCCCACCCTCATTGCTCTCTCTCTTTGATGTGCACCAAGATGTGATACAAAAAGGGGAAGGTGGGGAGATTGAGAGAGAGAGAGGGGAGAAGGGAAGGGGGGGTAGAGAAGGAGAGAGTGAGAGAAAGAGGAGAGGGAGGGATAGAGGTTGAGAGAGAAGAGGCGGAGAGAGAGGTGAGATAGATAGAGTAGTGAGGGAAGGAGAGACAGAGAGGTAGGAATGGAGAGAGAGATGTGTGTGAGAGAGAGAGAGGGAGAGAGGGAGAGAGAGAAATAAAGAGATAGAGGTAGGTAGAGAGGTAGGGAGAGATAGAGATAAGTAAAGAGGGAAGGAGAGAGAGAGGGAGAGGTAGGAAGGGAGAGAGAGAGGGAGTTGAGGGAGGGATAGATATGTAGATATTAGAAAGGGAGGCAAGGAGGGAGAAGTGTGTGAGAGAGAGGTGATAGAGATGTGCGTGTGTGTGTGTGTGTGTGTGAGAGAGAGAGAGAGGAAAGGAGAGAAAAAGATGGGATAGAGAGAGAAGGAGAGAGTTAGAGAGAAAGAGGGGGAGGGAGAAAGAGAGATTAGATAGAGAGAGTAGAGAGGGAAGGAGAGAGAGGGTTGAAGGGAGAAGTGGGAGAGAGGTGATAGAGATGTGATAGAGAGAAGTAGAAAGGGGAGGAGGGGGGGGAGAGAGAAAAAGGTATAAAGGGGTAGATTAGATAGAGATAGAGAGAAAGGTAGAGAGGAATGAGATGGAGGTGAGATAGATAAAAGTAGAGAGAGATAGAGAGAAGTATATAGGGAAGGAGAGAGTGAGAGAAAGAGGGCGAGGGAGAGAGGGAGGGAGGGAAAGAGGATGAGGAGAGAGAGAAATAGGGGAGGAGAGGGTGGAGTGAATGGTGAGATAGAGAGTAGAGACAGAAGGAGAGAGCGAGAGATAGGGAGAGGGAGAGAAGGAGAGAGAGAGAGGTGAGATAGAGAGTATAGAGCGAAGGGGAGAGAGAGGGAGGGAGAATTTGCATTGGGAAATACCAACCCAAAGGATTGGATTTTTCCTTGGGCATCCAAATCAAAGGGTTGGATGACTATTTCATGCCAAGGATGTGATTTTCTAAAACAGTAATAAAATTTCACACATTTTTGGTTGTGCTCACCATCAGGTTTGCATGTCTTTCAATACAAGTTTATAAAAAAAACATGATGATATAGGCTCTCTCTTACTTATATAACCATTTTTTTTTTTTAATACTTTGATTATGTCAAGGTTTTCATCCATAACTTCTCTTGTTAGGGCCTTTGTTTTTTGTCAAAAACCAACATGCACGTTAGTTTTAGTATAGATTTTTACTCGTTCATCATAGTTTGGAACAAATTACACTTTTATAAAATAGACTCCATTCTACACATAATGAAAAAAAGAAAATTTGATTTTCAATCAGTTTTCAAAAAATTTTAGGGGGGAGCACGCTCAATTTTAGTTTTTCAAAATGTGTCCACTTAGAAAATTCATAAAATATTATATATTCATTAAAAAATTAGCTGAAAGAAGTGAGATAAATTAGATGGTGTTAGCTAATTTCTCACCGTTCATATTTTTGAAATTCTAAAAAAAATTAATAAAAAAGGGACGGCCCATAAATGTAATACTATTTTTTTGATAAAATCAAGACCACTTTTGCCCCCCCTTTTTGAAACCCTTAATCTTTATTAATTTTTAAAAAATTAGTAGCTTAGAAAGTAGATTTGGAGCACTACAACCCTTTTTCTTGTTACATCTTCAAATTTTGAGTATAACTATCTTTATTTTCCCATGAACATCAAAATTTGTTGATTTTAGAAGAAAAGAAAAGTGGCATCTTAAAAGCCATTTTTGTGTCACAACTTGGTGCACTTACCCTACCTAAAGGAGTGATAGTGGCACATCTTGAGGCTATGCTAGCAAAAACATGGTGGAGGTTAATTAAATTAATTATAGTGTACAAGCACCTTAGATGAGGGGAGGTGTTGATTATATATACTAGCAAAGGAAGATATCATCTAGAGACACTACTGCCACATGGAGAGTGTTGGCACTATTTTATATTTCTCATTTTTGTGTGCATGTAGTCATTATGACTTGTATTAACCTTTGATGTATTAATCCCTATGGTTTTACCATATCTATATTCATGTCCCATGTGGTGCCTAAGTTTAAATGACCTTACCCACATACTTTACTCTACTTTACTCTATTTCCAAGTTGGCTTCTTATGGCTACTCGTCATTAATTAGCTACTCTTATATTTATGATGCCTTTACTCTTTTATGGTGTTCTTTTTGTGAGGTTTGTGTATCTTATTGGAGTGATTGTGGTATGGTTGTCACCTACATATCTTAAGGGGGTCACTCTTGGCTTCAATGGTGGTTGATGGGCTCTACAACTATTCAAGTATATATATGCCCTAGCCACCCTAGTTTTAGGATTATCATTTGATAGAAATGATGGAAAAATATTTTTTGGTATTTGGAAATTTGGTCAAGCAAAATGGTAGCATGTAGAGTTATAAATAATTGTTGTAGATGCACTAGGGTCATGTGTAAAGTACCAACAAAATATTTTAACCTAAATTGGAAACCTCTCAACTTGTTGATACATTTATTGTAGAATGTCACTTAGACATAGATTGAGGTGATATATGTGCAAGGTATTGATGGGTCCCATGCTTCTAGAGTCATGATTCAAAATTGAAATCATTTCTTATATTTATAGAATGATGTTTAATGGCCATGCATACCCTAAAGTAAATCTAGTGTAGATTTATCCATTAGTATAAATATTGATCTTCTCCATAAATGTATACTAAGTTTTACATGGTGTTAATGCTAATTTAGCATGATTTTTCACTTGTTTCTTGCACCTATTTGATTAAAATATTAAATAAATACACGAAATGATATGTTTTTGGGGTTGAACCTTAAATCCTCAAATTTTCTAATATAATATGTGTTAGGTTGTTTTAAGGCATCATGTGATACATTTCAAGTTTTGTAAAGGTTGAAAAAAAAATTGTAAACTAGAGTAAGGTTGCTTCAAACGAGAGAAGTTTGTAATTGACTTCCTATGTGGGAGATTGTAACAATTCAAAGAAACCTTTAAGCCCAAATCATATCTTATCACATTTGTTGACACGAATAAAGGTTCATTAATATATGAAAGTATTATAACACATTGCAAACTTTCTTGTGGTGATCTCTTCTTGTTTCATTAGTGGCTTATTATAATATATTTAGATGAATTGTTATAGTATGTTTAGTTGTAGGCATCTCTTATTTTTTATTTCTACACTTGTAAGTCCAATAATGTTGATTGTTCTCATAAATAATATAAAAATGACCATGAATAGATTTTGAGTTCAAGAGACTATTAAGATTTTTGTTTTGGAGGAGAAATGAGAACTCTTATTTTCTAAGGGTTACCTCTATAATTGTTTCCATCTTAATCAACTTAAAACATTTGGAAGAGGGCAAAGAAAGATCACGTTTGGAATGACTAACCTCTCATCAATTCATCACAATCATATCCTATGCCTCAAATAAGTAACAATTATTTATTTGAAACGATTTACCAACAATTTTAGACTTTTTTCTAATATTATATATCTTTAAAGATTCAAACCAAAAATATTGTTGATCATATGACTATTGAATTGGTTGCAGGTTGAAAAGAACTTGCCAAAAGACTTCTTAATAACGATAATTTTTACACCTAATATATTTCTCATGAACACCTTAACGAATATGAGACTTTTTTGATATATGAATTGGTATATTATGTTAGATGGTATATAGAGAAAACCCTTTGACTTTTTCTTATTCTGAATTTTTTTGATAATTATAACTATTTTGAAAGTCTATTTATTATAATTATATGTAGATTTTCTTTTATTAATATATTTTATCTTTTACCCATATATATGAATGTAAATTCGCTTTTATTAATATATTTTATGTTTTATCTATATCTATATATATATATATATATAAATAATTTATCATTTTCATGCATTATCAAAGGATTATAACTGACAAAATCTGAACGGCCTAGATCTCACACAACAGTTATTTTATTATATCGAAGTCCGATTATTTAGACCAAAAGGCCGCCCAGATTACACATATGCATAGTAGGAGGTTGGATTCTGAAGCTGAAGAAGCAGCTTACGACACATAAATACACAGATCTAGCAGCCACTAAGACTGAACATACGCATATAGGATATTACTATATATACTCCTATTTCATTCACCAGATATTCCCACCAGTAACGGAGAGGAGGTTAGAATCCTCAGGTGCAAATTTCTTGAAAAGTGCTTGAATGGAAGTGCGAGCATGGGAATCCCACAACTTCTGGATCACAGTTAAATCATTTCCTTCAGAAGACCCTCCTGCATAATTAGTTATCGATCTCATTGCAAGGAATGCCTTGTTCTCGCTCTCGCACACCTGCACAAGACCACACTTGATTAAAATCAGGGAAAATATCAGTTTGTAATGATTATCTATCGAAAGCTCTCGTAATCCTACCATCGCAATTGCTGCGCTTTCAGTGTCAAGGGAGGTGACATCTAACTGGGTGTGGACGAAGTTTCTGAAATCCACGTTATTCACATAGAAGTCAGCACTGCTTCCCTTGTCAACCCTCTTAATCTTTGGCTGTTTTTGCAGGCAAAAACCGGATTTGTGCAAGCATTGGGCTAGTTCTACATCCTGCAATTCCAGTCAACTCCACTTACAATGTAATTAAAATCATCATAGGTACTGGATTTAAGTAGTACAAAATAGGCATTTGCTTTCTAAAGCATAACGTGTTACGTGGGGATACCTCAATCTTCTCTGCCATGGCCAACAAATGGGCATTCGCATTAAACCAAAATTTGGCTCTTCCCTCTTCCGGCTTTCCCTTCACTGAATAAACTGTTTCTGGCTGAAAATATATGCTCTGAAGTTTATTGGCAACATTTTCCCTAACATTGTAATTCGAAAATGTAAGGTTCGCAATCTCACGAGTGTAGCTGCCGTCGTCTCCGCCAAATTTCTGATATCATCTCAGATCATAAATCTAGTTATTTCTTATAGAAAGGAAAATGCAAAGGAAGAGACAAAAATAATGAGAAAAGAAGAATGTGGGGTAAGTATGTAAGTACCTCCCAGTACCAGACGGCAGTGTGGGCAAATTGACTGGGAATAGCAACGTCGCCAATGCTCAGATAATTAGGGTTTGCGCTGGCAGCTCTTCCGTAGTGAATTACGGCCTTCACACGAAAGTGAGTGAGCAGCAGCTGTATCGTCTGTGCTGCGTTCACCTGCCCCATAATTACACCTTCACTATCACTAATCTAATCTTCACAGCAAAGACAAAATGACACAAATACTTATTAATATTTACCGATCCACTTCCGCTCAGCACTACAATAGTCATGCGCCCTTCAACATTTCCCACATGGAACATTCGAGCTGTAGAAGATTATCTAAAACCAGTTAATACCTATCAACAGATAATTACTATGGAAAAAACAGAAAATATTGTAAATATTAATGAAGGCGAGAGGAAGAAAAGAACGGAGTATGTTTCAACCAGATATATGCACCAAAGGCATGGCCTTGTAAGGTTGGAACACTCCCTGGTTCAGAACTACTTTGAGTTCTTCTTCACCGGGAACCACCAAACCGTAATGCTCGCCTCTTGCATTGACAGCCTTGATCTTTTTGGCCACCTCTTCAGAAATCTCACCATTCGAGAGGAATGGAAAGGCAATCAACACAAGCACAACGAAAACAGAACCATAGAAAGCCATCGCAAACTCACTGATCGAAATCCAAAACAGCTTCTTGTGTGTGTTGAAACGCTCGGCTCTTAGCTCCTTTTTATAGCATGGAAACCCCACGATTTTCCACTTGAAGGAGTGTTTATCAACTCAATTAACCACCATTAATCCCACCCAATCTTGTAGCACGTGGAAAATGCAAAAGCATATACCGATTCTTAGGAAGGGATAAGGTTGCAGAGACATGCTATTAAATAATTTTACTATCCCTGCGTCGCATCGTCGCGTACAAACCGTATGCCCCGGCTTATGCATAAGTTGATCTGGTAAATTTATCTCGTTTACATGTATAAATTTTAAAGTATATATGATTTATTTTATAGTTCAGGAACACAATAAGTGTGTTTTTTAAGTTTTAATGGTGTTAGTTTTTTACATCAGACGTTCTTAAATTGAAAAATATGTGAAGAGGATAATCAGTTCTTATAGTTTGTAATTTGTTAAATTAAAACATATGAACTAAAATTATTTGTATAATAGAAATCTTACAATTAAAGATTATAAGATATCCATTCTATTAAAACTGTCCAATCTCGATCTTTCACAAGATATCCATCTTACAATATTTGTCCAGACTGAATCTTATCCTTTTTCTCATCCTATCCATTTTTATTGTACCTTCAAAACTTTTTAGTGAATGGTGTATCATACTTATCTAGTATGTCAAATCTATTAAATTTATTAAATGAACATTAAATACATTCGTGTTACATCAATCAAGATCAAATAGGTACAAACAGAAACGTGGCTAAGATTTAAATTGTACGAAGAAATTGTCTACACAACTGATAAAGTAGAAATTGCATTTATGATAAGGAGAATCTTCGTACTCTTGGCAAACTGTACCAAGTTGTCCACCTTGTTAAACACGCCACACAGTAAAATCTTAGTAAATTTATTATTAGAGTGAGAAACATGTCCATCTTGAAAAAGAGCAATGGATCTCTTAAAATCTTGATGATGGATTAGGGAATGTGATCCTAAAAGTTGATGCAAAAAAAAATTCACAATTGATATGGATTGTGGAAATGTGGTATCATTAATTGTATTATAGTCAGTCCATGATAATAGTGTCTTGGATTGAAATTGTGTGAGATTTTTTACATCAAGATGTAAAAAATCTCACACAATTTCAATCCAGAAATCTTAACACATATCTTGAAGAATAAACTTGAATATTTTATGAATTATTATATATTTAATTTTATGTGATTATTAAAATATAGTGGTACTTATTTATTTAATTTTTAATATTTTAATGATATAAAAATGTCTCGTAGTGGTGAGGATTTTTTATATTATTGTAATAATAAAATCTGTTTTCTTAAGAGAGTGGTCTCATAAATTGACTAGTTTATTAGTAAATGATTTGAAGTAAAATTGGTAGTAAAACCATGAACTTTTATAAATATCCAATTATAAAGTAGGCTAGAGAAGTAGTAAGTTATATGAAAGATAAAGCTTCCATCAAGTTTGAGATTGATTTATTTTGATTTTGAAGATTTTTCTTTTCAAATAGTTTTGTTATGCTTGGCTTTAAGGAAATCTTGTATTATATTGTAATTATTTGTTGCTCTTAGAATTGATATGAATATTATTATTATTTTATAATGGGATAATTGACATTTCTTGATGTCATTCGAATGGATGTGTCTAAGATATCTATACCAATCACTGTTATATTTTATAATGTACTATTTTTAATATAATTATAAATTTGTAAGTGATAAATTAATATTTAAAAAAATTAAACTTATATACATACTATAAAAATAACATCTAAATTTTAAATAATATTTATTTTTTATTTAATTAAGAATTTATGTTTTAATTTATATTTTTATATTAAATTTGTATATGTTATAAGATTTATAATATTTATGTCAAAAGGAATTTTATAGTGGCAACACGATATAAAGTGTCATGTCATGAAAAATAAAACACAGTCGTCACATATTTTAAAAAACCAAAACTATCTAAGGATTATTTTATTTTTTATTTATTTAATAATTAATTTATAGCTTTAATTTTTTTCAAATATATATCTCATGTATTGTAATTTTAAAACAAATAATATTTTTAGTAAATACAATAATTCTTAAGTAAATAAAATAACTAAGATTGTATCTATGTACATTTGTTTAAAAATTATCTTATTTTTAACAATCCTCATTGACAATACAACTTAATAAGATAAAATTAATTCTATTGTTAAACAAATAATATTATTATAATATTTTAAAAATAAATATTAAATGACAATTATTTCAACATCTTTCATTATGTATATTTATTACTAGCCTACTTTTTTATTTTGCTTACATAATATAAAATTTTATATTATTTCAAAATATTTCATTATATTCTTTTAAATTTTCATAATACATATAATAAAAATGAAAATAAACTAAATTTAAACATATTTCCATAATAAAAACTAATTGATAACAAGAGTATTTAATAAAATTCAATCTATATCTTAATGAGGTTGAAGTTTGTAATGAAAGACATTCAAAGACAAAAAAACAAATTTGTTTCTCCATTCATTCTCATTTAATAGCCATGTGAAAAAAGATGAATTATTAGAAGATTTTAATTAAAATTCAAAGTTAAATTATTATAGTCACATTCTAGGCCATGACGAATGAAAACTCTCTAATTCACCCTAAAATTATAGTCACATCTAAAGATTTAGATAAGTTTGAGCCAGTTTGATTTGGATTTTATCATGCATCTGATTAATTCTAATCTTTTAAGTTAGCTACCTACTGTGGTGGGAAAAAAGATGAAAAATGAATGTGATAGATAGCCCATAATGACAAATAATTTTACTATCACAAGAAGACAAAATAATTCACACTTTTCAAAATCCTTGCAATGTTGTGACAAGAGCAATGCAACAAAATAGTGATAATATTGCTTACATCAAGGATGGAGAAACAACCCACCATGATTACACCAACAATTAAAATATCATTTCCTTGCCCTTCCCCTTCCTCTACATCTCTCTTTGGTTGTGATTACAAGGTGCGAACTTGTGGATGAGGGATTGTACGAGGTTACTTTAACAAAATTTATGTAATTCTAGAGCCCTACGAATCATTTACTAAAGGCATGTGATGCTTGTTCTCATGTGTAATATTTTTAGGGTTAATTTTTAGGGTAAGTGCATCAAGTTGTGACACAAAAATGGTTCTTAAAATGCTATTTTTTTCTAAAATAAGCAAAGTCTAATATTCATGAGAAAATGAAGATAGTTATGTTTAAAATTCAAAGATGCAATAAGAACAAGAGTTGTAGTGCTCTGAGTCTACTTTCTAAGATACTATTTTTTTCAAAATAATGAATATTAAGGGTTTCAAAAAGGGGGCCCACCAAAAGTGGTCTTGTTTTATCAAAAAATAATGTATAGTGTTTGATGTAGCCTCCCTAAAAAGATAACTTTTTTTAGAATTTCAAAAATTAGAATGGTGAGAAATTAGCTAACACCATGTAGTTTATCTCAGTTTTTTTGGCTAATTTTTTAATGAATATATAATATTTTACGAAATTTTGAAGTGGACACATCCTTAAAAGCTAAAATTTGAGCGTGCTCCACCCTAAATTTTTTGAAAACTAATCAAAAATTATTTAATTATTACATGTAAAATGGATTCTAGTTTATTAAAAATGTAGTTTGTTTCAAAATTTGATGAATGAGTAATGATGTATAAAAAAACTAGCACATGTTGGTTTTGACAAAAAATGGAGGCACTAACAAGAGAAGTTATAGATGAAAACCTTAACATAATCAAAATGTTAAAAAATATATATGGTTATATAAATAAGAGAGAGCCTAACATCATCACAGTTTTTTTATAAACTTGCATTGAAGGACATGCAAACCTAGCAGTTAGCACGACCAAAAAAAATGTGAAATTTTGTTACACTTTCATAAAATCATATCCTTGACATGAAATAGTCGTCCAACCCTTTGGGTTAGTATTTCCCAAAGCAATCAATATATTAAATCCAACTTCGCTCTCTCTTTGTCTCTCTCCCCCACTTTGATAAGGCTTAAAGTTTATGGTTTATGATCAATGATGGGTAGTCAAGGTTTCACCTTTCACTCCCTCCTTGCCTCCTTCCCTCTTAACCAATACTTATCTTATTCTCTCTCAACCCTCTCTAGGTCTCTCCCACCCTCTCTACCTTTCCTTCCCTCCTTAATCCCATCTCCATCCTTGCCACTCTACCTCTCTCTTCTTCTCTCTCCCTTTGTTACTATTTCTCACCCATCTCTCCCCTTTCACTCAATCACTACCTCTCCCTCCCACCCTCTCTCTCCCCCATCTCCAAGTCTCTCCCTCCTTGTCTCATTACCCAGCTCTCCCCCCTCTATCTCTCACCTTGTTCTTCTATCTTTCCTTCTCTCTCCCTCCCCTCTCTAGGTCATCACCTCTTTATTTCCTCATCCTTATGTATCTCACTACCTCCATGTGTACCTTTCCCTCCATCCTTTGTTACTACTCTACCAATACTTCCCTTTCTCTCTCCCTCTCTTCTATCTCCCCTCTCTAGGTCTCTCCCACTCTCTCTCCCTATCTCCCTCTCTACCTTGCCTTCCCTCCTTACCCCCATCCATATCCTTTCCTCCCTACCTCTCTCTTCTTCTCTCTCCCTCTACTATTTTTTCTTTCCCATCTCTCTCCTTTCCCTCGATCACTACCTTTCCCTCCCACCCTCTCTCCCCATCTTGACTCTCCCTCCATCCCTCCTTAGCCATCTCTAGGTCTCTCACTCCTTGTCTCATTACCCACTCCTGTAGACCCCCTCTATATCTCTCACCCCTATCTCTCTCACCCATTTCTACCTAGGATGTAGGAATTTCACCTCTATATCTCTTAGGGCTCTCTAGTTATTTCCCTCCCTCTCCACCTCTCTCCCTCCTTACCCATCTTTTCCTCTTTGTGAACTCTCTCATTTTATTCTCTCTCCCATCACCTCTCTACCTCTCCCCTCTCCTTGTTAGCCTCTATATCCATCCTTATCCATCTCTTTATCTTCATTCTTCTCTCTTCTTCTCTATTTGTCTCCTCTCTACGTCATCATCTCTCTAACTCCTTCCCTACGCCTCTCAACCCCTCCATCTCTACCTCTCCCTCCATCCCTTCTTACTTCTCTACCAATACTTCTCTTTCTCTCTCCATCTCTTCTATCTCTCGCCTATCTCTCCCCCTCACCTCTCTACCTCTCCCCTCTCTAGCTCTCTCAATCGCTCCTTGTCTGTCTCTCCATCCCTCCTTAGCCATCTCTAGGTTTCTCACTCCTTGTATCATTACCCACCCCTCTCCCCCCTCTATCTCTCTAACTCTTGTCTCTCCCCCTATGTCTCTCACCCCTCTCTCCCTAGGTTGTAGGTCTCTCACCTCTATAACTCTCAAGGATCTCTTGTTATTTCCCTCCTTACTCCTCCTTACCTATGCCTCTCACTCCCTCCATCACTTCTTACTCATCTACCAATACTCCCCTTTCTCCCTCCCTCTCTTCTATCTCTTTCCTCTCTCCCCCTCGCCTCTTTACCTCTCCCCTCTCTAGCTCTCTCAGTCGCTCCTTGTCTTCCTCTTCATCCCTTCTTAGCCATATCTAGGTATCTCACTCCTTGTCTCATTATCCACCCCTCTCCTCCCTCTATCTCTCTCACTCCTATCTCTCTCCTGTCTCTCACCCCTCTCTCCCTAGACTATGGATCTCTCACCTCTATATCTCTCAAGTCTCTTTAGTTATTTCACTCCCTATCCACCTCTCTCCCTCCTCCTTACCCCTCTTTCCCTCTTTGTGAACTTCTCTTTTATTTTCTTCTCTCTCTCCCCTCACCTATCTACCTTTCCACTCCCTAAGTATCTAATTCACTCCTTTCCACCCTCTCTATCCCTTTGTATCCATCTCTTTCTCTTTGTTCTTCATCTGTATACCTCCCCTCTCTACATCATCACCTCTCTAACTCCTTCCCTATGCTCTCACTCCCTCCATGTTTGTACCTCTCCCTCCATTCCTTCTTATTCCTCTACCAATACTTATGTTTATCTCTCCATCTCTTCTATCTCTCACCTCTCTCTCCCCCTCACCTCTCTACCTCCCCCCTCTCTAAGTCTCTCAATCACTCATTTTCTACCTCTCCATCGGGCTCCTTAGCCATATCTAGGTCCCTCACTCCATGTCTCATTACCCACCCCTCTCCCCACTCTATCTCTCTCACCACTATCTCTCCCCCTATGTCTCTCACCTTTATATCTCTTAGGGCTCTCTAGTTATTTCCCTCCCTCTCCACCTCTCTCCCTCATCCTTACCCCTCTTTTTGAACTTATCTCTCATTTTCTTCTCTCTCCCCTCACCTCTCTACCCCTCCCCTCCCTAAGTACCTAAGTCACTCCTTGTCATCCTCTCTATCCCTCCTTAGTCATATATCTCTCCTCGTTCTTCTATGTCCCTCCCCTATCTATGTCATCACCTCTCTAACTCCTTCCCTATGCTTCTCACTCCCTCCATTTCTATCTCTCGCTTCATCCCTTCTTACTCTGCCAATACTTCCCTTTCTCTCTCTCCCCCTCACCTCTCTACCTCTCACCTCTCTAGGTCTCTCAATCACTCCTTGTTTTCCTTTCCATCCCTCCTTAGCCATTTGTAGGTCTTTCACTCCTTGTCTCATTACCCACCCCTCTCCTCCCTCTATCTCTCCCACCCATATCTCTCCTCCTAGGTCTCTCAACCCTCTCTCCCTAGGTTGTAAGTCTCTCACCTCTATATCTCTCAAGGCTCTCTAGCTATTTCCCTCCCTCTCCACCTCTATCCCTCCTCCTCCCCCCTCTCTCCCTCTTTGTGAACTTCTCTCTCATTTTCTTCTCTCTCCCCTCACCCCTCTACCTCTCCCCTTCCTAAGTATTTAAGTCACTCCTTTCTAGCCTCTCTATCCCTCCTTAGCCACATATTTCTCTTCATTCCTCTATGTCTATCCCATATCTATGGAATCACCTTTCTAGCTCCTCCTTCTCTATTCCTCTCACTCCCTCCATGTCTACCTATCCCTTCATCTGCTCTTAATCCTCTACCAATACTTCTCTTTCTCTCTACATCTCTTCTATCTCTTTCCTCTCTCTCCCCCTCACCTCTCTACCTTTCCCCTCTCTAGATATCTCAATTTGTCCTTGTCTATCTCTTCATCCCTTGTTAGCCTTATCTAGGTCTCTCACTCCTTGTCTCATTACCCACCGCTCTCCCCCATCTATCTCCCTCACCCCAATCTCTCCCCCTATGTCTCTCACCCCTCTCTCCCTAGGTTGTAGGTCTCTCACCTCTATATCTCTTAGGGATATCTAGTTATTTCCCTCCCTCTCCACCTCTCTCCCTCCTCCTTACCCCTCTTTCCCTCTTTGTGAACTTCTCTCTCATTTTCTTCTCTCTCCCTCACCTCTCTATCCCTCCTTAGTCATCTCTTTCTCTTCATTCTTCTTTGTCCCTCGCCTCTCTATGTCATCACCTCTCTAACTCCTTCCCTATGCCTCTCACTCCCTCCATGTGTACCTCTCCCTCCATACCTTCTTACTCTACCAATACTTCCCTTTCTCTCTCCCTCTCTTTTATCTCTCACCTCTTTCTCCCCTCATCTCTCTTACTCTCCCCTCTCTAGGTCTCTCATTCACTCCTTGTCTACCTCTCCACCCCTCCTTAGCCATCTCTAGGTATCTCACTCCTTGTCTCATTACCCACCCCTCTCCCCCCTCTATCTCTAGCACCCCTATCACTCCCCTATGTCTCTCACCCCTCACTCCCTAGATTGTAGGTCTCTCACCTCTATATCTCTTAGGGAACTCTAGTTATTTCCCTCCCTCTCCACCTCTATCCCTCCTACTTACCCCTCTTTCTCTCTTTGTGAACTTCTCTCTCTAATTTTCTTCTATCTCTCCCCTCACCTCTCCCCTCCCTAAGTATCTGAGTCACTCCTTGTCAACCTCTCTATCCCTCCTTAGCAATCTCTTTCTCTTCATTCTTTGCTATCCCTCCCCTCTCTACATCATCACCTTTCTAACCCCTTCCCTATGTTTATCACTCCCTCCCATTTTTCTCTCCCTCTCTTCTATCTCTCACCTCTCTCTCCCCCTTACCTCTTTACCTCTCCCCTCTCTCTAGCTCTCTTAGTCACTCCTTATCTACCTCTTCATCCCTTAACCATCTCTAGGTCTCTCACTCCTTGTCTTATTAGCCACCCCTCTCCCCCCTCTATCTCTCTCACCTCTATCTCCCCCTGTGTCTCTCACCCCTCTCTCCCTAGGCTATAGGTCTCTCACCTCTATATCTCTCAAAGATCTCTAGTTATTTAAATCCCTCTCCACCTCTCTCCCTCCTCCTTACCCCTCTTTCCCTCTTTGTGAACTTCTCTCTCGCATTTTCTTTTATCTCTCCCTTGACCTCTCTACCTCTCCCCTCCCTAAGTATCTGAGTCACTCCTTTCCACCCTCTATATCCCTCCTTATCCATCTCTTTCTCTTTTTTCTTCTCTATCCTTCCCCTCCCTACATCATCACCTCTCTAACTCCCCCTTCCCTATTCCTTTCACTCCCTCCATGTCTACCTCTCCCTCCATCCCTTCTTACTCCTTTACCAATACTTCCATTTCTCTTTCTCCCTCTCTTCTACCTCTCATCTCTCTCCCCCTCACCTCTCTTCCTCTCCCCTCTTTATCTCTCTCAGTCACTCCTTTTCTACCTCTCCATCCCTCCTTATCCATCTCTAGGTCTCTCACTCCTTGTCTCATTACTACTCCTCTAGGTCTCTCCCACTCTTCTCTCATATGCTCTTCATTATTACTAAACCTCATTAAACCTCTCCCTCCATTCCTTGCTACTCATCTAGGTTTCTCCCACTCTTCTCTCTCCCCTTTGTAGGTATTTGTGTAGGGTTGATGCCCTCACACATGGAAATTCTCTACATAGCAATTTTGGCACTCGCCCAATTATAAAGCCTTTATACATCACATTTGGTGATGTCCAAATTGCAAAGGCTCTATGCAACACATTTTATGCTCACCAAATTGGGCGAGCGCCAAATGGCCTTTGCCAAAAATGGTAAAAAAGCTAGTTAACCCGTGATACATGCCCACAATCCTCTGCTTTCTTTTAGTTTTACACTTTGTACAATAAGGAAATTCCTTTTTATGTAGTTGACTTCTTGTAGTACCATATTTTGCTTGCTCCATCACCTTTTAAGCACCAATTTGTTTGTTGGACAATGTAGAAGAAGATAATTTGAAGTTTCTACATTAAATTTAATTATCTCCAGCAATATTTTCATTTTTGTTGAATTGAAATGTTTAATGTTTAGATGGAAGTTGCATAAAAAGTCAATTTTTTTAGCAGTTTGAAGAAAAAATGAAAAACATGACATAATTTAGATGAATCCTTGTAAACTTATATAGAGGATTTTAACTCAATACAAACATGCTTATGTATTCCATTTGTATTTCTCAAAGTAGTCTATTTCTAGCATGGTTAGTGGAATTCACTCTTTTTCATAGTAACTATATGGATTTTATGTAAAGGGTCTAGTAATATACCATTAATTTTTATGGGTTTTGTTTGAATTTTATGAAATGGTGTATATTTTATTGATTTGTATTAATTTTTTACTTGGTTACAAAGAACTCCCAAGATATTCCTTGTGTGCTTCTCCTTGTATCATGGTTGAATCTTCTTCTTCATGATGACATGTGAAGGATTTGAGTCTTATGTGTTTTGTATGAGATTTGTGTAGCTAATTTACACATAACCATTATGGATTGTTTGGTTTTCTTGTGAATTAAGGTTAATGATGTTAACCAAGTGTCATTTATTATATAGTTTTTTTGTCAAGGGCTTAATGGCATGTATGTCATTGATTTTTATTAGTATTAGTGTGCATATACGTATTAGGGTTAAAAGTGAAATTGATCGAATTCCTATTAGACATCAAAATACAAGATGTCATGCCTAATGTGTTTGTCCATGTCTCATGGTTGAGTGGCATTCAATCTTATGTCTAATTATTTTAATATAAAATGGCATATGGTGTGCATCAAGGTAGAATGACATATATGACATAACACATTACCACTATAATGAAGAATTAAGAACACTATATTTATCTTAGAAACCCTCTAAAGAGAGAAGAAATAGACTGTGGTAGTGGAAAAAATAGACTGTGACAATTGCAATTGCCTACTACCTATATTATGTAGCAAATTATCATATTTAATGACTATACAAATGATTGGATACAATTTGCCCCTTGTTCCATTCAATAAGACCTTGGCTATGGATGTAATCTGCTCCTTGCTCCATTAGCTACATATTTTCCTTTGCTTCTTGCATAGATCAATTTCTTTTCATTTTCCTTTAATTTTTGGTTACCATTCCCTAATACCTATATCATGTAGAAAATTGTCATATTTAATGAGTGTACAAATTATTGGATACAATCTACCCCTTGTTCCATTCAATAAGACCTTGGCTATGGATGTAATATGCCCCTTGCTGAGCCATTAGATACATATTTTCCTTTGCTTTTCATTTGATTTTTAGCAATTGATCTAAAAATAAATAAATTGATTCACTCTACATTGGCTATAATATAGGTGGAGTTAGATATCTCAACAGGATTGAGAACACTATATTTATCCTAGAAACCACCACTATAATGAAGAATTAAGAACATTATATTTATCCTAGAAACCCTTTGAAGAGAGAAAATACCGATTGTAGCAATGAAAAAAATAGATTGTGGTGGTTGCAATTGCCTACTACCTATATTATGTACCAAATTGTCATAATCAATGAGTGTACATAATATAGGTTACAATCTACCCCTTGTTCCATTCAATAAGACCTTGGCTATGGATTTAATCTTCCCCTTGCTCCACTAGTTGCATATTTTCCTTTTCTTCTCACATAGATCAATTTATTTTCATTTTCCTTTGCTTTTCAGTTGCAATTGCCTACTACCTATATTTTATAAAAAATTGTCATATTCAATGAGTGTACAAATTATTGGATACAATCTGCTCCTTGTTTCATTCAATAAGACCTTGGCTATGGATGTAATCCACCCCACTCCATTAGCTACATATTTTCCTTTTCTTCTCACATAGATCATTTTTTTTTCATTTTCCTTTACTTTTCAATTGTAATTTCCTACTACCTATATTATGTAGAAAATTGTCATATTCAGTGAGTGTACAAATGATTGGATACAATATACCCCTTGTTCCATTCAATAATACCTTGGCTATGGATGTAATCTGCCCCTTGCTCCATTAGCTACATATTTTCCTTTGCTTCTCACATAGATCAATTGCTTTTCATTTTATTTTTAGCAATTGATCTAAAAACAAACAAATTGATTCACTCTACATTGGCTAGAATATAGGTGGAGTTGGATATCTTAAAAGGATTAAGAACACTATATTTTTCCTATAAACCCTCTAAAGAGTGAAAAAGCAAACTATGGTTGTGGAAATTTAATAGACTGTGGCAGTTGCAATTGCCTACTACCTATATTATGTAGCAAATTGTCATATTCAATTATGTGTGTACAAATGATTGGATAGAATCTACCCCTTTTTCCATTCAATAAGACCTTGGCTATGGATGTAATATGTCCATTGCTCCATTAGCTTCATATTTTCCTTTGCTTATATGCTCCTTTCCTTTGCCTCCCATATCTTCAAAATACTAAATACAATTGTTCTATTTAATTATAAAAGAAGATACAACATTAAATTTTTCCCTCTTCCATCAATCTAAGAAGGCACAATATGAAAATTTCCCTCCCATTACATTTTTACGAACCAATGCAACCTCTAATTTATAGACTCCTATGCACTACAAGGTTCTCATAGGCCCGAGAAGAAATTCCATCAACTCAAGAATCTAAAACAATGATTGTTCAATTCAAATTCTAAATTATGGAACGTGTAAATTATATGAGGATGCAACTACATATGTGTTACATACCAAGGCACTTAAATAATCACTCTACAATATTTGGCTTTTTCCTTCTCTGTAATCTTTCCAACACTTACAGCTGCACATAGTTTTCATAGATCTAATTTATTGTTCACAAAAATCCATGTCTTTGCATGTTTGTTATATTTTTTATGATCCATTCAAATCACACCTCCATTATTAAATAATTTTGGTCTTAAGTTCAAGATATGGGATATTTTTTCCTCATTTATGAGATCTTTGTATTTCAATTGTAATAGCTACAATGTCTCTTGTGATGCTCAAAGAATTCTACAGTGGATGCTATGGGTTAGAAATAACTAAATAAATTCATCTCTACTTTCCAAAAACAAGTGGTACAATTTTGTTTATGCTATAATGGACTACTTTCCTGCTACCTATATTATGGAGTAAATTGACAAATACAATGAGTGTGCAAAAGATATGGATACAATATGCCCCTTGTTTCATTCAACAATACCTTGGCCATGGATGAAATCTATCATGTGCTCCATTAGCTCCCTATCTCCATTATATGCTTCTTTCCTTTTGCCTCTCACCTCTTGAAAATACAACATAATTTTTCTCCTTGATTCTAAAATAATAATGGAATTATGTGAAGGTGTGATTGACATTTAAATGCACAAAAAATAGAGTGAAACTTGTGATGTGTGTGCTTTTATACTTTGAATAAGGGCTTGTTGTTCTCCTTGTATGGTTTGAACAAAATGCTCTACATCATAAGAGCCTTGTCATGGAAATGAAATATGAATCTACTACTACCAAAATGTTGGCCTCTTTTTTTTAATGAAATGTGAATCCTCCTCCTCCTAAGTAGATACTTCTAGTTACCATTTGATCCATGTACTTTTCTAAGATCCAAGGGGAAGTTTTAAATAATGCATTTTGATCTTTCTTGAAGGAGATCATAATAATCATTGACGATTGACATCTACTCACATTTGCGACAAAAGAATATTGCTACCCTCTACCATGTTTCCCTCTACAATGTTTCCCTCTACCATGCTGCCCTTGGTGAAAGAGTATTATTGCTATTAAAACTTATTCATTATGAACATGACTTTCCAAAAAGCAACCAAACTTGCATTTGAAAATACTACATTTAGGTGTGTTTGAGAAAGTAGACGATCATGTTCATCAATTAAAGTGACTATCCATTTTATATTCAACAATTATCTTGGTGTAAATTTGAATTTTTTAGATCAAATTTGATTATACAAGGCAATATTTGTCATGTTTGTATAATTCAATTGTTTATCAAGGTTTTTTATTTAAATTTAAATTTTTGTGTTTATCGCCTTCTCACATAGATCAATTGCAATCATTTTCATTTTATTTTGATATTTTTTTATTAGTGAGCATTACTTTTTCTTTTTTTTTGTATTTGAGAACATGTAGCATTCAACATCATGTCGAGGAAATGAGAAAAGAATCTAACATTGGGTGAATGTGAAGCCAAAAATGCAAGAAGAGAAATAATGAGGCAAATTTTTGAAGAAAAGAAATTGAACCCCATAGAGGAAGAAACTCCCATAAAATCTAAGAGATATGTTGAATTGGAATCACAAAGGGAACGAATCAAAAATATCCATGCAATGAGACAAATGAATCCCAAAGTTGGGGGCATATCATCAACCATAAGTGAAGTTCAAGGCACATCATCTACAATATGTCATGTTCAAAGTACATCAACAATCACATATCCAGTTGAAGGCACACCATCTACAACATGTGGCATTGAAAGTACATCAACAAACACATCTCTACTTGAAGACACTCCACATACCACTTCTCAAGTTGAAGGTACAACATCGTTTACATGTCAATTTCAAGGTATGTCATCATTTTCATCTCAGGTTGAAGGTACGTCATCTATCTCTGATGTTGTTGAAATTCCTAATATTGATGCAACTTTACCTTTGAGAACTTCTCCTAGAGTTTTGCATAGAAAATATAAATATTTGATTGATATTGATGCTAATATTTTGAAACCGATGATTGATGAGATTCCAAAACATACTTGTCAAAGATATGCAAGGAGGATATGGAGATTATTTTTTGAGAAGCTTAATAAGGTTGGAAGATGTCAGCTATTTGTTGAAATGATGAGGCAACTAAAATTTAGGCCCATCATAAATATTATTGGGCTAAGAACATCAAATGACTCAAGTGATAAATCAATTATAAAGAATCTAATGAGTGCATATGAGAGTGTTGGTTTTACCTCACACATGAAAGATAGTAATGCCACTCAATGTGTGATGACATAAACATTGGTAAGAAATCAAACCAGGAATAAGATGATCCTTTCAAAGACAAGTAAAAATTTAAAAATAATTAGATCATATTTAATGAGATACAAAAGGATTGAAAGAGTGGAGGATCCAAATAACAATAAGTTATTGGCATTCTTGAGTAGACTACCACGAAAAGTTAAAGAAATTGTTCAAGCCTTGAGATCCCTAATACAAGAAATTTGGAAGAACAACACAAGGGTCTCTCCCAATCAAAGAGATGTTGTAAGAACGATAATTGGTAGTTGAATATATGAGCCACATCCAAAGCATTTTTTGGATATGACTCAAACATTTTATTTTTCTAAATTTGTAGAGATGTATCCTCAAGTTTTGTCAAAGGTTTTTTGAAATGCTTTAAAGCATTTTTATGTCAAAATAAATCACACACACACTAAATGTTGTTGTAGAGTACATATTGAGTTTTCTAACCATTAAATGATTTTTATCAATGTATATGTGTAGATATGCATACTAACAATGTTTTTCAGGAATGTAACATAAGGCCTCCACCTAGAACTTCAAGGGATTTCATATCTGCCATTTTATGTGAAAGAGTGGAAGGTCAAATTTTTTACAAGAAATCATTCTTGGATGGCACATGTGTTCATTGTGTTGGCTTGCAATTTTTTCCTATTTTTCAACATATGCATAGTACACATGCAATTGGAAATGAAATTTTGGAATTTGGAAAATACAAGACAATGGCCTACAATTTAAAAGATGGGAAAGAAGAAGAAAAAAAGTGTGAATTGGTCAGTGATAAGATTCCAGTGTATCAATTTATGGGCATTTTTTGTGATCATGTGGTGTACATGAGTATGCATGGCATACACATAGAGCTCGATGGTTGGACTCACAATTCAAGATACGGAAGTACACATTTCCACTTCATATGATTGTTTAATTTGTTGACATTGTATAAAACTACAAACTACAACCACAGAACGAGGTGCAATCAAAATACTACAACTCCACATAGGTTGCTATATTTGTGCATATAGAATTCATCCATGTAGTTGATAATATAGAGGATGATAGGAAGGTATTGAGGGAGTATCACTTTTACATCAGTGATGATCACACAAATTCTACAGAGTTCACACAAGGATGCTTTCAGATGTTCTATGTTGATTTGGCTACCAAAGGCATATCATTTTGTTACATATCATATGATCAAATAATTGTACATCATAATTCAAGAACTCCAGGATGTTTTTTTGGTTGAGAAAGATGCATAAGATCAGTGGTTCTCAACATCTGTGGAATTTCTTTGAGGTTGAGCATGGAAAGGGGGAGTATGATGGTGCATGAGCATGTATTAAAAGAGCCTTAGTGTGAGAAGAGTTAAAGCACAAAGATAGTCCAAAGTTGATAGATGCAAAATCAATCATCTAGTCATGTAATCATGCTATGGGTCTAGGTAATGAAGGTAATTCTTCAATTCATAGATTTTTTTGGTTAGTAGATGATACTAAAATTGCAAAATATGGAGATTTTTGTACACTAATAGGTTCATGGACTATCTATACATGGAAGATACCATTCTATTGTTCTTCATGTGTAGTTCAAGCTTGGAATGAGTGTGAGTCAAAGGAGTGGGTTGACAAATGGTGGTTAAGAATTCCAAGCCCACTTGACATGTATCGGCTCCTGACGGCACTACAAATCACAGAGATGCAATAATCCATTGACTTTGATCATGTATTAGATATACTAGAATCAAGTAATATTTCTACTTGCATAGTTTATAAAATTCCTAGTTTTATCTTTGTAGTTTTCTGTAATGTTCATTTAATTCATCTAATTGGATGCACATATCAATGTAGGGCATATTTATGCAATGATTATAGATGAAGACAATAAAGAGGGAAAAAATTATTACTTGTGTCACTGTGTTGAGGCCAAAAATAAATTGGAGGCCCTGGAATTATAAATGGAGAAAACATAGAATATCCTATAGCTTCAGTGGTTGTTACTAGAACATAGCTTACAAGGTACCTAGTGAAGAAGTCCGATGTCTAGTTGTTTGAGGACTTTGACACACATCAAAAGATTATATGTTACTCAAACCTTGTCATGGTAACCAACATTCATTTGATCAAATATGGGGGTAGACCTATGAACAATAACTTATGGAACGTGTGTGAGTCTAACAATGAGGGCACAATACTTGACACAATAAAGAGTAGAGCAAACCCAAATGATTTGTTGAATTGATTTGTAAGTATGTATATTGAATTTGTAAAGTCAAGGTATTGATCATTTTTTCTTGGTTATTAAAATATGTATCATTATCTTATGTTATAATTGCTATGGAAATGAGAAAAGCACATATAAAGTTTCAATTTTTTAAATTGCATTCTTTCATAGATTTATACCTCTTCTTCATTATAGCTTGTATATTGCAGTTGATAGTTAGACTATATTAGTGGTTGAAAGAGTATTAGTGTTTCTTTCTTTCTTAGGTCACATTAGAGTATATTAGTGTGCCCTGCTCAACACATGACTGTCCACTATACACATATTACTATACATAAAAAATAGCATAGCCTTCACTTGGTCATACTTTATCTTCCCTTTGACTGTTGTCCTACTTTAACCAAGGTGATTGCATTGATTTCTTTCTACCTGTCAGTTGTTATCTTCCTTGTTTCCCCTCATTGTCTCATGGCCATTGATGCTTAGAAATTTGTATTAGTGATACAATTCTTTTTCTCCTTTAAAGCTTCTCTCCTTTAGCCCTTTGATTGTTGTCCTCCTTGACCAATATACATGTCATCTTCCTTGTTTCCCCTCCTTGTCTCATGGTTTATCGCTTACTAGTGAATACGTAAATCTTATTACATATTAAATTGTACCATCACATTTACAAGCTTTCACTTTACATTGTATGATTTCCCCTTGCTCTTGTATGCTTCTACTTTACATGGAATTTATCTTGTGGTACTTCATGATCACATCCTACACCAAGTTATCCTTGTTTTCTTATCCTATATGACACTTTTTGAAACATAATTACATATTCTTTAGTATTACATATCTTTATCTT
Organism: Sequoia sempervirens; assembly: GCA_007258455.2. Lineage (NCBI taxonomy): Eukaryota > Viridiplantae > Streptophyta > Pinopsida > Cupressales > Cupressaceae > Sequoia > Sequoia sempervirens. The sequence continues at coordinate 233,821,757 of VDFB02047230.1, read as the reverse complement.
GATAATATTTGCATATGGACATATTGCTATAACTCATGCGTGTCCTCATATTTGCAACAATCTCATGGCATCCATGAGGTTTTAAAGGGGTAGCAATCTCATGACAACATTGGTTCCAAATCCATAGAAAACCTATACATCATGATTATCATTTGAAATCCACCTTTTTATCTCATCACATGTTTTTGAAGTGATTTCCTCATATTGTTAACATGAGGTCTTCACTTGCATTGTATAGTCACAATAAGGTCCTTTTGGATAGCAGACTTCCCTCATGCTTATGACCACTATCTTGACATTTGGAATTTTTCTTGTTCAAAGATGTCATTGTTGTCATGGGATTGCTTCCCTCATGTCTTTTACTATGCATTGATACTCAAACCTTCATATGCCCTTCTATGACTGCTAATATGCTACCCATTATGCATCTTTGAGAATGCCTTTAAGTCTATCCTATCATGATCTTTGATGCACTTTTTCATGATCTTTTCATTGTCATCTTCCTTGGGATTTCTACCACTCAACCTCAAGAGCATTTCCATATGCTTTATGGGCATATTCTCTTGTAGTAATTTTTTCAAGCTCTGCATGGTGTTGTTCATTCAATAAGTGGTATCTTTGTATGTGACTTAACAATTTATTTTCAAGATTCATGTTTTTGTTCTTTATTCAATTTGTTATTCCTTCAAATCATGTTTGTCATAGATTATTGGACTTTTTTTTAGCCAGTAGGAATTTGTGGTGTTTTTTCATGCTTTTAAATAGTTTGCATTCTTCAATATCTGAAAATCTCATTGTAGACCACAACTATTAATATTCAAGTGCATGTATTTGGAGAAGAAACATAGGGTATTGGTCATTTTTATTTATTCAAAACCTCTTAGTGAAATATTGTATAGTGTGCATATTTGTATATCTTATTTATAGTTTTAGTGTAGGGTTAATTTTAGGTTTATTTAGATCTAAGGGAGCATGTCATCCTAATTTGAAGAATGGTTCTATAGTACACATTATTTAAAATTTGTTTTCTTGCAAAAAACAAATTAAAAAACTATAGGCATCATAATACAATGTCGTGTGCAAGTATAGAATAGATCTATAAAATTCTTAAACAAATCATGTGTTGGAAACACAAGGGCATACAACTGAGAGGGGGGGTGAATTAGTTGTCACCGAATTAAAAACTTATTCAAATTATTAACCTTATTCTCAGATCTGATCATTAATCATGAAAGCATAAAAGAAAAACACATCATAATCACGCATAATGTTACCAAGATTTTTTTACGTGGAAACCCTATTAGGGGAAAAACCACAGTGGAGGTCATTCCACAAGATTATACCCTATTAAAAGTATAAGAGAATATGAATGGGGAATGCACATGCATTCAGGCACACTGCCTAGAGCTCACTGCTCAAATACAAAATAGGCTTACTGCCCAAAGGAAGACACACTGTCTTATAGAAAAGTTCTGATTAAATCCATTAGACTTTGAACTAAGAAAATAGCATCTGCTAATTCCTTATTACAGTTCCGATTAAGCACATAAACACTTCTTCACTCTTCTTCACTCTTCTTCTCTCTTCCTTACTCTTCTTCTCTACCTTCGAATGATTTGAACTTTACTCACACATAGGACTCATACACTTCACACACTCACACCTTCAAATGATAAAACAATCACTCTTATATATCTGCAACAAGAAATTCCATCATTATAGGTTAGCTCCAAAGAAATAATAAAATAATTACAAACAGTCGGCCCAAAACACATAAAGATTATTCATGCAAATCAACCAAGGTCGGCCATAGCATAGTGAAGACCGAAAATAACATCCTCAAACATGAACCACTTCAATTAATTACTCCTCAAAGATCCACAACATGCTTCAACACCTTGTCGTCCAAGAACATGAAAAACATGAACACGCAAGAGAAAATCTCGGATCACGAGCACATCGATCAATGCAGACGTGCAACATAGATAGAGCATGAACTAGAAACATCCACAAGCATCATGAAACATTACAGAAGCATCCGTAGCAACTGAACTTACTGAAATCACATGATCTTCATTCAGGAACACAAACTAAAGTAACAGAAAAACTATCAAAATACCAATCTTCATAACTTAATCAAAACTTCACGTGGATCTCTGAAACTCGACGTGGATAAACTAGATATACTCCACAAGAAACCCTTTAGTCCACAACCTCATAATAGCAATGAACTAAACACACCAACAAAAGGAACTTCACTTCACCACTGACAACCTATAGCACTTCTTATTACAATTTTCTCAATATCCTGGACATATACAACTTCTAATACAACAATGCTAATAGTGTTGACATCAATGACAACCACATATCAACAACACATCACAACATCCAACATCATGTCCCTACTATGAATAGTAGTGTGATGCTAATTAGAGCTGACTTTTTAATTTTGAGTTGTGTTTTCCATACATAGTCATGTACCATTTTTAGGGCCAATTAGTGTCTTTGAAGTCTCATTAGTGTATATTGTTGTATGTGCCCAATAGAGAGGTTCCCAAAGTTTTTCAAAAATTTGCAAAGTTCCATGGAGTCTTGAAAGTAGGGTTTGAGAACCTAGATTGGGGACAACAATGCAAATATATAGTATTTCAAAAATTAGATATAAAAAATGTATTAGTAATAACAAATGAAAATTTGAAATATGAAACACATTGCATCGAACAATTAAATTGTTGAATATACATATATTTATATTATATTCAAAATGATGATTACATTCAAAATTCAAATACATTTGACCAATGGCCCAATGCCTCTTGGCTTTTCATAGTTGGATTTGGGGATGAAACCCTTATCTCCATTTGAATTGTATTCAAGGATCACATTTGGGCTTATAGATTAAAATTATTTTTAGCTTTCCATAGTGTCATTAGAGTGATTCAAAGTAATTTTTAGCTTGCTATAGTGTTAGTATAGTGATTTGAAGTCATTTTTAGATTGCTATAGTGTTGTTATAGTGATTTATTGAAGAATACAGCTCGTGGAACTTTGGATTGATTAATATTTGCAAGTGAATTTAATATAGACATTTTATTGGTTGATTAGAAGGCATTTTTAGATCATTTGCAAAGCTAAAATAGGTAATTTGTGAGGGTTTCTTGTTGCTGGTGCATATATTATTGTTGATGACATTGGCTATCATAAATAAAAATCAAATTTGGGGTTTCTATATTGGTGTTTCCATGTTTATTGCTACTGTCATAATTTATCTAGCAACTCATTATCCGATTCTTCTTTCATATTTGGTTAAATTCAGTTTATAAGGGTTCCATATAAACATTGGAGAATGATAGTATCTTTATCCATAAAAAAATAGTCATGAATTAACTATCATATTTGATATATTTGATACATATAATTCATATTTATTGTTTATGTTGCATTTGAGTTCTAATGTATACTAGCATTATGAGGGTTTGACTTTTCTATTTGGAATTGTAAGTTAGATTGTACAAGGGTTTGCAATATTACATTATTATTAATCAACTAGGGTTTGGCATCTACATTGGTCTTTGATTATCATTTTAGCTTACACATTTTTGAAAAAACATCCATTTCCTAGAGTTATCTAATTGGGGACATTATAAAAACTAGAAACTTTGGACAATAGGAAAATGGCTGGTGTGGTTATCAAATTAGGTCCATGCATATTCCACCATATAATTGGCCTCTCTTGTGCCATGGTCTCCTTATCTAGTTTGGCTTCTTTTGAATATCCCATAAGAGTTGTAAATTTTGACCACTTAGATTGAATGATAATGGCATGTATAGTATCATACATTTTTTTAATAGCTTTTAAGAAACCCACCTTCACTTAAGCATCTTGTATATGGGGGTAACTATGCCAAGCTTTTGCAACTACCACTTTAATTTCAATGCATAGGAAACCAAGTGCAAGGGAGTGTTGAGCTTCTTCGATCTTTGATAAATGATTGGTTGAATATGTTCATTGTATAAATACAACATAGGTTCTTTCATTTGGAAATATTTTCCACTTGAAACTTGGCCCAAAAGTGTTGATTTCACAATAGTTGCAACATATAAACTTGAAACTTGACCAAAAATGTTGGTTTCATAATGTACAATTTTCTTGCTCATATGTGATCCTTGAGTAGAATTGCTTTGAAGAATATGATGGTTTTTCATTCCCAAATCTAATTATACATATTTTTGGAAATGGGATGTGATAGCATTCTACAAACTTATTTTCCTTTAGGTTCTCTTTTATACATATTTAGCCCTGAAGTTTTTTGTTCAATTTCTTCTTCTTCAATTATCAAATCTTTAATGCCTTGAAGGTTGCTCTCATACACTTCCTCTCTTTAATGACTTCATTTTATATGTGTGTACATGAAGTTGTTTCCCTTTATGTATTAAAGGACTATCCTTTGCTCCTCATAGGTTTGAAAAATTTGTCGTTCATGTATTATGAATGAGTTCTCCACTTGCATTATGATAGTCATAAACTTGCATTCATGATTGTCCTCTACTTATTTTGCACATAGGACTATTTTTATGTATTAGGGACCTGCCCTTTCTCAACCTTTGAGAATTGTCAATTGAAGTCTCCAATACGGTTGCATTCTCTAAAACTTTGTGACATGAGATTGAATCTTGCTTCATGGTGGTTTCTTCTAATGAAAACTACCCCTTGGACAATTGCATATGTTCATTTGACTACCTTTTATAATGAAATCTACCTCCATGATAAGTTCTTCTTGTTGTCCCATGACTGATATACCTTGCTTGGTGACTATGATAGTGTTCATAGTTTCATGCAACCTTCTCTTATTGCCTTCACTTGTAGGTGACTGAAAACATGACTATGTTCTTGATTTGTAGTACTATTTTTTCTTGTTCTTTGCATGCATCATTATCTTTGCACAATCCCTTATTGAGTTGATGAGTTAACTATGACTTTTGCATGGATTTGGCTAGCTCTAGATAGGTTTGATAACTTATTTTACCTTGTTCTGTCGTTTATTTCAATGATGAATGTGCATTAGACCTTATGGCAATCCCATTCTTGTCTTCAAACATGATCTTAACTTAGTTGTCCTTTCCTTACATAGGATTATCTTTTCTTTGAAATTTCATTTACTTAGGATAGTCACAATGCAAGTTATCAAACTTTTCCTTTGCAAGGTTACTAGCATGAGGTTTAGATCAATGTTTTTTCCCTGGAAAATCACCATAGGGGTTATCAGTCATCAAAAAATGAGATTGAGAATGCTTATCTTTGAACATAAGTAGAATACCATTTTCATAAGTGATTTCCCTTCATTACCATTTTTCCATCATTTCTCAACCTTTGTTAACTTTGTCCTATTTGATATATGATTTCATTGGCCTTGCTACTATCATATTACTCATCCTTTTTACTATGTGATGGATCTTTCTATGGACTATCTTTTAAGGTTCTTCATGACTATGCTTGTTTATTGATTGTTGATTGTCACTTCATGATCATTCACTTGTAAAATATCCTATGGGCTTTGGAGTCCATCTTTATAGAACTTGAAAGAAACTTATCACAATCTACATGTGTTGGGCTAAAACTCTCAAATCAAGCTCTTTTCTAGAAAGGCCATGCTACATTCTTTTTGAGATTTCAATCATTAAGATTGTATTTACAATATCTATGTCCTCATATGCTTCATTCCTACAAGTTTTTCCACAAAACTCCATGCTCTATGGTATGTCCTTTTGCATTTATTCTCTCAACACTTTTACTGTCATGATCTTCCTACAATTTTCCACTTTGAATGGCATTACATATGACTACCTTACCTTTGAAACATGAATAATTTGACCCTCACCTTGCACATAATTGATACCTTAGTTTTTCTACCCTCCTAGATTAGACCATGGGTGTGGATTTGTCCCCTAGAGCATGTCATTTTCATGTTCCACTATTTTGAATTCCAAAAATTACCTACTCACAATGCTAACCATTTCAAGTTTTGATCATTACTTGTCAACTTGATCAATAAAACACCTTGAGTGTGTAATATATTATATCTAAGGACAATTCTAGATCACTAGTAATCATCAAAATATTTATCATAATCTCATATCAAAAAGTCATATCAAAGAATCAAAAATCATCATAGAGCATGTGCAACTACATTACATCAACAAAATGCATTTTGCATTACGTGCATCATTTGTATGGTGTTCCTTCAATCACTATTTATGAATAAATGGATTTGTATGGTGACATGTTCATTGAGTAGGAGAAATCCTACTAACCATACATTTCTACATGAGACTTCAAGGGACAACCATCTCATAACAGCCATGAGGTTTTAAAGGGACAAAAATCTCATGACATATATGAGGTTTTAAAGGGGCAACAATCTCATGACAACCATGAGGTTTTAATAACAAGAGTTATAAAGGTAGACTTCAAGGGGTTTCAAGATGGTCATTAATGGATGATTGCACAAAATGTTCTATACCTTAGTTAAATGGAGTGTAATTAGAAGAGGAAAGATAGTTCTTAAGGATTCAAGAGTGTGGTCCTTAGGTCCCAAAGACAATGATTTGCATATAAAGATTAGAGGATAGTCAAAAAATAGTGGTTATGCCTATAATCTCTTCATTTCTCACTGCCCAACCTAGTTCTTTGTGAATGTATAGCAAGTTCTTATGTGACAATCATATGAAATCATGAACATGATTATAAGATGCTTCCCTCTATGATGAATAACCCTTCTTCAATTTTTTTTTATCATGATTTGTCCGTCTTTGTGATGCCTTTGTGCATGTAGTGTAAAGTTTCAAGGTGGCATAATTTTCATTGAGTTCTTTGTGCAACCAAACCAACATCTCCAACATGTCCAAGTGGGTAGGTTTATGGTAGGAAATGTCTTGTTTCATACTCCAACATGTCAAAACATTCTAGGCTACATTGTAGCACTGATTTCTCTTAAGAGACCAAAGTGCAAAAAAGTGGCAAACTTTGACAAGCTCTTTCTCAAAAAACATGGCACTTATAAATATTTCATTTGAAGGTACTAGATCATATAGGGTCCCTCTACAATAATCTCTCATTTTTTCATATCTCTAATTCATTTGCTCGTGATGACAAGTTTTCAATTAATGGAAAAAGCATCACATGCATGCAATCTAAAGTTGCAAGGTGGAATAATTTTCATTTTGTTTTTCGTATGACCAAATCAATAGTTCCAAAATGTCTAGGTGGGTATTTTTATGATAGGAAAGGTCTTTTTCGCACCCTAGCATGTTGAATCATTCCAGGATACATTGTACTAATGACTTCTTAAGAGCTCTAAGTGTGTAAAGGTGGCAAACTTTGATGAGTTATTTCTTAGAAATTGTGGAACTTAAAACCATTTTTTTTAAAGGTACAGGGTCATGTAGGTTCCCTCTATAATAACATCTCTTAGTTTTTCATATCTCCAATCCATTTTCCCATGGTGAAAACTTTTTAGTTGATGCAAAAAGTGTCAAATGCATTGAAGAGAAAGTTGCAAGGTGGCATAATTTTTGTTTCATTCATAGTGTGACCAAACCAATAGCTCCAACACATTCAACTAGGTAGGATTAGGCTAGGTAAGGTCTTTTTTCACACCCCAACATGTCAAAACGTTCTAGGCTACATTGTAGTAGTGATTTCTCTTAAGAGACCAAAGTGCAAAAAAGTGGCAAACTTTGACGAGCTCTTTCTCATAAACCATGCCACTTAGAAATGTTTCATCTAAAGTTACTGTATACACCTAAAAATGGTCTGGATAATCTAATTAATTAAATACAATTTATTTGATTAATTAACCCTTCTATTTTCATCTACTATTAAATAAATAGAAATATTTATTTATATAGACTTTCACTTTTAATTTTTCTATCTTTATCATATTATTTCGTATTAATTAAATAAACAAATTTAATACTTTATTTTATTAATTATCAAATTCTTCTATAATTATTTATTTATTCTATCTTAATCACATCATTCTATTTTAATTAAATAAACAAGTTTTATACTTTGTTTTATTTAATTGCCACATTTCTTCCATGTTCATTTAATAAACAAGATTTCTATATTTTTTTTATTAAATTAAATATCCTCTTTTGCTAATCTGAATAAATCCAATCATTCAATTAAAACATATTTCTACAGCCATTTCCTCTTTTCACTCATCATATCCACCAACAAATTTTGATATTTTATATCTAATTAATTCAACTTAGCCTTCACGGACAAATTTTGAGACAAATTACAGACAAACTTTTTCATCTTCTTCCATTGATCATTCCTATCCTCTGGTTGAATTTTTTTTGTGGGGAGGAAAAATCTCCATAATCTTCTCAGGCTTCTTCATCTTTCACCTTTAATTCTTTCAAATCAAATCTAGACTTTTGCTTTGCTGCCACATCACAAATATGTTGTTGGGAATCTATAAATACAATGTCTTTCTACAAGAAATGGATCCCAAGTTTTATGCAATCTTACTCTGCAGAGATTATATTAGAGCATTCAAGCAATTAAGCAATAGTAATTAGCAAATCATTTTAGAATAGCAGTAGCAATCATGGTTTTCCATTTAGCTGCATCCTAGTTATGGTAGTTTCTTTTATCAGTTTCATGTCAATTTCATCTACAATAGCATCACCATATCATTTAGCAATCATTACATAGGATTAGTTTCCTGCATTTACAATATCTCATTCTCTAGATTGTCATTTTAACAGTCACAGTGCTTACACAATATGAGAGCCATAGTGATTTAATAAATTTTTAGATATAGAGAGCAATAGGACACTTTTAAGAGATTTCTTATTTTAAATAGATTAATTGTTGTTTAAATCTCTTGAAATAAGGTCTTATTAGGTTTGTTTGTTATTCATTTACGCATATTTTACTCACACATAAATTGGTGCCCACCATGGGGCCAAAAAACCCCAATTTTAATAATTTTCTAGAAAAGTGTGTTCGCAGGTTTTGACATGTTTCTATTTTAGTGCGATCGGGTGTTTTTATGGTGCATACGACAAGTCTTTTAGCACATCCAATCACTGTTATGGCGCATCCAAAAGATCTTTCAGCGCATCGAGGCACTGTTCAGGCGCATCCAGAGCTTCTTTCGACGCATCTAAAGACTTCTTTTGGCACATCTAACACTTCTTTTAGTGCATCTGAATGATCTTCTAGCGCATACATTGGATACTTCTTTTAGCGCATACAAATAATATTTTAGTGCATAGGATGACTGTTTAGCACTTTTATAGTCAATCTTAAAATGACCGTATCTTGGTCATACAAAGGTCTTTTTCGAAACCTTTTTTTTTAAATGGGGTAGAATTTCATAAGCTATGCAATGGTGTAGGTATTTATCTATTTTTGTAGAGTTAAAATTTTCAATTTTACATTTAAAGTCAAATCACATTGTAACTTGGTCTAAGTTTTAAGGTTTTTATGCTTAATCATTCATCTAACCCTTATATCTTCTTATTTCTTGATCTCATCTAACATTTTGAGCATTTATTGTAGATTTTAAGAGGAACATGGAGCATTGAAGTGAAAGAAAAAGAATTTGATATCCATTGTAATAGTGTTTTCAAACACTCATGGGAAAATAACCGATTATATATTATTTTTCATTCATGCTTTTGGACCAACTAGCATTACTTTGGGCTTAAAATTAACCATCTACACAAGCTTTGTCAAAGTTGGTTAAAAAGAACATTAGAAACTCACTAGTTTTTGGATTTGGATTAAAATTGAACAAACAACTTCACACTCAATTTTGGTGTTTTAAATAGAACTCATTATTTAAGATAGGCATCTAGCTTAAGTAAAAGGATTAATTGAACCCCTTGTCTATTGTGGTTGAAGTGATAGGCCTATGCTCTCCCCTTCACTAGGTGATCAAAATGCTAGACTCACTTTTCATGCTTTATTAAATCCTTTAGAAGGCCTGCCGTAGTGGGAAAAATTACTCACCCTACGGGAACGACATAAGTGGGAACAACCAAAGCCAGGTTTTCACACCCACTATAATCAAAAGAAAATTCGAGTAAAGTTTGAATTTGACAGAAGTGTGCAAGATAACCATCCCAAAAATATTTGTTCTAAAGATTGTGAGGTCTCCTGAGGGAGTTTATCAATTGTCGCTCCGAACAGATACCCTATCTACGAACCTTAAGTAGAATCCAACTGTGTTAGTTTTCGAACGCTTTTTATATCACAGTGAAAGGGGAGGGAAGAATCTACCCCCAAGACACTCAACATATAAATATCAAAGACCCTGGCCAAAAGTGGAGGATTCGACTCTGGCTAAGACTCGAGAAAGGAAAAAACACGGGCACCCTCTCGGGGGTGACACGGTTGTGTGAGCTGACATATTTTAAGATGTGGGTTGTGGTATCTTAAGTGATCTACTTGAAAATTAGAAAAAGTGCTTGAATTTTCTTTATTTGTGTCAAACCAGTGGAAATTGAAAGAATCAAATCTAATTCTAGAACACTCACTACATGTTTAATGCATAGAATATGAACAACTGTTTATAATCTGGCTTTTGTGTGTGAAGTTATTTTTCAAAAAGATTTCATCCAAATCAAAAGTAATTAATTCCTACAATTTCCAAACAAAAAAATTAGTTACCATATTAGTAATCAAAATTTTATACATTGGAGATAACAAATTCATTGATTAAAACTAGAAAAACCAAGCAAACTATCAGAATCAGAAAACATTTTCCAAAAAAGCGCATTCACTGTCTATTTTGGTGCATACAATCTATTTAACAACGCATCTAGGAATCTTTTAGCACACTGGAGGTTTGTTTTAGCGCATTGAACCCAAACTTTAGCACATCAGAGTATCAGTCTAGCATATAGAAGCAACAGTCTAGCGCATTCAACCAATTTTCTAGCACATAGATGAAACCATACAATGCATTCAACCAGTCTTTTAGCACAACAAAACAAAATTTTAGCACATCTATCAGGTCTTTTAGTGCATCAGAAGACTGTTATAGTGTATCTAGAAAATCAAAATCTAGAGAGCTATTTTTAGTGTTTGTCAAAAAACTTTTATCATCAGAATTTAGATTTTTCTCAGAATAGAAATTTTCCTAAATCAAAACAGTCATAAACTTGCATAAACTAGACTTTACAATTGAATTTTTTCAAATCAAACCAAGATCTACCATCCAAAAGTGTCTCAATCAAACACATTTGATTAGTAAGTTAAGTTTCACGATCAGTCATCCTAAATCAAAGAAACAAAATTGTATAATTATCAAACTTATCAACTTAGTCTAATCAATAGAATCTATCATTCTATTTGACTTGAGGATCAAAATTTTATTGAAAATAATAACGTTTGTATGTCCATTTTAACAAGGTCACGAAGACTAAAATTCCAATAAAAGGAAATTAAAACTCAAACCACCATGGTTGAAATAGATGAGGATCAATTGAATTCTTTCACTCAGCAGATACAAAACCTTCAACAACGACTCCAAGACATACAAAGAAAAACCATAGAAAGAAACCAAACAATGAACATGATTCCTTCTTCACCAAAAACTACATCCAAGTTCAATGTCTTTGAATTTTTGCAAAAGTTCAATAAGCCCAAATCTAAGTCCTCAAACACAAATGATATTGAGCAATCCTATCATGTCATGCATTTATCTCCATCCACCATAAGATAAAATAAACCTCAAGATTCTTTCACTCAAGTTAACAATTCCATCCAATCATCCTCTTCTATCATATCTTCAACATCCAATGATTCATGTTAATCTCTCAATCCAAAGCATGCTAGCATAGACTCCCCTACACATCAAGATCAAAATATTCTTTCCACTCCATCCAATGATATCAAAATTCCACAAATTCTTCCAATCTTTGATCAAGATCCCATTTCTCAAGAATCTTATGACGATCCCCTCCTTTCACTTTTCATCCAAAATGATTCCCTTCCATCTCAAGAGATAAGTATCCTTCCAAGTTCTTCTTCCACATCATCTAATCAATCCATACCATCTCATGATTCTATTGCATCACAAGAGCATGATAGTTCTTCCATCCTATCTAATGATGTCTTACCAACTGATGATCAAAACATGCTTTCTACAAAATCTCATGTGTCAAAGTATGAATTACAAAGGAAAAGGATTAGGCCTTCATGAACAATATATCCTAGAACCCCTTTCTATTCAAAGAAACCCATATCACCACAGCCTTGATTATATGCCTAAGTTTCCTAGTTCATCAAATGTTCCATCTATCCTAGGTCCATATCCTATTTCTCAAGAACAACAAAAGCACACATCCTTGATGCCCTTTCAAAATTCTACCCACATTAACTCTTCCATAATACCTCCATATCATTCATCTCAATCCACCCCTCCCATTTCTCTTGGAAGCAATTTGAGTGCCAAATATCAAAAGCTTCTATATCAAAATCCACATGTATCAAAGGATCAACATGTATCCTCAAAGAGACATGCAAAAATAAAATAAAATTTGATCCAAAATCAAAAGAAATTTTCAAAAGGTCACAAAGGCCCGTCAAAGCAAAAAGGCAATTTTCAAAGACCACAAAGGTCCATAAATCAAAAAGAAAGATGTCAAAGGCCACAAAGGCCCACAAAGCAAAAAATCAAATTCAAAAGTCACGTGGATTCCTAAAAGTCTCATAGAAGCAATAAAATCTAAATTTGCATCTAAATTTGCTAATCCAAAAGATTCCTCCAAATTTCTATCTAATAACCTATCACCTTCCAAATCCATTTTTCTTCCATCACTCCACCACCCTTCAAGGTGTGTTCCAACGTTGATCTTTCCATCCTTTCCATCTATCCATCAATAGGCCTTCCAACCTCCTATCCATTATCCAACATTCATCCCCCATCATTCTCCTTTAATCCAAACCTTTGCATAAGTCCTTAGATTCCTCCATCATATCATTAATCTGCCAAAATTTAGGAGTCTAATTCCCATTGCCATGGTTTATTAGAGGGATATTGGTTGTGAAACTTGATGCTTAATTCCTTCCTCCATCTCCCTATCATCCATATCCTATCTTCCATATTCCTCTTGCACTCTACACTTAGGGACAAGTTTCATCCATCTTATCATTCATGGTCATTATCCTTTATATGCTCATTCCTTACATTTCCACCTTTGATCTTGACAAGGTTAAGGATCTTCTTGAACATCATATATCTTATCCTATACGCTTTATCCATATTCCATCAGTCTTACTAAATACATCCTTTCTTCCTTTCCTTGGTCTTGATGAGGAATAGGGGAAAAATACTTGGGCCTTGTGCCTATATCTTATCTAGTTGAACTTGATCATCCCATTCATTATTTTTATCCTTGATTTTTTCCATTCCATATCTCCTAGCTTATCAAAATCCATGTCACCATGTCCCTTTGCAACCTTGAATCTTATCATGCAAATCATATTTGAGCCTAGCTATAAAACATTATCCAATCCTCATATCTTTTGCCAATCAATCATCAACAATCATCAATCTTATCATGCTTGGAGGGAAATAGTGATCCTAAGTACATATCTATGAACCAAGATTCCAAACCTGCATAAATATAAGAGACAAACACCATATTAGATCAAATGCAAGTTAGTATCATGATTCCCCATAAAATCCATTTAACTATGCTCAAAATATAAATAAAACAAGAACACAATGAAAGATGATAAAAACAAACTAAATCATATTAAAAACATGCAAACTCTTGATATTATGGGGGAGTTGGTGCCAATTTGATGTGGAAATTGTCCCTTTCCCAACTCCTATGCAAGCCTTGGTGATTTGATTAAGATGTGATCCACTTTGTTGATGATTGAAGTATTCTCCAAGATGAAAATATGCATAACCTAGCTAAGGTTAGATAAAGATGGATGAGAATTGCTATGGATTTGAGTATAATAACTTTGCTCAAATTGTGGATGATAGAATGAGGAATGAAGCCTCTTATTTATAGAATGTTGAGATGGAGAAATGCCCAAAATAGAACAATGTGGGACTAAGATTCAACCAATGGAAAGATGCCACTTGTCAAAAGGAGAATGGATGAAGGATGTGCAAGTTTTGATGAATGTGCCAATAAATGACATTAGGTGATATTTGAAAATGGTGAAATGACATGTACGAGGGAAGATAAATGCTTTAAATTCCACTTGGCTCAATGCACAAGGACATGTAAGATGAAATGAATGTCTTCTTGGAAGGACAAAGTCCACTTGGATTTTGAATTCAAATTTGAGGGAATATTCCTCCATTATGCCATGTTGAGGGAAAATAGAGATTTAATAAATGAATTAAATCTATTTTCATGTGCAAGTGGCAAAAGCTAGAGGATGGGACATGAATGCAAATTAAATTAATCAAGGTTAATTAATTTAATGAGAGATTAGGTGATGTGACAAATTTGACTTAGATTCATGGATTGATTTAAATAAAATATGAGAAGAATATGATTTAAAGATTAATTAAATTAAGATATTTTATTTATTTAATTAAAGGAGATGAAGTTAGATTAAACTAAATAAGGTTTTAATTTATTTAATTTACTAGATAGACTTTAGATATTTAATTAAATAAAATGAATTATTTCATTAAATATGGACATAGGGTTAATTAGATCAAGAAAGAATGACTTAATCAGATAAATGATTTATTTAACTAAGAGAGGAAGATCAATGAATTTAATCAAATAAGGGTATTCAATTAAATGGTTAGACCGAGGGATGATTTAGGATAAAGTGGTGTTAGTAATCGGGATCAAGTATGTCGGTGTATTTTCCATGTCTACATTTTTCCCCTCTTTGAAGCAAAGTACTTGTTGTGTTGGTTCAAAGAATAAATTGTCTCTATCAAAAGCCACATTTTTCTGATTTAAAATTTTCCCCAATGCTGCCCTGACAGAGGAAATATGCTTATATACTGCCCCCTCAAGAGATTGGACAAAATTCTAATTTTTGGGTGATCTCGCGAAAAAAAAAGGACAAGGTGCCCGACAAGTCCAAAAAGGATCCAGGAGGTCAAAAAATGAGGTAAAATGCAAAGAACGGTGCCAAACTACCCTCGGACAGACAAAAATGGGATCGGGGGGTCAAAACCCTGATAGGACGACCAAACGAGGTTAAAAAACCCTAACTTTCAGGCTTAAATAGGCCTCGGGGGCCCACTTCCAAGTTATTTGCACATTCAGCCTTTAGAGATTTCGCGATTTGAGCTCTGACACCCAGGCAAGATGGCATAACGACAGCTCCCGATGCACATTTTTTATCGAGTTCGGACATACCAGAGACTTCCCGGCACTGGACCACTGGTGAGTCAACTTGACTGGAGCTTTATTTTTCATTTGTCATGCTCATTAAATACATTTAGAACTAGGTCTCTAGGCACGGTGCCATACTGCACGGCTCAAATTTTAAAGTGCATCGCTCGGTCTTTTAAACTACACCGCCATCGCATGATGGACCACCGCGGTAGAGTTTAGAGATTGAGGATAAACTTCAAACTCCAACACCTTTATGAACTGTACCACTATGTTTTAAACTTTGGTGTCGTGGTTGACTTTGAAATTAGGGTTTCTGGCCAAACTGTGTCACTTTGCAAAGTACACCACCGCGGTGCAGTTTGAGACTTTGAAGATTCCATGTCACAGTTTGCAAATTTCAAACTACGACACCTTCATAGGTTGCGACGCTAGGATGACTTTTGGATTGCTGAGATAAATTCTAACAAACATTTTTCAATGAATTTTTAACACGGTGACTCTTCCTGATGCAAGAGGAGGTGAGAGAGATCTACTCGCACGAGCATAGGTCTCAAGATATTTTTGGATACTTACGGGATTTGAGCGAGAGGGAGTAGGAGCATCTAGGAGAGATGGGGCTCTGGTACATCACCTACGCACCACCTGTGCAGACACACCTTGGCATGATGATGGCCCTTGCAGAGAGGTGGCGCAGTGAGACCTCCTTGTTCCACCTTCTGATTGGTGAGGCCACTGTTACCCTAGAGGACGTGTGGCTAATCCTTCGGTTGCTAATTCATGGTGAGCAGGTTATCTACAACATGGTTGTCAGGACAGATGCTTGTTATGTCATCTTAGAGATGAATCAGATTATTTTAGGTCTTGTTACCCCAAATCGGTGAGGCCAATATTTCAGTCCTAGTTGGGGGCTCTTCTAGGAGTGGATGGTTCAACACAGGCTGACCCTCTTTGCCTGGGGTCTAGTTTTACTAGCTTCGCTCTACAGGGACCTTCACAAGTATGCTTATGTTGACGAAAAAGCACTTGGAGCAGGGGTCACACTTATGTATATATGGGTGTAGGAGCATATCCTCATTCTTCATCTGCATGTCGTTCTAGTGTCGATGGAGCCAGATGATCCAGTGGTCTAGCGCTATAGAGGTGGTCTTTCTTTTACACACACTGGGTAGCTCAAGATTGCTCATTGGAGGAGGGTCCTTGATGGCATGTGGGTTTTTACATGGCGACCATATCTTGGATAGATAGCATGGTTCGATGATGCTCAACAGTTATTTTTTGCTCACCAGGACCACCTGATGCAAGGGAAAGAGCATACTATGATAGAGCTATACCTTCCAGGCAGGGTTCAGCATCAGTTCGAGGAGCCTCAAGATAGGCCAGATGATGGTTATGTGGCCATTTTTGTGAGGACAGTGACACGGGGTGCATGGGGCTAATATATTCCTACCGCCGAGGTAGTTGATAGTTTCAAACAGTTGGTGGTCCAGATGTGGCCTTATGACCAGGGAGAGGAAAATCCTAAAGTGACATAGGCATACAAAGATTGGTTTCGGCCACCTCTACGACTCACAGTGCCAGGGACACCATCTGCTTGACGTAGAGCGAGAGGCAGAGGGGAAGGGTGAAGCTGGAGAGGACAAGTACAAGATCAGGGAGGTAGGGGGTGGCATTAAATCAGCTAGCTCAAGACAAATACTGACAGTGGAGAGGGATCAGGCTAGGGTCGAGCGGGATCAGGCCATTTTGCAAAGGCAGGCCACAAAATTATAGGTAGCAGCAGAGATGGGCCACCGATAGCAGCTAGAGGGTATGGTAGCCTCCTCCTCCTGAAACACGGTATCACTCTAGTCCTACAAAGAGGCCATCCTAGAGGTTGACTACTACAAGATGCATTATCACCAGGCTGTGTCGAGAGCAGCTAGAGCGCTAAATTTTTCATAGAGGACCGGCCATAGGCCAGTAGAGTAGCACGGGGAGAGAGCAGGTGGCGAGGGCAATAGCTAGGAGGGCTAGGCCTTCATCTTTGATCAGAGATAGGATATCTTTGTGCCCCATGAGCTCATTCTTGATAGCCCGATGGGCCATTTTGTACTTATTGACATACATATGTACAGTGATCCAATTTTTTGTACCATGACAGTATACTTGATGATATATGAGATGATGATTTTGATGTGATATGTGATGTCCTACTTTATGCTTTATGGATTGATTTTAATTTCTATATGGTATGCAATGATTTATGATGCAATGTGATGTGATGTATGATGATGCAGATGTTGATGGATGAACGTACTTCTTTTTCAATATATTTTTATGCACTTTTTATGATGATATATGCACTATGCGATGATTTTGTATGGAAGCGGTAAATGTTATGCTTTATGTAGAATCTTAGACTAACAAATCTTTATTATGCAATGATGGATGATATATGACATGGTGCTATGATGATGCTTTATAAAATGTTATGATGCTTTTGATGGATGTTTATATGTGTTAATGTGATAGTTATGCAATGTTATGGTATGATAGATGCAAATGATGTTATGATGGATGACTGCGTTATTCTTATGGTAAATATGGATATGTGATATGATGATGCAGATGTTTATGGGATAAATGATTTATGTAATGCTTAGAATAATCAATCTATATATATGGAAATGCAATATGCAGTATGTTATATGCTAATGTTTTATGGATGCAGGATGGATGCAATAATGATAATGACCTGATTAACTGTCATGGTACCACTTCTAGCACGAAAAGAAAGAGATAGAAGAAAGAAGGAGATTCCAACAAGACATGAGGTGGTGATGATGATGATGATGATGACTTGCTTGCCGAGGAGTTAGGATTTTCAAAGGGCTAATTACCTTATGTTTGATAACACACATAGGCACGATGCATCAAGGTGTGATAAACCAGGATGGCGTTGTACCTAGTGCGATGGACTTTGACTCAAAAATTAGAGAGAAGTATCCTTGTTCACACCTAGCATACGGAACCTTACTCGAAATGCAGTTCAAATATTCGAAACATCTCAGACCAAAACATAGGAAGGCAAGCCTTCCTATGTGGTCAACAAGACACCTAAAATAGCTTTCCAACAT
Source organism: Sequoia sempervirens (assembly GCA_007258455.2). NCBI lineage: Eukaryota > Viridiplantae > Streptophyta > Pinopsida > Cupressales > Cupressaceae > Sequoia > Sequoia sempervirens. The sequence goes on along the minus strand of VDFB02047230.1, from coordinate 233,803,284 downwards.
TTGAACAAAGCACGTATGACCAAGGTTATATTACAAAAATATCCAACAAGCACAACAGATAAAAATATAATGATCATTGCCCCATTCCTATCTCTCTAAATCCTTTTGTTTGGATATCATCGATAGGTCCTTAGAATGGGCGCAATAGGATAAATCCACAAGATAAAGATAAAGCAAACAAATAAGCTAATGTTCTTTAATACTGCTAGCCAAGACTAAACTACGGTGATGCCTGATGTTGATGTCCATTGTAGGAAGGATGCATCCTAGGACATGATGATATCAGATAATTTTGATATGGGACCAATTGGATGATAGGCTATTGACACAAAGAGTTGACCAACTTGTTTACGTATTGACCTAGGCTTGAGATTTGACATTTGAGCTTTCACTTTTGACCTGCTAGACTTGTTTCTGACTGTTTCACCAAAGGTTGGGGATGATGATTTATTGTGAATGATGTTATTGCAGGTGAAAGCAAGATGAGACAAATGGATTTTTTCAAATATTTGGATTTTTTGGAGTTTTTTGAACTATTTTGAGGCTGTTTTTGGTATTTTTGAGATTTTACAAATGTTTTTCTTTTCGAATTTTCAAATGTTTTGGGGTTTTCTAATATTTTGACCAAGAGACTAACCTAAAGACCTATCTTAGGGGCCTCGAGGGCTGATCAACAGATTAGCCTTGCCTACATTTTACATGCAGAGACCACGTAGTTCGACTAACACAGACTCAATTACAAATGGATTGTCAATTTATTATGACGGACTCCTAAAGGACTGACCTAAGTGTCTTGGGGGATGATCAAAGATCAACCTTTCCTATGTTCAAGGCTCAAAGACCCGTATTTTGACAAGACGACTCTATTTTTTACTTTTTGCCTAACTTTTTTGACCTGTTTTTGGGATTTTGATATGTTTTGAATGTTTTTGGATTTTTTTTCTAATGTTTTTGGATTTTCTGGTTTTCTAATGTTTTTGGATTTTTTGATTTTGTAATGTTTTTGGATTTTCTGATTTTGTGATCTCAAGAATATACACAAATCCAATCCGATGAGAACATGCCCCCAGCGTGGTGCAATAGACTACTCTGATAAAGGCAAGAAAAATTGATCTTGAGAATGAGTCGAGTAGTACTAGGAGGGATCATGATATGAACACAAGTCCAAGCTATGATGCAGATGTCAAATGTTTTTGGATTTTTTTAATTTTTTTTATTTTCTGATGTTTTTGGATTTTCTGGTTTTCTAATGTTTTTGGATTTTTTGATTTTGTAATGTTTTTTGATTTTCTGATTTTGTGATCTCAAGAATATACACAAATCCAATCCGATGATAACATGCCCCCAGCGTGGTGCAATAGACTACTCTGATAAAGGCAAGACAGATTGATCTTGAGAATGGGCCGAGTAGTACTAGGAGGGATCATGATACAAACACAAGTCCAAGCTATGATGCGGATGTCAAATGGATGATGGATGGAGATATGGAATGTGATGGATGATGGAAGCATAATGGATGGATGATGCAGAACAAGCCATGCAGATTCTAGTGGATGGAAAGTACTTATTTACACAAGGCGCATGTTTGCCAGGTTTTCACCAAGGTACTTGTCCAAAGTGCCACCAAAGTGGTTTTCACTAGAGGATGATTTTTCTCTTTACTATTTTTAATTCTTTTTCTAATTTTTTAGATTTTTGTTTTTTTATTTTATTTTTGTCACCAAGACGCCTATTTGCCAAGTTTTCATCGGGGTTTTTTTAGGACATTTTCTAATTTTTTTGATTTTTTGGTTCTATACCTTGAAAGATTAGGCATAAAACTTTTTGAGATGGGAGTTATTCATGGGCTCCTACAGAGGTTCACCTTCCGGTGTTGATAGCTGATATGCCCCTAACTTATAGCTTGCTATGATAACAAATGGTCCCAACCAGTTGGGTTCAAATTTTCCTTTTTTGTTTGGATTTAGGATGTTCTTCTTATTCTCCTTTACTACCAGTTCTCCAACTTGGAAAGTCCTGCTTCTAATCTTCTTGTTATAGCTCCTCTTGAGTCTATTCTGATAGACTTGCAAATGATTTAAAGCATCCATACACCGCTCATCCAGTAGCTCTAGCTCATTCAATCTTGATACTCAGTACTCTGCATCCATGATGAGGTTTTGTAGTGATATTCTTAGTGACGGGAGCTCAATCTCAATGGGTAATACTGCCTTTGATCCATAGATCAGGGAGAAGGGAGTGGTGCCAGTGGGTGTGCGAATGATGGTTCGATAGGCCTAGAGGGTGGGATTTAGTTGTAGATGCCAGTCACAACCTATGTCATTGACTGTTTTCTTAAGGATCTTCAAAATGGTTTTATTGGTGGCTTTGCTTGGCCATTTCCTTGGGGATAATATGGGGTGGAAAAGTGATGTTGGATTTTGAATTTTTTGCAAAGGTCACGAACATCCTAATTCTTGAAGGTTGTCCCATTATCTGAGATAATAGCTTGGGGAACACCGTATCGGCATATTAAGTAGTTCAAGATGAATTTTGATATCTGCTTTCCAGTGATATATGTCATGGGGATGGCTTCCACCCACTTGTTAAAGTACTCAGTGGCGGTTATGATGAACTTGTGGCCATTAGATGAGGTGGGTGTTATCTTTTCAATGAGATCAATTCACCACTGTGAAAAGGGCCATGGTGTGATGATGGGATGAAGTTCTTAAGCTGGAGTATGGATGAGGTCTCCATGCTGATGACATTGTAGGCACCTTTTGACGTAGTCATGTGCTTCTCTTTCCATTGTAGTCCAATAATACCCCATCCTTTGCAATTTCTTGGATAGGGTCATTCCACTCAAGTGTGAACCATAGATGCTATTATTCACCTCAGTTAAAGTGGTCAACACCTTAGCATTTAAACAACATAGTAGGGTTCCTTCTATTCTCCTACGGTAAAGGGTATTTCCTAGGATGACAAACTAGGATGTTTTCTTGAAAAAAGTTCTTTTTAGGCTTGAATGTAAGTCAATAGGTAAGACCCCTATTCACAAGTAGGTATAAATGTCATGGTACCAGGGATCACTAGGACCAATGATTTCACACACAAATTTTGATTTTGGTACCTCGAATGCGAGAATGAGAAGTTTCTCTACCAAGAATTCATATTTTGGGACATTGTGAGGGATGTCCAGTAGGGACCCAATTGTTGCCATGGCGTCTACTGCTCTGTTGTTTGCTCTAGGAATTTCCTCAAATGTGATATCAATGAATGATTCTTTGAGGCTTTCTACCATCTTTTTTTATGGAGTCATCATCCTTAGTCTGGTATTTACCATTCACTTGATTTATTATCAGCTAGGAGTCTTCGTATACTCTAAGGGCCATGATGTGCCACTGCACTGCTATTCTAAGACCTATGGTTAAAGCTTCATATTATGCAATGTTATTAGTGCAAGGAAATGCCAATTTATAGGACCTTGGTATGTAGTCCCCCTGTGGGGTGATGAAAAAGACACCAACTCTTGATCCATGATGCGTGTATGATCTATCAAAGTAGAGTTTCTAGTGGTCGGCTATGTTGAGATTGAAGATGGATTCATTTGGAAACTCTGATATGAGTGGATTCTCTAAATACATGGGTGCTTCTACAAGCTGATCTACGATTACTTGACCTTTGATTGTTTTTCGTTCCACATACTCTATGTCATATTCAAATAGAATCATGACCCATTTAGCCATCCTTCTAGTGAGCATTTCCTTTGACAATAAGTACTTGAGGGGATCAATTTTGGTGATGAGTTTGACTTTGTGTGCTAACTTGTAATGTCTGAATTTCTGTGAAGCAAACACTACTGCTAAACATGCTTTCTCAATGAATGAGTAGTTTAACTCATGCCCAACCATTGTGCAGCTGATGTAATATATGGCCCTTTCTGTCCCATTTTCATCATGTTGAGCTAGAAGAGCACCGAGGGCTACTGCTATTGCTGATACATAGAGGATTAATGGATTTCTTGGGATTGGTGGCATGAGGACCGGTGGTGTGAGCAAATATTCTTTGACCTTATTGAAGGCTTCCTCACACTTTTCATCCCACTTGTATGCTACTCCCTTGTGAAGTAGGTGAGAATAAGGGATTTGTTTATCCGCCAATTATGCTATGAATCTTTGGATGGACTGAAGCCTGCCTTGGAGGCCTCTCAATTGTTTCAATGTTTTGGGTGCCTCCATCTCAAGGATTTCTTTTACCTTGGAAAGGTCTAGCTCAATACCTCTCATTGACACTATGTATCCTAGCAACTTTCTTGATTATATGCCAAAGACGTACTTCTTTAGATTTAATCAGACCGTGTATTCCTCCATCCTGTCAAAAATGGCACTTAAGGTTGCTATGTGATCCTTCCTCTTTTTGGATTTGGCTAGTATGTCATCGACATAATCTTCGACAGTTTTATGGATCATGTCATGGAAGATCAATGTCTTGGCTCTTTGGTATGTTGCTCCTGCATTCTTCAAACCAAATGGCATCATATTCCAGCAGTAAGTCCCCCATGGACAAGTGAAGGCCGTTTTGTGTTGGCCTTCTTTAGCAATCATTATCTAATTGTATCCTAAGAAACCGTCCATCAAGGAAAGCATTTTGTGTCCCGTCATCATGTCCACAATCATGTCAATGTTGGGAAATGGGAAATCATCTTTTGGACATGATTTGTTTAAGTCCCTGAAATTTGTGTAGATTCTGATGCCCCCATCGAGTTTTGAGATAGAAACCAAGTTTGACACCCATTCTGGATAGTCGATTGGTCAAACGAATCCTACGTCTAGTAGCTTCTTCAATTCCATTTTGACTAGTAAGGCAATCTGAGGGTGCATTTTTCTGAGCTTTTGCCTGACAGGCTTTGCTTCAGAGTATACTACAAGGTGATGAACTACAATTTATGGATCAAGCCCAGGCATGTTTGCATAGCTCCATGCAAAATTTACTTGTCTTTCTCTCAAGAAGGCTGCTAGGAGCTCTTGTTCCTCTAATAGTAATGACTCCACATAGAATGTGATGTATGGGGTCTCCTATGTTCCTAGATTATCTAGATTGCATTTTTCTGCTAGGACCGTTGATTTTTCCTGATGAAGAGTTCTGAAAGGAAGTTCTGAAAGGAGAGGTTTTCACCGTTGTATGCAAGTATGTGCAAGATCATCATGGAAAAAATAGGCCCTCAAGTGGCAAAAAATTTAGAAAAATCAGAGTTAGGCAACTTGACGTAAAAATTTGAATAAGTTATCTATATTATTTCAAAAATATGTAAGAATAGAATCTGTAGCAAATTGAAAGTAGTTTCTAAACTACTAGGTTTTTTTTTAAAATCTATTTGGTGAAAATTTGAAATTTCAATGCAATAGTACTTAAAATTTTAGGGAAAAAATAAGAAGTAGGTGTCTGTCTAACCACCTAACCACAATAAAATGATAATATTTTTCTATAATATTTTAGATATAAGTAGAGGACTCTTGTCCGGATGTGATGCATATTTTTGTAATTTTTCCAAGTAAATAATTAATTATGATTTTTATTACAATTTTAAAAATATAAAAACTCGTATGTATGACCACCTTAACTTGGTCAAAACTTCATGAAATTCAAATTTTTTTTTTAATCCTATAGTATATGAAACATAGAATGTGACACATGTTTTGGATTTAAAAATGTGATATGTTTGAAAGCTATAGATTTTTTTCAATAGCCTATCAATCAAGACTTTAGTTGTAATTCAAATAGAAAATGAATAATAATTATTTATTAAATTCAAAGTAAAGCATAATTTATATTGGTGGAAAGTTGAGAATCTCCTTTAAAACCCTTTTCATTTCATCAATTTTGGGTAAAAAAAAGTCATCATCCCCATACCCTACACATACCCATCATATCGCCACTTTTTGGCCCATCATGATCCTACACATACCCATGCATCCTTTATTTTTACTTTTTTTGGGTCAGAGAGTGCCACAATGTGGTTTTCACTCAAGGACCTAGAGATTATTCTCAGTTTTTCGCTTTTGCAACTGAGGGATTCAATCATTTCCCCATAGTATGCATGTGTATCCAGCTCGATGATGAATCTTGCTTTGTTATCCCCACATGGAATATTATCTCATAGTCCCATGAATTCTAAGAGCTCCTCATCATTTTTTAATGTGTCAAGAATTGGCGGTCCTCATTGGTCATAATCAATGAGTTGGGGATAAACTAGATGGATTTCATGGTTTTGGTTTTTAGACTCATAGGATAGGGTGCTAATCATGAGAAGGGTGGTGTCCTCAAAGAGCATGGGTAGGTTGGTTATGGGATCCTCATCATTACTACTACTAGAGACATTAGTTATGTCAAATGTGAAGTTGTCTAAGGGTAGGCCAGTGGATACAGGCAACTATAGGGCAACTATTTTTTGCTGAGGATGATTATTGACCTTTCTAACTAGAGGACTTCGGCCATGTATAGTTATACTCAGAGGGGTACATCCAAGGAAAATATTTCTCATTCGTGTCTCTGGAATGATGGGTATTAGAAGCTCGTTATCATTTTTCCCTAGTTTTTGGTTTTTGTTATAGCCCATTGTGAGCATCATTTGCAAACCTTTGCTTCTATCATCCATTAGTAGATTGGCTACCGGTCAATTGTCTTGGTATAAGAGGTGGGATGGATCCTCCTCTATGACTTCTCGGTCGAGATCTCCCCAACTTCTAAAGTTGGAATATCCTTCATTGGGTGTTTGGGATGTGGAGGTTTTATTTGATTGCGGATGTCCTCGTGATCTAGGAGATTGTGGTAACTCTCCTCCGATAAAAGCATTTTTGGGAATCGTATAGTTTCCACAACCATTTTCTTGGATGATGACTTTGATAGCAGAGATGGTGGGGATGGCAAGAGTGGTGGTTGTCTCTATTGTAGAAGTGGAAGCAAGAGTGGCTGGATCAATGTACAGTGTTGATGGTCCTTCATCATTTTTAGGCACTTGAGGAATTTTATAGTATTTTCCCTCTAGGTTCTTGCAGTAGGAGAATGGTTCAGGATCTCCATGGATGGTGACCTCTTGTCCTTCATATGTGAATTTGACACATTGATGGAAGGTTGATGCTACTGCTTGGATTGCATGGATCCATGGACATCCCAGGAGAATGTTATAAGGTAAGTCAAGGTCTAGGACCTGACAGGTAGTTTCCATGATAGTCGGCCACACTTGAATAGGGATTTGGATTATGCCTTGGGACACTCTTTCTTGATCATCATATGCTCTGATTGTAATACCTTTTCCTTTGTCAATGGAATCCTCTGAGATTTCCAGGTTCTTAATGAGCTTGAAGGAACAAATGTTCAAACCTGCACCTCAATCCACCAAGACTCGCATGACTTTATTTTTATGTACGAGGACCTCTAAGTGGAGTGCACAATTGTGGGATGTTTGAGCAGGAAAATATTGATTAAAAAATGTAAGGATATTTGGGGTGATGATGTTTCTGACCATAGCTTGGAATTGCTCCGCATCAAGATCTGCGGGGATGGTTGATGAAGCCAATGATTCTTCAAGGATTTTCTTGTGGGTGGATGAAATTTTTAGCAACTCCATGATGGTTATTTGTGCTAAAGTTCTTTTTAGTTGATCAAGGACATTGTAACCATTGGGAACAGATCTGGGGTTGGGTGCAAGTGCTCGGTTTGGCTGAGATGATCCTACAATGGTAATTTTGTTGCCTCTTGTGGTGACTCCACAATCCGCATGGGCTCCTTTGATGGTGATGGTAGCACAATAGTCATCCAAGGATGCAACGACATGGTCATACACATGAATCACATTTTTGAAGGTACCTTTCCCCTTATCGGTGTTATTGTTCCCTTTATTGTTATGGTTAGGGATCGGATTCGTGTATATTTTGAGGTCTGATTTCTTGTTGGTTGTTCCACTTTTATGATTTTTTGATCAATGAGGTCTTGGACTAGGTTCTTTAACCTCATGCAACTGTTAGTGGTGTGCCCTTTGATTTTGTGGAAGTCACAGAGCTAATTTTCATTGTACCACGGAGGTTTAACATCTAGTTCTTGGTAGTTTTCATAAGTAGGAGCTTTGATGAAGTTTTTGTTAATTAGTTTCTTCATGATGACCTCGAGTGGTTCCCCAAGGGTGGTGTACTTTCGCTTGTTGGAATTTTTGTTTTGTTGGGGTGGTCCCCTTTGATCGTTGACATAATTGATTGCTTGATTGTTTGGTTGTTGTGTTTTTGCGTTTGCTTGATGGTTGTTTTGATGATGGTTTTGGATTTGATGTTGTGGTGTAGGTGTGTTTTTTTGGGGGGAACTTATGACAACTTTGGCATCAATGACACCATCGTTGGTAATATTTTTATTTCTTGCCCATGTGTGAGGTTTGTCATTGTAACTGGTGGATGGATGATTGTTCTGTTGTTCGGGACATGCAGTTGATCCTCTAGGTTGTGTCATAAGGGCTCGTTCGATGCTGAGTGCCTTGGAAATCAACTGGTTGTACATGGTGATACCTTGGACTTTGAGATGGAATGCCAAGGACCCATCGATGTTGGATATGATAGTGCACACTTGTTTTTCCTCGGGAATGACCCATTTTCTACGATTGACCTTGGATCGCCATTGTTGTAGGAATGAAGAAAATGATTCATTCTTACCTTGTTTTAGATTCGATAGTTCTTCTAGACTAACATCCATAGTGATATTGCATGCGTAGTTTTTGATGAATGCATCTATGATTTCTTGAAATGTCTGAATTCCTGTAGGTAAGCGAGAAAACCATTCCATGGCATGGCCTGCCAAACTTCTAGGAAATCGCAGCATCAGATAGGTATCGTCATACATGACTTCCATGCAATGAACCTGGAATTCCCTGATGTGATCTTCAAGGTTTCTTGTCCCATGGTATTTATCAAATTTGGAGATCTCAAATCCCTTTGGGAATGATTTCATTGCAAGGCTCTTGTCGAACGAATAAGGACACAAGTTGTTGGGTGTTTTCATGGTTCGCCTTGATTGAAGGTCAAGCACTTGTTGTGAGAGAAACCTGATTTGTGTTGTCACATTGTTTTGTGGATCAGGGGGTGGGATGAAAGTGTTATGAGGAGATTCAACTGTGGGTGGGATGGGTGGATTGGTTGGTATCTTGATGGATGATGTTTGCATATTTTGTTGAGCCAAGTATGCTTGCAATTGTTGTTGTACCAACAATGCTTGTTGTTGGTCCTGTTGTCATTGTGCTATGAGTGCATGTTGTTGAGCTTGTTGTTGTGCTTGTTGTTGCACCAACAACGCTTGTTGTTGCACCAACAACGCTTTTTGTTGCACCAACAACGCTTTTTGTTGGGTGGCTAATCGGGATGCTTCTTGTTGTTCTTGGTATCATTTTAGCACTTGTTGATATGCTTGGTGTTGAGCCACTTGTTGTGCAAGATATTGTGCTTGTTCTTGCACTTGTACTTGAGCTTGAGCTTGTTGGGCTTGGTATTGAGCTTGGGCTTGGGCTTGAGCCTGTGCTTGGGCCTAGGCAGCATCTTGTGCAATTCGTGTGGCTTGAGTGGCTTGAGCCACCTATGTTGCTTGAGCAGTTTGTTGTTGTTGTTGTAATAAACCTTGGGCTTGTGCAGCCTACTATGCCTATTGTGCTTGTAGCACTTGTTGTGCGGCTTGCGCTACTTGTGCAGCTTGCTAAGCGGCTAGCTGTGCAGCTTGTCAATTTTGAATTTGTTGTAATGATTTTTGATAAGCATCCTGCTGAGTGGCTTGCAACACAATATTGTATTGGCTTTATGTATTTGAGATTGGTGGTGGTGGTGGTGGTGGTGGAGGTGGATTTGGAATGGTGCTTGTTGTGGTGATGAGAGGCTTCGTTGTGTTGATGGTTGGTGTTTGAGTGGTAGATGGTTTGATCGATGTGTTTGGTCCTCAAGAGACCATGTTTTGAGATTTTTGGGGGATGGTTGATGATGTGATGGTGGTGGTTTGCGTTATCAGGTTTGTTTCCATCTGTTGTTGTGATATTGATGACAAGTTTTGAGGGTTTGATATGGTACTTTTATTGATGCTCAATGGGTTGGTCTAATTTTGTTGATTGATGCTTGGTAAAGGGGGCATTCCTAGACCAAGAGGTGATGTGGATATTGATGACAATGGTGGAAGAGGTGGAAACGTAAGTGGAAAATTCCCTTGGGGGAATAATGAAGATGTAGTGTCAAAGATGCCCCCTGGTCCAAATATATCATTCTCTCCTTGCGAGGTTATGGGGAGAGAAGTTTGGGGTGTTGTGCGGAATGATGATGATGAGTCATGTGGATCATGAAAGGTGAGAGGGACATATGGATGTGATGGATTTTGAGGTACGGATTGTCCCAAGATGGTATTTGCATCCAAATCTTGATTGTTTACAAGGGGATGTGTTTGCAATGCATTGAGAAATACACTTCCCTTATTAACAATGGGTTGTGTTGGAGCAATAGATGATGTGATTTAGGGGATGTTTTGAGTGATTCTTTGGAATGGAGATGTAGATGAGATGGGGATGGTGGATGAGATTGGGGGCATGACCCCAAAAGATGGCTCCATAATAGTGCTCAGATCAAAATCAGAGGGGAGTTTAGCCCCTTGCTTTGCTAATTCGAGCATGTATAGTGAAGGATTGAGTCTCATCATGATGTTGATAATTTTATGATTCTCTATATTTTGAACCATTTTGGTGATTTCTTCATGTGACATTCCAAAGGGGTTATTGGTGAGATCCTCTACTTGAGCTTCCTATTTTTGATTTGATGATGAAGGAAAGTTAGTTAGAGGGTTCCTTGACCCAACAGATTTATTTCAGAAATTTTTTTGGCTTAGATCACTTGAAGTGGATGTTTCTTTGTTGGCTTCCATGTTCCTCTTGTGTTGAGATCTAGTTTGCACCATAAAATAGGGATCAACTTTCGAGAATATTGGGAGATGAATCTCTAATTCTTTAGATTGATCTAACTTTAGGTACAAAAGAGAAAATTTAGGATGGTTTTAAGGATCAAAGATGTGATGAAAGATGATGAAAAAGATGAATGATCTAGATGTTTGATCCTTTGAGAAATCTTGGGGGGGATGCTAGACTTTTAGGATTTTTTTGGATGTTTTGGATTTTTTTTGGATTTTGATTTTTTGGGATTGACCTTGATTTGATTTTGGTTTGCTTAGATGTTGTATGATGAAAAAATAGACCCTAATATGTTGGATGATTATCTAGGGAGTATATTTTCTCAAAGGATGATAATTTGAATATGCGTAGGGAGAAGGATGCATCTACCCACACCTATTCAAACAAGATGACAATTTAACCAGGCATATGAGGAAGGATGCATCTACATATACCTAGCTAAACAAGATGGTTTGATAATTTGACTAAGCATATGCAAAAGGATGCATCTACACATACCTAGCCAAATATGATTTGATGTTTTGGTTCAAAGATTTCAAGGATTTGATTATTTTGATTTTTGCTAAAAATCCTAGCATGGAGTATAATTTCAAGATTTTTCAAAAGTTGATGGTGAGGTGATTTTGATTTGATGTTCAAGGATGGATGAAGGTTTGATTTTGATCCTATGTTTACTTAAAGAGACACTTGTTTACTAGACCTTAGTTTGAAGAATATGCTTTTCTCTAGACAAGGTGTTCAAATTCACGGAAAAGATTGGGATTCTGACAATAATAAAATGAGTACAATCTAGGATTGTTTCTTGAGGCTTTCCTGTAGAAGTTAAAAAGAAGTCTTCATCTGAATTCGTATAGCATTGAGAGACACTTTTGGTGATCTTTTGGACTAAGAGCTTTTACCTTCAGTTTCTTGAACTTGATCTTGCATGAAATCATTGGGGACACATGTGTGGGGTCAAATTGTTTTTAGTCTTTGCTTAATGACTTTGTTTTACCACAAACACTTATTTGATTAGATTTTCAAACTAGATGTTCAATGTCTTAACTTCACAAAATAAATCATGTGAAACTTTGATGAAATCAAGGCAAGGGGTTACCTATTGTTAACTTTAGCAAGAAAATTGAGATATAATCCAAGTGTTTAGAAACCTCTAAGGATTAGAATCCCAAGGGAAAGCAATAACACATGAATTTGGTCAATTGTATTTGCTTCCTAAAGGATTTGAAGTTTTGATGACAATGTTAAATGTTTGTTTCCAAATATTTTTGAACAAGCAAATTTTTTTGTAACCAAGAACAAGCACAATCCTATGGATATGAAAGACTATATTTGTTGATTCCCCACTTGGACAAGTCTAGCTATGCTTATTTTTAGTGAATGGTTAGATGCTTGACACCACTGGCTCCCCTCCACGGCTCAACACTTCTTTCAGGGAAGCCAAGCATCAACACCCATGAATCTCACATGGCATACTTTCCATTTCTACTAAAAATCATAAAAGTGTGGGGCGGCTTCAAAAAAATCATTATTGCACCAACAAATAGATAGGGATTTTGGCCTTTCTACAGGGTGATCCCACAATAGTGGTTTACAATTTTTGGCCAAACTGGACACTGAAATTATTTTTTTAACTAAATCTTCACATTCGAGCACCTATAGCGGCTAAACCGTGAAGAATTTGAAGATGATGCAAACTAGAGTGTCATCACATTTTGTCTGTAGATTCTAAAAATATTTTTTTCAAAATTTTTGGAATCAGATTCAACTTCTTTTTCCATCTCCCACGAAAACTGGTTTTTTTCAAAAAATAGCATTTTTAAAAAGTGACACACACCGTATAACGCATAACCTTTTTTCCATGAAGGATAAAATTCTAATTCTTTTGAATTTAGATTTGTAACTCTGATATCTAGTGCTTCCACTTGGTTAGATAGTTTTTTATTGAATATTTTTTCTTAATCAAGTTTCAAAGTCAAACCAATTACAATTTAGACATAGGCACCATATAATGCATAACTTTTTTGTATATATCAAAAAAAAAAATCTATTGGATCAAGGACTTCAATATTTGGTGCACTCATATTTTTAATTTTTTTTGATAATCTACTATTTTTCCACATGCGAACAAAGACCTTCATTTTGATGAAAAACCTATGTTTAATAAAGCTAAAAACAAATGCATAATAAAACCAAAACATATTAAAATTATATTTGTTGGATAGCTTGTTATGAGGACTACCTTATTCTAGTTGGGTTTGTGAATATTCCTCCATTTTCATCCTCAAACCGAGCTCTAAAGTGCCAAAATTCAAGTTTTTTTGTGTCTCGGGGGATGAGAAAGTAAAAGGGTTTGAATGAACCCCTGAGCGAACCCCTAGGGGTTCATTTGAAACCCCTTCTATAAGGGGTTTTCATGGATTTTTTGGTGGGAAAGTATTAAGAGGGTTCGGTCGAACCTAGGTTCTACCAAACCCCTAATTGGTTCGGTCGAACTAATAGGTTTGTACGAACCCCTAAAATCAAGTTTTTTGCCATGCATTCATTTTTTGTGAGTTTTCCTTCCTCACTTCAATTGTAAACCACTATTGTGGCTTCACCCAACAAGGGATTTAATTCATACTTTTTGTTCATAAGAGTTGACCCATCGAGGCGAGAGACCATTGTTTCCCTTCTTGTCGAAGCCAACCACATGATATTGGCCTTTGTTCCAGTACCCACTTTTATATCTCGACTGGAAATACTCTTGGCTTTAGAGTGTTACCGGTTGAGTTGTTCCCTTGGGTGAGTACTTTTTCCCCAAGGTAGGCCCTTTAAGATAAACAAAAGCGAGCAAACATATTCATAGTTCGATCAACCTTCATTTAGAAACAAAGGGAGAACATATGCAATAGGTTCCACTCACACTCGCAGAGTTTGTTGTTCAATTTTAGTTCCCAAAATGAAGTGTGGAGGTATTCACTTTATCCCAACCTAAGACCACAAAAAATCCTTTTGATTCTCAAGATCGTTGTGAGGCGCGAGAGAATCACATACGTCTTTTCAAAGGTGTTAGTTTGAGTAAGCAATTACAAAAACAAAGTAGCACATGTTCTTTTTTTATCCCAAAAGGCAATAAATGACTTCTTTTTAAGCACCAAATCAAATGTGAAAATTTTCCTTGTTCAATTTGTTAGCCTCAAACGAAATCTAGTGAGTTTGTGTCCTAAAGTTCATTTTAAGCCCCTTTTGTAGCAATAATTTAAAGTGTTCTTTTTAGAGCCAAAATGAATTTAGTATGTCCTAAGCATAAGAGAGAACAATTTTTCTTCTAAGAAGATGAAAAATCCTCCAAAAGTGTTAAACAAACACTAGAGTGTTCAAAAACACTTGGTGTAATGAAATAGTGAGGCTATCATGCCTCTTTGCTCCTTCACCTTTGCTCAAGTCAACCTACAAGAAAACCAATCAAACCTACAAAATAGAGATCAGGAAAGTAAACAATAACACTAATGATCATAAATGAAAAAGGCACATGTCATAAAAAATTGAACTTCACTTTTTACTTTCTTCCGGCGGTGCAACCTGTGAAGGCATCACAGTTTGAAGCCTTCCAGTGGTGCTATATGGCACCACTTGTTAGTGAGCGTCTTTCTGAAGCAGGGACAGAGACCATGAAGGTGTCGTAGTTTGAACCAACGGTGGAGTTTGAAGTTTAAAAAGATTCCAACGGGCGAAAAGGACTCAGCGGGGGAGTTTGTAAATTTGAATCTCGAACAGGAAACAAAGAGCGTCGGGGTTTGGATTTTGTAGCAGTGTGATATAGTGACAGTGGAGTCCCAATGGTCCTAAACTACGACACTGAGATGCCAGTGGTGGATTTCCCTATAGAGACACAAAAACATGAAAAAGCACAAAATTTGGTGAGAAAAATGTGATTAGAACTTTTGGTAGCCCTCCTTCTAGCGCCAAAACATGAACCAAGATTCCAAACCTACATAAATACAAGAGACAAACACCATATTAGACCAAATGCAAGTTAGTATCATGATTCCCCATAAAGTCCATTTAACTATGCTCAAAATATGAATAAAACAAGAACACAATGAAAGATGATAAAAACAAACTAAATCATATTAAAAACATGCAAACTCTTGATCTTATGGGGGAGTTGGTGCCAATTTGATGTGGAAATTGGCCCTTTCCCAACTCCTATGCAAGCTTTGGTGATTTGATGAAGATGTGATCCACTTTGTTGATGATTGAAGTATGCTCCAAGATGAAAATATGCATAACCTAGCTAAGGTTGGATAAAGATGGATGAGAATTGCTATGGATTTGAGTATAATAACTTTGCTCAAATTGTGGGTGATAGAATGAGGAATGAAGCCTCTTATTTATAGAATGTTGAGATGGAGAAATGCCCAAAATAGAACAATGTGGGACTAAGATTCAACCAATGGTAAGATGCAACTTTTTAAAAGGAGAATGGATGAAGGATGTGCAAGTTTTGATGAATGTGCCAATAAATGACATTAGGTGATATTTGAAAATGGTGAAATGAAATGTAAGAGGGAAAAGAAATGCCTTAAATGCCACTTGGCTCAATGCTCAAGGACATGTAAGATGAAATGAATGTCTTGTTGGAAGGACAAAGTCCGCTTGGATTTTGAATTCAAATTTGAGGGAATATTCCTCCATTATGCTATGTTGAGGGAAAATAGAGATTTAATAAATGAATTAAATATATTTTCATGTGCAAGTGGCAAAAGCTAGAGGATGGGACATGAATGGAGATTAAATTAATCAAGGTTAATTAATTTAATGAGAGATTAGGTGATGTGAAAAATTTGAATTAGATTCATAGATTGATTTAAATCAATTATGAGAAGAATATGATTTAAAGATTAATTAAATAAAGATTTTTTATTTATTTAATTAAAGGAAATGAAGTTAGATTAAACTAAATAAGGTTTTAATTTATTTAATTTACTAGGTAGACTTTAGAGATTTAATCAAATAAAATGAATTATTTCATTAAATATGGACATAGGGTTAATTAGATCAAGAAAGAATGACTTAATCAGATAAATGATTTATTTAACTAAGAGAGGAAGATTGATGAATTTAATTAAATAAGGGTATTCGATTAAATGGTTAGACCGAGGGATGATTTAGGATCATGAAGCGGTGTTAGTAATCAGGATCAAGTATGTCGGTATATTTTCCATGTCTACAATATCATCATCATGCCTTATGGAATCAATCATTCCTGGCATCTTAATCAATCAACCATTATCATCTTTTGACAAGAGATATGTTTCTTGTGTGACATATTTTGTAGTGAATCTTTCATTTTGATCAATCATTTATCTATGGCTGCATTACCCCTATTTTGGGGCATCTTGTTCCTTCAGTCAGTCATATCATTTCATTTCACCTTAAAAATCTTGAAAAATCCAAAAAAAAAAAATTAAAAAAAAAGAGTGAAAAAGTCAAAAAAAATACAATAAAATCATAAAATCTGAAAAAGTGCAATAAAATCTCATGTACATATCTTGGAAATGTAGTTGTGACTCACCCTAGCTTGGGGGAAAAATCTTGAAATCACTGGAGGCAATAAACTTTGAGCTTAATCAAATGGAAAAATAGCAGTATGACAATGAAGCAAACACAATGATCATAGGGAAACTCAACATTGAACATACATCAAACATCAAAACATTTCAAAAAATCAACCATCCATATCAAACAGCTAAAATCAAATCAATTAAAACAACTTTAGATGGATATTCTTTTGAATCATGATTTTATCGCTTTAGTTTGAATGTTCAAATGTTGTACTTTAATTTTTTGTTATCATTTCTTTGGAGCAACTCGATGATGTATTGAAGTAGAGAAGCTAGGAAGGAGAATGGTATTTTCTTTGTCTATTGTCTGGGAGTTAATTATTATTACGGTGTGAATTGTCATGAGATGTGCTCTACCAAGTATCACTGATGACATTCAAAATTCGCATAGGAAAGTGATTGATTCTTGTTTGTTTATGCAAGAAATGCTCAAGATATCTTGGTTTAATTATACCTAGATGCTTGTGTTAACTTGCAATATCAAAAATCATGAAAGTAGTACTCAGGTCATCATGGTCTAACTCAAACCATCGATGCTTGTACTCACTTTCAACATTTTAAAGGCTCAATGATGATAAAAGCATGATAAATGGACTATTAAGATGACAGTGTTTTCATATGTAGATTTGCATGGTTAAATTAGATTGCATTCATATTAGTTTTGCATCTACATTATACATTTTCCAAGGCTGGTGAATCAATAACATGATAGAGCAATCATAAAATCTCTGACTGAATAAGTGTAAATCATCAAGTTCTAGTACATTAATCAATCCTATACTGGGGCATATCAATCAAAGCTGATAAACCACATCGACTGATGATATCTACATCGGCCTATGTACCATATGAAGAATCATGTCCCACATCTTTGGGAAGAACTCTAAAATCCTCCTATGATCATAACATATTGCAAATTAGCAATATTATCAATCAATGTATCATTGATCCTCCCCTATCATGAGGTCAAACATCAATCTATTATTGATCCTCGCCTATCATAAGGTCAATCAATCAATCTATCAATGAACCTTGCCTATCATGAGGTCAATCATCAATCTATGATTGATCCTCACCTATCATGAGGTCAATCATCAATCTATTATTGATCCTCGCCTATCATGAGGTCAATCAATCAATCAATCATTGAATCTCACCTATCATGAGATCAATAATCCTCTAATCTATTAGGATCATCAATCAATATCAAATCAAAGGTTGACACGATAAAAAATCATCAAACACAAGGAGGCAAAGCATGGAAACATTTAATCAATTGGCAGAATTAGTATTCTTTATCGGGAGATAAATCGTCGAATCATCATAAAATAAAATAAAATTCCAAAATTCTTAAAAAATTCAAAAATTCAAAAATTCATCGATTTATCTCTCGATGGGGCATATATCCATCATCACCTAAAAATCAATGTCTGGGGCATAATGAAAAAATTTCGTCAATACTGGCAGTAGTAGCAAAATTTTCTTTGAACCAATGCATAAACACATCACTTCAAAGAGGGGCAAAATGTATACACCTAAAAATGGTCTGGATAATCTAATTAATTAAATACAATTTATTTGATTAATTAACCCTTCTATTTTCATCTACTATTAAATAAATAGAAATATTTATTTATATATTTCACTTCTAATTTTTCTATCTTTATCATATTATTTCGTCTTAATTAAATAAACAAATTTAATTCTTTGTTTTATTTAATTATTAAATTCTTCTATAATTATTTATTTATTCTATCTTAATCACATCATTCTATTTTAATTAAATAAACAAGTTTTATACTTTGTTTTATTTAATTACCACATTTCTTCCATGTTTATTTAATAAACAAGATTTCTATAGTTTGTTTTATTAAATTAAATATCCTCTTTTGCTAATTTGAATAAATACAATAATTCAATTAAAGCATATTTCTACAGCTATTTCCTCTTTTCACTTATCATATCCACCAACAAAATTTGATATTTTATATCTAATTAATTCAACTCAGCCTTCACAGACAAATTTGGAGACAAATTATAGGCAAACTTTTTCATCTTCTTCCATTGATCATTCATATCCTTTGGTTGAATGTTTTTGTGGGGAGCAACAATCTCCATAATCTTCTCAGGCTTCTTCATCTTTCACCTTTAATTCTTTCAAATCAAATCTAGACCTTTGCTTTGCTACCACATCACAAATATGTTGTTGGGAATCTATAAATACAGCTTCTTTCTACAAGAAATAGATCCCAAGTTTTATGCAACTTACTCTGCGGAGATTATATTAGAGCATTCAAGCAATTAAGAAATAGTAATTAGCAAATTATTTTAGAATAGCGGTATCAATCATGGTTTTCCATTTAGTTGCATCCTAGTTATAGTAGTTTATTTTATCAGTTTCATGTCAATTCCATCTACAATAGCATCACCATATCATTTAGCAATCATTACATAGGATTAGTTTCCTACATTTACAATATCTCAATCTCTAGATTGTCATTTTAACAAAAACATTGCTTACACAATTTGAGAGCCATAGTGATTTAATAAATCTTTGGAGATAGAGAGCAATAGGACGCTTTCAAGAGATTTCATGTTTTAAATAGATTAATTGTTGTTTAAATCTCTTGATATAAGGTATTATTATGTTTATTTTTTATTCATTTACACATATTTTACTCACACAATTACATGATCAGTTCCTTCTACAATAACCTCTCTCATTTTTTCATATTGCAATCCATTTTCTTGTGGTGACAAGATTTCACACATTGCAAAGGGCATCAAATGCATGCAGTCTAAAAGTTGCAAGGTGGTATAATTTTTATATTTTTCATCATGCAATCAAACTGATAGTTCCAACACATCTGAGTGGGCATGCTTAAACTAGGAAAGTTCCTATTTTGCACCCCAACATGTTGAATCATTCTAGGCTACATTGTACTAGTGACTTCTTAAGAGCTTTAAGTGCAAAAAAGTGGTAAACTTTGATGATCTATTTCTCAAAAACCATGGCACTCATAAATGTTTTATTTGAAGTTACAAGATCATGTATGGTCCCTCTATAATAACCTCTCTCATTTTTTCATATCCCTAAACCATTTTCCCATGTTGACAAGATTTTGCACATTGTAAAAAGTGTCAAACGCATGCAGTCTAAAGTTGCAAGGTGGTATAATTTTTGTGTTGTTCATCATGCAAAAAAACCAACAATTCCAAAACATTTGGATGGGTAGGTTTATGTTAGGAAATGTCTTTTTTCACACCCTAGCATGTTAGAACATTCTAGGCTACTTTGTAGAAGTGATTTCTCTCAAGAGACCAAAGTGCAAAAACTGGTAAACTTTAATGAGCTCTTTCTCAAAACTATGGCACTTAGAAATGTTTTATTTAAAGGTACAAGATCATTCAGGGTTCCTTTACAATAACCTCTCTCAATTTTTCATATCCTAAATCCATTTTCCTGTGGTGACAAGATTTCACATGTTGCAAAAAGTGTCAGATGCATGTAGTCTAAAGTTGCAAGGTGGCATAATTTTTGTTATGTTCATCATGCAACCAAACCTATAATTCCAACATGTTTGGGTGGGAAATTTTATGCTATTCAAGGTCTTGTTTCACACCCCAATATGTTGGATCATTCCAGGATACATTGTATCAATGACTTCTTAAGAGCTCTAAGTGCAAAAAAGTGGCAAACTTTGATGATCTCTTTCTCAAAAACTGTGGCACTTAAAACTATTTTTTCTAAAGGTACATAGTCACGTAGGGTCCCTCTACAATAAAAAATCTCATTTTTTCATATCTCCAATCCATTTTTCTATGGTGACAAGTTTTCAGTTGATGGAAAAAGCATCAAATGCATTGAAGAGAAAGTTGTAAGGTGGCGTAATTTTTTTTTTCTCATCGTGTGACCAAACTGATAGTTCCAACACATTTGGGTGGGTAGATTTATGCTGGGAAAGGTCTTTTTTTGCACCCCAACATGTCAAAATGTTTCATACTACATTATAGAAGTGATTTCTCATAAGAGACCGAAGTGCGAAAAAGTGGCAAACTTTGACGAGCTCTTTCTCAGAAACCGTGGCACTTAGAAATGTTTTCTCTGAAGTTACAGGATTGTGGAGGGTCCATCTACAATAAATTCTCTCATTTTTTCATATCTCTAATACATTTTCTCGTGGTGAAAATATTTCCCACGTTGCAAAAAGCATCAGATGCCTATAGTGTAAAGTTGCAAGGTAGCCTAATTTTTTTCTTTGTGTGGGTCCAAACCATTAGTGCCAACATGTTCAGGTGGGAACGTTTATGCTAGGTACGGTCCTATTTTGTACCCTGACTCTCTTGAACGTTTTGGACTAAACTATGTTGACTCTTTCTCTTAAGATCCCTAAGTGCAAAAAAATTCAAACTTTGATGCGTTGTTTCTCATAGTCAATTATGGCACATACAAATTTTTTCTAGCTAAATATATAGGTGCATGTGAGGCCTCTCTACAAAAAACTCTCTCAGATTTTGAAAAATTGAAACGATTTTGTTGTGGTGAAATTTTTTTTGATGCCCCAAAAACTATCAAATGCATGCAATGTGAAGTTGTAGGGTGGCATAATTTTCATTCTGTGTCATGAGGTCGAACCTTCCAACCCAACATATTTACGTGGGCACATCTACGCTATGCATGGTCCTATTTTCCAACCCAACTCTCCCAAACATTTCAAGCTACACTGTGTCGATGTTTTCTCTATGAGTGGAGATAGCACAAGGGTATAACATGGGTACATGAGATGTCTATGTGCATGGGTACTAGTTGCATTGAGGTCTTATTTCAATAATTATTGGTGTTTTACAACTTATAGGTGATGTTGAGGAAGAGCTATAAGGGAAATGATTAAAAAGCTATTAGAAAAAAGGCATAAATTAATAAGAGCAGCGATTAAAATGCTATGTATTATAAAGATAAACACATAGAAATTTTGATATGTGTGCATAACATGCATATATTATAATGTGTTTGTGTTATAGATCGAGCTTATTGAGCCATAACATGCTTGCATTATATTTTTAAGAAGAAAGTACATTATGTTTAATCACCTTCAAAATTCTTAGTGGCCACTTTTTTCTCTATCATTTCCATGCACTTGTGCATCTATTTAGTATGTTAGTAGGGCCTTATTTTAGTTTTTATTAATTTTTAAATGAATCAATAGACATTTATTATATATCATACTTATTTTTTCCACCATTTTCATATTGGTGTTGTCATGCTCAATTTGTAACATGAGTTTTTTCAATTAGTACTTAATGCTAAAGTTGAACCTAAAAACAACTACAATGTAACACAGTCAAATTATTCGACATTTATTGCATGATTCATAATATCTAAAACTTTCTTAGTAAATGTATTTATCCTTTGACTATAACATTTGTATATGTCAACTTGATTCCTTAGAGGCTTTAATATATCATTTATGACTTTCATTTATATGTTTATCCTTTGAATAAAATGTTTTATATAAAAATTCAATATGCATACCCTTAGTGTGCTCTTATAGTATGTTTTTTCTTTATAGAAGTGTGAGGTGAGAGGAAAAGCATTCAATGATATAATTTGATAATAATGGTAAAATCATATTTGCATTAATCAAAAATACATAAGGCCATACAATGTTATATGTCGATAAAAATATACAATATATCCAATAAATTCATATAGGCTTGCAAAAAATTCATATGGACATAAAATGTCACATATCGATAGTACAAAAAGTATGTTCAAAAATGCCATGTAACCATACAACAAAAAACCCTAATACATAGTCATTTCCCACTAGGGGAAGGAAATAGATCATGTGCTACCTTCAACTGTCAGCTAGATGGAGATGCAAGTGATGTTGTTTTATTTTTAATGTGCTCACTCATCCTCCTCTCTTCACTCATCTAGAGATTCAATTGATACAATAAGAAGTATAGATGTTAATATATAGAAATTGAATTGTGGAATGACATATAACAGAATAATCACTTATTTCAAATAAATAATTAGCATGCTCATCCACAATAGTAGCACGTTGATGATTTGGAGTGACAAGCCCCTGTAGCAAGCATCAAGATAGCAATTAAACTACATACAAGTATCATTAAAATTTTCAATAATAGACTAATAAAAGAGAAAATATAATGTCAAATTTACTAATCTGTCACATACCTCTGACAAAGGATCAAAACTTCCTACTACTACAGCAACTCCATGGTCCATCATGCCACAAACATCCCTAGGGTTTTCTGATGTCAGCATATAAAATGAAACAACAAATATGAAGTTTTTATCACTTTCATTAGTTTCTTTGTTTAATTAAAATACAAACTAGATGGAAGTTAAAAATTTTAGGATCAAATAATTGAGAAGAATATGTCTCCAAAAAAGTTTTTGATTATTGTCTTGAAAGTGGAATTTGAATTCAATATACCACTGTATATGCAACATGGTAAAATGGGGTCTCAAAGAGAACAAAACCTTGATGCAGCTAGGTTTTTTTTTTCCATAAAAAATTGGACTCCAAATACTAGGTAGAGGTTGTACATACTGCTACATATATTTGAAATAAGACACCTTGCTCAACTTAGAAAGCATGACACCTTTGAAGCTTGGTTTGGTTTAGGCATAGGCTTATTATAAATGAATCCTCTAGGTATAGGCTTGGGTCTTGGAATGACCCTAATATTGGGAGCTTATCATATTTAGTGTGAATATGTAATATTGTGGCATAGGGTTGTTGTTACGACTACCATTGGTGAGGTTATGAAGTTGACACTTCTAAATTATATAGAAGTTACCTTGTCAATAAAGTTAGCACTTAAGGTGTAATGTAATGATAGAAAGAAAAAAATATTAGTAGCTATGGATGATTATTACACTATATAAATTTTATTTAAATGGTTCTATTACAAACTAAATTTATTTAGAGATGGACTTGTAATTTATCTTTCTATAGATATTAGAGATATTTGTTTTGGTAATAATTTCCTTCTTTGAAACAAACTAATTTCTATAAACAATCAAGGAAATCCATTCACCTTTAAATTATAATTTAATGGTATTAATGCTTTAGAAGCATTTTGTGTATGACTCTTCCAATCTATATTATTTTTGGTAAATTTTTAACAAGCAAGTTTAAAGTCTTAATGTTTTAAGTTTAAATTTTTACTACAGGAATAAAAGAATTCAACCATAATAAGACTATAAATGCAATAGTAATTCATTTGTCTTGTGTGTTGACTGAATTTTCTATGCAAAAATCAACCTTTAACTTTTATCATCCTTTTAAGCAAATGTTGTTTATATTTAGCCTAGAATCTTTCTTTCTATAGTGTGGAAAATTGTACACTCTTAAAAATAGTACAATTTCACACTTAATTTGGACCTATTTAGCACCCTTGTGTTAAATACCCCTTTAAATCATCATTAATAGGCCTCTAAGACCCTTTATTTCAGATCTTGAGGCTTATTTCAACTAAAAATATCAAAAATTCTAACAACCCACCCCAAAAATCTAGGGTGGGACTCATATGCTACCTTGGGAGTATGAGTCCCCCTAGGTGGGACCCATACGCCAGGAGTGGCGTATGAGTCCCATTTGGGCCTTTTTAGGGTTTGAGCAAGAAATTCAACTTTTTAATTCAAATTTTTGGTTGATGTCAGCTTTTGAGATCTAAATAATGGTAAATTAGGTGTAATGCCTATAAAAACAAGCTTCTAAAGTCATTTTCATCTAAGCAAGCATTTTAGAAGAGAAATTTCAAGATCCAAGCATTCAAAAACATTCAAGAATTCTTCACAAGAGCATTCAACAACAAGAAATCAGCAAAATTGAAGCTATGGGGTAGCATTATTGTGTTTTTACAGGTCTTCAAGCTCACTTTCATCCAAGATATATCATTGTCAAGAGTTGATTATGGTTTCCTATTGTGAATCATGATGGATTCTAGGTTGGGGAGATGCAACTTAGAGCCATCAAGCCAAGCCTAATGACTTGTTTCCTAAGTGATATCATCCTCCATTATCATTCTACATTTATCATAAGGAAGGTACATATACATCATTAGAGCTCATTTGAGTGATTATGGATCTCTCAAAGTGAGTCTTCCATGGGCGATCCCACAATACTGGTTTACAATTTTTGGCCAAACTGGACACTGAACTATTTTTTTCTAACTAAATCTTCACTTTTGGGCACCTATAGCGGCTAAACCATGAGGAATTTGAAGATGATGAAAACTAGTGATTTGTGACATTTTCTCTATAGATTCTATTTTTTTTTTTCAAAATTTTTGAATTAGATTGCACTTCTTTTTCCATCTCCTTCAAAAACTAGTTTTTTCAGTAAACACCATTTCTAAGGAGTGACACTCACCGTATACAACATAATTTTTTTTCCATGAAGGATAAAATTCTAATTTTTTCGAATTTAGATTTGTAACTACAATATCCAATGCTTTCATTTGGTTTTATAGTGTTTTATTAATATTTTTTTAGGTTAATCAAGTTTTGAAGTCAAACCAATTACAATTCAGACATAGGTAGACCGTATACAACATAACTTTTTTTGTATGTATCGAAATTCAATTTTTTTGTTGGATCAAGGAATTCAATATCTAGTGCATTGATATTTTTCAAAAAAAAATTGATAATTTGTTATTTTTCCACATGTGCAGAACAAAGAGCTTGATTTTGAGTGAAAAACCTATGTTTAATAAAACTAAAAAATGCATAATAAAACCAAAACATATTAAAATTATATTCATTGGATAGCTCGTTCCAAGGACTACCATCATTCAGTTGGGTCTGTGAAGTATCCTCCATTTTCATCCTCAAATCAAGCTTCGAAGGGAAAAATTTTGGACATTTTTGGTGCCAAAGGGGAAGAAGAGGGGAAAAGGTGGGTTCGATCAAACTACTATTCACTCGAACCCCCCAAAACCTGTACGATCGAATGGGGATTCGAGCAAACCCTAGTTCGATCGAACCCCTTCAAAATAATGTTAAAAATGATCATCGGTTGGTTCGAGCGGACTCTTAGCCGATGTCCACTCAAACGCCCTACCAATGAATCCATTTTAAATTTTTTTCCCATATGCATATTATGTTTGTAATAGTTTTATTTTATAATATATAATATATCTATATAATAGTTATTAATAATATATAAATCATGTATAATATTAATAATTATAAATAATATACTATATACGTATATATCATAAATAATTACAATAAATATTATAATATCAATATACTTTTGAATTAAATACATTAAAAAAATATATTGTGTAAATAAATATAAAATTATAAATAAGAAAAATTTAAAATAAAAATAATAATATATTATAATTTATAAAAAGAAAATATTTAGTTTAAATATAAAATGCTTAGTTTAAATATAATATTTTTCAAATATTATTTTCCCTCATCAATAATGAGATAGTGCTTGTTCGCCATACAATTAAAATATGCAACTGATTGAGAAAGGTCATCAACAAACAAGACTTTGACATAGGAATCATAAGTATCATTTTAGAGTTTTATGATTACCAATGAATGAATGGTATGTTGTGAACAATGGGGATGAGAAAAAGCTGGCAGGTAAAATATCAAGATATGGAGAGAGAGAGAGAGAGAGAGAGAGACAAAGACATAGACAAACAAAGAGAATTAGAGATAGGTAAATCAATATGGTGAGAGGGAGAAGAAAGTAGGGGGAGATAGAGTTATATGGGAAGAGCAAGAGAGAGAGATATATATGGGAAGAGAAAGGGAGAGAGAGGTAGAGATAGAGAGATAGATAGGGGGATAGGGAGGAAGTGAGGAAGGGAGATAAATAGGTAGAGGAGAGGTAGAGAAGAGGAGGAGAGAGGGAGGGAAAGAAGAGGGGGGAGGGATGGAGAGTGATATTTAGAGAGGGAGAGAGAGAAGATGGGGGAGAGGGGAAGAGAGGGAGAGATAGCTCAATATATATAGAGGGAGAGGGAAAGACATAGAAAGGGAGGGAGAGTTAGAGGGGGAAAAGTGAGAGAGAGGGGGGTAAGGAGATAGAGATAGATAGGAAGATAGAGATAGAGATGGAGATGGAGAAG
>VDFB02047230.1:233707296-233775816 GCA_007258455.2 Sequoia sempervirens | reverse complement strand
TGAGAGAGGGAGAGGCGGTAGGAGGGAGAGACTTGAGAGAGAGAGAGAGGGAGTGGGAGAGAGATAGAGGGTAGAGGGTCGAGCTTAGAGGGTAGAAGGTTTCAGGGTTTAGGTTTTAATGGTTTAGGGTTGAGGGTAGATATTTTAGGGTAGAGGGTAGAGGGTATTGGGTTAAGGGTATAGGGAGAGGGTAGAGGGTATTGGGTTAAGGGTATAGGGTTTAAGGGTTGAGGGTTGAGAGTTTAAGGTTGAGGGTAGAGGTTTGAGGGTTTAAGGGTAGAGGGATTATGGTTGAGGGTAGAGGGTATTAGGTAGAGGATAGAGGGTAGAGGGTTTAAGGATAGATGGTTAAGAGTTTAGGGTTTAGGGATAAGGGTAGAGGGTAGAGGGTTTAATGGTTTAGGGTAGAGTGGAGAGATATAGAGAGGGAGGGAGTGGGAGAGAGATAGAGGGTAGAGGGTAGAGGGTTTAAGGGTTTAAGGGTTAAGGGTAGAGGCTTAAGGGTACCTTGAGCATAACTCCCCAAGGACACATGTCATCCTTGGATTGTTGACATGAAATGACCAATCAAAAGTTAGTTTTGATTTTCTCTCTTTTTTCCCATGTATCTCTTATATTTCTCTCTAATGCTCTCTTTGTTTGTCTATTCCTTTCTCTTTCAATCTCTATCTCGACCATCTCTCTCTCTATATCTATCTATCTTAATTTTTCTCCTTCTCTCATTCTCTATCTTTTGAGTTTTTCTCTCTTTATTAGCCGATAGGCTACATATATTGTGAGATTTGAGGTTGAAATAAGTCTGATGCCTACAAACCACTATTGAGTCATTGGAAAACAAGTTTCAACTGCCATTTAATGGTAAACCAACTGCATTTTAATGGTAAAATCCTTTAAATATTAGGTAAGAGCCTCCAAAATTTCACTTTTCACATAGAAGTCATATAAATATTGATTTGCCAACTGGATGGGAAAATTCTATTTCCATTTGCAATATTTTTTGTCAATTTGATGGAAACTTTCTTTTTTTATTTGCATTGATTTATGTTTTAAATCTATGTGCAAATATTTTATAATTAGATAATACTTAATTTCTTTAAAGAAAAAAATCTAGATATGTCTAAATTTATTTCATTCCATTATTTAACACTTATTATTAATGGTTTAATTTCACCAAATGCAACTAGATTTTGTAGCACATCCAAAACACATACTCTATAACATATTAACATACATTTAGTTTTCTATCAGCATATTCCTTGAACCTCCTTTAGGTGCAAGTGCTAGTATATATACCTCTCTTTATATATAATTGTCTCCCCCTCTATAATAACTTTTATAGCTATAAGTGGGGTTGAAATTTCAAATGAAATCAAAGATTCTTGAACTTAAGAATTTCATGGAACAAATATAAGTTGTATATAATTTTAATTTAGGAAAAATGATTTTAAAAAACTTCACTAGGTTTCAAACAAGTATTGAAAGCATATATATTAGTTTACATGCTTGCAAGCAAAAAAAGTGAGAGATGATGTTATAAGTGTAGTGGAAATTTCAAATGAAATCAAAGATTCTTGAACTTAAGAATTTTATGGAACAAATATGTACATATAATTAGAACTTACGCAAAATGATTTACAACTATGTACAAGTTACTATAATTTCTCACTTGAACATGTATACATGTGCAAGTGAACTTGAAAATCATGGATATAATCTAACACAAACATTCTAGTTCAGCCCGCTCTTCACTAACATGTAAATTTTTTTGATGATCATCAATAAGTAGTCTCCATTTTTTTGTCCACGTGCATGTAGAACCGCATGAAGATGTTGGGCAATAGCAATTATTATGTGACTCTATTGATATATCTTGTTATCAAGTTGATAGTCAACAAAATGAATCCCATGTTGAATAACTTTGACTTGTAGATATATCCCTTGCACTACAACAGAACCTGCATGGTAAACAAGAACCTGAGGTAAGACATGTGAACATGTACAACATTTTCATGCTCAAGGTTTGTACAATATATATATATATATATATATATAATATTTTTAATGTAATGTACACATGTACACAATGTATATATAATTTTAAATTCAAACTCAACTATGGGAAATAACATTCCATCACTTTTTTTAGGTTGTGTTAGCTTATTCATCTCTTATGTGCAACGCAATAAATAATACCTAACATCTTCTATGATTCTAGGCTCTGCTATGACTGCAAAAACATCTCTTGTACACCAAATTTACACAAAAAAAATCTTAAAAAATTAGAAATTTCTCTAGACTTTAAAGATCATTAAATATATATATAATATTTAAATTATTGAAAACTTACACATGTACCTTTTCTAACCAATCTTGAAATATGGTCATAATCAATTGAAATCAAAGGAATGTCTTGAAATATTTCTTCCTCATTTTCATCATATGTTTTTGAAAAAACTAGTGGCACCATATCCCATTTACTATCATATCCAAGTTCTTGGTTGTTGCATGCATAATATTTTTCCACAATGCACTCAGTGCAGAAACAAGAGTAATCCCTAATGTATAATGTCCATCCAGGATGACTATCTGAACTCTTAACATAATGAGAATATCTTGTTTTGTCTACCCTCTTGCATCCATGCATCGATATTTTGTCCACACCTAGATACATGTACAAAAACAAACTTATGTGAACAAACTTATATATATATATATATATATATTAAATTTATATAAATTTAATTTTTTGAAAATGTAATTTATACATACCTGATATCTCCCAAAACACTCTATGTGGAATGTTTCAATTTGTTCTTGAAGATGTTTTGACCTCTTTTTATGCAAAGTGTTTCTTACATCATTCAACAACATCATGTACATTGTCTATACAATCTCCTGAATAACTCATTTGATGCAAGCACCTATGCCATCATGCTCAACCTTTCCATGTCCACTCTCAAAAAAACTCCAAACATGTACTATTTTGTAAATTTTATGATATCTAGATAGTGCATAAAATGGTCGTGATGATTTGAATTGTGTCGCACATCCATCTAACCATGTAAAATGCTTTTGAAATTTTTCACCCCTGCTTCTCAAATTCTCAAAAAAAATTGTAAACCAATGTTGTACAAAAAGTGTGTCATGCTCTTTATCATCACTAATATAAAAGTTATATTCTTTCTTAATGACTTGTTGTGCATTCGTACTCTCAAAACCATCCAATTTTTATTGTGCATGTCGATAACACACATGAACCATAATAGTGATCTGCTTTGAAAAGTGATATTCTGATTGAATCTCTTTTTGATGTACAAAAGAGTAATTTTTTGCAAAGTCGACTACTGATAGAACTGTTTCAAGTGGGAAAGTATCTCTTAATGTTTGAAATTGTTGTGTTTTCCACTTAGCAAAAAAGGAATGTTGTATGTATGGTTGTATCAATTTTCAAAAATCTTCCATAAATTTTCCAATAGGAATCTCCTCTTCTACATAGTTTAACCTTGTGGATTATTTCCCAAAATTTGTTTGAAAATTTGCATGCTTGTAACTCTTGAAATTTATTGTCTTTGTTAGGTCAGTATCTTTGTTTCTTGAAGGAAATTTAGCCAAATTTCCACATGTTTCACAAATTCCTTTTATGTAGTTTATTTGAGGTCCATTTTCATGATCACATAACATATCCTTTATGAACAAACTTACCTGTTTAGGAGGTGCATTTTGAAAACCATAACTTTCTTCTCTCATCTTTTGAAACACCTAATAGTAGAGATCAAATTCAATATGATAATGACAAGTTTCAAAAAACTTGTTTATCTTCACATAATATGGCTTAAACCTTTCAAACATTATTTTTCCCAATCTTTATATGAGGATACTTATTACAAAAGTTCATATACATCTCAAGTTGTTTATGTCTAGCCAATGTTTAATATGATTTTCATAAATATTGGCCCAATCCTGTGTCTCATAACATCTCTAGTATTTGATGATGGATGAGTCTCTTCATTCCAAAAACTTGAGATCAAGTTCCTAACAACATCTTCAATCCTATCAGAATGGGGAGCTCTACACATAATTTCCCAATTTCCTTTGAACTATCATCTAAAACCTTTCTCTTTTTCTCATATTTTATTAGTGTGGTTCTACTATAACCAATTTCAGCTGAAAGTGCAGACATTTTTCTTTTTCTTGCTATATCTTGATTTAAAATAGATGTCAACATCACCCTTCTTGTAGTGGCCTTATCCACTGATTGAGATCCTTTCCCAATGGAATCTAAACCCTTTTTTACATTTTCAACAATATCTTTTTGTAATGCCATGTGTTTCTTCTTATTCGATGTCAAATGTACACCCAACAATTGTAATGAATCTTTCAGCTCATTACGAAGAAGTAAGCATGATAACAATTTGTTTTTTCAAGTGTTTCAAGATGATTGAAATGATCATTGATTATTCATTTACCTCTTAATCTTATTTACAAGTTGGTCGACATAACATTTCAGTTTCTCCATATCCATTTCAAGTAAATGATCTAAATTTCTATAAGAAATTTGTTTCCTCACCTTTTCAACTACTTTTATATGCTCATCCATACCAATAGAAGGAAGTGATCCTGACCCCTCTCCAACATGCATTGTTTAAAATTGGACCTCCTCCCTATCTTCAAGGTCCATATGTTCTTCAGCGGATTCGTTTAATCTGATATCTAGATTTGTCTCGACTTTAGCTTGAGAACTTCCTGCTTGTTGAGCCCTTTCTACATGTCACAAAATATTTTGCAAAGAAAGTGAGAGATGACGCTATATAATTGGATTTTATGTATGTAAGCAAAAAAATAGAGATACTTGATGCTATAAGTGAAGTAGAACTTTCAAATGACATCAATCTTGATTCTTGAACTTAAGAATTCCATGGAACAAATACAATTGGAAATAGATTCAATTTAAGGAAATGGAAAAATGAATTTTCAAAGTCACTAGGTTTTGGAAATTGGATACATGAATTTACATGCAAGCAAAGAAAGTGAAGAAGTTTTAGCTAGTTTTATATGCTCATCCATACCAGTAGAAGGAAGTGATCTTGACCCCTCTCCAACATGCATTGTTTGAAATTGGGAATCCTCCCTATCTTCAAGTTCATGTGTTCTTCAGTGGATTCGTTTGATCCAATATCTAGATTTGGCTCGATTTCAGCATGAGAACTTCCTACATGTTGAGTCCGAGAGACATGTCACAAAATATTTTGCAAAGAAAGTGAGAGATGATGCTATATAAGTGGAGTTTATGTATGCAAGAAAAAAAAGTGAGAGACATGATTATGTAAGTGGAGTAGAACTTTCAAATGACATCAATCTTGATTCTTGAACTTAAGAATTCCATGAAACAAATACAATTGGAAATGGATTCAATTTAATGAAATAGAAAAATAAATTTTCAATGTCACTAGGTTTTGGAAATTGGATACATGAATTTACATGCAAGCAAAGAAAGTGAGAGACTATGGGCTATTTAATTGGAGTTGAACAAATAAAATCAAAGATTCTTGAACTTAAGAATTCCATGGAACAAATGCAATTGGAAATAGATGATAAAGAATTTAAGCAAAATGAGGTTCTGAGTTATGGTAATTTCTATGCAAGATGACTATTTTTTAGTATTAAAAGTTTCAATTTATCTAACATGGTTTTCATAATTGGAAATAGATTTATAAGGAAAACATTGAGGTGTTAATAAAATTCCTAAACACACACAAGAGAGAGAGAGAGAGAACAATAAGCATGTACCTTATTTCTTTCTATGATAATTTACCAAGTTTTGTTCGTACCTCTTTTGTTCTTTTTCTTTTGACAATTTTCGTTGAGCCTTATTTTTCTTTTTCTTTATTGTCCCATTTTCTTCAAGTTAAAGATGGCTCAAAAGAAATCCTCTACCAAAGGTAAATTTTCCAAAATTTTCTTTGATTGATAAAATTGCAAAGTTGGCTTCTCCAATATTTGCCTTGATTGATAAAAATGCAAAGTTCTCTTCTCCAAAATCTTCCCTCCTTGATAAAAATGCTAAAATCTCTTCTTCTCCAAAATCTTCCTCCTTGATAAATGTGCAAAAATATCTTCTCCAAAATTTTCTCTCCAAGTGATATAAATGTGAATTAATCTTGTAATTTGATATGGAATAATGAGAAATAAGCTTGTATTTATATACATATGGGAAAAAAATTAAAATTAAAATGCATTCGTCATCCAAAGGTTCGAGCTCAAATTCACAGGTTCAATTATATTCAAATTTTATAACATTACATGTGTACATGTACATCTGTAGAAATACATATGTGTACGTACATGTAATGTATTTAATGCACATTTAGCATGTGTTTAACATATATTGGTCATAAATATGTGATCTCATGAGTTCTCTAAATATATATTTAAAATTTGTATAAACCCGTTATTGAGTGTAAACATGTACATGTACACATGTGTCTATTAACGTATCTATGTGTCGGCCAAGGGTTCGAGCTCAAATTCACCTTCAATTATATTTAAATTAAATTATGACATTGCATGTGTACATGTACATCTATAGAACTACATATGTGTACGTACATTTAATGTATTTAATGCACATTTAACATGTGTTTAACATATATAAATCATAAATACATGAGCATGAGTTCTCTAAATATGGATTTAAAATTTGTATATAAACACGTTAAATTAAGTGTAAACATGTACATGTACACATGTATCTATTAATGTATAAACATTTAAACATAATAAAACACATGTACATGTAGATAGATTCAATGTATAAACATAAACATGTTATAAGCAAAGAGGTACATGCACGTAGATTGAATGAAAATAAACATATAAACGTAGATTGTATAAACACTCTTGAGTGTACTAAACATGTACATGTAGATAGATGAACCTAAACATAAACATTATAAGCAAATCTAGGTATATGCACGTACAGATTGAATAAAAATAAACATATAAACATAAGAAAATGTATATGTATATCATATAAATAAATGTACTAGAGATCATCAAATGTCGACTCCTAGTGTATGTATATCATATAAGAAAATGTACTATAGATCATAAAATGTCAACTACTAGAGATCATCATATAAGCAAATGTACTAGAGATCATAAATCTAGTGTAGGGCCTAATATGATTGTTGACTCCTAGTCGAACAATCATCTGAATGAGAACCTTGCTCTGATGGATGTGTCGATCCCTGTAAATAAAATTGTGTACACAATGTGTTAAATACATATAATATATTATAAATTTTATGAAAGTTATTTAAGAATGTACATGAATTTTTAAATATCTATCTAGATCTATGCATACATATGCATGTACATATACATGTGTATATATAAAAATTTAAAACTCGCATGTCCACTGGCAGCAGAATCATCCACAGAGTCATGTCAACGTACATGATCTAAACCAAGGCTAGGAGTAACATGAGGTATCTCCATCTACAATATATATACATATATTACATGAATATTTAGTTAAAACTAAAATTTAAAAATAATTAAAAATAATAATTGAAACATGCACATGCACACATACATGCACATCATTTGGTATTGGATGATCTAAGTCCTTTGCAACGGTCGTCTCCACCAAATCAACCAAACACTCAAGTGACGATTCAAGATTTGCATCTATCTAACCCAACGCACGATGTGCCATAAATGATGAGTGAAGGGGACTATGCAGCTGAGATGGCATCGGTGATGACAAACCAGGACCGGTCAACAAATCCATAAAACCCATAGTTTATGCAATAGTCGAATGATCTGTAGGTGGATCTTGATGTGCACTAGTGTTGGGCTAAGAGTGATGGGATCCTGGATGTGAATGAACTCCTAAAGCCAAATGACCTCTGACCTACTCTATAGTGACCCCATAGTCTGATGCGATGAAGGAATATGCCTCCAAGAGGTCCTCAGCCAAAAAATGCATAGTCCTGCATGTCATATCTCCTATAAGTCCGTCGAGATGTGTGGGTGTAGGGATGTTCGCTGTTGTAAAAGGATCCATATTATTTTGTTGTGCTGTAAATGGTGTAGATCATGAACATCTAGACATCAAATACTAGCCCACACAATCAGTAGATATTCTAGTGGTCGCAGCTACAATGTCACCTACACTATCAATTGCTTCCTTTTTGGAAGCAATGACAACTTGATCTGCTAAGGGGACCAAATCTGGGGTGAGAGCAAGAGACCTTCCGCCAACCAATTCCCTAAACACTGGGGCTAGTCTATCTACTCGATGATAGGTGGGCCTATCGAAAATCCTATCATGCCCTTGACTAGCATATGGTGGAATGTCCAGGTAGTTGACTTTGAGGCTCAAATGGACCTCTGCATACAACTGTTGAACAAAATATAATGGAATTTGGTCATTTTTTGGATATTGACCATGTGTTGTAAGAAATCGCAGGTAGATCAGTCAAGCCACAGCACGATCCACACATTTGGTGACCTGGTATCCCCTCACCTTACATTTATTTTGATAGAATGGAAAACAAGTTTTTTTAATCATTTCCTTGGTCACATCATCATGTATTTGTTTATAGGGAACCTCACCATGTACTTATTCTCACATGTGGGAAAGAATAGTAGCTACTCTGTCAAGGGAATATGCACTAGTATGCCCAAGTTCATCTCTTGTTTTTTCTAGGCTTTGTAATATGGACATGCAAACTTCTAAATATATGTATGTGTTTGTACCATTTGTTGATGACTCTCTCAATCTCCTAATCTCACTATTAGTATTTGCAAATAGTGTTTGCGGAGGTGGAACAAGTGCATTTTCCATGTGATATGTATGTACACCTAAAGGAGCAATGATACCTTGGTTTAATATATCTAGATCTAGGGAATAGAAATCTAAAATGGTTTTAAATAAATTTACAAGTGTGCACAAGATATAGAATGTATTAAACATGAACACTAGATATCTAGATAATAGTTCTTGAAAGTGCATACATACATTCAATAAATTTAATGTAACTGAGATACATATATTGCTAAACAAGTTTGTGCAACAAGTAAATCAATTTGAAATAGAGCATTCACTAGTTCAAATAATTCATCTAATCATCAATAGTATTTTCATACCATTAACAAAAAAACATTCAACATCTATCATAGTTTTTCATAAAAATATTTTCACTATTTTATTTAATTTTCTAAATATTTTACTTATTTAATTTAATATATTTATCAATTTATAATTCTTAGGTTCAAATATCACCCTTGTAGATATCATATTAGATGGATTCCTCCATAAGAAACCAAGTGAAAATTTAATTTTGATGGTTCTTTGAGGGGAAACCTAGGGTACTCTAGTACAAAATGTGCCATTAAAGACTTAAAAAATCTTGATAAAGGTTGCATATAAGATTTAGTTCCTAGAACTAGTAATAAAGGGAAAGCATCATTACTTAACATTGGTGGTCATGTAAAATCAATTTAGTCATCATTGAAGGATCTTCAATGGAAACTATATTTAGCATCATGAAAATGTAATTGATCAATTAAAAGAAAAATAGCATACTATATGAGGCATGGGAAATTATATGAAAATTTGTCTAGATCATACAATCATGTGGCATGTAACTCCTTAAATGATTTTTTCCCCTTCATTCCATTAATAACCTGAAGTGGGATGAATGAATCACAAATGATGGGATGATAATTAAAGGTTATATAATTGGATTCCTACAATTTATTCATGCCAAAATATCTAGCTTCTCTACCTACACTTGTTATTTTCAATCTACCCACTCTACCTTTTTTATTTAGATAACAATTGAACTCCACATTTGATTGGTTGGAGAGATTTTCTAAATGGATTTATTGGGAGAAATAATAGATTACTAGGATAACATGGTCTTATTCTTATAAGGTGGAGATATTACCAATGACATTAAAGAGGTTCTAGGATGGGATTTTGTTGAGGTTGTAGAGCATTTCCATGTTAATGTTTGTCTCTTTAACATTTATAAAATTATTTAAGACAAGAAATTGACAAAGGAATTGAGGAATAATTACATTGAAGAGAAACATAAGGAGGATTAAAGATTAATTTTAATAATTTATCCCATGTCATGGATACTTTTTTCCCATTATAGGTTTGAATTTTAATGTTTGGAATCTTTGGAAACTATTGAAGAGGTGGAGGAGTGACTACATGCAATAGTCTAGGAGGTGGCCAATATTCAAGGGATCCTATCCAACAAAGATTATATTTATGAGCCCTAAAAATTAATACACAATGCACCATTGATTTACCCATCTTATAATCAAACCATGCCATATCCTAAGAAAACAATTTAAGTAGAGTCTCCAATGATAAATCTTTAAAGTTATAGTATTCAAATAAGAATTAAGAATCTCTTGAGAATGAATCCTATGGAGAGAAGCTCTTATTTATCAAGTATCAAACTCTTCCAGAAGAGGCACCTAAAACTCTATTAAAAAGATAGTGTATTTTATTAGTTAAAGAGAAGGAAGAAATATAAGTTTTATGTTGATGAATGGCTTTCTCTAATGCATCCATTCTATAAATGTACACAAAAATGTAGGATGACCAAGTTTGTAACAAAAGATTTAAAAAGAGCCACTTGATTTCTTCTTCATCTTGGAACAAAACTTGAACTAGACTAAGTTGAAGGTTAAGGGTTACTAGTTTTGTGATTGAAAATATTTTTTTAATTCTAGGTGCCTTATTCTCTATTGATTAACTTATGGATGGTGTAGATTTTATTTTGAAACAAGATTGTCTTATGGTATGCACAAGTACTATTTTTGGGTTTACTAGATAAGAGGAATCACCAAGTTATAAGACAATAAATACTTTCAATATGGACCTACAAGTGTATGTATTCCCAAGTAACATGATAAGTTAAAAGAAAAGAGAGATGAATATAGGTCACAAATAAAAAGGGTATAGAAAAAATCCTTTTCTATTTGTATGAAAAGTTAAGGAATATAAACTAATTTGGAAAGAAACTATTGATCTTTATGTTTCCTATGCTTTATTTCATCTTATCATTTCATCCTTGATAAGTTTATGTATTTCTAATGTATGCATGCATTTTGCAACATAGAGGGCATTCCTTGTCTTAGAAAATGTAACTGGCATAGAGGAATTGACTTGACTAAATCACAAACAACACACTTAACCAACCATATATAAATCTGAAAATGCAACCTAAAGGGTTACCAATGACAAGATCCATGAAATAACTGCCAAATTTGATGAGGTTACTAATAGCAACATCAAATTTTACCACTAGAGACAAGGATGAGAAGCTTGAAATGCATATACATCAACATAAATCAACCTAAAATATAATAAATTAATTAGTTCTAGAACATGATGATTGAACATTTAAATGAAGATGAATTAGAAAATGTATCACCTATTTGTAATGTTTCAAGAAAATGATATACTTGGATGAGTTATGAGGGTTTAAGAGAATATTCTAGCTAATCTACCTACATATATTTTACACTAATATTGCCTTGATTTTAAGCAAGACAAGGCCTTCAATCAAGGATCACTAGGCTTAGAATACTTTTTAATTAGACCCATGATTATAGATCAATTTAAAATAAATACACTAGAACTTGATAAGTGATTATATACCAATGGACCAAGATTATAATGTTTCATATTAAATTATTTTCAAGTACATATTCTTATAAAGAACCCAATACAATTCATGTATTCATACAAATATATAGGTTTTTGGTGATATAGATTGGCCAAGCTAAGTTTTGAAGGGGATTATTTTATTTCAAGGGATGAGAGTATTGTTGAGCACGGTGATGATGTACATGTATAAACCAATAACACATAGGAGTTGATGCCAAGTGTCAAATGTAGTGACAATAGGAAATCCTAAATTTTTAGCATAAATAGCTTAATGAAAATACAAAATAGTATGGATAGAGAATATAATGACAATATTTCCAAGGAATTATATTAAAACTAAGGCATCTCAAATAAGACGTGAATGCTAGGAAATGAGGTGGTGATTGATGGATAAAAAGGGGTAGCCAAAGTACCAAGCCAATAAATATTGAGTAAGGGGAAAAGTTTCCTACTAAAGTGTAACAACAAAAGGAGGCCCAATCAAAATTTAAGTTAAATATTTTTCATGGCCTAGAAAGATCACAATAATTTCATATTTTCCCTAACATATGAAGATCTTAGATGAGTATTTTAAATTTAAATATGTCAACTTGACAAGCCAATAGGATTCAAGGAGGAGGAACTCAAAAATCTAGTATAAGTATTAGGTGGTCTAAATTGGTAGAGGCTAATGAATTTATATAAACATGTACCATTCAAGTGAAGAATATCAAATGCGTTGATAAGTAAATAAATTTGAGAATATGAGACCCAAAGAAGGCCTATAAAAGGTATAGGTATAAATCATATCTTGATGATTAAATGTGAACATAATATTCATATTCATGTAAATTGGATTCAATTATAAAAGTCTATTCCTTGTATTCGTGTGTATATTTTGTGAGAAATTCCTCTAAGAATAGGATCTTTGAATGTTTTCTATTGTATGATAATTTACTTAGAGGTACTACATTGAGGTCCTACAAGGAGAAAGTAGGATAGTTGAATAAAGGGTAAAAAATCAAGATAAATTGATTGAAGGGTAAAATCTCAGGATAACAAAGTGAACCTATGAAAAACTCAAGAAAATTTGGGCTAAGTTGGGGTAATATAATTGTAGTAGTGGAGAAGTGAAATTACAAGAATAAATGAGGATTGAATTAAGAGTTGGGAACTATTTATATTTGGTCAAGTAATAGGTGAAGGATTATTCTATATAATCAATCCTTGACACAAATTTAAGATCCTCTTCTAACTATCAAATGATACCTTAACTATTAGGTTATTAGGCATTCCTATCAAATATAATCCATCTAATTTGGTATCAATATGAAAAGAGAGAATATGGAGCTAACCTCTTTATTAAGTGATGTGATAAATTTCATATTCTTATCCTTTTTTTAGATTTAATCTCATAATTATATCCCTAGAAATTTTAGTCTATATACACATGAAGTATTTTATTTGAAAAATATTGTATAAATGAAGAAGTAAAAAAAAATCAATACTAGAGTGGTTCATTAAGCTTAATATAATAAATGGAGAAGGACCTAAATGACATCTATACTATCAAAAAATAAAGATACTCTACCACATCCACACAAGACTCTAGATTTTAACTCAAAATTTATTACATCTTTAAGGATTGGCCAAAATTCAAAGGAGATGTGGTGACCAATGCTAAAAGAACAAGAGATTCCTATTTGCATAAATCTACTAAGCAATTCAATGTGTTTAATTATTCATAAAACTTGGAATATATATTTTTGACACTATACTATAAAATAAGTTTGTATTAGGAATGCAAAGTAACAACTTATAATAGTTTTGAATGGAGTTGCTTTCTAATAAATGTTGAATCTTCCTAAGCATACATTGAGATATGAAGTTATTTTGGAAAATTAGTGGTCTTAGGAGAATGAAATACTTGATGTATTTGAGAAGTGAGTTGGAGATGGTGTGTATCTACCAAGATTAAGAAAGTTGAATATTATTCAATTTCTAATTTTTCACTTGAAAATTATAAAAATAAATGGTCTAAATGTTTAATCTATTTAGAAATACAAGTTCTAGTCATTTGTATGCAATGTGGGTGCCCTTGTTACATATGATCTAGGAAAATCTAATGATTCTCAACTATTGAGAATTAATAGTTGTATCCCAAAACATACAATTCGTATAGGGCATAAGAGGGGTAGTTTTTGCAATCTCCATACTAAATAGATAAATATTTTTATCAATAGAGTTTTCTTCATTGTTGATGAACTAAATACCTATTTTTAAGGTTCCTATCCATATGGGTTTTGAAGGAATTGCATGTAAACACATATAATGAAGGAATAACTATTATGACTACAATTATTTTTATGTAATTGTGAATCAAAAATTCCTTGTGCTAAGATCACATGCCAAGAATGCACCCATTTTTAATAGAGGAGTTAAAGGAGAAAAAATGGCAACATAGTTCATTTACTCTTGACATCCTATCATTTCATTAGAAGGTACTTAGATATTGGTCCATACAAATTAACCAAATACAAGTGAAGAATTGTAAAATATGATATTTGTTACCAATTGAGTAATTTAGTGACTACAATATTTTTCATGAAGGGAATAATAAGTATACCTAGTTCTTATTTTTGTCTCATGGGTGAAAAATATAAATTTTATAGTATTCTAAAAATGGTGAGTTGATTAAAAGGAATTTGAGTTTAATAGAATAGGAGCTTCCATTTTGGCACAGGAAAGGAGGATGTTGCATGTGGCTTTACACCTGCCAATTGCATTTTCTTGAAAGTTTCTAAACCCTTTTCAACAAATCCATTTTGTGCATCATATTTTTAAGTTTTATAAGGAATCATATTTATCTAGCATGTGGAATAACTATAAACAACTTGTAGGAAACATCATTTCTATGAAAGCTAAGTAATCAATTGTGATGATTTTGGGCATCAATTGGTGGCTTAGACTAACTTAACTAAGAGCTTTGGAATAGGGTATGGATGTCCATCATGGCAATTGCCCTGCTACGCATTGACAAGGAAAGTGAACTGTTTGACTGATAGCCTCAAGAAATGTGTTCTCATCGATTGATTTGTTGAAAACAATTTAGAAAATTTCAAGAAAATGCAATTAGGTGTGTCGATACCCTATTCCAAAGCTCACATTTTGGCACAGGCAAGAAGGATGTTGCTTGTGGCAGAGCTCCCATTTTGGCACAAGCAAGTGAATTGTTTGACATGTATGTGAAATGTGGAAGCATTGAAAAGGAAAGTGAATTGTTTGATATGAAAATGAACTGTTTGACAAGGCAAGTGAACTGTTTGATACGCCTGGAGATATGTATGCAAAATTTGGAAGCATTAGCAAAAATAAAACTTGAAGCAAGGGAAACCAACCTGGAAGGACTAGTGGTTCCCTAGTCATGGATGGTGATGAGCTCATGGAGGGTGGAAAACTTATTTCCTAGTTGCCTTGAATATGTTTTTGTTCACCTAGTGGGGCTTGAGGGTTCGGTTCACCATTGCAAACTGAAAAATGAAATTGTCATTTTTGACAGTAAAAACTTTTATTTTAAAAAAACCCTAGAATAGGGGTTCGAGTGAACCCCCATTAGCTCGAACCCTATTATTTTATTGCAAATTAATCTTCCTACATGGAGGGGGTTTCGCTCGAACTATGTGGTTGGAGTGAACCATAAAAGATGTTCACTCGAACCATTAAGTTCGAGCGAACCCCCTCAAAATGATTTCCCCCAAAAAATCTATTTGTCCTTCCTCATATGAATTGTAAACCATTATTATGGGTTTACCCCCATATCTATGTTTCATTCTTGCATCTCATTCTAGTACAATAGAATAGGGTTGCATGACATTTCAAATTTCCTAATCTTAGACACACTTAAGGCTAGGGTGTATGTTCACATTTGCATTCAAGATTCATTGTTTCTATCAAGGTTTAATTACCAAAATAGGGGTCTAACCAAGGAAAACACCCATAAGCTAATCAATCTATATTCTATTTTATAGGTCTTTTTACAAGTTCAGATATGGAAATCAATTTGGAAAGAAAGAGAAAATGTTGGAGCTATAAGGAAAGCTAGATGCGGAAACAACTCTCCTAAACGTCAAAACCTCAAGGAAGAATGCAGATATACTTTTAATTCTTCAATTACAGTTCAATTAAGATGCACTTTAAAATAAATAGCAGAAACAGAGTATTTGACAAACACATATGAACACCAGATTTACGTGGGAAAACCCTTATGGGAGAAAAACCCACCACACCAAGAGAAATCACTTTTTATTACAGTAATAGAGATTACATACAAATATCAGACTTATCTTTCTGATGTCATAATACAGCAACTTTCATAATGATCAATCTTTGAACAGGAACCTTCAAGCTATAGACTACATAGAATAGAATTCATCCACTAATACAATTCAAACTGTTCATCCAACTGTTGATTGAACCAACCAAACCATCGAGCATCTGCAACTCCAAACTATATTCATGGCATTCCCTGTCTATCGAGCTTCCTCACAGAACCGCCACAACGAACTATCTTCCAACTGTTCAGATTTGGCTCCTCCTATTGGTCCACGAGATGCCACATAGGAAATTCTCACTCGGTCAAATGGCTTCAAGCTGTGTTGGCATGTCGGTGAGACACTCACCATGTCTCCCCGATGCCAAACACAACTTAGCATTCGATATCGCCAAGAGTTTCCCATCGGCAAGAGGTTCCACTGAGCTTACAACCATTGCATCGACTTCAACATTTTTATCGGCAAGACTTACCACTCGCCAAGAGGTTACATCGAGACTTCTTAAGTTACACCGAAGCATCCAA
The DNA here is from genome assembly GCA_007258455.2 of Sequoia sempervirens. NCBI lineage: Eukaryota > Viridiplantae > Streptophyta > Pinopsida > Cupressales > Cupressaceae > Sequoia > Sequoia sempervirens. Next base: position 233,759,284 of record VDFB02047230.1, on the reverse strand, counting down.
ACAGTCGGCAAGACATACTACTATCGCCAATACATCATAGCAAATACTTCATGTTATTCCAAAGTGTATCCACCAGTCGGTGAGACTCATCGCTTTTGCCAAGACCTTATATCGAGGTCCTAAGACATACTGATCCATTAGCATTTCCATCGGCATCCATCTATCGCTAAGACATTCAACTGTCACCAAGATGTTTCACCGAGATCTCTTATGTTACTCCGTAGTCATACTACTATTGGCAAGACATACCTTTTGCTAAGACGTTACTCTGAATGCTCACAAGTCATGCCGAGCACCAAACGACAGTCAGCAAGACTTTCATATCGGTAAGACTTCTTACTGAACACCATAGACTCCCCCCGAAGACTTCAACAAAACACGTTGTCGGCGAGACAACTATATCGCTAAGAGCTCATATCGAACATCCAAGACTCTCCCCACTATCCGATTGAATGGCCTGTCAGCCAGAGGTCTCCACGGGTGGTGAGAGGTTATCCCAAAAGAAATGTCACAGCGATAGACTCCAATGTGTATCATACTGTCAGTGAGACATATTACTCGATAAGACTTCTCACCGAGCTGCCAAAGGTTATCCCAATGACTCCAATGTATAAGTGTTTGGCGAGACTCCTGCAAGGTCACAGCGACCTATACTGTTCAACAAGATTCAAGCTGCTAGTCGGCCAGACACAAAAGATGTCACACCGACTTGGCCCTTTCAAAGGTTATAGCCTGTGGGATTGAGGCATATATTTCCAACAAGAGCATAGATCTGAACTTTGAATTCTTGAAAAATTGGAATAGGAGTGATACACTAGAAGTGGCATATGAGTACCACTACAGGAAAACTTTCCTTTTTTTGCAGATCCTGAATCTACACTATTAGAATCCTGCTCTAGACCAAAAACCCTAGTATGGGACTGATACGCCAAGAGTGGCGTATGAGTCCCAATGTGCCCTAATTCTATAAATTTTAGTGTTTCATATCTTGTTCCAGCCTTCTTAGGATTCTCAGGAGCACAGCTCTGATCTTGTGGCTCTCTGTTCTGATTTACATGCATTTTTAGGTCATTATAGTGAAGCTTTACATTAAATTAGGTTAAGCATTAGGTTTTTAATTTCATTAGTCTTTCCAAGCCCTAGCTTGGTAATGAACCCCTCTTTTTCTTATAATCAGACCCTAGGACAACCCTATTGCAAGATCTCTTTCTCCTTTGCATGCTTTAGATTGAGATCTATAGGGTTTTCCTTGAATGAGAGTGTGAAGATTGTTATTCTATCTCCCAAGCATAGAACAACAAAATTCAACCTTTCATTTTGGTGAACCTACGTTTAGAACATCATAATTCTAATTTGGAGTGCATCATCGTAATAGATCTTCCTTGCATTAACTTTGTATTAGGGCTTGCACTAGTTAATTAGCATTCTAGGGTTTCTAAATCTTGCATTATTGAAAGTTCATATAGGTTACATTTTTGCATCTTGCATCATAGAATGTCATCTTATATCTGCATTTGCATTCAATCTATAGATCATACAAACCAAAAAGCATAAAAATCACTTGAAATTTTCTGAAATTTGTGGAAAAAACGCTCACTTGGACTCATGTATGCCCCTCTAGGTGATTTAGTCCCAATGTATATTTTAAACTGCATTTCACAACATTAAATTATTTGTTTTTGGACTTCCATTTTTTTTTGGTAGCTTTCTATTTAATTTTGCATAGTTTTTGTTACATTAAAATCATTAGATTTAGCATAGTTTAGATTGCAATTATGGATAGAATTAGATTCTTGTACTTTTCATTTTCAGCATTAGTTCATAGTTCAATTAGATTAGATTACATTTGGCATTCGTTAGAAAACAAAACAAAAACACCTACAAACTGATGAACATCTTGGAGAAAGCATAGCTATTTGAGTATGTCAAATCTCTTTTTCCAAGCTAACCTAACCCTCAAGCCTTTTAGTAATGATTACTTTGACATGTTAGATGAAGCCCTTGAGGAATTCATCTCACAAGGTTCATCCACTAAGGATTCTTATGATAAACCAAAACTAAGAGAAGTTAACATGATTCAACCTCAACTTATTCTTTAACCACCTTCACACAAACCTCAAACTAAAAACAAGCCTGAATTTATTCTTTACCCAACTAAGAAGAATGTTTTGTAGCAATCAAGTTATAATACCATTTCTCATACATACAACACTCAAAACAATCCACAACCAAAACAACCAACTTTGACAACCTTACCTTTTCCTAATCCCATCTTTCCTAGTGCTCCCTATTTATCTTTGCATAGTGGGAAGGAGTATGATCTTGTTGAACTTAAAAATACTCCTACAAAGATATCCATATGTGACCTAATTCAAAATTCACCTAATTATCACACTATGCTTCAAAATTACTTGCAACAAGTAATGGTTCCCTCTGGTACAAATGTAAACAATGTGGTAACTCTAATACAAGGAATGAATATAGTTAATGTAGACATTACCTTTCATCAACATGAGTCCTTTGGAAATGAGAAAGAGAAATTATGCCTTCATGATAATTGTTATCCATAATAGGTTAGGAATAAAAAGAACCATTATTGACAATGATTTCACCCTTAATGTGTGTAGTGTGACCCTTTTGGATAAACTCGGTGTGGATAAGTCAAAAATTCAACCTAATTCCCTATCATTTCGAGGATTCAATAATATAGGAAAACAACCATTGGGTGTGATTACTTTACCTATTACAGTTGGAAAGTCTACCTTGCAAAATCTTATTCATGTAATGCCAAATAATCGTTCATATAACCTTCTTTTAGGAAGACCATGGATTCATGAGATGCATGCAGTACCTTCAACTCTTCATCATATAATGAAGTATGTCTACAAAAATAAGGTATACCAAATTGAAATGGACCCTAAGCTTAAAATTTCTTTAAAAGTTGAAAAAGGAACAACAAGTCCTCTAAACACATTAATTCCAACATCCAACATATAACCTATGGAAGAAAACAAACAAGAAACAGAAACAGTGTCAAAGTTATTGGAAGATGAGCTTGGGGTTCATTGGAGTTCACACCTTCATTTATGGGAGAATACATAATCACAAGTGAACCAAAGATTTTTGGATGTGGGAGGCTCTTATACTTCTAGGGTTTTTCACCTAAAAGGAGAGAGGCACCAAAAATCCTAATGGCTCACTCAAGAACAAACCCTTGAGATTCCAATGTCAATGGGATTGAAATTTGTCAAAGGAGATTGTCCTAAAGGCTGAAAACTGATAAAAGAGATTAACTAGAACCTAGAAAATGACTTAGAAATATAAATAAAGCAAAACAGAAAGCTATAAAATAGAGAGTGTGCACCTGGAAATGTATTGAAGGCTGGAAACAGCTCTAAAATTTTGGAATTACTACTTTTTAGACCTGGTGGGACTCATTCGCCATTCTAGGTGAATCAGTCGCAGTTCTAGAAAACTACACTAGAGCCTATTTTAGCCAAATGGGTATACAAATCCAAAAAAATATCTAAAAAAAGGTACAGTGGGACTCATTTGCCACTAATGGTGAATGAGTCCACTTTGACTTTTCTGAAAACTCGAAAGTATAATCTAAAGCTCTTGGTCTGCTCTTTTTGTTCCTCCAGGTGTCTGAATCCGAAACCCTAATTTTCGGCACTGTAAGTGAATTTTTGTGAATATTTTGACCTTTCCAATAGGGAGATGACTTAACAAGTTTGCAACTTATTCTTCAATAATCTCCAAGCCTTCAAAGCACCTAGGTCTGCAACCACACAAAGAAAGAGAGAGAAAATATTGATTGTTAGGGAATGGAATTTTGACTTGGTCAAACCCCATTTAGGTAATTAAACCAAAATGATGAAACAAGATAATGAACAATGAATATGAATTAATTCAATTAGAAACTTTCCATGATGATGGATCTTGAATTGTTGCAGTAATGGATGAATAATTTGTCCTTGAATGTCTAAAAAATGATCTTGAATGTTATCTTGATGACCTTGTGAAGACTTGAAATACCTAACCCTAGCTTGCTTGACTTGAATGCATGATGAATTAATGAAATAATGGTTTGAGAGCTCATTTATATATGCAATCCACTCAAATGGTCTTTAATTTGATCCCCAAGGCCGACATTGAAGAAAATTAAACTTAAAACCTAATTTTTCCCACTCAAACCCCAAAACTAGCTCAAATGGGACTCATTCGCCATCCTGGGAAAATGGGTCCCACCTAGATGGGACTCATTTTCCCATAGTGGTGAATGGGTCCCACAGGGGCTCTTTTTCCAGCTGGGATGTCGGGGAGTGAAGAAATCAGGTTTATATGTTGATTTTGTGAGGTATTTGATCAAAATAAGCCTTGAGATGCATAATATGGGGTCATAGGGGCCTATTAATGATGATGTAAGGGGAAATTAGGGCTAGGGACACAAATTTCAATGTGAAAGTGTGATTAAATACAATTTACAACATTAAAATGAGGTCCACATATCCTAGAAAGGTACAACATTCAATGTGAATGTGTAAAACACATTACAACACTAGATTAAAATTAGGTTTAATTTACAAGCCTTCTAGATTAATGTGAGAATGCAATTAAATATATTTTACAATATTGCATTAAGGGAAAAATAGGTCCTTGAGACTTAAATGCTTAATAAAAGTCTAGAAAAGTGTGAAAGTCATTTACAACACTTTCCAACACCTTTACAAGACATGCATTTTATTTAGTTTACAGGGGCCCAAGACCTAATGTGAATGTTTTATTCACATTACAACATTAAATCAAGGAAAAACTAAGCAAAAATCCACAAGAAGGACCCAAATGAGTGTGAAAATGTCCAAAGATCCATTTTTCTACGCTACAACAAGAAAAGAAGATGAAAAATAAAATAAACCAATGGTAATGTCAACGCAGAATTCAAAAGAAAACTCACAAGCACCTACGTCATCTACCCTTGAAAATGACACAAGTTATACAACTAATTTTGATGAGATACATTACCAGAAACCACCAAACCTGAAAGAAATGGAAAGACTTTATGGGAGAGGCTATGAACTTATGAAACAATTGGGTTATAGTGGAAAAGGATGTGGAAAGAAAAAATAGGGCATCTGTGTTCTTGTAGAACCTAATACACAAGAAACAAAAAGTGGTTTGGGATATTGTCCTTCTAAGATAACGCAAGCAAACAACAGGCCCTTGTTAAACATCAACACCATCATGTGTATTTATCTAAAATCAATCTAACCTTGAAGCATCCTAAATTGCTTGATACAACTTGTGAACCATCATGGGAATACTTCGAAGATGATGAAGCCTTGAAATAAATGCTAGAAGTTTACGAAAAACCATTCACTCCTCAAAAGAAATGGGTTACATGCACTATGATTAGTGCCAAAAGTAAAGACGGAGAAAAGGAAAATAGTGAGATTGACATGAGCAAAGAAGAATAAAACCCTAAATTTTTGAAACAAAGTGCACTTCCTTTAGGAGATACAATTGATACAGTGATGGACATCAATAATAAAGAGAAAGTGATTAATATAGGAAAGTTCCTTGAGAAGAACAAGAAGACCATGCAACTTTTCTTCATGACTTTCCCAATTTTTTTGCTCAGAATTATTTGGATATGTCGGGAATCGATGCTTAGATAGTGACACACAATATAGTCCTTGTTGAAAATGCTAAACCAATTAAACAAAAGATATGAAAAATGAATCCTAAGATAGCCTTCCTAGTTAAGGGAGATATTGAAAAACTCCTTGAGTTGGTTTCATACGACCTATAGATTATTCGCCTTGGGTCTCAAACATTGTCGTAGTCACAAAACCCAATAATTATATTAGGATGTGTACGGACTTTCGTGATTTAAATAAAGCATCTTTAAAAGATGATTTCCCCCTTCCTAATATTGACATAATAGTGGACTCGACTGCGGGACATGCCTTGTTGTCATTCATGGATGGATTTTTTGGGTACAATCAAATCTTTATCAATCCTCAAGATCAGTATAAAACAACTTTCATGATGGTATTGGGAACATTTTTTTGGGTAATGATCCCCTTTGGATTAAAGAATGCGGGAATAGCATATCAATGAGCTATGACATTGATATTGCAAGATTACAGACATAAGATTTTGGAAGATTATGTTGATATTCTAGCCAAATCTTTAACTCGACAAGACAATGTGAATTTCCTTCAAAAGATCTTTGAGTGAATGTGAAAATAAACATGAGATTAAATTTGAAAAAGTGTTTCTTTGGTGTAGGTAGTGGAAAAATTTTAGACTTTATCATATCTCATAGGGGCATCGAGGTGGGTACACAGAAAAGTGATGCTATAGTTAACATGCCACCTCCTAGAAACATTTCTCAATTATGCACCTTACAAGGAAGAATTCAGGCTATCCATCATTTTGTAGCATCCCTAGCAGGCTAACCGTTACCATTTACACATCTCCTCAAGAAAGATGTGCACTTTAATTGGAATGAAGATTGTAGACAGGCTTTTGAGAGATTGAAGGATTATCTCATTACTCCACCTATTTTACAACCTGCTATGCAAAATAAACCATTCATCCTTTATACCGCAGCATTAGCCCATGCTCTCGTAAAATTGTTGGCTCAACAAGATGAAAATGGTAAGGAACATCCTTTCTATTACATTAGTCAAACTTTGATTGATTACAAGACACGATACACAGTGAAAGAGAAACAATGTTTGGCTCTTGTATTTTCTACTAGTAAGTTGAGACATTACTTACTGAATGCTAAAATACATGTGATGATGAAATTTGATCCTTTAAAACATCTCTTTGCTAAAACAGATTTATCAGGATGCTTAGCTAAATGGGTTATGTTGTTAACAAAGTTTGACCTTAAGTTTGTTTCACAAAAAGCAATTAAAGGAAAATCCTTAACCAACCACTTAGCAGATGCTCCCTTGCCCTTGGAATTACCTAATACAAAAACATTCCCTAATGAAAATGTGTTGACTATTCAAAAAGATGAAGAAACATGGGAATTATACTTTGATGGATCTAAGTGTAGAACAAGTTCTGGCACCGGGGTTATAATAGTCCCGCCTGCAGGAAATCCTATTCCCTTATCCTATCGCTTAAATTTCCTATGCACCAACAACAGGACAAAATATGAAGCATTAATTACTTACACATTGTTTTAGCTTCAGGAGTTTGAAATATTAAGATATTTAGTTATTTGTAATTATCCATTAAGAAAATAAACAACATACCAAGAAAAGCATGAAAAATTATTGAAATACAAGGATCTCACATTGACTTTGTTAAAGAATTGTGAATCATTTACCATTGATAACATCCCACAAAAGGATAATCGACATGTGGATGCAATGGAAAGTGTAGCTTCTCTTATGTCCCCTCAACATCCTTCAAATGATTTCACATTTATTATCCATACCATTTGTGGACACGGAAAAAGTAACCCTTTTTCTCATGTTTAGGCCCTCCTGGTGATTTTGGCTTGATTTTTCCTAGATTTAATGTTGTAATGTGGCCAACACATTCACATTATGTCTTGGGTCCTTGAGAATCATTAAGAATTTTATGATGTCTTGTAAAAGTGTTGTGAAGTGTTGTAACCGACTTTCACACTTTTCTAGGACCTTTTCATTATATTTCACCTAAATAACCTCTTTAAATATCACTTACCAAGTCTTATTTCAAAGTGTTGTAAAGAGTTGTAACAAACTTTCATGCTTTTCTAGGCTTGTCATCACTAATTCAACCCTTTCTTATGTTTAAATGACCCCTTAACGCACTTTTTGACCCTACTTAAGTTTGTTTCAGAGAATAATCCCGTTAAACATCATTAAATACACTTTAATTCTTGACACCCAGTAAAATTGCCCTGGTGGGACCAAGTCACCACCTGGGGCGACTTAGTCCCACTAGGCACAAAAATCAAAATGATTTTAAATTTCTGATGGGATATTATTCTCTTAACCTTGAGGTCGGCCTGTGATGTGTTATTTTTGGGAAATTTTGTAAAATCAAGTATAAATAAAGGGTTTTACTCTCATTTTCCCCCCTATTCATCTAATATATTCATTCACACATTAGCATACATTCATTCATAATTCTCAAGCATTCTAAGTATTATCAAGCATCCATTGGAGCATCTACTTGCATATCTTCAGATTTCTACATCAATGGTTTGGTGAGTTGCGACATTGCATGTTGTTAATTCATCATTCTCTCTTTATTTCATTTCATTTCCAAGGGTTTGATTACCAAATTGGGGTTTGACCAAGGAAAACCCCTATTCTCTAACCCTTAACCCTTTTCCCCCTCTTTGCATGTGTGTTTTGCAGGTCTTGTATGTAGATTTTTCAAAGAGAAATGACATGTTAAAAGGTGTTTTCATTCCATCAAATTTATTCAAGTCAACAAAATCCCTAATTGAAACTTGGAGACCTCTTTCAACCCATTTTTTGCAAATTCAAATCCGAACACCTGTCAAGAAGAGAAGTGCAAACCGAGAGCTACAGATTCTTGTCCTAAAATTCCTGAAAGTTGAAGCTAGACTAAGTCGCCATTAGTGGGGAATTAGTCCCACTGCCAGTCCTGAAAAGTGATTTTTGTATTTCCAGATACCCCTTTGGCAGAAACCTATTCCACTAGAATCTCCCTAAAATAGGACTAAGTCACCCATCTTGGCGTAAGTGTCCCAATTGGCCTCAACAACAAATTCTAGAGGATTCTAGAGCCTCTCTACATCACACTTCAATTTCCAAGTGTGCCTCTTCGATCTCCTTCATTTATGTTATTGTTTGTTTGCATTCTTAGGTAATTTTGCATATCACAATGTATTTTCAAACAACTTACATTTCTTAGGTTTTACATCAATAATTCATTTCCTTTATCAATTTATTGCATTTATATATTGCATTTAGGCATATTTCATTCATACTTGCACTAGTTTTGAGTGGGGACATTGCCCATTTTGGCCTATCTCTCTCCTTTTAGGTGAAAACCCCTAAAAGTGCTAGAGAACCTTGGGTGCCAAAATCTTTTTCCACATTTTGGTGAACCCGACTTTAGAACATCTTATTTCTAATTTAAAGTGCATTTACATCCTAGGAATAACTTGCATTGACATTGCATTGCATTGCATTGCTTAAATTGCATCCTAGGGTTTTAAAATTTGCATTAGTGAAAAGCTCATATAGCTTACATTTTTGCATTGCATTTCATTAAAAATTCAAAAAAATATGCATATTCATACTGTATCTACATCTAAAAAACTAAAAAACACAAAATTCCATTTAAAAATTCTAAAAAATCTAAAAAAAATCACTACTGGGACTAATTCACCACACTGGGCAACTTAGTCCACTTGCATATTCTACACTATAATTTCTGTCATTTTCAGGTCGGTCTGTGATGTGTTAGTTTTGGGAAATTTTGTAAAATCAAGTATAAATAAAGGGTTTTCCTCTCATTTTCCCCCTATTCATCTAATACATTCTTTCACACATTAGCATACATTCATTCATAATTCTCAAGCATTCTAGGTATTATCAAGCATCCATTGGAGCATCTACTTGCATATCTTCATATTTCTACATCAAGGGTTTGGTGAGTTGTGAAATTACATGTTGTTCATTCATCATTCTCTCTTTATTTCATTTCATTTTCAAGGGTTTGATTACCAAATTGGGGTTTGACCAAGGAAAACCCCTATTCTCTAGCCCTTAACCCTTTTCCCCCTCTTTGCATGTGTGTTTTGCAGGTCTTGTATGAAAATTTTTAAAAGAGAAAGGTGTTAAAAGGTGTTGCCTTTCCATCAAAGTCATTCAAGTCAAAAAAATCCCTAATTGAAGCTTGGAGACCTCTTTCAGCTTGATTTTTGCATATTCAGATCCAGACACCTGTCAAGAAGAGTAGTGCAGACCAAGAGCTCTACATATTCATGTCCCAAAATTCCTAAAAGCTAAAGGTGGACTAAGTCACCATTAATGGAGAATTAGTCCCACTACCAGGCCTGAAAAGTGATTTTTGTATTTCTGGATACCCTTTTGCCAGAAACTTGTTCTGGAAAAATCTCCCTGAAACAAGACTAAGTCACCCAACTTGGCGTAAGTGTCCCAATTGGCCTCAACAGCAAATTCTTGAGGATTCCAGAGCCTCTCTACATCAAACTTCAATTTCCGGGTGCACCTATCTGATATCCTTCATTTCTATTATTGTTTGTTTGCATTCTTAGGATATTTTGCATATCACAATGTGTTTTCAAAAAAAATGCATTTCTTAGGTTTTACATCAATAATTCATTTCCTTTATCAGTTTATTGCATTTAGGCATATTTCATTCATACTTGCACTAGTTTTGAGTGGGGACATTGCCTATTTTGGTCCATCTCTCTCCTTTTAGGTGAAAAACCCTAGAAGTGCTAAAGAACCTTGGGTGCCAAAATCTTTGTCCACACCATTATGAACCCATCAATAGAATCCAAAGTCGAAGAAGTATTATCAAAAAATATAGAAAGCTCTATGAATGGTATACACTGATATTCAAGTATGTAAAAGAAGGTACCTTTCCTGAGCTAACAACTAAGAATACTCGAGATCATCTTTGCAAACTTGCATCTAAGTATATAATTCTCACTAACATGTTATACCGAAGATCCTTTAACAGTCTTTTACTTAGATTCCTTAAAGAATCTAAAATCCCCATAGCACTGGAAGAAGCTCATTCAAGTGCTTGTGGAGGTCATTTTGGAGGAAGATCATTAGTTCAAAAACTTGTCCACATATGATATTATTGGAGACATATGGAAAAAGATTGCTTCGAATATGTTAAGAAATGCCACAAATGTCAGGAACGTAGCAATTTGATTCATGCCCCTACGTCTGAGCTTTGGGCTCAAATTCCTATTTGGTTGTTCTCACTATGGGGACTAGATCTCGTTAGAAAAATATCACCTTCTTCTTTAGTTGGGAACACCTTATAATAACCGCAACAGATTATTTCACAAAATGGGTAGAAGTTATTCCCCTTTGTTCCACAACTACTAATGTGATATGTTGTTTCATATTGGAACACATTTTTGCTCACTTTGGACTTCCCTCCACATTGGTAAATCGGAAAATGGAACACCATTTAAGAATAATGACGTTGATGGGGTAGGGTTGGATGAGACACTCACTGTCCCATGCTCTGGGTCCTTGATCTCAAGAACTCTTAGGTGACTCTCCACCTTAACCTTTAGGTCCTATTTCAGGTATAGAAACCCCTGGTCCTTCTAGCCAACCCCACTATCATCATTCTTTCATTCCACCAAGCCAATCTTGGTGCCTTACCACTATCTCACCTTTGACACTTATTCTTCCCTAAAGGCCAATTCCCTCAACATTCAAGTAGGTACTTGTAGGGGTGTGAAAAATGTTTAAAAGCTTCAAGGTAACCTATTTAGGGTTCTTATTCAATCACAAGACTCCATTCCCCCATCACTTCCACCAAACCCTCTCCTAGGGTTAGAAAAGGCTACAAGCCCTAGAGCCCCAATTAGGCCTCCTAACCCGAGAAAATTGGAGAGTTTGCTCCAATTCACCAAATGACCCAAAATATTTTTTTGACACTCGTGGTACCCTTTCCCACACCTTGAATATTTTTGGGTTTTGGAGCCTCCACTGTCCATACACTGCTCAAACCCTTACCCTAGCAAAATTAGGCCTGTTTTAAGCTAGTTTCTAACCTCCTTGTGTTTAGTTAGATTGTTTGCCACCTCCTGGTCTGTGTTAAGCTTCCTTCTTGCTACCAAGCCACTACAAGGCATTCCACAATCTCTCCACACTGTGGTTCACCAGGAGATTGGCACCCCTGCAACCTTAGTGCTCTGCACTCATTGACTATCCTAACCAGGCATTGTCAAGCTCGCCTAGGAATAGCTCTTTGTCATGGCCTCTTGACTCCTAAAGACTCCTACCTCTACATTATGTACAATAATGGAGTCTAGCCTCTGTTTCCAAGAGCCCATACACTAGGTACAGGGGAAACACAGTCTAGAGCTCCATCTCTGCTAGTTTGACTGTCAGAACAAGAACTTACAAGAAAAGAACTAATCTACCAAAAGAAAATGCTTGACCCGATACAACAAGATAACTATTGAACCAAGCAGTGCCTGAAAAGGATTTTCTCTACATCCTAACTGTACAAAAGCATTATTCAAACCATTAAACTGCTAATACAAAACAGGAAAAGGAATAGGAAATGCACACTCAATAAATTTGTTTTCTTGTTTTCCAAACTAATTACAAACTTCAATAATTCCAACCTCTTCTCCAGATTGAAACCCCCCTTATAAAGGTTCATCCCATGGTTACTTCATCTCTTGGTCGGATATAACCACTCTATTAGGCCAAAATTGCATAATTACAACATTTTGGCTTTATTTCCCAAATTCTAGTGATTCCTAGTGAAACAAACTAAGAAACTCATCCACTCAACTATATGTTACTGATCAACCTTCATCCTAACCTCTTCTAACACCTCTAACTCAAAATCAAATGGTCAACATGACCTTGAAGTGTAAAAACAAAAAATTTCTTCCTAGGCTTCCAAATTTACCTAGTGTTTCCAAATGCCTCCTAGATGCTCCTGCACCATTCTCCCCCTCTCAGCCCAAACACTAAGGAATGGAAGGAGAGACCAATGACAGGTCAATTCCAAGCTTCTTGAACTGATCTTCTTGGACCCATGTAGCTTTTGATTCATGCTTATTCTTCCACTTGATAAGGTGCTCCATGTACACCTTGTTTCTTGTAGAATTTTGTACTCTTGACTCCAAGATCTGCTCTGCCTGAGGCTTATCTTGAGTAGGAAAGGATACATTATTGATGTCCTTGAACATCTCCTTACTATTTTGAACCTCATCACTGACTGTTCCCTTATACTTGATCAAATCAGCTATGTTGAAAACTAGTGAGATTCCTAGATCGGTAGGTAACTCCACCTTGTATGCATTCTTGCCATACTTGGCCAATATCTTGCATGGACCCACTCTCTTCATCTACAACTTGGTTGACATTCCCTTCTGCAACCTTGACTTGTTAAGGTGGACCATGACATAGTCCCCTACTTGAAATTGCACATCTTTCCTTGACATATCTGCCTTCTCCTTCACTTTTTGTGTAACCTCAGTGATTGTCCTCTTTACCTGCTCCTGAATCTCCTTCATGGTCTAACTGAAGTCTTCTGCATGTCCACTCCTATGTTCCATAGCTCCAAGATCTTTGAGCTCACATATGCCTCTTGGGTGCATCCCATACACAACTTCAAAAGGACTCCTCCCTATGGTCTGATTCACACTATCATTATAAGCATACTCAGCTTGTGAGATAACCATATCCCATGTCTGTCCATATTCTTTAGTTAAGAACCTTAGAAGATTACCTAGCACCCTGTTAACCACCTCTATTTGACCATTGGTCTGAGGATGGTGAGCTGATCCAAATGGCAAATTTGTACCCAATCTACTCCATAGAGTCTTCCAAAAGTGACTCATGAACTTCGCATCCCTGTCTGAAACAATGCTTAAAGGAAAGCCATGGATCCTTACAACCTCCTTGAAGAAAAGGTGAGCTATGTAGCTAGCATCATGAGTAGTCTTGCAGGGAATAAAATGACTCATCTTGCTAAATCTGTCTACCACTACATAAACACTGTCAAAACCAGTCTTGGTCTTAAGAAGGCCTACCACAAAACCCATTCTCACACACTCCCATGGTCTGTTAGGAATGGGTAGGGTTTGATATAAACTAGCATTACTAGCTCCTCCCTTAGCTTTCATACACACAACACATTGTTCCACATACTTCCTAACATCTCTTGCCAACTTAGGCCAGTAACAGAATCTTTGCACTAGTTCTAAAGTCTAATTGATGCCAAAATGTCCACTAAGACTGCCATTATGCTTTTCTTGAATCATATTTTCCCTCATTGACCCTCTTGGAACACATAACTGATTCCCTTTAAACAATAACCCATTTTGCAAAGTATACTCTGAATATTGGCTATGGAAATGATTCTCAAAGTTAGAACATACCTTATAGACCTCTGAAAAGTCTTCATCTTCTCCATAGAGATCCTTGAAACTCTCTATTCCAATGCTTTTGATCTATATCTCTTGCACTGTCAACAATCTCCTGCTTAGTGCATCTACCACCTTGTTTAGATGTCCCTTCTTGTGCTTGATGGTGAAGGTAAAAGCTTGGATATATTTCATCCATTTCAAATGCCTATTACTCAACTACTCTTGAGAGTTGATAAAGCTAAGTGCCTGATTGTCAGTAAAAACTACAAACTCCTTAGGTAGAAGGTAATGCCTCCATTTCCTAAGTGACTGAACCAAAGCATAAAGTTCTAAGTCATAGGTTGAATACTTCTTCTTAGTTTCATTGAGCTTTTCACTAAAGAAGGCTATAGGCCTGCCCTCTTGACTTAGCACTCCTCCTACTACCACTCCACTTGCATCACATTCAACAATGAACAATTTGTCAAAACTAGGTAATAAGAGAATTGGTTGAGTTGCCACCTCTTGTTTCAGTTTCTCAAACCCTTTCTTAGCTTCTTGAGTCCACACAAACTTAGTTTTTAGACCACCCTTGATTGTATCTAGGACTGGTGCACATATGCCACTAAAGTTCCTTATGAATTTTCTATAAAATTGAGCCAATCCATGAAAACTTCTTACCTCAATCCCTGTGGTTGGTGTAGGCTAGTTTAGGATGGCTTCCACCTTGCTTGGATCCATCTTCAATGATCCTTTGGACACTACAAAACCCAAATATACAAGCTCTTGCTTGAAGAACTCACACTTCTCTAGATTGATTGCCAACTTCTCCTCTTGCAACCTTCTAAGAACCAACTCCACAAGTTTCAAATGCTCTTCTACTATCTTGTTGTATATGAGGATGTCATCAAGGTATACTACCACAAATATCCCTGTAAAGTCCTTGAGTACTTCATTCATGAGCCTCATAAATGTGCTAGGGGCATTGGAGAGACCAAATGGCATCACTCTCTATTCATATAACCCATCATTTTTCTTAAAAGTTGTCTTCCACTCATCACCATCCTTAATTCAGATCTGATGGTATCCACTCTTGAGATCCAACTTAGTGAAGTATTGAGCTCCTCCAAGACAATCCATTAAGTCTTCAATCCTAGGGATAGGGAATCTATATCTGATTGTGATTCTATTTATTGATTTAGAATCAGTACATAACCTCCATTTACCTCCCTTCTTTGTTGCTAAGACCACTGGCACTGCACATGGGCTGATGCTCTTTTGAATCAATCCCTGATACAACAATTCTTGCACTTGCCTAGCTACTTCTAGGTTCTGATCTGGTGTAATCTTGTATGTTGCATTGTTTGGTAATGAAGCTCCAGGTATGAAGTCAATTTGATGA
The DNA here is from genome assembly GCA_007258455.2 of Sequoia sempervirens. Lineage (NCBI taxonomy): Eukaryota > Viridiplantae > Streptophyta > Pinopsida > Cupressales > Cupressaceae > Sequoia > Sequoia sempervirens. The sequence continues at coordinate 233,743,805 of VDFB02047230.1, read as the reverse complement.
CTTATGGCTCTCTTTGGAGGTAAAGTTGTAGGTGTACCATCACTGACAATGTCCTTGAACTGATCCAACAACTTTAGGACTGCTCTGGGTATGACTGTCTTTTCAACCTTGTCTTCTTCTTTAGGTTGTAACATAACCACATATCCTTCACTCCCTTGGTGTAGGTTGCTAAGAAACTCCTTCCCACTACTCAACATGATGTTTGGTGTCTTTGACTGTCCCTCTTCTTCTTCTGACAATGACTACAGCTTGAAAGTATTTCCATCCTTCTTGAATGAGATGGTGTTCTCCTTCCCATCATGTATGGCACCTCTATCATATTGCCATGGTCTGCCCAATAGTAGATGGCATGCATCCATGGGTAAAACATCACAAACTAACTTTTCCTTATACCCTCCAATGGAAAACTCCACCGTTACTTGCTCATTTACTAAAACACTTTGTCCCTTGTTTAGCCAAGTGACCTTGTAAGGGTTAGTATGTGGTACCTTCTCCAATTTCAGTTTCATTATTGCCTCTTCTGAGATGATATTGTCTATTGAACCTAAATCCACTATGACCTTGCACACTTTACCAAGTATCTTGCACCTTACTCTAAATAGAGCTCTCCTTTGTTTTGGTTCTTCCTTGACTGGTTGTCTGATCAAAAATCTATTGAACATCAGATTCTCTCCTACCTCAGATTCAATATGACTGATCTCAGATGACTTAGGACTCATGGTGTCCTCTTGTGCATAAGCCACTCTCTTTTCATTGCTTGATGAAGATGCTTTCTCCGGGCATCTATAAGCAGGGTGACCTACTTGTCCACAATGGTAGCATTTCATGTTTGCAAAGTATGAATTGGTCCTACCTGCTCCTCTTCCTATGTTTGAACCTCCTTGAGGTCTTATACCTCTATTATATCCTCCTCTAGAAGGTGTTTCATTCCCATGATCTGTGGATTTAAACTCTCCTTGGTTCCTTTGGTCATTGCCTCTACCTTGGTAGCCACCTCACTGTCCTCTTTGATCTCTTTGATCTCTGCCTTTGCCTCTACGCTTAGAAGCCTGGTCTTGCTTCCTCTTGTTTCTTTCCTCAATCTTGATAGCCAATTGGTAACATTGATGTACTGTCTTAGGACTTAAAAGAGCCATCTCCTCTTGAATGTTCCATTTCAAACCATTAAGGTACCTAGCCACCTTGAGACTTTCATCTTCTGAAACATTAGACCTCATACAAATTTTTTGGAACTCCTCTGTGTAGGTATTCACATCTTGGTCTTTCTGCCTTAAGCTTTGCCTCTTCTTGTGTAACTAAATCTCATAGTCATCAGGCATGTATGCCTCTCTCACTTTGGCAACCATTCCTTTCCAAGTTGAAATAGGTTGCTTGCCTTCCTTTTCCCTCTCTGTCTGAAAGAATTTCCACCATGTCAAGGTAGAACCTCTTAGTCTTGATTTGGCCAACTTTACCTTTTGTGCCTCAATAACTCCATCACATTCAAAATGGTTTTCCATTCCCTCTATCCAATCAACAACTAAATCAGCTTCCATTTTTCCACTAAATAGTGGTATGCCTTCAAGTCATTTTCCACTCAACGCCTTCAATGCTTTCAATAAAGGCTCTTCCTCCAAGATAGGGTCAGGTTCAGGGAACTTGTCTTCCTCTGCAACCCCTTCTTCCTTTGGTATTTTTCCTTCCAACTTCACATTGTTCAATGCTTTCTCAAGTTGCTCTATTCTTTCTTTTAACAACTTATTGTCTTCCTCCTGCTCTTCAACCATCTTGGCCAATTGTGCATTTGTCACCATGATGGGAGAATCACTAGACTCAACCTCTGACATATAAGATGCTTCCCAAATCTTTTACTTGCTATGATACCAATCTGATGGGGTAGGGTTGGATGAGACACTCACTGTCCCATGCTCTGGGTCCTTGATCTCAAGAACTCTTAGGTGACTCTCCACCTTAACCTTTAGGTCCTATTTTAGGTATAGAAACCCCTAGTCCTTCTAGCTAACCCCACTATCATCATTCTTTCATTCCACCAAGCCAATCTTGGTGCCTTACCACTATCTCACCTTTGACACTTATTCTTCCCTAAAGGCCAATTTCCCTCAACATTCAAGTAGGTACTTGTAGGGGTGTGAAAAATGTTTAAAAGCTTCAAGGTAACCTATTTAGGGTTCTTATTCAATCACAAGACTCCATTCCCCCATCACTTCCACCAAACCCTCTCCTAGGGTTAGAAAAGGCTACAAGCCCTAGAGCCCCAATTAGGCCTCCTAACCCGAGAAAATTGGAGAGTTTGCTCCAATTCACCAAATGACCCAAAATATTTTTTTGACACTCGTGGTACCCTTGCCCACACCTTGAAGATTTGCAGGGTTTGGAGCCTCCACTATCCGTACGCTACTCAAACCCTTACCCTAGCAAAATTAGGCCTGTTTTAAGCTAGTTTCTGACCTCCTTGTGTTCAGTCAGATTGTTTGCCACTTCCTAGTCTGTGTTAAGCTTCCTTCTTACTACCAAGCCACTACAAGGCATTCCACAATCTCTCCACACTATGGTTCACCAGGAGATTGGCACCCCTGCAACCTTAGTGCTCTGCACTCATTGACTGTCCTAACCGGGCACTGTCAAGCTCGCCTAGGAACAACTCTTTGTCATGGCCTCTTGACTCCTAAAGACTCCTACCTCTACATTTTGTACAATCATGGAGTCTAGCCTCTGTTTCCAAGAGTCCATACACCAGGTACAGGGGAAACACGGTCTAGAGCTCCATCTCTGCCGGTTTGACAGTCAAAACAAGAACTTACAAGAAAAGAACTAATCTACCAAAAGAAAATTCTTGACCCAATACAACAAGATAACTACTGAACCAAGCAATGCCTAAAAAGAATTTTCTCTACATCCTAACTGTACAAAATCCTTATTCAAACCATTAAACTGCTAATACAAAATAGGAAAAGGAACAGGAAATGCACACTCAATAAATTTGTTTTCTTGTTTTCCAAACTGACTACAAACTTCAATGATTCCAACCTCTTCTCCAGATTGAAATCCCCATTATAAAGGTTCATCCCATGGTTACTTCATCTCTTGGTCGGATATAACCACTCTATTAGGCCAAAATTGCACAATTGCAACATTTTGGCTTTATTTCCCAAATTCTAGTGATTCCTAGTGAAACAAACTAAGAAACTCATCCACACAACTATATGCTACTGATCAACCTTCATCCTAACCTCTTCTAACACCTCTAACTCAAAATCAAATGGTCAACATGACCTTGAAGTGTAAAAACACAAAATTTCTTCCTAGGCTTCCAAATTTACCTAGTGTTTCCAAATGCCTCCTAGGTGCTCCTGCACCAGACGTGAAGAAGTTCCTAGAAACATTTAACATCCAACATCATTTCTCAACACCTTAGTACCCACAATCTAATAATCAAGTTGAATCAACTAATAGAACTCTCAAACAAATCTTAAGGAAAACGGTAAACAAACACAATAAGGATTAGCACACGTAGCTAACATACGCATTATGGGTTTACCGTGCTAGTATCAAAAAATCCACCAGGGCTACTCCTTATAACCTTGTCTATGGTACCGAGGCGATAATGCCCTTAGAGTTAGAGATTCCTTTGGTGATTTGGTGTTATTTAAAAATAAACATAACATCAATGTTGACTTGAATGAGAGGAAAATTTAGTCCTAATTGGTTAGGACCTTATATAATTAATGCAATTTATGGGTCTATAGCATATACGTTAATATACATGGATGGTACACCTCTTAAATAACCTATTAATGCCACAAATTTGTGTTGGTACTATGTCTAATCTTATTGAATAGTGTAGATGATAAAATAGTGGTGTTAGAGTTAGTAGATGACATTCTATGGGCTCTCGCATTGCTTCATTCTTGACAAAAAATTATTTGTGTGTCTTGAATACTAAAGTAATTATTTAACTTAACTTTTAGGTGGTTACTTTAGGTTTCATGCTATTCAAGTTCATCTTGTGTGCTATGTTAGATTAGATCCTTACATGCATTTAATGTTCTTTAATTAGATCATAGGTGCATTTAGTTTAGCATAACATAATCACAATGTCACATCTAAGAGAAACAAGAATAAGTTTTAATTAGATCACATAAATCATGTTAAATCATGGAGACATTTATTAAATAGTCTTACAAAATTTATTTGATAAATCACATTGCCATTTAGCATTAAACATATAAGTCTAAATAATCAAACATTAAATGATCATATATATATATATATATATATATATATATATATATATATATATCCCAAAGTTTCAAGTAGATGTCATCATATATACAATGATGCTATGGTCTGTGACTACTAGATCTCTCGAGATCTAGTGATCACCTCTATCTAGAGATAGTTTGTCGAGAGACAGTGGTATGCAATCATGATCGTGAGCTGAAAAGCACATCCAAAGCATATTGTAGACCATTTGCTCATCCAATAGCCTCCCAGTGATCCTTTGCTAGGCATTCTCTCTCTTCCTGTAGCATGGCTACCTCTACATGGAGTCTCTCAACCTCTGCTGGACCTTGAGATGATCAGATCTCCTCATAGGAAACCTCAGCTTGGTCTGCATGCCTAATGGCACCGTCATATGCTTCCCTCAGTCTAGCATATAGTCTAAATAGCTCTGGGTCTCATTCCACAATGGATGGGGGCACATAGTTTGTGGCCTCATCTCAAAGAATGGGGGGCACTATCTCTATAGCAACCTATAGATCTCTCATAGCACCTTCAAGATAGAAATCATAAATCTAATTAGTATGTGCATCATGATATATATATGAAAATTAAAAGAATAATCATTAAAGCATAAGCATAATCACAAATAAAATATCATCACCTAGATCTCTGGTTGGCTATGTAAAGACAGCCTCATCCTATGTAGGAGGCATGTAGGATGTGCTAGCCTCTCCATGGTTGTAGGTGTTGGTGCATATTGTAACTGTTGACTATGATCTAGTCACACAAGTAGGAGTTGGCTCTCTCCACTTGGAACCAACTAGATCCTCATCTATTGTATCATCTCCCTCGCTCATCAATTACTCCTCATCCTCCTCCTCATCATCCCCCTACCCATCATAATCCAGGTTTACAGCCTCGTCGTAGTCCTCATCTATCACATTTGTGAATAGTTTGCAACCCTGATCCCTGTCTCCTCGTCTCTATCCTCCTCCTTGTCTCTCTAATCTGGGAGTGGTCCTACATAACCTATCAACTCATCCATCAGGAATACAGTAGTTGGTTGTGTTGTTTCCCACCAATCCTCATATGCATCTGTGGCACCAACATTATCAGTGTTAGAAACCAGGGGAATATCATGATCCTTGCAATCTGAGTCACTGTAGATGACATCATCAGTGGTGAGTTGTCTCATATCCCTGAGCCTCCAAGTACTTTGCACTAATCACCTAAAGAAAGGTCGTGCTACTGGTAGTATTTGTGTCTGCCCAAACTATCGCATGACACGATTGTAGTAGAAGGGTCGTACTACATAATCATGTATTCCCAAGAGAAATTTGTCCATTTGTGGTCTCCTCAATTGTCCTATCTCATCCAACCACTGAGGTATCAATTGGTATGGTCTCCATAAGATCTCATCCCGATCCAATCGATCAAATTTGACCCTCCAAAACTGTAAATCTTTGTACTATCATAACCGCCTCAGAGGATAACTGAATGCACGAGAGTACCCTAGGGCTAATATTGACGAAAACCTTTTTGGCCTAGTGCATGTGATATCCTCCAGGAACCACATCTGTAGTAGTGTACAATACACCATACTATCGACCTCATGGTATGCAAACTGTCCTAGATCATAATACAAGTGTGCAAGGATGTTGCACCCCCAGGCATGTACAGTCCTCTACTAGACACCATCCGTTGTATCATGTGAACTAGTCCTCCATCTAGGTATGCTTCCCATCCATCGAGGACGAGTACTAGTGCCACTATGAAAATCATAATTTGTACCAAAAGTGGTGCTCATGAATAAAGTGTGTGGCCCCACAATATCATCTAGAATCGGACCACCAAGACATAATCAAGCATATCATATTTAGTCTCACGAAATGACTAATCCCCTAGAAAATGAACTCTCTTGCCTCGAATCAAAACTCGAAGAATATGATGGATTTCCTCCAAGGTGATTGTCATCTTTCCTATCCGAAGATGAAACGTATAGGTGTCTACATCCCACCTCTCAACCAATGCCATCAATATAGTGTCATGGTCCTCATGGGGGAAATGAGGTATGCCCAATATAATCTAGTGCTCTGTAATATTTGTATATCCTCCTATGATAATGTTTAAACTAATTCTCGTAAGCAATAGAACTGTATGTCGCTGAGACACTATCATGAGCGAGGCGAAATCTAACAAAAAAAAAAGAAAAAATATGTCCTATAAGCATTAAAATATTAAATCTATACATAAATAATCAAAAAAGTGTACTAATTTTTTTCTAGTGTACTTTTCTAAGGGTCCTAGACACTTTAGTTCCCTTTTGGGACACTTCGCGAAGAAACGGGACACTTTGAGAAAAAGTGGGACACTTTGCGACAAAAGGGGACACTTTGTGAAAAAAGGGGACACTTCGCAAAAAAAATGGACACTTTGCAAACTTTTCTTCCAGGGTCCTAAATCAACCTAGAAATGTGTAAGGATGAAGCTAAGGTAGAAAAATCAACTCACCTGATGTTGTAGCTTCCTCCAGGCTACCTCCTCCCACAGGACATCTAGTCTCAGAGGCTCATACTCTTGTCGACTCAACATCTTCAATCACTCTCCAACAAAGTCAAGCTACAAGAAGGTAAAAGATAAAATTAGTTCAAGTTACTTCACTTTTTTACTCTTATATGTGTTAAAATTAGGGTTTTACTATATTAGGGTTAAAAGTACTTTTCATTCAAACTAGCATATCGAAACTAGAGAACTCTATTTTCGACGTTGCTTGTTGTGTTGGAATCATGATTCTGCTCCCGTTCTCATCATATGTCTGTCATTATGTGGTATGGTACTTGGAAATACCCTATGATACAACTTACCTTATTCGATGTGGTTAGACTACTACCTTGATTCCACCTTCATAAAGCAAGTGGAATCAAGGGGCTTGGGCATACATCTACCCTTGAATTTGACTAGAAAGAAGTTAGATAAGAGGATTTTTGAACAAATAATGAATTTGTGTTGCAGGATGTGGTTCCTAACATTGTGGTTTTGCAAATAATGCAACACAGATTTTTGGCATCCACTTGCTTTATATCGCTTCTAGGGTTTTTCACCTACAAGGAGAAAGATGGGACAAAATGCTTGTCTACCTAGATCCAATATGGATGGAATATGGATGAAATGTACCTAGATCCAATGTTTGAATGCAAGAAATTAATAATATTGATTGATTAATCAATAGAAACTAAAGGAAAACAACTTGTTTGAAAACATTTTGTGTAATGCAAAATCACCTAGAAATGAATGCAAAACTAAATAGAACTTAACCAAACTGAAAGTGTGCACTTGGAATGTGGATGAAGAATGGAAATAGCCTTTGAAATGCTAATAATCCTAATTTTCAAGCCTGGTGGGGCTCATTCACCATTCTAGGAATCAGTCCCAGCTCTACAAAACTGTGTTGGAACCTGTTTCAAACAACAGGGTATCTAAAAATGCAGAAAACTCAAAATTGACCTGGAAGTGGGACTCATTCGCCATCCATGGAAAATGAGTCCACTTTTGAATTTTTGAATATTCAAAGTTGGAATCTGGAGCTCTCGGTTTGTACTTTTATTTTCTACAAGTGTCTGCTTCTGAAACTCTGATTTTTGAACCTGAAAAATGAGTTTTTGTTGATATTTTGACTTTTTGAATGAAGAGAAGACCTAAACAACTTTGTGACTTGATTCTTAATGATTTCCAAGCTTCAAAGAATTCTAAATCTGAAAACATACAAGGCAAGAGAGAGAAATGTTGAATGTTAGGGCATGGGGGTTTGCCTTGGTCAAACCCCTTTTAGGTAATTAAACCAAAATGATGAAAGAATGTAATGAAACATGCAACAATGGAGTTGATTACCTTTCCATGATGTTTGATCTTGAAATTCTGCAACAAAACATGAAGAATATGCCCTTGAATGTCTGAAAATTGATATCTTGGAGACTTGAAATGAAGAAACCCTAAGTTGCTTGACTTGAGATGGAAGATTGGTGGATGAATGAATCATTTAAGAGATATGATTTAGGGTTAAAAGACATATATTTATAGGAAATACACTTATTTTACCCATTAATACCTCATCACAAGTTGACATGAAGTAAGATTAAACTTAAATTTCACTTTTTCTCTTGCTCAAAGATCAAAAGTGGGCCAAATAGGACTCATTCGCCACCCATGGCCAATGGGTCCCACCTAGATGGGACTGATTCACCATGGATGGTGAATGGGTCCCACAGGGGCCATTTTAATAGCTAGGAAGCCAGGAGATAAGGAAATAAGGTTTAAATTGCAACTTTGTCAGTTATTTGATCAATTTAAGCCTCGGGATGCACAATATGGGTTAACAGGGGCCCATTAATGATGATGTGAATGTCAATTAGGGATTGGGACAAAGAATTCAATGTGAAAGTGTGATTAAATACACTTTATGACACTAAAATGAGGTCCACATAGCCTAGAAAGGCATAAGAACCAATGTGAATGTGCAAGACACATTACAACACTAGTTTAACATTAGGTTCATTTCAAAAACCTTCTATATTTATGTAATGATGTTATTAAACACATTTTATAATGTTGAATTAGGGAGAAATGGGTTAATTAAGTTTAGAAAAGCATGAAATTCCTTTACAACACCTTTACAAGACGTTAAATGCATATTATTCAATTTGCAAGGGTTCAAGACCTAGTGTGGATGCATAAAATAGCTCACAACACTTGAATCAAGGCCTCAGTAAGTCCAATTTGTCATCAATTATTCCCATGCCAAACAAGAGCTCCTTTTTTCTATGACATAGATAGCTACAATGGGGACTTCATTCTCTCGTGTTGTGAATGAACCTATATGAGTATCCTTTATGAAACAAAGTTTATTGTTTGGATTCCTTTAGCTTACATATGCACGTAAAGTCATATGGGCACTAAAGTTGGGGTTAAATGTAGTGTAGAAAATTGTATGCTCTTGAAAATGGTACAATTTCACACTTAATTTGGACCTATTTTAGCACCCTTGCATTAAATACCCCTTTAAATCATCATTAATAGGCCCCTAAGACCCTTTATTTTGGATCTTGAGGCTTATTTCAACTAAAACCCCAACAAAATCCACAAACACATCAAAAATTCTAACAACCCATCCTGAAAGTCTAGGGTGGGACTCATACGCCACCTTGGGCATATGAGTCCCCCTAGGTGGGACCCATATGCCAAAAGTGGCGTATGAGTCCCATTTGGGGACTTTTTAGGGTTTGAGCGGAAAATTCAAATTTTTGGTTGATGTCGGCTTTTGAGATCTAAATAATGGTAAATTAGGTGTAATTCCTATAAAAACAAGCTTCTAAAGTCATTTTTCATCTAAGAAAGCATTTTAGAAGAGCAATTTCAAGATCTGGGCATTCAAAAACATTCAAGCATTCTTCACAAGAGCATTCAAGAACAATAAATCAGCAAAGTTGAAGCTTTGGGGCAACATTATTGTGTTTTTGCAGGTCTTCAAGCTCACTTTCATCCAAGATCTAGCATTTTCAAGAGTTGATTATGGTTGCCTATGGTGAATCATGATGGATTCTAGGTTCGAGAGATGCAACTAGCCATCAATCTAAGCCTAATGACTTTTTTCCTAAGTGATTCCATCCTCCATTATCATTCTACATTTATCCTAAGGAAGGTACATACATCATTAGAGCTCATTTGGGTGATTAGGGATCTCTCAAAGTGAGTCTTCCTTATCTATGTTTCATTCTTGCATCTTGTTCTAGCACAATAGAATAGGGTTGCATGACATTTCAGATTTCCTAATCTTAGACACAGTTAAGGTTAGGGTTTATGTTCACATTTTCATTCAAGATTCATTGTTTCTATTAAGGTTTAATCACCAAACTAGGGGTTTGTCTGAGGAAAACCCCCCATAAGCAAATAAAGTCTATATTTTGTTTTATAGGTCCTTTTACAGTTCCAGATCTGGAAATTAGTTTGGAAAGAAAGAGAATATGTTGGAGCACAAATCTAAACTTTGAATTCAAGAAAAAGTGGAATGGGACTTATATGCCAGCAATGGTGTATGAGTCCCACTATAGGAAAACTTTCCAGATTTTTGTAGATCCTGAATCTACACTATCAGAAACCTGCTCCAGACTAGAAACCCTAGTTTGGGACAATATGCCTAGAGTGGCGTATGAGTCCCAATGTGCCCTAATTCTAGAATTTTCAATGTTTCAGAGCTTGTTTAGCCTTCTTCAGATTCCTAGGTGCACACCTCTAATCCTGCAACTTTGTTTTGATTTACATGCATTTTTAGGTCATTTTAGTGAAGCTTTACATTACATTAGGTTAAGCATTAGGTTTTGCATTTCATTAGTCTTTCCAAGCCCTAGCTTGGTGGTGAACCCCTCTTTAGCTTATAATCAAACCCTACCTAGGACAACCCTATTGCAAGATCTCTTTCTCCTTTGCATGCTTTAGATTTATATCTCTAGGGTTTTCTATAAATATTGTTATTCTATCTCCCAAGCATAGAACGACAAAATTCAACCTTTCACTTTCTAGGCCCAAAATCTTCCAATTTAGAATTTTTTTAAACATGAATTTATAAGCTTCCTACATTTATATTCAATTTTATTTTAATTTTTAATGTTGTTGTTCTTAATGCTTTCCAAACATGGAATGTGTTCATATACTCAAATTGATATAACATTAAATCAACAACTTCTTCAATTATTTAGAGTACTTTATTGCAAGCTTAATGATTATCTTCTTACTTTTGTAGGTCTATCACATTATATCAATCTAAGTTGTTATTATAGTTATTAGTATCCATTCATAGTTGTTAGCCACTAATATTTTATAATTTAGTGATTACTTTTAATTGCTTTATTCTAATTTCTAAGTTCCTCAAGGTCACGCTACCCTCTAACAGGAAATGAGTTGGTGGCAGTCCTAGTTTGATGTGATTAGACTACAGTTGGAATATATTAGCAACCAAACATTCAAGTTATATAAGCAAACCAAATTATAAATAATTTTGGGCAATCAAAGTCATGTACTAGAGTAGTTCCTTCTAAAAATGGATATTCTTAGGTTCCTAAATGTTGTTTAGTAACACACTTATAATGGGTGCAATCCATATACTAAGTATAGATGTTAGTAACAGTGTAAATACAGGTTAATATGTGGGTGCTTCTCACAAGAAATAAAATGATATATTTGGACATATAGATTATGGAGTAACTTACATAATAGGTGGAAGTATCACAAGGACCAATGATATGAATGATATTCTTAAAGATGGTTGGTTGAATGAGGATTCACGTCAAAATTTGGACGAACATGAAACTAAAAGGGTTTTCGAGAAAAGAAAGCTAGGTCATTTTGATTCAAAATCAAGTTAAGGAAAATGAAAGCCCTAAGGAGCCATATAGAACCTCAAAGGATAGATGCATTAAATAACAAAGTGTACAATTGTACAAAATCATATGGAATTGTGCTAAAAAGTACAATCATGTGGAATGGTGTTTTTTTCAATTACCAAAACTACCTAACATTGTTTCATAACACCATTAATCAATAAAGGTTACCTGAGTGAAAGTTTTTCAAGGACGAGAAAAGCAAGGTGTTGATGTCGAAGTTCCACCAGCAAACTGTTTGACATCCAAAGTGTGTTATGAGACAATCATTCATGTAAGGTTCAACTATTCACATGCAACAATTATTTCTTTAATACTAGTTGCATACCTATGGACTCGTCAATGTAAACATATAGGGGTATGTGGGAATGGTGCACGTATCATCAACACTCCAACCCTAAATTTTTATCATAATCATTCTACTAATTTATTTATTCTTACATTTTAGAATAAAAATTAATAAATAAAATTAAATGAACTTGCTGAAATTTACCTGAGTATCAATTTCGAATGTTTCATTCGACAAGGCATCTATCATAACCATCTATTTTGTACCTTATGTATCTTGTGTAGCTACATCCTGAGCATTCTCACCATCATGTTTAAACGCCGCAAGAGTGACAAAAGTGGACAAGAACTCTGGGCCTAGAAGACTCACCCATATAAGGCTTTGTTAGAGGCCTCACACATTGTACAAGGATTTTAGTGAGCGAGCTAATCGAGTCTAGTGTGTCCACCTTGACATTATCCTTCACAATGGAAGGAATGGTCACATGCTCCACCAAGGTCTAGCCAAGGGTCTTAGTGCCAATTTCGGATTACGTATGCACCCGCTCTATCATGTGTGGAGCCCCCACCTCTACCCTAAAAGTCTTGATAGTCAAAATAATTTGGCATCTTATTGAGGAAAAACTCACAATAGAGTTTCCTCAAAAAATACTATGGGACCTCATAGTTATTGCACAGAGGTTGGTCAAAAACCATCCACCACCACTCCCAAAAATTATTTTTAATTAATTCATGGTGGCACCAATGGATGGGAAACGTCTTGCATGCAAGTGATAAAGGTGCATTGGTTCTTGGGTCTTGAAAAGGGCACACAAATCAAAATTGCTAATTTTCTCTTTCTTCACTTGTGCATAGGAAAGTTCACTTGCATAAAATTGTTTTAATTCATCCCTCTTATTTGACCAAAAATTAATTTGTGCACTCATTGCTCCTACATTATATACAATTGACTGTAGGGATTCAGCAATGCCTCTCCTATGAGGGTGTGTTGCAACAGTATCATTTAATCTTGAAATTAATTGTTCAAGCTCTCTTTTTTTGTTTTCAATTTGATTTATAACATTTTGTTGTGTTCCTATAGGATGTCTACAAATTGAGGGAGGATTTTGATGTTGTTCATGAGGGTCTTCATGAGAAGGTGATTGTGAATTTTCAATATTTGGAGGTGGATATTGATTTCCTAGAAATTAAAACAAAGTTTAATTCAAAAACCTAATTCAATCTATAATTTAATTCAAAGTTGAAACTAAAACAATAGAATTATGTACCTCTGCAATGTCTTGGAAGCATCCTCATGAACAATCACAAGTTGCAAGCGAAAAAAGGGCTTCCTTTTGGCGAGTGCAGTTTGAAGAGCACAAAAATAGTAGAGAAAAATTGTATAGGGCATAAATGAGCAAAAATGGGCATGGATTTTTTTATTGAGCTTTTACATTTAGCGCATGTCAAAAGGCCTATTTCAGGTTTTTCACAATTTGGCACCTTTTTATGTTACAGATTGGTGCACACACCCATTAATGTATTACATTTTGTGATGTGGAAGAAGAGGTCCTAGACCTAGTGAAGAGACAATTGAGATCAATATTTATTTGCATCAACATTAGAAGCCAAGCCGATAAGGTGATAAGATTGGATAACAACCTAAAAAGAGAGTCAATCTACCATGAACCTGGTTCTTTTGTTGCCTTGAAAATTGATTGAATTTAATGTAGATTTAATTGAGTTAACTATGCACCCTAATCTAAAAATACAATTTATTTGCACAAGCGAAACAAAAAGTCACAGACTGAAGACAGATCTGAGAAGGGTGGACTTTTGTACACCTTTCTTGCAAATTTGAAGCTAAATTGGGAGGTCAAGGGAACTAGCGCCCTTGAATGAGAAGTGCAGATCTTGATCTGCAACTTTCTAGCCTAGAACCTATTGGTTTGCCTTCTACTCTTCTGCTCTGCAAATTGTCGTCTTTGGATTTGAACCTACAAAAGCACAGCAAAGAATGGGAAAGGGGTGGCTATATATTATTTTACCTTAGTCAAACCCTCATTTTGGTATTTCTACCTTCATGAATATCCAATTGATTGATTGATAAAATGTGTGTTCTCTTAACCTTAATTGTATCTAAGGTTGTAATGAGCTAAAATGACAAAAACCCTACTCAATTATGTTAGAGAAGGATTCCTAAATGACAAAAAGAAAGATCAACCTGAGAGAAAGTCAAATACCCTAGGGAAAATCCACATATGAAAATACCCTACTTCAAGTAGCAAGGAGATTAAACTCTAAAGATAAGAATACTTTGAAAACAAGTCATTAGGTGCTTGAAGGAAGATAAATCTATCTCCAAAACTTAGACTTCATCATGTCTTTTCTTTAGCATCAACTTGTTCTCCAATCATTTTGCTAGCTTGATTATTTTAAAATTTTCCTTCTAAATTTGTAAAAATAGATGTGTTTTTGCAAAGCTTTGTTGTATTAATTTCTTCCTCCTTTAATTTGAAATAATAATTTATATATTTATAGTGGAACATAGGAATAAATTAAAGTGTAGGCTGGCTCATTTAATTTTAATTTTTAGGATTTAGTTACTGCCAAGACCCAAATTTGAATTCTCATCTATGAAATTTGAGTGACAAACACAGGAAATCAAATTTATGTGGAAAAATACCTACACTAGGGCATTAACCCCCCTATCTAGCCCTTTTGCACACATTCAAAACTGATTTATAAGTTTAGGGCCTACTTAATCAAGACTTATGTAGAAAACAAACACTTGTTAGGGTTAATTTAATGAAATATGATTGGTCCAAGACACTTTTTAGGGTAGTACTGACACATTCTCTTGGGTTGATAGGAAATTTCAAGGCTAGGAAATATATCTAAAATGAATCAATAGAGGAAATACTAAAGCAAGTTCCTTGATAAAGCTTGAAATAGTATTTTGAGCTTAAGGGAGTATAATTTTTTACGCTACATTTATCCCCCACTTTACTAGCCATATTAAACTATGTGCATATGCAAGCTAAAGTACTGAAAGTAAATCATATAAAAGGATACTATAGAGGATGTAGATCATTCATTCAGTAAAAAAATGAAGCCCCCAGTGTAGTAACCTATAGACCACAATATTAGGAATCGCATCTTGTAAAAACAAATTCGTTAGAAATAAAAAACCATCTTGCACATACAAACAAATACATTAGTCCAAAAATTCTAAGGAGAATGAAATTCAAGGGTAGATGTATGCCCCCCTATTTTTGCTTGCTTTATGGAGGTATAAATAGGGTAACCATCTCTCCACATTGAACTGATTAGGGCTTTGATGAAAATACTTCCAATAGGGTCATGATAGCATAACACCAAGGACCAAAAGGCATATGATTTGAACAAGGGAGAAAACACGATTCATGCACAACAAATGACACAAAAATTAGAGTTCACAATCCCAAGTTATATTAATTTTAAGATAATATGATATTACTATATTTTAGAATAGGTTTTAACTTTTTTAACTTGTTTTCATTCATTTTGACTTTTGCAGTTTGAGATCCTTGTGAGCTAAACCAAACATTCCTAGGAGAAAAGATACCACAACAACAACTATATCAAGCACCAAGGTTCAAGGCCTTGAGAGGGCATATTGTGCAAGAGGTGGCAACATGAGAGGTGAGTTGCATTTTCACTTTCCTTGTATTTAGGAGCTCAATTTAAGCTATTTTTAATCAATTTTGCAAAGATAGGGTACCCCTGACCAAGTTTGGCACCCTAGACTCATGAGGGCACCTTGCACCAATGTGGGTGCCCCTAACTAGGCATGACATGCCTTAGTATTTGCAATTTGTTACTTTATTTTGATTTATCATTTTATGCTAACTAATGAGAGAATCTACTTGCTAGATGACAAGTACCACCACACATGTGGGAGCCAATAGGGGGTCACCTATACAATATTCTTTGTGACTATGCCCATTTTCTCTCTATGGAAGAGCAACGTATTCTATGTGTTGTTGGTTTATTCTAGGTTTGCACCATGTCCACAATGAGGTACCATTATGTTATGTTGATGGCACTCATGCAGTGATGGGATACAAACACCTTTACCTTTTTTCTGTCAACAGGAGAGATGATAATGACATTGGAGGATGTATATCACATTCTAACTACCCATCTGGGGTAGGATTGTGAGCGACAAGGAGGGGAGGGCCTTAGATGAGATCCTAGTTGACTAGTACTATTGCATCAATTGTCATATACAAAGGGTGGCAAGGGTCGAATTCAACTATGGTGGTTATTTTATGGAGATGTTAAGATTCTTGTCATTTGTCAAATCATTATCGTGACTATAGCATTGGCAGTTGTACCAGATAGATGAGGCACACACCTGCATGGGGGCCTCATACATACTATATTCAAGTGATAGAGGAGCAAAAAATCATGTTCACTTGGGAGCAAAGCATGCTGGTGCACCTATACTATGATCTCAAGTGGTATGTACACTATGAGACATAGAGCCTTATGACATGCACCCTTCTCTAGGTGTGGGTGTTCAAGCACATCACTTGTACGTGGCACATGTGGGATATCTCATAGAGGTAGTGTGGACCTATCCTCACGCCCTTTTCTTACCCTTTGGAGAGGCCATGGAAGTACAGTAACTTATTAGATGAGTGCATCACATTTGATCGATTAGATGTTGTAGACATGGTTTGGAGACCCTATAGGACTCTATAACCCTAGATAGAAATGTCATGGTAGCTTGTGAGAATACAATGTGATCACTTCTTTGTTGGTTCCTATGAGTACATTTTTATGCCTTTTTTACTATGATCAATTGACCAAATAGTTTGGTTGCATTTAGGGGTTCCCATCCCTCAATTGACCTATCTCAGGTCAACTTGCAGTAGTGCTAGGCCACAAGACATAGCTCATCCTACCATCACAAACATCTCTTTGAGTGACTCTGACGATGAGTGAGACAAACATTGATTGTTTGGCATAGATGGCATTGGATTGAGTGTTACATATACTAGGTGGTGGGCTACCACACGTCTAGATCCCATATTTCTTACAAAACATCCTATTGGTGATTCTGGGCCATGGCCATGGCATCAAGAGGACTATGATGAGGAGGACAAGGATGAAAATGGAGATGTAGGTAGAGATGGTGACGAGGAGAAACAATTGACCACTATGGTAGGAGGAGACCCAGAGTAGCAGGGGGAGGTTGGTAATGCCCCCAAGGAGAGACCTAAGTCTTGTCCTCACGTATCACAAGTGTTATCTCCATTTTTATTCATGATTTTTTTTTAATTCCCTTATTAAGATGCTAGTTAAACCTATGGTGGTGAGAGGGAGATTCCAATTTTTGGAGATAATTAAGTGGATAGGGAGTTTGCAACAGAGGCATTAAAGATAACTCCTAAACATGATCAAAATGACTATGATTAGAGAAAATCTTGGTCTCCCATTCATTGATATTATGAACAAGGATGGCACTCTCGATGAGAATGCTAGACCATATAGAGGTCTTGATAGATTAGTAGTCAGAGTAGGCTTTGGTTAGATATGAAAACTACATAACATGCTCTACGAGCATAACCATATTCTCTATGAGTACTGAGACCTCTAAGAGGTGGTGAAGTTATTGAACCCCTTATGAGTAAGCAATGGTTCGTAATCATGGAACCTTTAGCTAAGAAAGCTCTCGAAGTTGTAGAAAATGGACACTTGAAAATCATACAAGAAAGGTTTGAGAAGACTTATAATCAGTGGCTTTCAAACATAAAAGACTGGTATATTAGTGTGAAAATTCTATTACAGTTATTGATTATTAATCTCCTATCTATATAGATTATTTGACTGTCGATAATTAATTCATAGCAAATATTGAAAAATAACACAACTGCAACTTCACAAATAAAATCACATGAATAGAGAAGAAAACATGCAAAATAATAAACACAATATTTTTGTACAAATTGTACCTAGAAAAACCCCTAAGGGAAAAACAATACTGCAGATGAGGAATTTTATTAAACTTCATCAAATTAATAGATACATAAACTGCTTGCCTCTTACTGGTAGAGCTCTGGCACTATTTCTTCTCCGGAAATTCTTCCCTCAATTTTTCCTACTAAAATTCCACAATTGTTGTCCCCAACGCTATCACTACGCCCTTGCTATCACTACAAAACTATTTTCTATCACTACAAATGCTTCTCAAGTGTGTGTGTCCCAAATTCCCCTTGATCCCCTTTTATACTTTTCTCATTTAAAAACTAATGGCCATGATTTAATCTCAATCAATGGCTAAGATTAATTAGACTCTAACAAACCCTAACTAACTGGATTCTAGAAGTCTCTAGAGGACTCAATTAATTAAATAAATAATTATCTAGACAACTCACTCCTTTCTAGAAGTCTCTAGAAAAAATAAATTAATTAATTAAATATTTCTTTGGTTTGGAGACACCTGTCCAAGCTACATAAATTAACACTCCCTCTTAGCGAGGAAGGTGTTTTGCATGACACCCAACTTATCTCTAAAGAAGATAAATTTCACCTTCCCCAATTCCTTTGTCAAAATGTCTGCTACTAGCTAATCTGTAAGTATATAATGTAGTTGAACAATCCCCTATTGTACACAATCCTTGATGAAGTGATACCCGATGTCTATATGCTTAGACCTATCATGAAACATAGGATTCTCGGACAATTTGATGCAACTTTTATTGTCGCATTGTAACACTGTAGTCTCAACCCTTTGACCAAACAAGGCTACCAACAACTTTCGAAGCCATATCGCCTCACACGTCACCATGCTAGCTGCTATGTATTCTGCCTTTGTAAACTCAAAGCTTCAGACTTCTACTTCCTATTGTACCAAGATACAACTCCTGATCCCAAACTAAAGCAACACCGTAAAGATTTTTCATGTCTGGTGTACGGCCCCGCCCAATCTGTGTCAGTATATCCTATCAACTTGATACCATCACCTCGAGTATATCTGATCCCATACTTAGTTGAACCACATAAATACCGCAACACATGCTTTTTCGTTGTCCAATGCACTCTCTTGGGCTTAACCATGAACTGACTAGGAGTTTACTTCAAAGGATATGTCTGGCCTGGTGTTGACCAAATACATGAGAGATCCAATCAACTTCCTATATAAGGTGGGGTCTACATCCTTCTCCTTGGATGAGTCTACCTTCTTCCAATTTGTGATCATAGGAGTAGACATAGCTCTACAATATTCCATCTCGAACCTCCTCAATATTTCAATGCAGTATTTCCCTTATCCAAGGAAAATATCTCCATTTGTCTGTCGTACCTCCATGCCTAGAAAGTAGTGCATAAGCCCCAAATCCTTCATCTCGAACTCTGTTGCAAGGTTCCTCTTGCACTCCTCTATGAGCCCCAGTGAACCTATTAAAAACAAGTCATCCACATAAAGAACAAGAATGAAAACCTCACCCCCAACCACCAGGTAGTAGAGGTTAGCATCCGCTTCACTCTTCACGAAGCCCATTCCCTACAAGTATCTATCAATGCGCTCATACAATGCCCTTGGAGCCTACTTCAGTATGTACAAAGCTCTCTTCAATCTACACATGTGGGTTTCACTATTGTGTGCTACAAATCCCTCTGGTTTTTCTATGTATACCTCCTCTACCAATTCACCATTAAGAAACATCATCTTGACATCCATTTGACATCCATTTGATGGATTTTCTATCCCATATGTGCTACAAGTGAGATTATGGCTCGTATAGAAGTATACCTGGCCACTAGAGCAAATGTCTCCTCATAGTTTATTCCCTACTTCTGAGAGAACCCCTTGGCCACGAACCTTGCCTTGTATTTCTCAATGTTGCCATCTACACCATGCTTGATCTTATAGATCCAATGTGATCCAACCACCACCCTATCTTTCGGTCTAGGCACAACCTCCCACACATCATTCTGCACTATTGAGGTATATTCCTCAACCATCGCATCTCGCCACACCTACTGTTGTGCAGCTTCCTGATAGCTAGAAGGCTCACTATCTACCAATTGACTAACTAATGCCATATAGTCATTATACCTCGCTAGTTGTCTCTGTTGTCTACTACTCATCCCAGGAGCTCCCACAAACTACTGAGTATCCCTATGTGTATGTTGGTTCTTGCTACCAACTATAGATGATGAAATATCAACCTCCATGTCTTCCTGATTCATCTCTTGGATTTGTTGCATCTATTTCTCCATACTCTGTGAACTCTCAGCACCTAATCATGTGTGCTTGTACTAGTAACTATACTCGAGTTTCGGTTCCCCTAATCTGGTTGCACAATCCTTTGAGCTTCTGTTGGCTGCTCACTTTGATCATCTGCTGGAAAATCTTTCGACCTCCTAAATGCCTTGTCCTCCATGAACTTGACATCACGCCTAGCTATAATCCTCTTGGCCCCTGGAATAAATATTTGATATGCCTTTGAGGTTTCGTTGTACCCAACAAAATACCCTATCTATGCAGTCTGATTTAACTTGGAACGTGTAGGCCCTGGAATGGGACAATATGCCAAACTCCCAAATATCCTAAAGTGGCTGACATCTGGCTTCTTCCCTAAGAATTCCTCCTTTGGTGTCATCTTTCCCAATACCTTGTGTAGAACCCTGTTCTTTATGTATACTGTCATATTGCATGCCTTTTCCCATAAGTAATGTGGCATATCTTGGTCATACAGCATAGCCCTTTCCGCCTTTGATATAGAACGATTCTTCCTCTCAGCAACCCCATTCTCCTATGGGTTGTAAGGAATAGTCCACTCTCTCTTGATTCCTTCCCTGGTATAGAACTCCTAGAACTCTTTCCCTTTGTACTCACCTCCATTGTCTGACCGAAGAACCTTTACCTTCTTGCCTGTTGAATTCTCCACAAAAGCTTAGAACTCTTGGAAGTGACTGAAAACCTCATCCTTGGTCTTCAAGAAGTCTATCTAGGTCTTCCTAGAGAAATCATCAATAAAAGTAACAAAGTACTTGTATCCTCTGAGAGACTTCATCGACATTGATCCACATATATTTGAATGTAGTAGATTAAGAACACCCTTGGATCTGGTGTCACTCCTTGGAAAAGTTGCTTTTGCAAACTTCCCCAACACACATCCCTTACATACATCATCATGCTCTTTGCTCACCTCTGAAACACCTATCACTATCTCACGAAGCAATTTAAGTGCTCCGTGATGTATATGGCCCATCCTCCTATGCCATAGCTCTCCTTGATCTCTAGAATTACTGCTTCTCATCAATGTCTTATGAGTATCAAACTGCAACCTATAAAGTTGGTCGCTCCTAACTCCAATAGCTATAGGTGATTTCCAATCCTTATGCTTGATTAACACATTCGCCCCTCTAAAGAGTACATTGTAACCTTTATCTTGAAGGATGGATACAAAAATTAGATTCATACCCAAGCCTGGCACATGCAACACATCATGAATGGGAATCAACTTTCCATTCTCCCTCTGAAATAGAATAGTCTATTTCCCAACCGGATTGAGTTTGGACATGTTCCCCATAGATATTTGTATTTTGATGTCCTCCTCCTTATAACTGGAGAAGTACTCTCTAACTTCTATCATATGGAATGATGCCCCACTGTCTATATACCAAACACCCTATGAGGTTGAGCTAACCATACAAGCTATGAGTGCAAACTCATCCTCCATTCTACTAGAGAGCTCATCTGCACTTGTTGAGGTTGTCGTCTGCTTCTTTCCTTTCTTTTCATTCTTCTTCCTTTGTGGGAACGTTGACATAGTGGACAAACTCGTGACAGCCATAGCACTTTATCTTATACAAGTCCTTCCTCTCACTTTGTGGATTTGATCATTTGCTAGACCCCTTCTTCACTTTCCCTTTTCCTACTAAGGCAATGTTTTCCTATTATGCCTCACTTTTCTGACTCTTACTACTGGTTCCATTAACAAGACTTAGTCTAAGCTCCTCCTGAGTGAAGTCACTCTATATTTGATCCCAACTCGGTAAGGTGTCTCGTTCATTGATGACTTGAACAAAGAAATCCCACTACTTAGTAAACCCATTCAGGGCTATTCGTACTAGCTCTTCATCATCTGGTTTATCTCCAACAGCTACCAACTCATCCTTGACAAGTCTGAGTTTGGTGAGGTAACTTGTAACATCTTCTCCCTTGTTGATCCAGGTATTCCTCAGCTTTTCTCTAAGAATCAGCTTCCAATTAGTGGTAGCATTCTGGTACAAATTCATAATGGTGTCCCACATCTTCTTCGTTGTATCTAACTCTGTGATATGCGGAACAATATGGTCCTTGACATCGTCAAGAATCAGCCTCCTCACCTTGTCATCTTCCTTTTTATATTCTAAGACTTGTATCGAATCTATAGGTATAGCTACAACACTGGTCACATATTCCTTGATACCATTCTCTTCCAACAATAAAGAAATTTTGGCTTTTCAGACACCAAAATTTGAGGCTCCATCCAATCTATTATGATCTCTTAAACCTACTAAGGCTATCTCAAAAGATAAAATAATAATAAAAAAAAAAATTCTGAAGAGGTAGAATTGGGTTTTATAAACCCTCGATCTTTCCTTCTTGTGCCTGTGTTGAGCCTTTTCTGCCCTCAAATCAGCTCTAATACCATGTGAAAATTCTATTAAAGTTACTGATTATTAATCTCCTATCTATATAGATTATTTGACTGTCAAAAATTAATTCACAACAAATATTGAAAAATAACACAACTGCAACTTCACAAATAAAATGACAGGAATAGAGAAGAATAACAAAGATTTAGCTCTATCAAAACTATGTCTTATGTATATGACACGGCCACCATAGATATCTAGATATAATTATAGCCTTTCGCATACATATGCATATTCTTCAACCTTATAAAATACCCTATCTATATGGCTGATTTTTTCAGATAAAACTTTGCAAATTTTGAAAAAAAAAATGCAAAATAATGAATACAATATTTTTGGACAAATTGTCCCTAGAAAAACCCCGAAGGGAAAACTAGTACCGTAGATGAGGAATTTTATTAAACTTCAGCAAATTAAGAGATACATAAACTGCTTGCCTCTTACTGGCAAAGCTCCGGCACTATTTCTTCTCCAGAAATTTTTTCCTCAGTTTTTCTTGTTGAAATTTCATAGTTGATGTCCCCAACGCTATCACTGCGCCCTTGCTATCACTGAAAAACTATTTGCTATCACTGCAAATGCTTCTCAAGTGTGTGTGCTCCAAATGCCCATTGATCCCTTTTTATACTTTTCTCATTGAAAAATCAATGGCCGTGATTTAATCTCAATTAATGGCTAAGCTTAATTAGACTCTAACAAACCCTAACTAATTGGATTCTAGAAATCTCTAGAAGAATCAATTAATTAATTAAATAATTATATGAACAACTCGCTCCTTTCTAGGAGTCTCAAGAAAAAATTAATTAATTAATTAATTATTTCTTGGGTTTGGAAACACCTGTCCAAACTACATAAATTAACAATTAGTCAACAACTTTGGTGGGGCCATCGTATTCCTGTTTTGGAACGTCAAAGAAAGAGAACTGGGCATGATATTCTATTCAGTAGTAGTCCACCATTTTCATACGTGTATCTTCATGGCCTTGTATGTGATCCTCGGGGGAAACTCTATGATAATTCCGGTATGTGGTCAAATGTGTGTTTTCCAACTGAAAGATGCAATGCTTTCTTCAGAGAAGATCTATGAATTAAGGAAAACTTCCGACTATGTAAATTCTAGTAACATCAGCAATATTCTCGTAGATGTAGAGAGATTGGCATATAAGAGTCTTGGAGAATTCTTGAAGCATGGACTTGGATTCAGACGTGCAATCTCAGCAGCACATGATATATTCTAATTTGTCCATGTTTGAGGCGGGCAACAACAGTGAGAAAAATATATCGTTATCCATTAATGGCAATAAGGAGGCCCAAAGCTGGAAGATTTTCTGGGTGGTGCATCCTTGGGAGGTTCAGGTCACTAATCAGACACTAATTCCATCTACAAAAGCTCAAAGATAGTGGATCGTTATGACATCATAGACAATGAATTTCTCTCTTCAAAGAGAACTCCATAAAATCCAGAGCCATTGAGGGTGCATGTTTCAAGACTACAGCCTCTAGCTTCCTCAGATAAATGACAAGGCAAGAATATGTTGCATCTCTTAGAAGAAAGAGCAGTGGATTTTTTGGAGGAACGTCAATGTACTGTGGACTAACCAGACATCACCAGCATGGAAGGTGGTAGAATATAATTTAATTGGAAGATTAGCAGGCAATAAAGATCTGTATTAGGGAACATTCAGTACACAAGAAGAGGCTACTGAAGCATATGGCATTACCACCATCAAATTTAGAGGCCTTAATGTTATGACAAATTTTGATGTGAGAAGATATAATGTGAATAGTGTAGTTGCATCGAGACATATAATCTAAGTGTCGAGGGTTGTCGAGGACCTGAATTCAAAAATCACAGAAACCTTAACCAATTATACCAATGCTCGCGCTAATTACCCAAATGGGCATGTAGGATGGTCTATGATTGTGTTTCAACAACATGCATATAATCAACAGAGGACTGGTTGGTGCAAACAGGAACATAATACCCATAATCAAGACTTGCAAATGTCATTGCACTCCTCCACTCAAAATTTTCTTTAGCCATCAATCATATGCTTTTGTGTTGCATAATCTTATGAGTTTGGAATCTTCTACTCAGGTGGATGCGACTAACCCAGCCTGCAATAATCCAAGATCCCTGTGCAACGACATCTTTCAATAATACAGTTCAAAAGATGTTGGAGTTCTTAAAGACCTGGCTCAAGATCCAAGTGAATCAAATTAATTTCTTTTTTCTTTCCAATTCCACCCATTCTGAAGGCAGTTGGTCTCTTTTTTATTTTGAAACTACATAATTGAAGGCGGAAGAATTTAGAGTATCCTCAATAATACCACAACATCATCATATTCCTTATTTACCTCACAAAAAGCTTATCAAGTTTAGAACATTGCACTCAAAACTGTTTTATGAACTTAATAATGATTTCAGTTGAACTGATCATCCCTCTTTATAGTAAAATTTTGAAGTTAACTCAGCACTCAATCATTAATTACAGAATGCACTAAAATTTTAGCAAAAGTGGAATTTAATGGCATTTACTCATATGAGGTATATTTTCCTTTTTTTTTGGAGGCATTGTCAGGACATGGGAGAGCCACTACAAATGTCATTTGGATTGACATTTGGCTTCATGTAGAATACCTCAATCATTCAAAAGATATGAAGTCTATTGCAAATCTTATTTAGATTGACAATTGGCTTGATGTAGAGTATCTCATGTAGTTTTCAATATCAAGTTATCAACTCAATAAATTTTGCTCACTTTAGATCACAAGAGGATATTATTGTTGTTTTTTAAAGATCTCCCACCGACATAAATTAAGAACATCATGAAATACTCATGACATCAGAGCACAAGAACACAACTTACAAAAACAAGAATAATCTAAATAGTGCACCTTGTGACAACCATTAATGATACTCATGTGGCATGCCCCATAATACAATTTATCATTAAAGGCTACAAAGATATATACAAAATCTTCAAGATAACAACCACCATCAAACTTAGAAAAATATATATTTTTTCCTTTAAGAAAATTATGAATTATCTCTTAAGATAAAAATATAATTTCATAAGATAATATTTTTGTTTTATTATTTTAATTTATTGACATTATCCAACATTTTGAAGATATTAATGAAGTACATTAATACCAATGTCTTTTTAGCCTTCAATATAAAATATAATTTAATTTCTACCTCAATATTTTGTATATATTATTATTATTATTATTATTTTTATCTATGAGTAGGCTCAAGGGAGTTGGATCCAATAAAAGATAATGAAAATAGATAGAAAAATGGTTGCTCCTATGGTGGGTTAGATTTATATTGTATTTATATTAACTTTGATATATTTGATTACAACTTTTTAACATTAACATAAACTATACTAAAAGACAAATTTGTATCTTCATAAACTTAAAAATTATATAACTTTGAATAAATTTGAAATTAGAGATTGAACTCCTCGTCGAACTTCGAAGTCAGAATGAAAGTGAAAGACCAATCTATAGTATCAGCATTGGAAACGCAAGTGATAGATTTTAGAAACTCCAAACCCCAATGGGCACGGTGGCAACATTCACCAACATTATCCCACACAACTTCAATAAGAAACGGCACCCAAGGGCCATTGTAATTGGGATGCACAATAGGTCACACTCCAACATCATTCTAGAAACCAAGCCCCAAAATGGTACACTCCAATAAAAATTAAACCCAAGTGCCATTTGGGCTTAATGAGAGCTTCAGCCACCTTTTTTGCAGTATCTTTAGCTTCCCCTAAGTCTAACATAACCACCACAAATTGAGAGGAAATAACAGAATTCACTAAGAATTTATTTTTATCTTAATCACTTCAAAAACCATCAAGGAATTAGTCTTAAATATATTCTTGATCCTCAGCTTTGAAATTTCCCCCTTAAAGGCCAACTAACTCTTCCTCGACAGTAAGCACAAGGTTGGCTC
The DNA here is from genome assembly GCA_007258455.2 of Sequoia sempervirens. NCBI lineage: Eukaryota > Viridiplantae > Streptophyta > Pinopsida > Cupressales > Cupressaceae > Sequoia > Sequoia sempervirens. The sequence goes on along the minus strand of VDFB02047230.1, from coordinate 233,717,213 downwards.
CATTATATAGCATCGCAAATAGAGAAGAGAGAAACTAAATATATTATAAAGGATACAAAGAACATCAAGTTGGTGATGTATATATAGATCGAGGGAAATAACACTTAACCCTTCAACATTTAATTCACCATAGACGAAATAGATATCCATCAAAGACACCAACATTCTAACTCAACCCTTTAGCATTTAATTCACCATAAGATACACTTAATTTTATTAGACCATCAGGAAAGTATACATGGCATTAGTATGCAAGAGCGCAACTTGGAAGAAAAAATAATAATTTTAATCTCGCATTACAATAACTATTCATTAATGTTGCTCATGTAGGCTCATAATACCTGAATATTTGGAAAGGGGGGGATATTAATAATGAAAAAATACCAATGTATTTTCAAGATATTAATGATGCAAAGTATCAATGTCTTTTTAAGCTTCTATACAAAATATAGTTTATTTTCTACCTTAATAGTTTGTATATATTATTGTTAAAAGTATTTTAAGTTTTTTAATATATTTTCTTGACAATTAAGACTAATATATATGTTAAAGAGATGAAAAAATGATTCATACAAAGATTTTAAATGTATTTTTAGTCTTCAAAAATCATTTTTTGTATTTTAAACCAAGGGTTCTAGTTCTTTTTTTAAACTCTCAAGGTGTCAAAGCCACTATATATAACAAGAATATCATGTACAAAGCAGTATACAAAGCTCCTTAGAACATACATTACAATTAAAAAATAAGGCATGCTAAGAACAATAACACTAAATATATATCTCACAACTTCCACTTGAGTTAGCTTTAGCAAAAGAGACTAACAGTGAAGACTTGTGTTGGAGGCCCTCAACCAGGTGTTTAAGCAAGAGGAGAATTGAATTAAACAAATTAAAAGGAGAGATGAAGATGGCATCACCTAAATCCTTCCTCCAAAACTCCAGACTGAGCAGAGATTCATATGGCGTATCATATACTAAACCATTCCTCATAACAAATAAAGCACCAACTAAAGTTGGAGAAGAAGCTAGATCAACTTTGGGAAACCCAAATTTCAAAATTGTAATGCTCAAGTGCCAACTCCAAGGAAGAAAGAGAGTAAATGGAAGGTTGAAAATAAGATATTTCCAACATCTTCAACAACTCTATATCCATCAAGATGTACATACAATTGGACAAGAAAACATAAGCTACCTCAAAAAATAGAGCCTGGGGGTTGTTTCAAGCCATTCACTACCCAAAATTATTATGATAACCTCCTTAACAAGCACACAAGGAATAGTGAATACTCTACCCAACTTTTCTTTTTCGTATGCATTATTATTTCTATTCTCCCAAAAACATTTGGGTAGTATGGCACACCATGAAAACTCCATATTATCATAGTGTATAAAGAAAGCAAAAAGTAAATATGTTATAAAGGATACGAATAACATCAAGTTGGTGAAGTATATATCGATCAAAGACATCAATACTCAGCCCTTCAACATTTAATTTGCCATAGATGAAGTAAAAATACATTGAAGACATCAATACTCAACCCTTCAACATTTAAATCACCATAAGACACACATAATGTTAAATTACAAAAAAATTGCTCAGCAACAACTATCAATAATACATTGAACACTTGTCTCTATTTTGGAGATTTTATGTAGAAATTTGGGTGTGTCAAAACTTCAACCCAAAAAATAACTTATGCAATTGAACTATGATCATCCAACAATGTATATGTAAACCTATTTAAAGTTATAAATTTTCCAACTAACTTAATCAGTATCAATTAGCATTTGATATTTTCACTAGCCACATTATGATTTTTCAAAAACTTACCAACAGATTTTCCAAATAATTAATTTTATAGTTTAAATTTTTATATAATTAGCCACTAAACTTATTTTATTTGTTCGAATACAAGTTAAATTTGCCAACAAAACTTTTTTTATTACAAGAATAATTCAGCAATGATATTATTTTATTTGTTTGAATAAAGTATAATTTGCTAAGATTTTCTACAAATTTCAAGTGATTTAAAAAATCACGAACAAATTTAATAAGTTTTTCCCAAAATAAAATCACCAATAGAATTAATATTGTTTTTAGAAATAATGCAAGATTCATTGGGTTTTTATATCTTTTCCCAATGGGGGGTTTTTAAAGTTATCCCTAGTGCACAAGTCCCTTTGTAAAAATTAGTTTCACAATGAATCCTAAGCAAAACCTTGCACAGTCAAGACTTGACTACTGATACCTTGGGATGATTAAATTATGTTCCAAATATTGATTTTATTTCAAGAGGTAAAGTTCTTTGTGAATTTTATTTCTATTGTATGTGATTAAAAAAATAATTAACAATTCCCTACCATGATTCAAGAACATATTTGTTAAATTGATCTAGATGTGTCTTGGGCACATGTACTTAAACCTATTGACTTATTTTAAGTCTTAAGACCTATTATCCTTTGGTTAGTGCACAAGGTCTTTATGTTTTATATTTTGTGTCTTGGAGTCTTATGATATTCATCTTTAGTCAAAAACAATCATGTCTCTCATGGTTCAAAATCCCAAAAAGAAATTATATTTGGAATGGTTGAATATTTTGAGGCCACTAGGAACTCTAAAATATAGAGGTTCTTAGTCAATTGTGAACCTTCTTTCATCATTATCAAGAGTTTCCTTGGTTCCCAAAACCTAAGGAACCACCAGCAGGAAGTTAAGAAATTTTAAAGGTTTCTATTGGTTCCAAAATCTTTATCGACCCCTGACAAGGCTCCCAGAACCATACAAGGCCCTAACAACTTTAAAATGACACACAAAGCAACCAAGGTTCCTATTCACTACTTAGTTCCAAGTTCATAAGAAATATTTGAGAGTATAGAAGAGAATAAATAATCATCCAACCGATTAAGAAAGAAGAAAGAGGGTGTCGAGAGATTCCAAGGTATCGAGAACCTAAGAAACCTTCGACAAGTTCCTAGTTCTCAAGAAACCTTTGATTTTCGATAAAGAAATAAACACCAATAGAATATGGAAGGAATTTTCAAAGGTTCTCAAAACCTCTAATAGGTTACTATTTCTCATGGAACTTCTAATGGCTTCATAACACAAGCATTGAGGGGTTATGAAGGCCAATAAAGAAAGGAGGAAGAAACTTAAAAGAAAACCTCCATATTCTTAAAAGCTCGCATCCAGCCTTGGGAGGGAAGATTCATTTGAAAATAAAAATATTGTTAAAACAAGATTTAGGATTGTTTAGTTGTTTAGGGTAAGTCATTTCTCTTATGAAAAATTCTCCATGCATGGCACGATGAAGGAGGCATAATAGGTGTTTATATGCCTAGAAGCCATGAGGATGTAAGCAAGAGGATTCATCAAAATAGTTTTTGATAAGTATATGAAACAACTCTTATAGTTCTTGTTGCTTCTCCAAGCCTATATTTATTGAAAAGAGTGCAGGAAAAGGATAAGGAGATGATGGCATGGAGAATAATTGGGAACATCTACAGACAAAGTTTATGACAGCCTTCCAAAATTCTACAATAGAGGCCAAAGGCAACACCTAGTAGTTAAATATTACTATTTTGGTAAAGTTGTATTAGACTCTAGTATATTCACAAGTGGCTTCATAGATTGTTTACATCAACATTGTGCATCTCTTGTTTACGGTATTGATGTAGGCTATGGGAAGTAAGTTAGCAAGGTATAAAGAATAGTCAAACACCAATGTGGACGAGAGGCAAAGGGGTGAAGTTGAAAGAACTAAAAGTCGTGAATGAGACATTGAAGATGTAGTTTGAAGCCCACAATTGGTGAAACTACATATCCTATGCCTTTAAAGATAATACAGTTGCAAGAATATAGGAAAGATGCACTATATTCATGCACTAAGCAATTTGGTAAAAATTATGACATCCAAAGAAGTTATAGAAACATGTAGCCATCATTTACTCATACATGAGGTGGAGACAGTTTTAAGACTTACAAGGAGCATCTTCAAGTCTTTTAGTTGAAAAAACCAATAAGCATCATCTCATATGCTTTGTTGGAGAAGATGGAGATTTTTTTAAAAGAGGAAAGCTAGGAACATATCACTATAGCATTAGGAATAGTTGAAATATGTATTTCTCCAAAGGGTGTGTGCAAGATCATCATGGAAAAAATAGGCCCTTAAGTGGCAAAAAATTCAAAAAAATTAGAGTTAGGCAACTTGATGTAAAAAATTGAATAAGTTATCTATATTATTTCAAAAATATGTAACAATAGAATTTGTAGCAAATTGAATGTAGTTTCTAAATTACTAGGTTTTTTTTTAAACAAAATCTATTTGGTGAAAATTTGAAATTTCAATACAAGTACTTAAATTTCAAGGAAAAAATAAGAATTAGGTGTCTCCCACCCTAACAACAATAAAATGATAATATTTTTCTATAAGATTTTAGATATAAGGAGGACTCATATCTCGATGTGATGCATTTTTTGTAATTTTTTTCCAAGTAAATAATTAATTATGATTTTTTTATTAGAAATTTAAAAAAATATAAAAACTCATACATCTAACCACCTTAACTTAGTCAAAACTTCATGAAATTCATTTTTTTTAATCCTATAGTATACGAAGCATAGAATGTGACATATTTTGGATTCAAAAAATGTGATATCGTTTGAAAGCTATAAATGTTTTTCAATCAGCCTATCAATCAGGACTTTAGTTGTAATTCAAATAGAAAATGAATAATAATTATTTATTAAATTCAAAGTAAAACATAATTTATATTGGTGGAAAGTTGAGAATCTCCTTTAAAAACCCTTTTCATTTCATTAATTTTGGGTTAAAAAAAAGTCATCAGCCACATACCCTACAAATACCCATCATATTGCCACTTTTTGGCCCATCATGATCCTACACATACCCCAAAAATGAGATGCATCTTAGATTCAAGAGGTTGTCTTATGTTTTCTATATATGTATGGTATTAAGATAGATTTGGGGGTTAGGATTTTGATCGAACTATTGTAATAGACTTTGTGCCAGCTGCATATCAACCTTATTGATCACCAAAACACTATTTTTTGGCCTTCATCATACTTTTGTGTTGTGTATTATTGAAAGTAATAGGAAAATATCTTGTGAAACATCATTTTCCTTGTAATTTATTTTCATTTCATAGCCTATGCAAAAGATTAAGGTGTTGTGTACAATCTTATTGTTGGAAGTTTGGAAGTCTATCATTGCTTATGCAACTTGGAAACATGAGCATGAAGTATACATACATCAGTTGATTCATCTAACCTAGTGTTGTCATTGATGTCAACATAGTGGGGAAGCATTTTTGGTGTCATTTGTACAAATACTAACTATATCGAAAAACTGATCTATTAGAAATTTGGCTAAGTGTTCTTTGCTAATGGTTTTGTGGTTTAGTGCATCAATTTTTGGGTCCGCACTTCACCGCAAGAAGAGGTATAATTCTGTACCTTTAACCATATCATTATGACTAGCTCATACAACTATGTTCAAGATCTCGAGAAGTTTTGTGAAGAGTACATGAAGATATCAATGACAGAGTTCAACTCTATATATCTCTATAGTCTCTCTGTTCAGTATACCAGCATGGGAGATTCTACATTTCCTTAAGAAGAATGTTTTGATGTTGAAATTCTAAAGTTAGTCTCACTAATTTTAGAAAAATGAGAAACTAAAGAAATATTGAATCTGGAAGGTGCGTATGTTGGGAAGCGTGTGTATGATTGGATTTTTTTGTGATTAGATCCTATTCCTGGCCGACCTAATACATGATATGCATTGAGAAGATTAAATATACATTGTGGATGTTAGTTGGATCTATTTTGGGTCTATGTCGACTTAAAATTAAGTATTGCATGTTTTTCTTGGACGTGAAGATGATTTTGAATCTTGTGTGGTGCCGACAAAAGCTATTTTGGATTGTTTTGTTTACATCTAATTAGGCCAACCTAATTGATGTGTGTAGATGTACATGGGTATATATATGTGATATTTTGGAATTGAAAAAAAGGTGTGGATGGATGAGCAAAAAAAATAACATATCAGTGCGAGTGGTGTTGTATGATGCGAACATGCAAATTCAGTGGTAAGAATTTAGAATCATAGCAGAGTTGTTGAGCAATTTCTAAGCATAGCAGTATTTCATATTTATAACTTCAAAGGAATTGAAATACAGCACAAGAGAGGTGCACTTTGTATTAGTTCATACTTTGGCAGTGAGCCACCATTTTTGTATTGTACTTAACTTTGGTTATGAGCCTTATAAGGACAGTGTGTCTTGGCAGTGAGCCCCTATAATATAATAGATATCCAGATATAATATATTGTGACTTAATCCTCATCATGGTTTTTCCCATTTTGGGTTTTCCACATAAAAATCCTCATGTTCAAGTGTTTTGTGGCTTTGTGGATGATTCATGCTTTCATTTCTTGTTTCAATTAAATTGGTTTAGTGATTGAATATGTTGTGTTAAAAAAGTTATAGAATATTGATTCACCCCCCTCTCAGTATTTTGAATGTTCAACAATTGGTATCAAAGCTTGGTTCCTTTAAAAATACTTAATAGCTTGAGGAAGATCTTGGAAGTTAGAACACATGGTAGACAAGAAGTGTCATGTTCCTCTAGAAGAAATTTTTACAATTGAATATGTAGAAGACAACTGCATGTTTAACAAAGAAGAACTAAAAGTTGCTCTTGGAGATCTTGACAGAGTTGAAACTGAGAACAAAAACTTGAAAGAAAGCCTAGGAGAAGCAAATGAATGCATCAAAAAATTGAGAGAACAAATCAAGAAGTTCAGAGAAAGACATAGAGAATTCAATATATAATTGAAGCAAGCAAATGAAGAGATCATTGGACTAAAAGTACAAAGTAAAGAAAAGAAGAGGATTGAGGATTGTCTAAATGCTAAAATACAAAGCAAGGTTGATGAATGTACAAAGCTTGAGCAAGAAGTGGTAAATCTTAGATCTGATCTAGAAAAGGCAAGAATACATGAGGAGAATTTCAAAATAAGCACTACAATGCTTATGAATTGCTTGCAATACAGAAACCCTCTAAAGATAAAGGTGGTTTGGGACTTGAAGAAGGAAAAAGTTCAAAGACAAATCAGAAACCTACCAAGGTTGACAATCAAAAGGAAACTCAAGGCAATAAGAGACAATTCAAAAATCAAAGAAGTAATGCTAGAAGACCTTCTATCAAACAACCAAATGCTCAAAGGTACCCATCTTTCAATGGTATTTATTTTTCATGCAATAAATATGGACATAAAGCAATAGAATGTAGGAGTAGAATGAATCAAAATGTTGGATTCTTCTTCAGACAATGTTTTGCATGCAAGAAATTTGGACATAGAAGTACTGAGTGTAGAAGTCAGATGATGAATAGATATAATACAGGGAGAATGTTTCAATCTTTCAATGGTTATTGTTATTCATGTAATACATTTGGACATAAGGCTAACCAGTGTAGATCAAGAATGAATAGATGTCAGTTTGGTCAGAAAAATGTTGTATGCTACTTTTGCAACAAACTCGGACATATTTCAAGAGTTTGTAGAAGCAAAAATAGAAGACAGATTAATTCGATAAAGGGGAATGAATCTATGAAGAAAGTTGATCCTACTAAGGTTAAGAAGGAAATGGAAAAGATATGGAGAAAGAAAGATGGGTCTAAGAATAGAGATGAATCAGATATTCAAATGCATCTGTACCTACCTCTGGTATAGATAATTCATCTGAAAACTAAGCCCATTCCAAGGATTAGAGGGAGCAATAACAGAAAAATCTAATAGCCCTTTGAAATATAAGGTGTCAAGTTGTGGCACAAAGATATGTCTTGGAAAAGGAATTACCGAAGCTATAGAAGGAAGTTGTGGAAGGAAATGTTGCAATGTGGAAGTCTGCAGAGCATTTATAGATTAACTGTGGATACAAGGTTTCGAAGTTTGACAGCTTTTTTTGAAGCATTTATTACTGACACATTTATTAATAAGGGTCAAATCATGGAGTTAAAAACATATTTGAGAAGACAAATTCATTTGACGCGAAGGAAATGCAAATTGAAGAAGAGGAAGTGGATTCAAGGCGTCTTCAGTAAGAAAAACATCAAAACCCTAATCTTCACCGAAGCAAATTCAAGAGGTATTCTACTTACAGAATTCTTTTTCAGAATTTTCATCTTTAATGCAATGGAAGGGTCGAAGGTAGTAAATGTCTTAGACAAACCGCAAATTAAATTAAAGAGGCATTCTTGGAAAAATCTATCAGAAGACTCGGCGAGTGCATTTTCTAGCACTCCCCTTAGAGTTCCACCTACTAAGGATATCTATGCATACATATATGGGAAAATAGAAGAAATTTCCTCTATTGGATTGAGTATTTTGTGGACAAACAAATTGAAATAAAATTATAATACCATTAAACCAGAGTAAAAAACCCTAGTTGAAAAGAAATTGGACATATGGCGGAAGTTTCCACTGTTTGAATTCGAAAAGAAGTACATTAGAATTGTATTGAGCAGGATTCATGACGAATCTATTTGGATTGATGGTGCACACTCAATAACCAGGGAAGCAATAAGGGATGTGACTAGTTTGTGGTCCTTCGGACTAGTTCCAAGGTGTAAGTATGTCAATGACCAAGAATTAATTGAAAAGACTAGTGCAACTCTCCAAGGAAAGGAACTCATCTTGAGTACATTTGGAAATCCAGCTATTCATTATGTCGCAATGCTTGTTGGACATAAAATCTGTCTACCTAACGATGGCTATATAGTCTCTACTACCGATGCTCACATTGCATTTGACATGATTGAGAATGGTGTTGATTATGATCTTTGTGAGTTACTTCGACAGCACTTGATGAATAATTTGAAAGTCTAAATCAAAAAGAACAAAAAGAATACATTCAGGTATGGTATTTTGATAGTTTGCTTACTTTTCTAAGTTTCATGAAGGAGATACCGATAATTGGAAAAGTAGAATGGTCAAATATAGAACCCTGGTAGCACATCAAATAAGAAATCTTATGATGAATCTTGGTGGATCGGATGCCCAAGAAGATGCTCTTGCAACATTCTTTGGAATGTTTCAGATGAGGATGAATAAGAGAATAAGAATACCAGAGAGTGGTGGAAAGATACTCCGGAGACATCAATTTCCTTATCTCTACTGATTTTTGTTACATGGAAGCAATTGATCCTAGACTTGTGTGGATTTCTGAGTTAGATTATGAAGTGGTTGTGGTGGAAGTTGATCATTATCCAGAAGTGCTTCTAGGAAGCCCAAAGGACCCCAAAAGATCAGGTTTAGAGGATAGGTCTATGTCTGAAGCCTCTAGTAGTTCAAGAAGAATAGGTAAGAAAAGAAAAAGTGTTGTTATTCCTCCAGTTGAGATCAAACAAGAGGTTACAAAACAAGAAGGAAAATTTGATGTGACCCAACATAAGCATGAAAATAGAAGTACACAAGACTTGGATGAAGCAATAAAATCTTTACAAGAAGTAATCCCCGATGCAAGCATTAATACATCAATGTCTAACATAGAAAATCTTAAGAGTATGATTGATTTGTTGATAGCATTGATCTCTGGACTAAAAGTACAAACAGGAATTGAGTCAAAAGCAAGAACTACAAAAGAGAATCTAGAAGATATGAAAAGGAAATGTGCAGATGCAAATCATAGTCTTGAAGGGATTGAAGGATGTTCAATATTGTGAAGAAGAAGCACAAGAATTAATATCTTATTGTCTTAATGGGTCTAACTAGACACAAAATACAAAGAATGAAATGAGTCAAAATGAAATTCAAATAAGCACTCAAGCAAATGTTTATAATTTAGCAAGTGATAGACATAATCAAAAGTGGTCTTACATCATGAAACTGCAAGACA
>VDFB02047230.1:233581801-233707196 GCA_007258455.2 Sequoia sempervirens | reverse complement strand
CTAAGAGAATTTTGAACTCCTTTTCTAGACCAATTGATGTTCTTCCATTTCCTCCTCCTCCTCCTCCTCTTCTTCTTCTAGATCGACATACTTACCCCTTGTTGCTTTTTCTTCCTTTATTCTCTTTGGATTCTTTTGTTGCTCAAGGAGGCTGGATGTATCTTTCTTCTTTGAACCACCTGTAGACTTTGTTTTAGAAGGATTTTTAGTAGTAGGTGGTGTTGAGACTGAGGTCTCGCCCAACCTTCTTGATTTATGTGGAGTCTCCAGAGGATTAGATGTACCTTTAAATTTCTTCATAGGGTCCTCAGGGGTACCAAAATCCTTCTCTAACTCAGCCTTCATCTTTTCAACTTTTTCTTCAATGTCCTTTTTTTCCAGGTTCTCTTTACTTTATTTCTCTTTATAAGTACCAAACCTTTCAATTGTTGGATCTTTAGGTTTTATCAACACAATCTCTACAATACCAATGCATTCTGACTCATCTACCTCATAAAGCATATCTAGAACCCAAACAGTTCTAGGTTCAAATGCTTCCATGTAGTAGTAATATTTGCTAACCATAAATATTAACTCATTCTTATACTTATCAAAAACTTTACTTAGAATCATTTCTCTATCTTTCATCTGAGTTTGAAAAGATTTAAAGAATCTCCACAACATTGAATCACAAGATTCTTTACCAAGAAATCTCCTGAAATGATCTCTAATTTGCACAACTACTGAAATATTATCTAGCCATACAACATTCTTCACTTCAAGCAACTTATTGAGAAAATAAAACATCAAGAAAATGATAAGAGTACCATACTGAAAAGGGTATTTTTACTCGTTTTCCTTTTATAAGTTTTCCAACAATTGTAATCTCAAGAGCTCACAAATATCAAAATATTTTCCTTGTTTCACCATCTGATAAGCCATGTGTATTATGGTGGCAAATATAGAATTCTCTCTATTTATGAAAAATATCTTGTAACCAATCATCATTGAAACATATTTTACTGTCGGATCTTCAATGTAATTCACTGTTAGGGAACACTTTCCAAATTTGGCTCTAGTATGCTTCATTGCCACTTCATTCTTTATCGCCTTTATTTCCAATACTGGTCCAGTGATATCAAATCGATAACAACCCTAATTTTGCCTCTTTGGTTATCATATGTGGCATGTTCAACCACATGAATTTATCATGAAATCTGCTTAGAACATACTTCACCCACTCATTATCATAGCATAAATTAGGAAATTCTTCCCACATATCCAACTTCTTCAAACTAGCATACTTTGGTTTTAGCTCAAAATAATCTCCAGTTAGTACCTTTTCCCTAAATTTTTCCAACTTCAAATGATAATATACATCCAACTTCGAATGAATGTAAATTCACACATCCTCTATGTGTAACACATGTGAAGAAACCCTAGAGAACCTTCTTTATTTGTCTCCATTGATTTTTATAGACACTTCTTAAATGTAGGTCTCAGTCTCTCAAGCACATCAATAACTTGTGGAGTAAAATGAAACATAGGGAAATAGGTTCACCAATATGAGTTGACAACAAGGGGGGTATGGTGCACCTATCTTCCCTAGTTCATTAGGAAAAAGAGATCCCCTAGGGAAATATTGACTTTCAACCCTTAGGTGAGTCAATCTTAATGGAGATCTTGTTGTTTTCCTTATGACTGAGGACAGGGTAAATCATTGTGAAATGCACTTTTGGGAGAAAAACTAAAAATAGTAAAAAAGCCCCAATTGTGCATTGTAATACTTGAAACATCAATTTTAAATCTTAATCTAACAAAATCCAGAAAGTTCCAGTATATTTGAGAGGGTTATGATTTTATGCACCTATCACAAAAAGGCTCTATTGAGTTTTCTCCTAGGACTCATTCGCCCTAGGGTGAATGGGTCTTGCTATAGGGGTTCAAAATATAGTTTTACAGTCCTTTGCTCCTAGGTCTACACTTTTGATTCCTCTAGATTTCATAGTTAGAAATTCAAAATTAAATTATGTAAGTGAGTTTTCATGTCTTGACAACTTTGCAAAATTGCACTTTGATCAATCTTCAATCCGTCTTCAACCTAATACCTACAACACACACAAGAGGGAAAAATTGTTTTTTTTTGGTGAATGGGGGTTCACCTTGGTCAAACCCTGTTTTGGTAATTAAACCTTGAAATGAAATTTGAAACATGAATGAAATGAATGATGAATGAACACTTGCTTGTTGCAACTCACCAAACCCTTGAATTGAGATTCTTGAAGGACTTAAATTAACATATCTCTCCAAGTTTTTGATATTGCATGAAATGGCTTGATTGGATGTTGATCTTGATGCTTGAAATTTGACTTGAATACTTGAAATGTACATCACAATGTTAGCTCCAAAAACATGCACGAATGAAGATAACTTTGACATGATGCTTGAGATCTTGAATGCTGCAACAAATGACTAAGAAATATTCTCAGAAACAACTTTGACAATAATCTTAGCTCTTGTGAAGTCTCTCAAAAAGTTCTAGGATTTGAATTGATAAAAATACCTTGTATTTATAGGTAATGTTCTAATTTCTTGAAAATTAAACATCAAAGGATGTCAATTGCAAATTGAATTTGAATCATAAAAATGCCGCCAAAAACATATTAAAAATTGAGGTCCTAAACTTAAGGCGGACTGGGGACCCACTTGTCCTTGGGTTAATGGTTCCTAGGCCCTAAACCCAGGACATACCAATTTTAAGGAAATTTAATTAATTCTTACAATTGTTTAATACAAGTTTCCCTTTCAGAAAATGGGATTAATTAGGATTTTAAATACATAATTGGGCCAATTAGAGGCTTAATTAAGTCCAATTTAGTAAGGGGCCCAAACATAGTGTGAAAATGTAAAGGAATACATTTTTCGGCACTAAATTTAGTTCCCACTTAGTGAGATGATGAGCACTATGCTCAAACTCACACTAAAGTAGTCAAACAAGCATTAAGAGAGGTCTAATTGTACAATTGTTGGAAAGATAAGACAAAAAAGGTCAAGGAGGATGATCAAGCCCCCAAGATCTAAGATCTCATGGAAAACCAAAAAAGGCACAAAGAGACACATGCCTATGTTAGATATGCAACAAGACAAGATACACAAGCATACAATGTCAAAATTAATGAGAAGAGAGAGAGAGGATGATCAAGCCTTGAATGTTTTTCCAATCAGTATGGATCAAGCCCTAGTTGTTTTGTCCAAAAATGTTTACAAGTGGAAACCCATTTCCACTATGCAAACAAAATGTACTCACACGGGCTAGTGAAATCTGTTGTCCACTAGGTGAGCCCCAAAAGGTGGCTAATGGGAAAGTCATGCTAGGTCTATAGGCTCACATTGTACTAACCATACCAACGTTATACCTCCTGATAAATTTGATAAGGTGCCACAAAAATGGTCATAAGGCTAGTAAGCTACATTATGCTAGGTACTCATGAGAAAGGCCCCACTAGCAAGCAAGTTGTGTTATGCTTGGTGGACATTAACAACATAAAGACTCCATCAAGAAAGTTGTGTTATTGTAGTGCCCCTCCATTTTCACTATGGATGTGTAGGAAGTTTGGTCTTGAAACTTGGAGATGAAGGTAAAATAATAGGGACATTTAAAGGTATGTGCTAATAATGTTAAATAATTGATGTTGTATATTATGAATTTATGGACATATTGATGTGATGAGAGTGTTTTGATTAATTTTAGGGTTTTCACTTGATTCTAAAATATTATTATTGTGTTGACATGTTATTATGATTTTGATTATGATTATGTTTATTGTCATAAAGATGTACTGACTTGTGCTCAAACTTTGTGGTTGCAATATGAGACATGAGTTTCGGTTAGTGCTTTGGTGAATATGATGTATATTGTCATGTTATTATTATTATGCAGAGATTTACTTGGATAGTTAAGTGATGTAGTAGTATGTTTGTTAGAATAAGTGGAAAGGGCGGCATCGTACCATTGAGCGTATGAAAGACATACGAACATGAGATACGATTGTTAGAGTTTCTTTCCTAGTGCTTCGACTATTATGCACATGTGCTCTAATTTGTATGTTTGAGTGAATAGGTACTAGATTACGTCTCCACCTCAATTAGCAGGTCTGAGCGTGTCTTTAATCCCAATGGTGGTTGAGGAGATAACATTTAAGCCCAAGTTATAATCTAACCTTGGCCATGGTTCCCAATTAGGGACAATTGATTTAGTGTGTGACCACCCTTTTTAGGTTGTCATGGGACAATATCTAACCTCTTTTACCCTATGTTTAGAGTGTTGCATTTATGTGAATATTTCTTATGAGATATGTGGTTGTTTGATTTTGTTGTCCAATCTTGGTTTTAGATTCCAACCTGTTGGTGTTAAACCTTGTGGTTAGTTGGGTTGTTATGATTGTAATTAATATTATTTATGTTTTGATGTGAATGTTTCTTTCATGTGAAGTCATTTCGTGGTTTATGTCTTACTCTAGTTTGTAGATTATTCGGGTGAAGATAAATACTCGATCAATATGTTAGTTATCATTTAATTGTTAATATTATTATGATTATAGGTATATTACGTTTTATGAAAATAAAGTTATAAATATTAACATATTCTAATGTTATTTATTAAATATTAATGTTTATTCGTAAATATTCAAATATTAATATGTAAGTATATGTTATATTTAGGTTTTGATTTACTATTTTGGTAGAGTGATTATTTTATGGGGGTTTTCTTTATCTCTTGTAATATTTTAAATTTATTTAATGGGAAACTCTAAACAAATGAGTTAATTATGTGAGTTAATTTAATTATTTATTTTATTTTATTAATGGGTTGAAGATGTGTGTTTTAATTTAATATTTTAGTAATTTATTTTATGAGAGGATTTTATTTCTTTGTTTTATTTTGAAAATGAGTCTTTTTGGAGAAAAAGAAAGAAAGTTGCTTTCAGTTTTGTTTTTCTTTCTTTTTTAGAATTTAATTAATTTTATTTATGAGAAAAAAATAGGGAAAGTGGTTTTCACTCTTTTTTGGCATGAAATTTTAGAGGATTTGAAAATGAAAGATTTTACATAGTTCTAGGGAAATTTTCAGGGGTTTTTTGAGAAATTTGGAGTGGGTTTTTAAATAAAAATTGGGAATTCATTTTGTTTTGGGGATTTTTCATTTTTTGGAGGTTTTTGTCATGCTTGCAAAGAGGAAGAAGCAATGAGAAAACTGTTGCAACTTGGGGGTTTTGAAAGTAAAAGTTTTCGAAGCTCAGCATCAAATTTCTATCATTGTCAAGCGATGGATCCAAGTTGGATTTTGATATATTTTATTTAATTTTATTTTTGAGGGTAGGACTAATTTGATTAATTTTCTTTTCTCTTTAATTTTAAAAAATAAATATTGGATAGTTTTATTTATGTGTGTGAATGAAACATTTATTTATTCTACAATAAAAATCAATACATATTTGTTATTTTTTTTTACTAATAAAAGGGTTTGATTCGTTGATTTATAAATTTTATTTTTCTATTTGGTTGGTGAAGTTTTAAATGGTTTTTCATCTCGTTGTCATTTAAATTCTATCCAAAAATCTCAGAAACCTAGATTGTAGTTTGTAATATATGGTTGAAACACGGGACTGCTGTCAAATTGCTCCTCTATGACTGCAAATATCTTTATTTGTCCCTATAACCAACCAATGAAAGATTGAGATTTTAGATTTATAGGGGTTTGAAAGAGCTTAAATTAATTTTAATATTTTTTTAATATTTTATTTTGGATAAAATCTGGTTGTTGAGTTACTCATTTTGTTATTTGGTATATTCAGTCATCCCGAAATGGGTATTTTACAAATTTTGATTTTGAGTTGATATGACTATTTGCTAAGCTATTTTATTATTTAATGATTTAACTGTTGTCAAGTGAGAATTAGTTCAATTTTAAAGGTTGTATTAGAGGGTATAACTATATTATTTGATCTGTATTGTGTTGTACCATTTTTATTTAAAGGTGTTTACTATTTGCATGTTATAAATCCCTTCATATTTGTGAGATCTTGTGTTGAAGTTTCCACATGTGTAAAGATCACTTGTACTAAAGTTGTGCATTGTTGGTCTTGGCTATGAACTGCTAAGTTAAAGTTGGTTATCATGTTATAATATTGTGAAAATAATGTAATAAACATCATTGTGGTGTTGTGGTATAATGTCAAGTTTTTTGGGTTTTCTATTTGTTGTGTTATGTGATTGAGTCTTTAGAAGTATTTGGAAGTCATTGTGGAAGTTCTCGTAATTTTTGGTTAATTCTTGTTTTGATAGTCTCATTTGGATGTTTAGTGTAAGCCACTTGTTGTTCTTTGTTTGTTTGTATGTGGGGCCTAGTGTTATCTCCTAACACGGAGGGAGTGGGCCTTAGGGTTCCACGTGGTAGGGTGGTATTTTCAAACCATCCATTGAGGTTTAGGTGCTGCAATTCATGCGCAACATGGAGAGTATTTTATTTCACTTCATTCTATGGTTAAATTTATGTGCAGGTGATATTTTCATGAAAATTATATTCAATATGTATTATATATATATTTCTTTTAAATGAATATATCTTGTATATTGTAGTATTCTTGTAATGAATGTGTAAATAGATTGCAGTAGTCTTGAAAATATATTTATTGTTGTTTATTATGTAATGAAAAGGTTAGAATAAGAATGTTGTATTTATGATACATATAAACTTAATTTAGTAGTAGATGCGATATGTCTTTATGTACCTCTTTCATGGTGTTGATTTATGATAGGTTCATAAGAGCATAGTGTTAGATGATGTTATGTATTTTGTTGTATGAGATTTAATTTACATTCAAATTATTGACCGTATGTGTTTTAGTGTATCAAATGTATTTTTATAGGCTTAGTTAGTGTAAGTGTATCATAGTAGTGACATTAGGGGACCATGGTGGATAGGTGTGTAAATGGGTTATGATTAATGTTACTTTTAGGTCATAATGTGATTATGATATGATGTTAATGTAATGATGTCATTCATATTAATTTGTTGAGTTGCATTAGTTAATGTCACTTTAGTTTCAAAAAAAAAAATTATAGGCATGATCTTGGCTATCTTTTGTGTTATCCACCAGGTCCTTTAGCAGTTACACTATTTAATATTGAACACAATTTATTGTATAATAATATTTATTTGCAAGAGCTATGGATATTGTTTATCAAGAAGGAAGTAAACTAGCCAACAAACAAAATTTTAAAATTTTAAAAAATATTCTTTGATACTTTTAAATGGGATACAATGGGGCATACTTCCACCAATCTATGGTTTTTTTAACACTCATTTATGATGATATAATTTATATAATCATTTATTGAGCTTTACATATGTTTCATCAGATATATAGGTTATAATATCATTTGTGATGATTAATAATAGATATTTATGTGATGATTTAATCAATTAATCTTTAAAATGATGTTTAGACATCTAAATTGATGCTAATAACATGTACATATGTTTTCAAGCATGGAAATGCAAATGAATCATAAAAATATATAAAAAAAAGTATTAAAATATACATAAGATTAATTTAAAAGTGTGAAATTTTTAACAAAAGTGAAAATTGGGCTCCTCATATCATTATCACAATCATCAAATAAGTGTTACAAAATCAATATAACTTATTGGAGTCTTTAGAATACTTTAAAACTCCTTCACAACTATTATGCAACCCCTACAACTCTAAAGCCTTCTTATAATTGTCACTCCCCAAATAACTTAAAGTCTAAAGGTTTTAAAATTAGTGGACTCTTGTGCTAAATTTTTTACACAAATTATACTATCCTTCTATGGTGCTAAAATAATAGAATAAAAGTGAAATGAATCGATTCAAGTCCTGATATCCTTCATAGTCCATTCTTTATCTACACAATCATGTTCTTGCTAGTTCCACAAGACTTGTGATAATATTTTCACCAAGGTACTCAAAATATTGCCAGAATATTTGAGCAATCACCACGATATACTAGACAAATTGTCATAGTATTAACTACATTTGTCATGGTGATAATGAGTTTATTGTGTGTACAAGTGGCTATTTCTCTATTCTTCAATTTCCACTTGGTGTTAATGTCTACAACTTGAATGAAGGTTCATTAAGTTGTTCCAAACCACCACTACCCTTCAACTCACTCAAAAAGTTGGCATGCACCCAAAATAAATACTTTTGTGATACAAAAATTCTCCTAGTTGTAGTTTCCTTCTTGACTAAAGTGATGATTCCATTTATCCAACTTAAATAATCTACACTATGAGACTCCAAAAACAAGTGTAAAATACATATCAAGAGATCATTGCACAATGATATATCTAAAAGATTAGGTATGTTCCGCGCGGTAAAGATTCACTAGAACCTCTTAGTGAAGCCTATTTGAACCCTGTAGTAGCAACAAGTGCAAAGACAAAATATTTATCATCAAAGAGAAGGCATATGTCCTCAATAGTGCTATCTAGATCCAAAATGATTGACTACAAAAAAAAAAGATTTTTGGTGGAAACTAGTCCCAATGAATTGAATCCAAAAGACATAAATGACTCTCCCACAAAGAATCATTAAAATATTTCAAAGAAGAAATATTGATCTCTAATGAAGAAACAAAAAATAGAGATGTGATCTCAATGTGAGGAGGAGAAGCAAGAAGATAAATTTCTCTACATGCCCTCTGAATAATCAAAACCTTCAAAAATACTTAATATCGTCATCAAATGGTATATTATATGGATCATCAAGTGGAATGAGGAAATATGAAGTCAAATTGTTTGGGAATGGAGAAATATGAGGGCTCCAAACATATCCCAAATCTTAGTCCAAAGTGTGCAGGGATAATCAATATCAATTATAGCCCACATAGTGTCATGATCAACACTAGAACCAATTAATCCTATTATACAATAAAATTTCTTGCACCATAATAATTTCATTCCAAGTGTATCTAGTTCAAGTATGAGCACATAAAGGTAAGGAAAAATATTGAGACACCTACAATGTGTCAGGATACATTTTTCCAAGACTCATAATTATCCTTCTCCAAGCTTATCACAAAAAAAGTGAATAGAGAAACCCATGATACAATCCTCAAATGACAAATTCAGAGATCAAGAATATCAATACAAAACTTATCCAACTATTACTCATGTTGAAACAATTGTCTAGAATGCAAATATGTGACAAACTAAACAAGAGATACCAAAATACACCCCCCTTCCACTATTCTTAAAAATCACTTCCCCCAAATATAACAATGTTGGAACTTTATGATTAGTGTGATTACAAGGTTTTTATCATATTTCCAATGCTATGTAGGCCTATAATGGCCAAAATTATAAGTTTTAATAAAAAATTAACTTGATTTAAAAATAGTAAAAATAAACTTGTAGTTGTCTAGTTCTTTTCAATTCCTTTCCAATGCCTATTCATTTTCGAAAAACAAAAATCTAAGGTAAAATTTGAATGGCATGTTGAAGAAAAATGAAAAAAATAGTTTCAACCTACAATTTATAGGTAAAAAAATTGCACAATTTTTTTCAAAACCTCTATGGATGGAAATTTCCCATCTCTAGCTTTTTGTTGACTAATTGTTTGCCAAAATCTGACACTCAAGTATCAAAACTCATACAAGTTTGAAGAAAAAGTTCCAATTTGGCCTATAAGAGGGCCTTGTTGGCCCTTGGGTAGCCTTTGGGCAATGCCACTGACAAAGTAGCCATTGGGTGATGCTAGGAGCTACTATCTACACTATCAAGGTTGTGATTATAAGGGAAGTCATTGTGGTTTGGAGAGTGTTAGTCACGATTTATGAAAATTGATGGTGGTTAGTGATTTAAGCACCTCATATTTTGTTTATGAGTGACTTAAGCTACTAACCCTTAGATATGGCAATCAATCTTCTATGCATGATGCTTATAAATAAAGTGTTGAACACTTTTTAAAGCAATAATTATTTTTATTATTTTTCTAATGTTGTACAAATCTAGAGTTGGGAGGATCATATGACTATCCTAGATTTTTTTTCTCAAAAGCTTCTGAGGTTGAATATAGTCAAATTTTATATCAAAATTAATCTAATCAACCTCTTGAGCACAATGGTAGGGTCCATTTGGACCAAAATTGATCTAATAAAAAGTTATTCTCCAAATTTGAGCTTCAAATCCTTGTTTGTCATTATGTCATATTATGAAAAAATTGAGTGAAACAAAAGCCAAATCTAACTTTCTCAAGCCTACTAGATGCAATGAAATAGAAAAAAATGATGTCACTATAGCCATAAAAAATGCAATCATCATATCTCAACAAAAATATACATACAAATATAGGATTTTAATAGATCTTCATAATTCCTTTAAAATTCTCCAAATGATATTACCCAAGAGAGGAGCATATGGGAATTTACAAGATCATACAAAAAATCGAATCTCTTAATTATAAATCCAAGTACTCAAAAAATTCAAACCAAAAACTATAATACCATGTTAGAAATTTGAAATGGATGAATAACCAAAACCTTTCTATGAGAGAGGTAAGCTATAAAACTATAAATGAAAGTTCACACAATTACAAACATGATTTCAAGAGATGTACAAATTTTAAAATGAAAATATTGCATTAGGAGCTCAAAGAAGAGTTGTAAAATAATGACTGCATGCAACAATGCACATGTATGCCAAGGAATATAACAATGAATATGCAAGAGTATGCAACTGTATACGCAAATACAAGATAGGTAGTGAGTTTATATAGAACTAAAGAGATGATGAAAGTGGAAAATCCAACCAATAGGGAGTGACCACCAAGGAGTCTAGGATGATCCCACAATATTGGTTTACAATTTTTGGCCAAACTGGACACTGAAATAATGTTTTCTAACTAAATCTTCAATTTTGGGCACCTATAGCGGCTAAACCGTGAGGAATTTGAAGATGATGCAAACTAGTGTGACATTTTTTTTCTTCTGTAGATTCTAAATATATTTTTTTCAATTTTTTTGGAATTAGATTGCACTTCTTTTTCCATCTCCTCCAAAAACTAGATTTTTTCAGTAAACAACATTTTTAAGGAGTGACACTCACCGTATAACACAACTTTTTTTCCATGAAGGATAAAATTCTATTTTTTTGAATTTAGATTTGTAACTATGATATCTAGTGCTTCCAATTGGTTTCATCGTGTTTTATTGAATATTTTTTCCTTAATCAAGTTTCAAAGTCAAACCAATTACAATTCGACATAGGTGGATCATATATAATGCATAACTTTTTTTGTTGGATTGATCAAGGACTTCAATATCCGTGCACTCATATTTTCATTTTTTGATAATTTGCTATTTTCCCACATGTGCAAACAAAGAGCTTGATTTTTGGTGAAAAACCTATGTTTAATAAAACTAAAACAAATAATGTAATAAAACCAAAACATATTAAAATTATATTCATTGGATAGCTCATTCGAGGACTACCATCATCTAGTTGGAGTGCTCCAAGTATCCTCCATTTTCATCCTCAACCCGAGCCAAGTGCAAAATTTTGGACTTTTTTGGTGCCTAAGGGGGAGAAGGGGGGAAAAGCGGGGTTCGAGCGAACCAGGGGGATTCGCTCAAACCAAGGGGGTTTGCTCAAACTAGGGTTCGAGTGAGCCCCCTTTACATAAGGCTTTCCTTTTTACTTTTTCCTGGGAATGGTGGGACCTACATTAAATGGGTTCGCTCAAAAGAGGGGTTCTATTGAACCCTCTTTGGGTTCGCTCGAACCAAAAGTTTGCTCGAACCCCCAAAAACCAATTTTTTTGCATGGGGGACTGTTTTTTGAAACTTTTCCTTCCTCATTGGAATTGTAAACCACTTTTGTGGGTTTACCCTCTAAAAATAATAAATGCTCCTCCCTTTTAGGATGGTGACACCTCAACACCTTATCACCTAGTTAGTAAATAATTAAACTCACTTTATTAACCTAAGAAAACTTAATAAAATTGTAGGAAAATCCTATGACTAAGGGAAAATAAATTAACCCACTAGGAAAATAAAAACCTACACTAACATTAAAGTTACTTAAGGACAAACTCCCAAGATCAATTACAAAACCAAAATAACCTTCTCAAAAGAAAAAATCAAGAGCATAAATCTACAATAATGGTGCAAAATATATTAGATTAAATATGCAATGAATGTGGTCAATGCACTACCTACAATGCAATGCAATACCTATAATTATATGTGCAATAAAAATGTACATATGAGGTGTTGCTTATATAAGCAAGATTGAGAGATAGGACTAACTAGGACGATTACAAGTTCCTTAATCCTATTTCATGTGACAAATAGGGGATTTAAGATAAGATAAGAACACATGACATGTAAGACTTCTATAAATATTACTAACTAACTAATTAAAGTTGAACACATGACACCTAAGACTTCTATAAATATTCCTAACTAACTAATTAAAGTTCATGTGAATAGGACCTACTAGGCGAACTAGTTAGGTAAAACACCTTATTTAGACCAACACCCCCGTTAAGTGCAACTTAGGGAGAAGTTAAAAAATGTATTTGATACAAAAATGATGATGAGTCTTGGCTACTAAGTCATGTTAGGTATCCATGTACAAATGCAATCTATTACAAATAAATAAAAAGAGAAAACCTTGTGGGAAAAAGCATATGTCCCATATAAATTTGCTCATGTATTTCATATAGAAACCACAAAAGGAGGCATCTTTGAGTCATAGCTAGGTAGTTTCCACTCTTCGGGAAATGTAATTAATGTTGTAGGCATTTTACCATGAGATTCTTAATTAATTTGCCATTACAATAATATCCCAAGTATCTCTAGATATTCTTTTACAACCCAAATAACTAGCCTTCTTGAGGGTTTCCTCCTCTTACTCTTACTATCCACCTATTAATTTTACCATTTTTCTCAAGAACCACAAAATGAAGCTTTGGAGTTCATTTTATTTTCTAACAAGTTTTATTTTAATGACCTTCAAATCTATCTTCAATCAATTTAACACATCTAGCTCATCAAGATCTTCAATTTTAAAATTATTGGTGAAATCAGAATTCTAGATCAAATTTACACTCTTTGGAGGGTGATTGGTGAAAATAATATTAGACATAAGATTGCAAGTGAATAAAACATTAATCCTAACATCAAGAACCACCTACCGCATTATGCTAGTTATGATGTCAAAATAAGTCCTTATGCCATGTTA
Source organism: Sequoia sempervirens (assembly GCA_007258455.2). Classification (NCBI taxonomy): domain Eukaryota; kingdom Viridiplantae; phylum Streptophyta; class Pinopsida; order Cupressales; family Cupressaceae; genus Sequoia; species Sequoia sempervirens. Next base: position 233,693,926 of record VDFB02047230.1, on the reverse strand, counting down.
AAGCTAAAATGGGAGATGAAAGTGACCCTTGCATTGATGAACCAAAATAAATTGGAGAGGAAAAAATAATCATAACACTAGTAAAATTAATCCCAATGCATGGCACATGAAGAATATGTGGATATGGTAGACATTATCGAATCTATTTGTGGTCCATATATTTGCAACACATCAACTTCATCTAGCTCAAGAAGAGTCTAATAGTGATTAATATCAAACAAATATACTTGAGACCAATTTGTTTGTATTTCAAGTCTCTATCATTTTAGAAAAGAAGGATAAATCTTGATCTCAACGATTCGCATAGTAAGCATAGCACTAATTTGATCTTATAGAATTTAAGATTTATAATTGGTCGGATTATAAAAAGATATATGGATTTTTTTATTTCTCAAAGTACACTTGGATAATAGGTTTTTCTTGAAGGTACAACATGGAATAAGGAGAAACAAAAGGAAGTAGTCATGACTTGTAGTAATTTTTGGTTCTATAATAACCTTCATTTCAATGTAGTGAAGAACACATATTTGTAGAATATGGTCATGTCATTGGTCCAATTCCAAGGAAAATGTACAATGTATATCTAAATGTCGAGCCCAATGGGGAGCAATTTATGCCATCTCTATATGACGTAAGTGGGATTTTTTATCTAGAATGCAATCACAAATTCAAATTATTCTCAAAGAACAAAGAAAGTAGTAGCACAAGCATGAATACACTGTAATTTTAAATGAGTGGATACATGGAAGGAATTGCACTCATCAATTTTCTAACAATTTTAAATAATGGTGAAAATTTGTGTTAGAGGTAGGTGTTGGAAACTTGGTGTAAATTTTAATAGATAATGCGCAACAACATATGTAGTAGTAAGCAGATTGCTTCAAGAGGCACCCCACTTTTTTGGGCCCTTTATAATATCCATTGCATTGAACTTATTTTGGAGGACATTAGGAATATTGATTGGGTGAGATTAGTGATTGAAGATATGAACATCATCAAATATATCTACAACAATCCTTAGGTTCTTGGTGATATGTAAGAGTACATGGAGGGGAAATAATTTGTGGAAGCAAGTGTGACAGTTTATAACTAATTTCCTCAACTTGTAGAGCATTTGTAATTTTCTCACATCTTTAACACACATGTTTGTGAGCCAAGCATAATTGGAATTGTCTTATTCCAAGAAGGTTGATGGAGACATGATCACAAAGATAGGTTTTTATTATGTGTTTGCTAAGCGATGTATGTAGGTAATCAAGGTAACTTCAAATTAAAATTCTATCCTTTTATTTTATTTTATTTTAAATATTTATTTTAATTGTTATTTTATTTTTTGTAGGTGTCAGAGCTTTTAGTAAGGATTTTGCACTTGATTGATGTTGAACAAAGTATTATGAGTTACATTTATGAGGCCATATATAAGACCAAACATGTCATCTAAAACTATTATAAAAATAATCTTAAATTGTTTATCATTGCATAATCTATTATATTATCTTAAAATATTTTAATTTTTTTAATATTATTAGTAATATATAAAAAAATAATAAATAAAGAAAACTAAAACATTCAGCTCATTTTATTAATTTGTTTTTTATTTTGGAAGGCCAATTTCTGTTTGGATTCCATCCTTCAATTAGAAGAAGTGAAATTAAAGTTAAAGCAGTTGGTCTGCTGAAAGAGCAAGGACGAGGAAAAGCCCAGCAATGACGTGGCAAGGTCGAAGTGAAGAAAATTGTCCTCCATCTGATATGTTCCGATTACAATGGTGGTGACAGGATCTGCACCACTGTCAACAAACCCCAAACACATCACCTTCTCGCTGACCTGGACCATCGAGTTGGCACCGAAGATCCTCCACGTGGCATTGTTCTGCAACACGAGGTCAATAGTTGGCACAGCGGGGCCTACGCGTGTGGACGCCACACCAGCAGTATTGAAGCACGTGTCAAATGGCGCCACAGTGGCGGCAGCTCGGGTGACGTTCATTTTACTTGCCACGTGAGTGAAAACCTTGACGAGAGAATTGTATATTGCGGTGGAGAGCTGCGTGTAAGGGACCAGCGTGTCCAGCATGACGCCACCACGTCCGAGCGAGCCGATCTGGAGGTTCGACTTGTTGAATGCCACGTCGACACCGTTAACATGGATGCCACGTAGGCCGATGTAGTAGTCGTCTGTGTAGAAGTTGTTCTTCAGCAGGGGCGTCGTGATGAGCCTCGTGGACAGATCCCTGCCAGGTGGCGGCAGAAAGACATACGGCTTGCTGCCGAAGAAGAGCACGCCGGGGGCGCTGGCAGTCGAAGGCAGGCAAATGGCGAACTCCCGTGAGATTTTAAGGGATACCGCAAGCTGAGCTGGCAGTGCCAGCGCGGATGCCGTCATGCCGGCGAGCCCCGTTGCCTGGCTAGGCCAGTCCCAGTAGTTGCCCGATTCTTCGGTGCAGGCGAAGACCACACCGGCGGCCTTAACGTACTGACCAGGGTTCGAACCAGAGGTGGCGCGCACCGCCACCACGTCACGTGCCAGCTCATAGCTACCTGGAACTGCGCACGTAGCGTTGTTGCATCCGGGGGCCGTCGTGGAATAACAGATGCTGCAGCCGGAATATTCGTATGAGTAGCAGAGGGTGTCTGAGCAGGGGACGGGAGAGTAGGTGGAGGATTTGTAGACTTTGGCAGAGCAGCGAAGGATGGAGTTGTCACTGGTGAGATCAAGCATTAAATGCTGCTTCTGCACAGGGGTTTTCTGCAGGATTTCGACGGTGTAGCGCAGGGTTTTGGCGTCCTTTGTGATAGGCGCCACAAGAGCTGTTGAGGACACAGCATCTACCGGCAATCGACAGAAAAGGGAAACAATGGCGGCAACCAACAGAATAAGATTCAGACGAGCCATTTGTGTGTCTGGATAAGGATAGCAGTGAGGGAATGAGATGAAAATGGTAACCCTATATAGCCTATAGCTTTAGCTTTGGATCGTAATAAGCTTTACTTTGTCTGCCAACGGAATTAATGGCCGTCACTATTGATATATGAAGACCACTTGTATATTTACACGTCAGTTTTCTGTGTGATCCAGACGAACGTGCGCACTCGGTGAAACGATTCTTTTGGGAGGGATTTATATCATATCCACATAATGATTTAGCTATTGAAAATGTTGTGTTAGAAATATTTTATTCAAGCATATTTATTTTATTAAAGTTTTTTATGCTGTTTCATTCAGTAAGGTTTGATTTTCAGTGGACTCATTCACAATCATTGGACTTCATTTATAAATTAAGGTTTCATCGACAAGTCATACAAATTTTTATTATTTCAACTATAAATTATATTCGTTAACTCATTTTTTTAATTTTTATTATTTCAGCTATAAATTATATTCGTTAACTCATTTTTTTGGCATCCAGCCAATTCACCACCAGCGCACTAATGGAAAATTCACTGCGGGAAAATTCGCTGAAAAATTAATTGCATGAATTTTGGTGAATTGCTGGTGGCGGTGAATTTTCCCGCGGTGACGGTGAATTTTCCTTTGGTGAATTGTTGGCGGTGAATTTTCCTAGAACCATTTTTTTATATATGAATGGTAATTTGATGAGGGGAAAAGTGTATAGGTAGGCTACTTATTTTCCTCTATATATGAATGATAATTTGGTAGGGGAAACATGCATAAGTAGACTACTTTGTCTTTAGTTTTGATTTATTTTAAGTTCATTTTGTATATAAGCTACAACCAATTTTGAATCTAACCCTCTTTCAACCTATTTCACTTTATCTTCTAGTTTAGATTAGTTGTTACTTCAGTCAACATTTCAACTATTGTTGTACTTCGAATTGCATTGTAGGTGTAGATTTGTTCTCTTGACAGAAAAATTTGTGTGGTTATAAACTTCATTCAAATATCATATCACTCTTTCTAGTTGATCTTTTAAGTTTTACAATTGTTGTATGTTGGCTTGTGTACCAAATAATTTGAATTAAGCTCCTATACTAGTATATTTAATGACAAACTCTAGGACACTAGTTGCTCAATGAAGAACCATTAGATTTCATTAGAAAGAATTATTTCGATCACAATACAAAGAATTTAGCATTGCATTGATACAATGCATGATAGATACTACACTTGACATCATCTAGAGCATTTCAAATTTTGTTTTTTGTGCTTTTGAACATGCACAATTCCAGCACACTAAGGGTCAAATTGACATCAAGTCAATATAGTTTCTATTAAATAATAAGAAGTGCCTCAATGTGCTTCTTAGCACCTTTAGACCCCTTAAGCATGTTGGTTTTCTGATTGTTTTTCCTTGATGTCAAAAAAAACTTTGGTGATGTGACTTCTTCATAAATAGTTGATGTCCATGGTCTCAGATTTCAACTTTTGGTACATATTGATTGGCTTGGATAATACATGATACATAAATGGTGATCTACATTGTTGTGATTGGTTTTGGTTATGCATTGACATTGGCTACATGTGTTGGTGGCATCATCACAGTTATCATGTTGTTTATGGTTGTTTGGCATACACTACTATGTCATTCATGGCTTTGATCATAATTCTATGCTTGGCATCTTGGCATCATTGTGTTACTTATCAGTTACAGTGATTGGCTCTGATTTTTGGCCTTGTTCAGTTATATTGGTTTTCAGTTTCTTTCAGATTTAAGTTATTTGATGATGGGCACTTCACTGGTTACATGGCATATCTACTTTGATACTTTTGGCATGTCTTGGTTATTGGCATCTTAGTTGGTATATTCAGTTCATTTTCACATGCTTGGCTTCAATATCTTAGACAATGTTTTGGCTTTGTTTTTGGTATTCATGTTTATGGTGATTCAGGGTTTTCATGATGATTCAAGTTTTTCATGTTGATATTCAGTATGATATTGCTCATGTGGCTTCTAGTTCAGATTTATGAATGAAATATATTTTTTAGATGGCTATGGTTACTGACAGTGTGATAAAGCATTATTATAGGTCATTCAAGATGATCGTGCAACAGGTTCAGGATATTTAGTTTGATAGGTTGGCTCTTCTTTATTATATTCCATAGGGCATTCATCAACTTCAGATTTATGACATTATCACCTTGACATGTTCAGGTATATTGTTTCAGCTGATCATTTATTAGATTGATCATTGGCATTCTATGAATCTTGGTTTATTACAAAGGAAATTTTGAATGTCACATGGCCTTGACAAGGAAACTATGTTACATATTGGCATGATGTCATATTTGTCTAAGGAATATGATTTTAACAATATATATGGTTATTAAAGGAGACTCCATTACACGAGCCTTGACATCTTGGCATCTAATTGTATCTTGTCAAATATATATGTGAAGGTAATGTTTATGGCTCAAAGGTAATGTTATTTTGGGCATCATTTTTAAATGGCTAACTTGCAATGGTATCGGGCCTTATTGCATTAGTAAATGACTTTGGTTAAAGTCATATTGAAATATGCATCGACAACCATCATATATCTTTATGCTTGTCATTTTTTTTTGGAGATCATTGATCATTGAATAATGGTTTATTAAGTGATAATGTGGATCGACATTTCTTTGAGCAATTATCAAAGTGATTATATTGTCAACCTCCATGGTAAAATGTTTGACTACAGACTTAAAAAACATTATGATGTTTTATTAAATCATTACTTAGTCTTTCAAACTTCAAAGTTTATTTTTCTTGGCATAGTAATCAAATACCTTGAGAAAGGAAAGATTAGGGTGAAGTATTTTGTTTTTCATTCTTAGGGTTTAAAACCCTAGTTGCTACTGCCATGAACAATGGTAGTTACATGTATCTACACGTTAGAAATTCAATAAACTGTAGTGTGAATTTAGTGAGTTGGTTATGAAGTTTGTTGGTAATTTCTTTTGGCCACCATGACAGGTATTTGTCCTCAAATTTGGAAATATTTTGTGTTGTTTTTAAAAGCATAACTAAATATGGTTAAGGTTTTATGGAAAGTGGGTTTAGTTTTGCATAACCCGAGTTCTTCACTCAGGGGTTTCACAGTTATTGGTTATTTTGTAAAGGTTTCAAAATACAATTTTTGTTTTCAACTGCATTTTTCAGTTTAGACAAACTCTGGTTACTTGAAGAGTTTCAAATTTTTGGATACGGGTTTTGTAAATGAGAGCTAGTTTTTCATTCATTCATTGTATAAATGTGTGGCTTTTAGCCATTACTTAGCGACGAGGGTTTGATGTTAAAACAAAGTATTTTGAAAGGTTTTTGACAGTGATATTTTTGAATTTGAATAAGTGATAAAAGAGAGTTTATATTGTTTACATCTTTGCTTGTAATACAGAGATTACATACAATTTTTAGTGAGGTTATTCTTTTGTATTGTCATATTCAATACACTTTTTAGTGGGCATTATTGAGAATCATATATTTTTACTCTGTTGATATTTTGTAATTGCAGACATTAGTGCAGTTATAAGGTCTTAATAGTTTGCATTTTCATAGAGAAAATTTGCAAAAGGGGTTGGTGCTCCTAACTTGAAGTGGGTTCTTCAATTTGTACTTGGAGTTGGTGCTCCACATTGTTACAAAGTTGGTACTCTTTTGAATGAATAAAAAGATCAATTTATGAGTGGTTTTTTATACCCCAAGGGGGTTTTTCCACTCAGGAAAATAATGTGTTATGTGGTGAAAACTATGCATTTCTGTTTCAACCCATGTGCTTAAGTGTTAATGTTTGTCATTATGTCATTTTTCAATACAATTCATGCAATGCTTTGATACTTGACTAAACATTTCATTCTATTGTAAACTTGTTCAAAATATACATGAAGTCTTGTGGAAATAAAGAATTAAAAGGAATTGTTCAATCAAGTTTACATGAACAATCAATATCATGCTTTGACATTGTTATGTAAGTCTTTTATCAATTTTTTATTCTGCTAAAAGTTCTTTGATGTGTTAGAGTTCACTTTGCAAGTTAAGAAGTTTCATAAAGTTGTCTCAAGGTCATTGTTTAATTTCCTCATGAAGTTAAAAGTTTGAAAAATTGTACATTAATCTAATTCATCCCCCCTCTCAGAGTAATTCATCTTCCAACAATTGGTATCAAATCGTAGGGTCTTGCATTAGGGTTAACTACCTAGGATTGATTCTGGTATTTGGAAGTTTGTCAAACATATCTTGAATTCAAGAAGATACTTTTGTGACTTAAGTCTGTTTGATTTAAGGATTTTTGGTATTGAAGTGTTGTGTCTGATATGGAAAAAGGTAGAAGGAATAAGGGAAAAATAAGTTCACAAAAAAACAATAACAATCAAGCTTTGTTTGAACCTAGTGCAAGAAGTGATGAAGAAGAGATCATTAACAAAAAAAAAAAAATGTTAAAGTATCCTATGTTCAGTACACTTTAGTTTGAAGGTACCAACTTTATTCTGTGGAAGCGTCAGATGAAAACTTATTTGTCCTCCTTAGGATTTGATGTATGGGAAGCAGTAGAAAGAGGTTGCACTTTATCTGTAACATCTCCTTCCACACATGGGGAAAAGACAGTCCTTGAATCCAATGCTAGGGCTCTAGATGCTATTTTCAATAGTTTTCCAAATGAAATTGTTGCTAAGGTTATGCAATGTAGAAATGCAAAGGAAGTTTGGGATAGACTAATTGAAATGCATCAGGATGGTAAGTTGCAAGAAGAGATATATTTGATAACTCAAGCAAGTTGTGACTCATCTATAAGTAGTGCTTGTGAAAATTCTCATAGTTCTAAAGAAAATCATATTGAGTCTAAATATATAGAGATTATTGAGGAACATTCAAATGGCCAAGACATGAATGAAGAAGTAGATCAATTTTTGATTGAAGTGAATTCTGGAAAAGAATATGTTGAACAAGAGAATGAGGTAGATTTGGAAGATGAACTCCTGTGTGCTTTAGATTGTAAATTAAATAGCTTAGAAGAGAGAACCAAAATTTAAAGAGGCAATTTCAACAAGAAAAGGATATCAAATATAAGGTATGTTCAAGTCTTATAGAAGCAAAGATACAAGTTGAATAAGCTAGAAAGATTGAGGAAGTAGTTAGAAATCAACTTAAAGAAAAAGAATAGAGTATAGAAAAACTTGAGTTGCAAGTAGTTCTACTAAGGAACATTGATAAAGAATCAAAACAATTAAGTGATGAGAAAGTCAATGAGAATGGTTCTATGCCTTTGGATAAAATTATTGGTGCACAAAAATCTCCAAGTGACAAAATTGGTCTAGGCTTAGAGGAACGACAATGCTCTAAGGCTAGAAAAAAATCTAGAACAAAGAAAGATTTAAACTTTCATGCTGCTGATTCTAAAATTGCAGGAAACAAAAAACACAAGAATATCAATAGAGGAGGAAGGAATAGAACAAATTTTTTTACAAGATTTCCTTCTGCCTGGTAGGGTAAATTGATGGTGTATAATTATTCTTTTTCAAGATATTGTTACTTATGTTTTGAGTATGGCCATAAAGCATCTAAATGTTTGTTTAAAGTGAAGAAAAGTGATATGAAAAGGTACTGTGATAGTATCACATGCTTCAAATGTAGTCAATTAGGTCATATGCAAGAAACTATGATAAACTATCTCTAAAGGGTGACACAAGATATTATAAATCTTTGACTGTATGTTATAGATGTAATGACTTTGGACATAAAGCAAAGTTTTGTAGGGGTCAATGGGAGGAAGCATCTGGAAGCAACAAAGAATTTGATAATCTGCTTAAGGCAAGGAAAGAATCATTGAGGGTCTGGAGAAGAAAGCAAGGAAAGAAAGAGGAATAACTAAATCTTGTGCATGCTGCACAAGAACCATTTCTAAGCATTTAAAAGGAAGTATGAAGACAGGGGGAGATGATTAATGCATTATAAAATAAACCCCATTGATATCAAATAAAGAGTAGTTGCATCTTGTTGTTTCATGACTTATTTATCATCAAAGTGAAAGAAATAGATGTGTCATATTTTTGTTTGTGTTCTCCTTATCTATGTTGGGAATAACAGTGACAACGAGTTGATAATAATTGTCTTAATGCTATGGTTCATATATATCATCATTCTGTTAGAGGACAATTTATCATATGACTATTGATGTTGAAGTATTTGGTGCTTTATGTTTCTTTGGAAGTGTCCATAGTAAAGGATACTTGTGACACAATTACACTTCCCGCCATTTGTGGACAAATTGTTATTAGCTTTGCTTTGCTGCAATATATTGATTGTGCCAGTAGAACTAATACTTTTTGTCTGTGTTTGACGGAATCAGTGATGGTATGTGTTTCTCAAGAGATACATGAGATAAAGATACTTGAACAGTGAAGCAATATTCATTTTATTTTCCATCAAATCTTGTTATCTTGATTGACCAGTCTCACCATTGTTTAACACATTGAAATCATGTTTAACAGTTACTTGATATTTAATATAGTGCTTTGTTTAATCTATTGTGTGAACCCCAATCCTAGTACCTGCAAAACAATAAGAATGAACACATTAGATTAGAGATTGCAAGGTAGAACAAGGATTCCCCATGAAATCCATTCATGAAGTTCAAATTAGGAAATAAACAATGAAGAACTGAATGAAAATAACAAACTAAAGATTGAATCCTAATTAGACTAGCAAACACATGATCCCATGGGGGAATTGGTGCCAATTTGATGTGAAAATTGGCCCTTTCCCAATCCCTATGATGCAAGCTTGATATGTTGATGATAGTTGATCCACTTTGATGATGTTGAAGAGTACTCCAAGCCAAAAACTTGCATAACCTAGCTAAGATTCAATGGTGATTGATGAAATTTGATAGATATTTGAGCATGGTAACTTTACATAATTTGTGGATGATCAAATGAAGTACGAACCTCTTTATTTATAGATGATATTGAAGGATGAATGCCCAAATTTGAGCAATGTGGGACTAACATTCATCCAATGGCAAGATTCCACTTGTCAATCCATGAGTGGATGAAGGATGTGCAAGTTTTGATGATTGTGCCAATAAATGCCTATTTTTGAATTCCAAATTTGTTGAAATGGCATGTAAGAGGGAAGGGAAAATGCAATAAATGCCACTTGGCTCAAGACAAATGACATGTAAAATGAAGTAAATGCCTTGTTGGATGTACATGTCAACTTGGAATTTTTGAATTCAAACTTTGGAGGAATATTCCAAAAGATTCCCTGTGAGGAAAATAGAGATTTAATAAATCAATTAAATCTATTTTCATGTGCAACTTGCAAAATATAGAGGATGGGACATGATAAGAGATTAAATTAATCAAGGGTCAATTAATTTAATAGGAGATTAGTTGATGTGACTTATTTGACTCAAATTTATGGATTTATTTAAACCAAATAATGAGAAGAATGTGACAAGAGATTAATTAAATAAATATTTTGGTTTATTTAATTAAAAGAGATGATGTTAGATTAAATTAAATAAGGTTTTAATTTATTTAATTTAATAGATGGACTTTATAGATTTAATCAATTAAAGTTGATTATTTAATTAACTAGGGATAATTAGATCAGGTGATTGATTTAATTAACAAAAAGGGAGAGACTCAATTAGATAAAATAATTTATTTAATTAAGAGAAGAATATTGATGAATTTAATCAAATAAAGGAATTTGATTAAATGGTTAGACCAATGGATGATTCAGGATGAAACGTTGTTAGTAGTCGAGATCAACTCCATAATGCCAATCGGTACATTTTACGTGTCTACATCTATATAAATGAAGTTTCAACAACAAATAATGATAAGAAAATGAGTTGTTTGAGGTCTTAATTGGAATAATGATAGAGGAAGTTAGCCGAAAGACATTAATAGTACATGTTTGATAGTGAGTTCTACAGTGTTGTGCTTGGAAATCATGAACAACATTCAAGAAGGTCTCAAAAGTTGTACAAGATGTATCTAAGGTTCAAGTGTTGTCTATAGATGTTAATTGATCAAGAACAACATAATATGAATTTTCTATATCTATACAAAATTTAGATTTTATAGGTGTTTTTTGGAGTTGTGGTTGTAGGTGCAGCAGCGAAGTTTTTTGACAAAACAGGTTCTAGACATTGATTATGTTGGTACAAAGTTTGTATACATAAAATTATACTCTTGAGAACATACAAACAACATTGGTAGAAGTTTGTACATTCTTGGATGATGAAGATTTCAATATGGCTCTAGTGATCATTACTTTCTTTTGATAGTTGATTATTATAGGACACTAGTTGTTTGGAGTTATATTGTGACTTGAGACTTGTATGCAGATGTTGTGTGGACTGCATGATACTGATTTGGATGCTTTGTGTCATTGTGTGGTGCTTAGGATGAAAGGATCTTTAGTGGTTGTCTGAAGAACAAGGTTTGATACAATGAAAATGTGTTGGCCTAATAATCATACTACTGGTTCAGTAAGTAAGTTTTGAGTATGCAATGTTATCCACTTGCTTGATGTATATAAACCTTGTTAGATTTATTTGGCAATAGTATACTTTAATGTTTCATTTTCCAATAAATTCAATTGGTCTATCATCATAATGTGTTCTATTATGATATTTCGTTCATGGAAAAATGTGCAATAAGTTAATGAATCAAAGATATAGTCACTAATTGAAGAATTTGCACATTTGCAATAAGCTTGAGAAAAGAAATGGTGACCTATGGTTCACTATTAATTGGACCACTACATATGGTGCTTAGAAAGGAATATTTGTACCAGTGTTTATGTGAAGTTTCTTTTTAGGGAGAGCTTGGTTCTATGGTTGCTCTCTTACAACTCGCTTAACTACTTTTGTTTGTTTCTCTATTTGTGTTTGTAGGAAGATTCATTGGTTATTTGGCTTTCGTATGTTTATCATGATTATTTTTCTTTGATGACAACACTGGATTTGATGACACATTTATATGATTTGGGTGACACATATTGTGAACAATTGGTTCACATGTTTCATGACAAGCACTTATTTGTAGTTAATTTTAGTTTTTATATAATGGTATTGATGGTTGCCATATGTTCATTATAGCAGGATATGCATTTATACATGATTATTCAGGTATATCCAGTTCATTTTGTGGTATATTAACTTGATCTTTTGCAAGTTGTCTTCACATGATATTTGAGTAGCAAATCTTATGTTTATTCAAACCACACATCTAGCTTTGAGAAATGTTTGATATTGAATCACATTGCATTGATATTGTTTTGCTAAAAACCCCTATTCTTTGCTATTCTTCATTTGTCCTTGTGACAAAAAGGGGGAGAATATGATGGTTCAGTGGTTTAGATGGCTAAGTTTTTTTCATCAAGGACAAAGGGGGAGTTTGTTGGTTTTCTAATTGTTTGTCTTTGATGTCAAAAACTTAGCCATCTGAACCACTGAACCATCATATTCTCCCCCTTTTTGTCACAAGGACAAAGGAAGACCTAATTTGATGCAAGTAGTTTGTATGGTTTCACGTTTTCAATCTGCTCCTAAACAATCACATCTTATAGTTGTAAAAAGGATTTTTAAATACATTTAGAGTACTCTTGACTATGGTTTTTGGTATCCTAGAAATAGTGATTTCACTTTGATGTTCTATACTGATACTGATTAGGTTGGTTGTTTAGATGACATGAAAAGCACCAGTGGTGTTGTATTCTTTCTTGGTGATCGTTTGGTTGCATGACATAGCAAGAAACAGGACTCCATGTCACTTTCTATAGTAGAAGCAGAATACATTGCTGCAACTTCTTGTTGTACTCAACTACTTTGGATGGCACAAACGTTGTCTAATATGGGTATTGCTGTTGAAAAACCAATTTCTATCTTTTGTGAAAATACTAGTGCTATAAATTTATCCAAAAATCTAGTTATGCACTCTAGAAAAAAACACATTGCTATTAAATTTCATTTTCTTCATGAAAAGGTACTTGCTAATGAAGTTTTTGTGCAATATGTCTCTACTTAAGCATAGGTTGTAGATATTTTTACAATGCCTTTGGCTAAGGAAGTCTTTGAAAGACTTTGTTCTCGGTTGGGAGTTGTCTCTCAATCTTTGCTCTCTTAATGCTCTATCATGGATTCAGGGGGAGCTTTTTAGCTCTCTAAGCAACTTGTTGTTGCTTCATTTGGTCTTTATTTTTTGCTCCATTACTACATTTGTAGTTGTTTCAATTACTTTTCTTGGTATTTCATAGGTTCTCCTTTGTCCTTGTGACAAAAAGGGGGAGAAATATGTGGTTTTGGTTCAAATGGCTTAGTTTTTTTCATCAAGGACAAAGGGGGATTTTTTTGACTTTCTCTTTGTGGCATATTTGTCCTTGATGTCAAAACTGATTGATTGTCACTTGGTTTGGCATTGGCATTATGGTACTTGGTGCATTTGGCTATTGTTGTAATTAGTCTTGGCATATTTAATACTTTGTGGATAGTGCTTTGGATACTTTCAATTTTTTTTTGTGGTATTGATCATGTTGGACTCATGTGTAGAGGATATATATATCACATGGGGTTATTTTTTTTACAAGTGATAGCATGTTGTTCTAACACTCAAATTAGTTCAATGATATTTGTTGGTACTTACATTGGTATGTTTATTTTCAGTCTCTACTTGGTTTTGTTGAGACACATACAGGTGATAGCATTTCATTTCTTTGATTGAAGGTAATTTGGTAAGCTTTAGTTTTCATGAAGTCTTATATTTTAAATTCACTTTATTTAGATTTTGCATGCTTGGTTTACATGGTTGTATCATCCTTGATACACAATTTTTTTATCATGTTGCATTTATATTCATGATTTATTCATATAACTTCACAAAGGCTTCACTTACATTTCATTAAGGTCACCTTGGCTCAAGGCATACTCCATAAAATTCGGGTTCTATGCATTCATTTTGGTTATCAATGTTATCAGGCTTCTTTGTGGTTTATTGTGTCATATGGCAAGTGTTTTAAAAAGGTTCAAACAAGTGCTATCAGGCTTTGATACTTTGGCATTGGTAAGTGCTAAATAAAGGCCTGGCCGGGCTTCACTTTGCATTAAAGAGTTGGCTTATGATGTATCGGGTTGACATGTAGTATACAACACTTTGGCAGCGACACCAACATATTATGTGGTGATGACTTGGAACAATCAAAAGGTTTTCATAGCTCACATGGACAATGGAAATTGATTGTATCATCATGTTGTCAGTTCTCATGGATTTCAAAATGATTATGTGTTTCATTTGCTTCATTATGTCATGGATTTCAAATAATGATTAAACATCATTTGTGGATTTCAAATCTTTGTGTAAAACATAAAATTTCTATAAAGTCTTAGAGAACAAAAGGTAGAAAGGAAATAACAAAGTGATAAGAAGTTTTCTTTGCATAGGGTTTGAAACCCTAATTAATACCACCATGGATTTTGGTTGCTACTGGTTTGCAAGCTGGAGTTGGAAGTTAGTAAGCATTAGTTTGAAACATTTAAATAATATTTTCAATATTAGTTTATTGAAACCCTAATTAATATATTTTTGGTCGCCATGACAGGTATTGGCCTTCAAATCTGGAAAGATCTTATGTTGTTTTTAAGCATAACTGATTTTGGTTAAGGATTTGTGGAAAAATAGTTTCAGTTTTGCTTAACCCGAGTTCTTTACTCAAAGGTTTCACAGTTCAAAGGTTATTCAACGAGTTTCTTTGGTTATTCTTTTGAACCCATTATGGGTCTCATGATTTAGTTGCATATTTATGGTGTTTCTCTTTAAACGGTGGTTACACTTGCAAAAATTGTAGTTACTTGAAGTCCTTTCATTATATATTTAAACATGTGTGACTCTCACTGATGTGTGGGATTCTAGTTGAGACAACAAATTATGATATACTTTTTTCATACAAAACTAGAACTTGGAAACAAAGAGATGATGTATTGAGTTTTTGTTATCAGTTTTTTTGTTACTGTCATAAATAGTAACCCTTTTGAGCTCTATTGCAAAATATGAAAAGTACTCCATTACGAAGCTACTTTTCCAAATTCATTGCATTGTAGTTTTATAGTTGAATACTTGGTTGTCTTTTGTAAAAACTAGGAGTTGGTGCTCCTATTGAAGTTGGTGCTTCAGTCTTTTTGGTGTTGAGTTGGTGCTCCACCATTGTTACAGAGTTGGTGCTCTTTGAATGAATAAAAGGAACATTTTACGAGTGGTTTTTTATACCCCATGAGGGTTTTTCTACTTAGGAAAATAATGTGTTATGTGATTAAATTTGTGCATTTGCGTTTCAGCCCATGTGCTTAAGTGTCTATGTTTGCATTTTGTCATTTGTCAATAAAATTTATGCAAAGATCTGATACCAATTGTTAAAAGATGAATTACTCTTATAAAAGGGTGTAGAGGCAACACACTAAGGAATGGATTGAATGACTTTTATTACTTCCAATAATATAATTTTCTATTTCTTGTTTGCAGATATGTTTTTTATTATCTTATATTGCTTTAATTTTATCAATCAGATTTAGCATTGGACATGTAATTTATTGTATGGGAGTATTTATTTTCAAGAGCTATAGATCTTGTTTATTAAGAGGGAAGCAGACTAGTCAAGAAAAGGAATAGTATCCACACAATCCTTGTCTCATTTTGGAGAACAATTGAGTATTATAGAGGTCTATGGTATTTCAAATTAAAATGTTTTTAATGTTTTTAATGGGGGTATATTAGGGCATACTTTCACTAATATATGGTTCATTTTGCTTTCATTTTTTATTGTCAGTTTATGATGGTATTATTGTTCATTGAATATTTAAGTTTTGGATTATTAGTTAGGTTTACAAATGATTCATCAAACATATAGGTTATATATTTTGGAGTCACCAATAATGTATATTTATGTGCTAAATCAACAAACTAATATTCAAAATAATATTTAAATGTTTCAAACTAATGCTAAGTAAATGCACAAATATTTTCAAGCTTGAAAATGCAAAGGAATCATAAAAATAGAGCAAAAAAATGTAAGAAAACTAGTGATAACTTTAAGAAACCCCCCCTCAAGAAAAGATATAAAATCCTAGTGAATCTTTCATTTTTTGGAAAAAATATTAATTTTTTTTGTGATTTTCTTTACATCACTATTTTTTTTCTAGAAAGTCTTGGAAAATAATTGGAAAATGCATTGATTATAATGGAAAATCCTTCCAATTAAAAATAATAATTATCATGGAAAAGTAGGGCCTCAAGGGTGGATATGATCTATGGGTTTAAGGGGTAGACTCTATAATATTTAGTTGTTACCATTGATTTAAAATATAATCTAATGGCCCTCATTGTATTCCACAAGGTAAAATGTGCATGCAATCTATAATGCTCATAGGGCTTGAATTTTTTTTTATTTTGGGCCCCATGAGCATTACAAATTGTAGGTACATTTTACCTTGCAAAATACAATGAGGGTTGTTAGATTATATTTTACGTAATGGAGGCAATGAAAGATTAGAAATATGGCCCTAAAGTAACTAATAATTATGATATATTATTGGTGAATTAATTAGATTTCTACTATAACTTATAAAATTTAGGTGAATGTAATCTAATCATGTATTGAATACTATGGCAAATTTTTGAGTTAAATTTTTTAATAAAATAAACTATTTGGTGATTTAAATAAGACTAAAATGAAATATTATAAATATGTGGTGATTCAGGTCTCCTTGCAACTTGAACTATTAGCCAAATTTGGATTCCCAAATTTTAATTATTAGCCAATTGATGAATATTAGCCAATAAAAAAATCACTAAAGAAAACACATAAGATTAATTTAAAAACAAGACATTGTCTTACAAAAACTCTAAAAGTGTGAAAACTCCAACAAGATTGAGCTTTGAGCTCCTCGTATCATTATCCCAATCATCAAATAAGTGTTGCAATGCCAATATTGCTCATTTAATTCTTCATAATACTTTAAAACTCCTTCACACCTATTATGCAACCCCTTCAACTCCAAAGCCTTCTTATACTTGCAACTCTCCAAATAACTTATAGTCCAAAGGTTCTAAAATTAGTCAACTCTTATACTAACATTTTTACACAGGTTATACTGTGCTTCTATTGTGCCAAAAATAAAATAATAAAAGTGAAATATATTTATTCAAGTTCCAAAATCCTTCATATTTCATCCTCTATCCGCATAGTCATGTTCTTGCCACTTCCACAAGACCAGAGATAATGTTTTCACCAAGGTGACCAAACTATTGCCATAGTATTCGAGCAATCACCATAGTATACTAACCAATTATCATAGTGTTACCAATATTTGTCATGATGATGATGAGATTGTTGCATGTACATAGTGGCAATTTCCCTATTCTTCAATTTCCACTTAGTGCTAATGTCTAAGACTTGAATGGTCATTAAATAATTTCAAACCATCACTACTAGCATCCAACTCACTAAAAAATTGGCATGCACCCAAAATGAACATTTTTGTGATGGAAAAGGTCTCCTAGTTGTAGTCACTTCTTGACTAAAATGGTGATTCATTTATCCAACTTAAATTGCTCTATTTTTAGATCATACCTACCCTACTAGGAGGCTTTTGGTCACCAAAATCATGGAGTACTAACCAAATGTGGGAACCTATCGAATGCAAGAATATCTTCCCCACATCTTCTTTTGAACCCACTTAGTGATACTCAAAAGTTGCTTGTTTAGTCCTATTAACCATGTTTCATGGTTGCCACACCTAGTCTCTTGTAGTACCCCTCCGCTTATGCTTATGCTTTCTGTTGTTATGTTTTCACACTGTTAGACTATGATACCTTGTTTGGATATTTTGATCACTAGTTTTGAGCGATAGTGGATTATTCTGTGACATGATGATACTTTGTATGGTGATTATTGTTTTCTGATATGCTTTGAGTTAGTGTAGATGTTTACTTTCAGTTGATCATTGCTATGTACATGTTATGATGGACTAACAACTATTTATTTCATTTGCTGTGAAGTGTATTGGTGTGGAGAACGGAATCGCATCACTCGCTTGTGAGTGCCCTGCGATATCTGTGATTTTCTCCGCACGGTGTGTCTGTTTAATGCTTTATATATATATATTTGTATGCATGTTATTGCTTGGTTGTGGAATTGTAGGTACATGACACCGACTCCACCTGGGTACTCAGGTCTGAGCGTGTCAAGACTCAACGGATACGTTGATCGGAGATAGTAGTTTGGTTTACCCTAGTCTAGTCTTAACCCTGGTCTTAGTACTTTGTCTGTTTTAGTTCAGAGTCATAGGTTTGTATTGTCATTTTCTGTTTGAATAAATTGTTGAAAATTAAATATTGGTTAATTTTAATGTTAGTTTATTGTGCTTTAATTATTGGTATTTAAATTAATGTTTAAATGTGGTAGAAATTACTTGCTTAATAATTTAATTCATTAATTAGCTTATTTGGTTAAATGGTTGATCTTAAAAGATTAAACTAATTTAATTAAATAAATAAATTAATTAAATTAAATTATTAAGTGTGTAAATTATATTGCATTTGAAAATTGTAAATTTAAATTAAAAAAAATATGCATGAGATTTGTATAGTGGTTGTAAAATTTAAATTGAATAAATTAAAATTGCATGCAAATTTGAAATGGAAAATTGCCGTGAAGTGGAGAAGATATTTTCATAACCACTTCTCGACATGTGTGCCAGTGTGTTAAATGATTCTTGTTGAGAAAAAAATTGGTTACGGAGGATATTTTGGATCTCAGGAAAAACACAGGGGTTGTGCAATTTCCTCACGGGGAAATTATCAGAGCTTTGCAAAAAATTCTTGCTATGTAAAAATTTGTTTTCTAAAAGGATTTGTTATTTCCTCTGGGGTTGTATATTTGTGGAAGATCCCTTGGAGGATCTTGGTGGTTGGTTAAGCTCTCTTGGATTTGAAGATTTTCTTTTGGAGGAAGATTTGGGAATATTGCATGCTACAGGCAAAGAGACTTTCTCTTTCAAACCATTATCAGATACAGGTATTTTTCTTGTTATTTTTTTTAAATTTGTTTTTTTTTTTAAAAGAATGTATGAGAAAATTTTATTCTGTGTTTCTTGTATTCTTTTCGGGATATTTGTAAAATTTTTGTTTATACAGAAGAAATTCTCAAAGGGAATAAGAAAAGTTTTTTTTGATAAACTGTGAATGAATTTCCTGTTTTAAAAAAAAATTGAATGATATTTTTAGTGGATTAATTTCCCAATTTTATTGTAAGAAAACTTTGAAGAAAATATTTGTTTAATCACAGTAATTTCTCAGATTTACTGTAGAAAATTATGTGGAATGTATTTACATAATAACAGTATTTTTCTTTTACTGTTGAAAATTTGTACACATATATATTTATATATATATATACATATATATATATATACATATATATATATATATACATATATATATATATATATGAATATTTCTGGATTTTTTTTACTGTCATCCGAAATCCGTATGCGGATTTTTGTTTTAAATTGAATGGAGGTTTTAATTCGGAAATGTGTTCCGAATGAAATTTCGTATTAACAAATTTCGTTTATTTTAAAAAAATTATTTGAGTGGGTCGCAGGGGCTACCCCCACGGCCGACCCCCATTGGGGAGCCGACGGTGAGGGTAGCGCCCAACGCTGCCTTCACAGGCAGCGCCGGTGCTACCCACACAACCGTGCCCTCCATGGAGGGTTTGGCTGTGGGAAGGTAGCCGAGCCCTGCCTCTTTTTCTTTTGATAATGTTAAAAACTTTAAATCGTTTTATTTTAAATTTCGACTTTAATCAAATTTATAAATTATAATACATATATTGCATATATATAAATATATATATGTTATTGTAAATAAATTTGTATTTTGTGTTTAAGTTTAATGAATAAAGTTTTTATTTAGAAGGAAATTAATATAGTTATATAATATATATAAAGAGATTTTATTTTTTTATATTAAATGATTAATAAAATGTTGTTTAATATTGTGAATAGAAATGAATATTTATAATGAAATATTATAAGGGAAGGAAATGAAAATTTCAGTATAATATGTATGTTATTGGAATTGAGGAAAATATAGATTTTATCTTCATATTAAATGGTAGATAAAATTGGGTATCAATTGATTTAATTTATATTTTAAGTTTCTGATTGACTGGATTTAATAAATCCGAATAGTAGACAAATATTTTCAATTTGCTTTGTGTCATTTTCTTGTTGGGAAAATTAGGAATGTCATAATTATTCAAGTCTTCCAGACCAATTATAAAAGTGGGGATTGTGTTTGTTAAAGTTATATTTTTGAGAAAGACAAGGTTGTGTACATGGTATTTGTGTGGTGATTGGACACCTGATTATATTCATTGTTGTTTATTTGAAAAGTGTAGAATTTCATGTTATAATTCTGTACACCTTATAAACCTTAGTCAGAGAACATAGATTCCCATGTTATGTTTAGGGGAGTGGCTGTTTGTAAGGGCCGACACACAAAGTGGTGTCAGGGTAACTTACAAATAGTTAACTAAGTCAGTGATAACTAAATGACATAGTAGTTAGATTTAAAACTTTTAACAAGATATTCATGCCTCTCTTATAACTCTTGAGCTACTTTAGTCATGAGTATAAGATGAGAAGGCCTGGAATGGAAAATCGGTGTCTTGTTTCTTCAAAAGACAATCGATTCCACAATAGTATGCAATAGGGGCCGGGCTTCGTAAGAGGTTACCAGGGTAACCCAAGGATTGGGGGCCGAAACCTAGGAAGAAACACCAGGGTAACCTTTGCAATGTTGTGATGACACTCCACCTAAAGTAACAGTTAACCTTGTATTGTAAAACATTCAATTGTCAAAATCTGGAAGTAATGTAACCAATAGTTTGTTGTGTACTAGTGCCTAGGATTAGTAGATTAGGTCTAGGTAACCTTATTACTATCTCCTAGCACGGGGGGTGGACCTACGGGTACCACATGGTTGGGTGGAACGTGCACCTTACTCCGTTGGGTCCCCAGTTTGTGATCATGGCATCGAGAGCTTCATGGATGGAGAGCTCGCACTTGGATCTTATGTGTACTTTCAACATTGTATATTGTAAACTTGTATTTGAAAACATCCCTCAATTGTATAAGAGTGAACAATGTAATTGTAATTGTAATCATTATTGAACTACCTCATCAGATGGATGAGTATTGTATATTCTATCAAATGTAATGTATGGAAAAACATGTTTGTACTTTATGTTATTATGAATGGTAATCAAATGAAATGCAATGTTTATCTTTAAATGTTTTATGTTAATATTTATATGTGCAATGCGAAATACTTAAGTCACTTATGGAAAACTCAAAGTAGTGTAACGTTTAGTAACCTAATGAATGTTCGCAACTAATTAACTTAATAATTAAACTTTAAAAAAAAAAATTATTACACCTTTATTACACAATTGCAACATTCTTAGGTTATTAAGACGGGGCATTACATCTACTCACTTTCTTGTTGAGTATAATTTCATCTTATAGCTCCTTTTGCTACTAAAGTGAAA
The DNA here is from genome assembly GCA_007258455.2 of Sequoia sempervirens. Classification (NCBI taxonomy): domain Eukaryota; kingdom Viridiplantae; phylum Streptophyta; class Pinopsida; order Cupressales; family Cupressaceae; genus Sequoia; species Sequoia sempervirens. The sequence goes on along the minus strand of VDFB02047230.1, from coordinate 233,672,370 downwards.
ACTCATCCATGCATAATAATAAAACATAAACCTCTTCATCCAACATTGATGACACAAAGAAGTGGAACTTGACCTGTTTGAAGAAAGAACGCCCTTGAAAGCATGACACACTTTAAGACAAACCATAGAAGCATTAAATTTAAAATTGCTATTGGCTAAATATGAGTGGAATCCATGGTTACCTTAAGTGTTGAAAACAGGATAAATAAATAGTGTTCAAATTTAATTAACTAATTAGTATGTTTTATCAAACTATGAAATATTATACAGAGAAACATGAATCAAAAAACAAAAAACAATAATAACACATAACACTAGATTTATGTAGAGATTTTTTATAGCATAATGTTTATTAAGGGTCAATACATTGATAAGTAGGCCTAAAATAAATATTTATAAAGGTCTAATATAATTTATAATACCTTATTATATAAATATGTTTTTTGCATATTATAAATAATATTTATTTAATTAATAAATGTATTGATGTAAAAAGATTCATCTTTAATATTAATAAATATTATTATTTTTTATAAAAGGTATGACAACTTTTTTTTTGATACTATAGGGGTGTCCTCACGACCCAGTCCAATGACCCAGTAGCCCTTACCTTGGGTAATTGAGGCAAGATAGGGAAAGACTAGTCCCCTGTGGGTGAGATCCATCACTCACAAGAAGTCCCACCTCTTAAACCTAGGAGTGGAGTCGAACTTGAGAAAAGGTATGACAACTTACTAAAAGGGTGCCACCTACCTTATTTCTCTTCATTTTAGGGGTTCACATTGGAGATAAATTATTATAGGATAATTTTGAAGTGAATATTAAAATATTCGACCTACTCTAGAAGTTTATGCAAGGCCACTTTGAAGGAAAAAATGATTTACCCCAAGTTCATGTACCTATAATCATACAATAAAATATGTAAGTTTTCTTAATAATGATAAATTGTGGGTTTTTTATCTTATATTTTTCCCACTATACATTTGTGTTCATGTATTATTGTTATATTTAATTATTTCCTTGTACATTTATATTTTATTATTTAATCTTCTATAAGTATAAAATTAACTCTCTTAAAGAATTAATAAATTTGAAAAAAATCCTTTTGAAAAAAACTCTAGCAAAGAGATACCAAGATTGTATTAATTTTAAGAATAAGAATATACAAAGACAATCCACTCAGTATTCTTCAATAAAAAAATTTGGCCACATAATAATACGTCACCTACAAAGCCTTCTAAAACATCTATCTTATAAACTCAAAAAATAGATCAAAGAAAATACAAGAAACCACCAAGTGGTTTTTATAAACTACAGGCCACCAACACCATGATCCACATGCAAAAACCTACGCCCCATTATTCATTTACTTATGTACCCAAGATAGAAACCACACAAGAAAGCATATTTCACTTCATAAGTCATGGTAGGCATCACTTCCAAGGCTAGTGCTCCATGAAAACCATGACAACTAGTGAGGGGCCCACTCAATATGACAACATGCTCCACTCTTCCTAATGTAGTTTTTGGTGTTGACCTTTTACCATGACCTTATTAAATCTCATTATAATACTATCCCAACTATCTATAGATCTTTATTTGCAGATCAAAGATCTAGCCTCCTTAAGGGTTTTCACCTCTTAACCTCACTGATTTTGCAAGTACCATGTTGTGGAATTTTGGAGCTCATTTTCAAAACCTTTTACAAGTTTTAATGAAATTCAAATTTATCTTCAATTATTTTAATATATATCTCATTAAGATCTTTAAATTTTAAAAAATTAGTGAAATTGGAGCTCTAGATCAAAATTTATGTAATTTGGGAGGTGTTAGGAGAAAATAATTTTAGAAATAAGATTACACATGAATAGCATACTAATGCAAACATTTTCTCACTTAAAATTTACATTTCAATGACATAATAGAAAAATAAAATGAATTAAGTGTGAGAAGAAACAAAGCCCATAGCCTCCTTACACAAATAAAATGTATCTATGCTCACTTGTTTCATAAGAGAATCTAAAACATTATATAAAGTGTTTACCTTATATATCATGAATTTACCATCCTCAACCTTTTAGAATTGTGAAAAACACAAGCCATAAGATCAAACAATGAAAAAAGATACTTTCCACACAAGAGATCTACAAACAATATGTGCAATATTCCTCAACAAGAAAAAGCTACATAATGAACCTCAAGAATCTTCAAAGAAAAACAAGAGTCTTCAAAGGTTGAGATTTCAAGAGAAAAAAGGAGAATCTCAAAGTGATAATACAAAGAGGCTTGAGTGTTATATAGGAGCAACCCTAAATGATAAAGGGATTAGATCAAGACAAGTTTCAACATCACATGTGATGAGATAAAATGATATAATAATAGCTCACTTTAGTTAACATAGAAAAAAACTTAGTCAACTAAATAAAGAACTAAGTTTAGCTTAAGTGCATGAGAATAAATTAGACTAATAATTAATTAAAGATTAATCCATTATCATCTAATGCATGATTAATCTATCACCCCCCCTTAAGATGAATTTAGGGAGTAGCTAAAAACCCTAAAAAGAAAGAATGCATTATGGGTCTCGACAAACAAGGCCTGATGAGGTACCCGTGTACAAACAAAAGATATCTCAAAACTCCTCTCCAAAAGAGAGAAAGGAAAATGAAAGACTAAAAAGCCTCCAAATCAAGGTGTGAAGGAATGAAAATCATCCAACCAAAACAATGTCCTAAAAAAGAGAGGAACATGTAGAACATCATTGAAGCACAAAGAAGTTGTAAACTGTTGTCAAAAGATGACTGATATGATGCTAAAATGAAGAACCTCCTTTGAAACAAATGATGATCAGGATCAAGATAAAAATAATCTACATGAGTGCTCTACTGGCACTACTCGAATCAGATGGAAAACAAAGGAAAACATCTAGAAATTAAAGATACAAATGTCAAGATCAAGGAGACTATATTTTGCATGAGTGCCCCCAATGATACTACTTGAATTAGATGGAAAACAAAGGAAAACATCTAGAAGTTGAAGATACATGTGGTACATGAATCTGCATAAGTGACCCCAATGACACTACTCAACATGCAAGATGCAAGTCAAAAATATAGGTACCAATAATTCTGAAGAAAACTGATCACAAGAGAGACAATAATTTGCATGAGTGTCCCCAATGGAACTACTTGAATCAGATGGAAAACAAAGGAAAACATCTAAAACTTGAAGATACAAATGACATTAATCTGTATGAGTGACCAAAGTGACACTACTCAACATGCAAGATGCAAGTTGAAAATACATGTACTTATTAGTCTTTGAGTACATGGATTTATCCTTATGTTTCTATGTCTAGAAGTGTGTTAGAGTAAAGTAATGTGCTGAAATGTCGTCTCTAGTACTTGGTCTCCAAGTGCTTTTGAGAAAAGTTGATAAATGAAGAAAACAGTGTCTTGCAGGCATTTAGTGTATGCTCCGAGATGTGCTCCACGTTTCTTCTATGTTGATTCTATGCTTGTGTAGATATGAGGTATTATTCATGATTGTTGATAGTTTCTATATCTAGAATTTGGGCTTCTAGATCGTTGTACAATCAAGATATCTTCACCAATGTATGAATTGGGAAAATTATGTAGTCTGGCTATGGTCTAGGAGAATTGTGTTTGCTCCACATTTCTCTACATCTTGGTTTCAGGACTTGTGGTTCTAAGGATAAGTTAATGAGGTTTCTCTCTTGCTTGGTTCAAGAGGAATTGAGATTTGGTGTTGTTGATGTTGGGTTTCAGAGTTACAGTGCATTACAATGAGTTCAAATGTACAAGATGATCATATTATTCAGGTGAAATTTGTGGCAAAGGTTCTATATGGATTTGCAAGTACTCATTGCATTCTCTAGATCATGTTCAAGTGAAGTATGTTGTCCAGAGATATTGGACTAAGTTAAGGATGCATGTACTTGATTGTTTTATGTGTTTGCATAGGTATTAGCCAACCTTGTGCTAAAAACTACTAGAGAAGGTTATGGAAGTGTGTTGAGGTGTGTTGGGACTCATTTAGGTCCTCATTTAGAATATGTATAGGTCACCCTCATTCTATTCTACTGTGGAATGTTTTGGAACCGACCTAATTTAAATTTGTAAATACAAATTGTGTATGGTTGACCTTGGAAGGATTTCAAGAGTGAAGATGGTTTAAGTATGAGTTGAGATGTTTATGAGAGATATAGAGAGATGTGAGATATGTGTGTGTGATGCGAGTTCAAGAAGATCAATGCAACCTGAAGGATTTCAAAGTGTTGAGTTCTTGAAGATAGTGAGCTGAAGGTGTACTTTTATCTTTCAAGAATGTCTACAAAAGTGTGAACAAATTATGGTGGAATATTTATTGCATTGAGATAGTTTTTTCTCTGTAACAACTCTCTTCTATCTTCTTTGTAATTTTTTGGCAATGAGCCCTCATTGGACAGTGTGTCTTATTCTCGCAATGAACCTTTGTATTCAGTTTTGGAATTCTTTATATTGTGAGCTAATCCTCACTGTGGTTTTTCCCTCATTGAGTTTTCAACATAAATCTAGTGTTATTGTGTGCATGGTTTTATTACTTTTAGTTTCTATCTTTGCATTTAACAATTAAACACATTAGTAGAGTATAAGTTTTGTGAATGCATGTAGATCTAACTTCTATTGAGAATTTTAAAGGTTAAAGTTGCTACAACTGATTCACCCCCCCACAGTTGTCTTGTTCAACAAGTATATGCTAATTTTTATAAGATACCATTACCAAACAAGTGCCACATAGTGTCTAGTACTTGCGTTTATAACATTGTAATCATTATTTTCTAAAATTAGAAAAAAATAAATGTAAGTTAAATTATTAATGTGAATACAAAAAAAACAAGTTTTGTTAATTATAGTGTTTTAGTTTTTTTGCATGACCTAATCCTAACCCTAACTCAAACCCTAATTCTAACCCTAATCCTAATCCTAACCCTAACCCTAATAATAAATTCTAAACCATTATCCTAATCCTAGACCTATCTCTAACCCTAATTATGGGCATAATGCACTATCTATAACTATGGTCATAACCCTAACCCTAATAATAAAGAATTGTAGAGTGACATTACAAAAAAAAGTCTATGAATTAATATTGGGAATAATATTTGGAATAAAGATATTAGATGAATAAAATATTGGAGCATTAAATATTTTAATCATATTTTAGTGATTTTTATTAGTAATATTTTATTTCTAATTTATTTTAATTTTTTGACTAGTTCTAACCATAACTTTTACCTTATTCTTAATCATAATCCTAATCCTAATTATAATACTTTTAGTACTATAATAATTAATAATAATATGATTAGAATTATAGTTTGACTAATAATTATAAAAATTATAATTATTTTAATTTAATTTTAATTTATATTTATGTATGTTTTAAAGCTAATAAAATTTGGAAAATAAAAAAATGGCAATGTCAAATAGTTTAAGATTTAATTTAAATTTTTATTTTAATTGTGTAAAATCAATTCCTTGGTAAGATTATTCTATGCTAATTTATGGATGTGTTTTAATTTAAGTAACTTTACTTTATTATTTTAATAGTGTGAATCCAAATCTCTATGAAAATAGTTAATTGATTTTTGTCATATTTTCTTTAATAAAAAAATAACTATAGACACATACAAATGACCTAAGCCCCCAAGCTCGATTTTTCTATGTCAAACATCCTCTTCACATGATTAAATCATTTGATTATGTCCTAATGTCATAATTTCTAATTATTTCTCCATGATTATTTAAATAAATAGATTACATTTATTTAAATACGTCACTAATCAATATTTATTTCCTCTATAACATTACCATTTATTCTTCAATTAAATAAACTAATTTATTTAATCCACTTTCCATCCCACCAAATAAATAATTAGAATAATTATTTATTGCCTTATGTCTTATTTCCATTTATGAATTACACCATTATCTCCCAAAAGTCAACCTTTCTCCATAAATTAAATAATTTATATTATTCCAACTACCTCTTTTTCTCCACCATTGATTTGATTATCTCCAATTAAATCTCAACCCTTCATTTCAAAGCTTTCCTTAACTTTGACCTAATGTTGCCCTAACCCTAATCCTCCTTATCACATTGAATCTTGGCCTTTAATCTTAGGGCTTCACCAACTTTTAATCCTGACCATTCATTCTCAGTTTGGCATTCTTTAAAAGGCCCTCTTTCAAGTCATTTTGGACATACAAAGTCATTTAGACACAAGATATACACAAAAGTTATTTTCAGCATGCTTGAGAGCTTTTGAGTACTTGAGCAACCATATTACTTCAATATTTTTCTTGTCTAAGGCATAGGTGATAGTTGCACTTCAATTTTGAGGGCAATTATACCATTTTCAACAAGATGGAGAAGGCCAATGGAGGTCAACCAATGGAGGCTTGAAGACTAGGTGATGTTGTTTCACTATTCTTATGCTTCTTGTTTTCATTGTGCTCTATTGTTGATTGGGGATTTGATGATTTTATGCTATTTGCAATCTAACTTGGAAACTTTTCCTAGTTACCATAACAATTACATACATAAAAAAATAATTCTTTAAAAAAAATGTAAAAATAATTAACATTTATTTAAATTTTAAAAAAGATATAATGAAATGACTTAATAAAGCAAAAAATAAAAAAAAAATCATTTTAAAAATGTTAAAAATAGTTTACCTTGCTTTCCCTACAAATTTTCCCATAACACCCCAAACTTTATGTTCAAGAAAACTTATTTTTACAATTTTTAAAATTAAGTATATAACGTGCTCACTTAAAAAAAAAAAACTATATTTGAAGAACATAAAATTCTAAGATCTAGTGTTGCAAAAAATCATTTGAAGGACGAAGGAAGGAATTTAAAACATGGACATTACAATGTTAATGACCATGAAACTCACTAAAAAGGCGCTCTCTTCAATCCAAAGCAGTAGAATACAGAGAATAAGTTCTTAGTTTTGCAAACAGTTGATCAAGATTACTAAGGTGGGACAAATGATGCTAATAAAGGGAAAGATTGGGAGAAAGGGAATTTCCCAGGGAAAGAACAACATGCAAAGGTATCAGAACATGAGGAAAATCAAGGACATGCAATTTCTCATATGGATGTAGTAGATCTTTCAAAACAAGGACAAAAGGGTGTCAAGCAAACATAGGAGAAACAACATGTAGAGGCAGAATATGGGACTGTGTCCAAACCACAACAACAGAGATGAAAGAAGATGAATGGGAAGAAAGTTACAAAGAAAAATCCATTGCAAAGTGGAAAAGAAAGTCATATGCAATGAAGGCAAGTAGATTTCAATCAAGTATTCCAAGAAAACATGATAAAGATGACATTGCATGCCATCATATAGAGGAAATTACATCTGAGGCTAGGGGGAAAATTGTTAAAAAGGCGACTGTATCAGTCACCTTGTTTGAAAAACTGCTAGATCCTCAAGTTAATGATCTCTGCCAACATGCCTTAATTTGTAAGTTTTGGAATCTTAGCCTGAGCATAGAATTTTGAAAAGATTTGATATTTGATGAGTGGGAAGGGGTCACTAAGGTTTTTTATCTAGACCAAGAAAAGGGCATTTTCTTAGTATTGTTTGAATCCAAGTCACATAGAGGGGTAGTTTTTAAAGTTAAATCCTGGGTCTTTCAAGGATTTGGTTTGTTTATGTAGCCTTGGTCCCCAAATTTCAGCTTTGATAATTTTGTAGTAAGATTTATTCCCTTTTGGATCCTAATGTCATCTCTTCCTTTGGAGTATAGGGAATTGAATTTGATTGAAACATTGGCAAACCACATAGGAATTTTCCTTAAGCACAATTTAAACTTCTACAAAAATCTATCAAAACTTGTTAGAATATGTGCTTTTTTGGATGCAACAAAGAAGTTTCTAGAGAAAATTCATATAACATCCAAATATGGACAATGGAACTAGGATATTTTATTGGAAAGCCTAGATAATGTTTGTTTTAATTTTGTCACATTTCAGGGCATTTAGTGGGTGTCTGTATTGAGTAAGAAAATGAAAGTTATCAAAAGCATGAAGGCATTCAAATTGAGCTGAAGAATACCAAGGAAATTGTGCCTATGGAAGAGAACTCCCATCAACATTTGGAAAAAAGTGTAATAGTGCACCAATTGGGTATTAGTGGTAATGTGAAAATGGATAAAAATGATATCATTGCAAAGTAGTTATAAAAGAGGCATACAAAAAAGTTTAAGCATTTTTCCATTAATTTGCCTAAGTTTTTTTAGCAATATGAGTCAATCTTCTAGTATAGTTCATCTATTTCTTCTATCTCTATTCAACAATTGGAAAGATTTGTGAAGATGCTCATGTTTGATATAAATTTGGTTCCACACAATCAAAATAGTCAATTATAGAAATTGCAGCCTATGAATATTAGTGAGCATAAGAAAGAAATGACTAGTCTTAGAATCTTTGATGATGAATAACTTGAATTGATGTCATTTAAGAATTTATTTCAAGAAGATAGCCTGGAGGAGCTAGCAGATAGAATTTTAATCTCATAAGGCACTAAATTGATTAATATTATTACATATGAAGTGTCAAGGGAAGAGGATGGAGTAGAGTCTATGTCCCTCAAGGAAAATCTATCATGCCATCAATCAAGGAGATCAACATGTTAGATAAAATGGATGAGGATAAGTTGGATGAATTTCTTGGAAGTTCTCTATTGGAAGATTCTCATAAGGTTTTAGATGTAATTGTAGGTAAAGAGATTGGATATGTACCTAGTAGTAATAAAAATGTGGAAAACCAAAAATTGATTATTCAGTAGCAGAAATGGGAAGTCAAGAATGTGGATAAGGGTTTGGAATTGGTAGACATGGAAGAGGGCGTGTTTGATTATTCTCAAACATTGTTAATTTAAAAAACCCCTAGTAGTCAGCCTATGGTAGCTAAATCTCCAGGGAAGAGAGGAAGGAAATCACACTTGACAAAACTCAAAGAAGAGATAGCAGCAGGAGTGCAATCAACATTAGATAGTGTTATGCCAATCTTTGCAAGAAATTGTTCAAGGAGAGCATGTTGCTCTCCTTGATACCAATGAGGGTTTTATCTTGGAATGTTAGGGGCATCAATGGCCTAACAAGAGAGCCTAGATCAAGCAACAATTAGAGGCTTGTGGGGCTTATGTTATAATTTTTCAAGAAACTAAAACTTCAGAGAAATTTTTTGAGGCATAAAAAAATGGAAAAAAATGGAAGTCTTTTCATTTCCCTATAGAAGGTGCTTCTGGTGGTCTCATTGTTCTATGGTAAAATAGTTGTTGTAGAGTTGTCAAGAAATGGAAGAAATTGGCAACTTCTGAATATTTCTCATTTCAACTTACATTTTTGGCTTTTAAATGTTTATGCTCCAAAAAAAACATCAAAAAAGAAACAATTGTGGGATGTTTTCACTTAGGCTCTAAATGGATTAAAGAATGAGAAGGTTATCCTAGCTGGATTTTAATGCCATTGTAAGTTTTCAAGAAAATAAAGGAGGCATATTTCCACCATAGAAGGTTATAGATGACTTTGTATCATTCATAATAGATAATGCTTTGTTGGATCAACTAGAAAAAGGTCAATTTACCTAGAAAAATTGAAGAAAATATTTCTTGCAAATAGCAGAAAGATTGGATAGATTTCTAGCTTCATCAAACTGGTGTGTAGGCAAGAAGGTTTTCATGTTAGAAATATTTCCTTTTACATGTTCTGATCATTATGCCATCCCTTTAAGTATTGATGTAGCTAAATTAGCAATGAAACTTGCATCTACCTTTAAATATAAAAAAATGTGGTTTCATCATCTTCATTTTCTCCCTTTTTCGTGGAAATGGTGGGAAAGTGCTCTGTTCATAAGAGGCTCAAGAATGTTTCAGTTAGCTCACAAATTAAAACATATTAAAGAACAAATCAAGATATGGAATGTCAATTTTTTTAATAATTTTTTTGAGTAGAAAGATTTTTTTTAACCTACTTATTAGACATTAATGATAGGATAATAGCTCAGGGGTTAGATGCTAATACTTTTGAACACCAAAAGAAATTGAAAGAAGAGTGGGAAGAACTTGTGATAAGGGAAGAAATATACTAGAGACAAAAATCCAAGGAGTTATGGCTGAAAGAGGGTGATAGAAATACCAATTTTTTTCATGCTTCAACATAGGTCAAAAAATCACAAAATACCCTATTCAAAATTCAAAGAGCTTCTACTAGAAAAGAGCTAGTAAAGGAAGAAGAAATTCAAGAGGAAGGTATAATATTTTTTCTACCCTCTTATTAGCTCCTGAAAATAGACTAGCAACATCGAAAAAGATGTAGAAGATCTATTGAATTATATTCCTACACTTGTCTCATAAGAGGATCGTGATAACCTATTGAAACCATTTTCTTTTGAGGAAATCAAGAGAGTGGTTTTTTATTTATCTCCTGATAAAGCACCTAGGCTTGATGGGTTCATTGCTTTATTCTTTTATAAATGTTGGGATATTATTAGATATGATGTGCTTTAAGCACTAAAGGAGTTAAGGAGAACAGGGACTATGCTAAATCAATTTAACACAACACAAATTGTAATCATCCCTAAAGTAAAGGAACCAAATTTTTTTGCAGAGTTTAGACCCATATCTTTGTGAAACATAGTTTATAATTTTTTTACTAAAGCCATTTATTTAAGAATTCAACCACTCATTTCTAAGATAATGTCTCAAGATCAAGGTGGATTTGTACCTGGAAGAGAAAATTTGAAAGGGGCTTTAGTAGCTCACGAAGTTTTGATTTGTATTAAAACCTATAGGATTACATCTTTCATCATTAAGTTGGATATGATGAAAGCATATGACAGAGTGAGCTGGGAATTTTTGATTTAGGTACTTAATAAATTTGGCTTTAGTAGAAAATGGTGTAAGTAAATCCTGTCATGCTTATTAGGGGCAATGTTTTCAATTATTGTAAATGGGTCTCTGATGGGTTTCTTTGGTTCCACCAGGGTGTGAGGCAAGGATATCTTTTATCTCCATTATTATTTATTCCAATGGAATAAGCATTAAGTAGGTCTATTCAAAAGGTTCATTCATAGGGGCTATGGTAGGGGTTTTTAATACCAAACACAGACATTTCAGTTACACAATCATTATTTGCAGATGATACACTTTTTTTGGAAGATCTTTGTTGGTTGAAGTTGTATAGATCAAATCAATACTTGAAAAATACTCTTCTATATTAGGATAGAAAATTAATGCAACAAAATCCAAAAAATACATTTTCAATATATAAAATCAACTATAGCAAGAAGATTGGTGGCATTGGTAGGCTTTCAGAAATTAGAACTTCTATGTACATACTTGGGAATACCTTTCTTCATGGGTACAAATAAATCTTTTTGTTGGAGCAAGGTGTTAGAGAGAATAAAATCTAGAATACTTGCTTGGAAAGCTAGATGGTTGATGTTGTCTGGTAGAATTTTGTTGATCAATTTTTTCCTTGCAACCATTCCAAATTATTATTTGGTTGTACTACAGGCCCCTAAGTGTGTTATCCTTCAAATTGAAAAACTTATAATTTTTTTTTGGAAAGGTAACATAGATGAAAAAAAGAAAATTTCGTTAGTCTCTTTGGAAAGTATGTGCTTAGACAAAGATAATGGAGGGGTGTGGATTCACAATTTGACAGAAAGGAATATGGCTTTAGGGGAAAAAATGGGATGGAAAATGTATGCCAAACTATCTATTTGAAATGATGTAAGTTGATGCAGAATAAATACTTGGATAATGAGAGTTCATCTAGAATCTTCACGATATCTAATCCTACAAGTGGTTTAGTTATGTGGAACTTTATTTTGGTAAGTAGGGATGTTATTATCCCATACATGTCATGGGAAATAAACAATGCTGCATGGGTTTTGTTTTGGAAAGATTCAGGGAATGGTTTTCCTCCTCTTAATTCCATTCATGAATTGTAGTTGGTAGAACATAGTTTATCAACAAGTTGGCGTACATCTTTAAAGGATTATGTTATCTCCTTTGATCCAATGATAGGAATGGTTAAATGGAAGAATTTTTGGCGGCTCTAATTTCCCCTAATTGGAAACTTATCTTGGCAAATAAATTAAACAAAACTATTTTTCTTTCTAACAAATCGGATAAGTTAATTTGGGCACCCTCTAAGAATGGAAACTATGTTGTTAGGTAGGGATATAAATCAATTATTTTCCATGTTTCATAGGCCCAATCTCAAAGAGAATATTTGATTTGTTGGAGTCCAATGGTATTGCCAAAAGCTGGAAACTTTTCTTGGTTGGCACTAAGAAATCAAATTTTGACATGTAAGTGATAGGTTGGCTAAATTGGGTATAGTTGAAGCTTTTAGATGTGTGTTGTGTAAAGAGGTATATGAATCAGTGGATCATTTGTTTGTTAACTGTTTAGTGGCTTAGGAAATTTGGGCTTTCATAATGGGAAAATTGAATATATCCTTTCCTTTGTCTAAGTCGTTGTGGGACTTGTTGACAAGCTAGCCAATTTTGTACAAAGCATCCCTTTTTGCATGTATTTGGATAGTGACCCCAACAATAGTAATCTAGTCACTTTGGTGGGAAAGAAATAGACGTATTTTTAGGAGCCAATTTGCATCAATTCAACAAATCAAGGAGAATATTGAATAAGTAAATTCGGAAGTTTCAAATTCCCATGTTTGTAACTACAAAATAGTTTCCTCCTTGTTCACTAGTTGGGATGATTTTTTTTTTGCACCATTGGAAGCATATTTCATTACCATTTGTAGGTTCTCTCTTTGTGCCAAATGGATATAAGGTTGATAGAAGCACAATAAGATGGTTGCCTCCCAATTCAGATTTCTATAAGCTTAATTTTGACGAAGCTTCAAGAGGAAACCCTGGTGTATCAAGTGCAGGAATCTATATCCGTGACTAGAAAGGTGCATTAGTTGTAGCTAAATCAATACATTTATCTATTAGTACAAACAACATGGAAAAGGCACAAGGGCTCTTGCATGGATTGAAAATGGAAAAAGTTCTTAACCTTAATGAGCTTCATGTAGAAGGGGATTCATTATTAATTGTTAATGCTTGTAAAACAAAAGAGGATATGTAACTGGAAATTAGAGTATATTTTGAGGAAGGTTTGGTTATTATTTTCTTCTTTTGAAGATATCCAAATCTCTCACACATATCACAAGGGAAATAAGTTGGTGGATGCACTTGCCACTTTGGATTGTGAATATAAAGAATTGGAAATTATAGAGGATATTGAGGCCATTAAACAACACCTGTGGCTAGAAGACAGAGTAAGAGCAAAGAAAAATTCTTGATGAATTAAATTCAAAATGTGTTTCAATGTTCATTTGGTTATGGGATTTTTTTGTAAACAATTGGTTATGTTGTTACTTTGATCATGAGCCAATGACAAATTAGTATGCAATGTCCATTCATTTATGATCATGAGGTGGTGAGGGTCCAAATCCAATTGGAAAGGATCGTATGGAAATGATTTATTGACAAGTCATATAGTGTAATTCATGGTGCTGATGGATTTCATGAGATGTGAAGAGGATTTGCTTATGCCACCAACTGCCATATAGCCAAAATTGAGCATGTGCCAACAAGAAGTGGTCAATTTTTCTAGTGTTTTTCTATTTTGCAAGTACAAGAGGGAATCATGAATTAAAATGAATTTATCAAAGTAATGTCCAAGAGGCTACTTCACATGAGCTTACACATTTTGGGATAGACGTGAATTAATTGGCCCAAAATCACATGTTTTTTACTTCATGTTTTTTCATGGTGTCACAAAATTTTGTTGCCAATAAATGGGTTTAAAATCATTCTTTTTCCCATTTCTAGTGCATTCACCTTTTCATAAGATAAATAAGTTGTGGCAATATTGCATAGTAATAGGGAAAGTAGGTTGAAGTAGCAGTGACACATAATCTTTTTGTAGAGTGTCATGGGTTTCTTAGGGGGTGATGCTTGTCCAAGTGGTGGGTTCTCACAAATTGCATGATGGCATATCTTCCATGGAACCTCTGTGTCAATATGAAAGTGCAACCATGGGAAAGGCCATTTGAGGACTATCTTTTGCATGACTATCTAGAGGTTATCCTCAAAGTGGACTGTCCGAGAGTAGATGACTGTGTACGCATAGTGCTTGGAATTGAAGTAATGAGTTTGAGGGTAAGAAGGATTATTTTCCCTTCTCAGGTGCTATCTATCTATTTTTTTGTCTAATTCCATGGACTTAGTTTAGTCTCCTAGGAGAATTAGAGGACATAGCAGAAAAATTTGTGAAACCTCAATTTTTGGATGATAATGCCATTTTAGATGTTGCTCAAGAGTATATATTTTCATTGGGGAAGGGTACATTGGTGGCCTTTTTCCTAGAGAGTTTATTAAGCAACGTCAAGGTTTTCAGGATGTGTATGATGCTATCAAATTGTCTTTTCAACACAAGAATGATAGCATACTATTAAGGGATTTATGGAAGAATTGTAGGAGGATTTATACCACAATGGGCATAGATATAAAGGAAAGTATTATGCCATAAATTTTCTCTGTGCCCATGTTCCTCATTTTCCCCTCAATGGTTTTCAATTTGGCTTGCTGTAAAGGGAGAATTCCCATGTTCGTATGGAGGATCGTTTCAAGGAGGTACCTATGCGTAATGTTCCAGAAGGGGAAAATGTTGCAGATTATGGCTTCACTGCTTATGTGTGAATTGTTTGTGGAATACAAATTGAAAGGGAGTCAAAGGAAGGGCATAGTTTTCTTGCTCATGGTGTACAACCGGACAAGGATGTTGAAGATCAAGATGAAATTCAATGGAAGTTGTACATATGGAGGAGTGAAAAAGATTGTTATCAACAAAATGAAAAATTTTGATCACATTTTAGCAATATGAAGCTACACCAGGGTTTTGGTTTTGATGTTTATAAGGTTTAGATGCAAATTTCTTTTCTCATGTAAAAGGGCATGTACTACAAATGCATATTTTTGTGTTGAATTTTGCTTATCTACAAAATGGTGCACCGAGGTTTTTATTTTGAACTGCATAATGCTTTGATGCTAATTTCTTGATTGCTATCAATAGGCATATAATGCAAATGCATATTGTTTTGTGCAAAGTTTTATATCTATAAAAGGGGTGTAACTATGCAGTTAATAGGCTTGCAGATTTGCATGTAGAGTTGGCAGTAGAATGCCATTTGTAGTGCCCCACACAAATCGACATATGTAATTCTCTTTTTATTATAATATATATAGGATCTAATTCTTTTAATGTAAAAAAATGAAATAAAATTCTACATTTTAATTGGTTCGAAACCAGCTTATTAATAACTAATTAATAAAATGAGTTCAAGAACTGATTGCAATAGTACTATGAAGTACTAATAAATAAATTAGCAATCACATCTTGTGTGTACAAAGGGTATGTCGAAGAGGTGTGGAATGTCAATGAGGGAAAAGTTAAGCCTATTTTCTGCATAGATTTGTGTATTACATGAGTTCAATTGGTTGGCCATTCAAAAAATGATATTGTTTGTGCAACAAAATTCTCTAAAAATGAGTGAAAGAAAACCTCTAAATCAAGAGGACAATATAGGTCTATGAAGAGGGAGAGGGGAGAGATAGGGAGAGAGATGGATGGGTAGAGAGAGGGAGACATTTCTAGAGATGGAGGGGGGAGAGGAATATAGAGTGAGAGAGGAAGAGGGAGACAAATAGATAGATATATAGAGAGAGATAGAGGAAGAAATAAAGATAGAGAGATAGGGAGATAGAGGGGGAGAGATAGAGAGGGATAGATAGAGAAGAAGATATAAAGAGATAAAGAGGAAGAGGAAGAGGGAGAGATAAAGAGAAAGAGATATATGGTGAGACAAAGTGATATAAAGATAGAGACATAAGGAGATATAGAGAGAGGGGGAGAGGGAGAGATAAAGAGATAAAAATATAAAGAAGTAGAGAGAAAAATAGAGATGGAGAGAGAGAGAGAGAGAGAGAGAGAGAGAGAGAGAGAGAGAGAGAGAGAGAGAGAGAGAGAGAGGAGTGAGAGGGAGATTAGGTGAGAAATAAAGATAAAGATATAGAGTAGAAGAGATAGACGGAGAGATGAAGTGAATAAGATAGAGAGAGAATGGGGAGAGAGGGAAAGGATATAAATGTATAGGGCAAGAGATAGGGAGATAGATATAGATAGAAAAAGATAGAGAGAGGAGTGAGAGAGAGAGAGGTAGACATAATGAGATATAGATAGAGAGGGGGAGGGAGAGATAGGGAGATAGAGATAGAGGGGGCAAGAGTGAGAGAAAGAAGGTGATAGAGATAAGTAATAGATAGGTGTAGATAGGCGAAAAGATAGAGATAAGTAATAGAGAGAGGTATAGATAGGCAAAAAGATAAAGATATAGAGATAGAGGTAGGGAAGGAGAAAGAGAGTGTGTATATGAGTGAGAGGGGGATATAGAGAGATATAGAGAGGTAGATATATATTTATAAATAGATAGAGAGGGAGAGGGGGATAGAAATAGAGAGAGGAGAGGGAGGTAGAGAGAAATAGAAAGAGGGAGTGATAAGGAGAGTGGAAGAGATAGGGATAGAGATAGATATTACTAGGGAAATATAGAGGGGGCGTGGGAAAGATAGATAAATATATAGAGAGGGAGCAATGGAAGGAAAGAGGGAGAGGGAGAGGGAGAAATAGAGATAGAAAGAGAGAGATGATGAGAGAGGGGGAGATGGAGAGATAGATAAAGATATAGGAAGTGATATAGAGAGAGGGAGTGAGAGGGAAGAGGTGAGTGTAGAGAGTAGTAGAGGGTAGATAGAATATGCATCATATTTCATATTATATGTAATAATAAATATAAATTGAATATATATTTCAATAATATAATATATATTTTAAAAATAAATATAGATAAATATTAAACTTCTAATATATTTAATATTTTAATCATTTTTAATCAATTTAATATATATTTAAAAAATAAATATAGATAAATATTAAACTTATAATATATTTAATTAGTAATATATGTAAAAGGTCAAATTATATTTATATTTAATGATGCATAGTGTATATAAATATTAAATATATAATATCTAAATATTATAATATTATGCCAAAAATAGTTAAATATATAAAATGCAATTTTGTTTCATAATATTAAATTAAGAATATTTTAGAAAATTAAATTTTATAATCTAAAATAAAAAATAAATACCATAAAAAAATACATAATAAACAATATTTCCAAAAATAATAAAAAATATTAATTAAAAAATAAATATAGATAATTATAAAACTTATAATATATATCATATTTTAATTAATAATACAGGTAAAAAGTTATATGATATTTATATTTAATAACTTATAGTGTATATAAATATTTAATATATAATATCTAAACATTATAATATTATACTTAAAATATTTAAATATATAAAATATAATTTTATTTCATAATATTAAATTAAGAATATTCTAACACATTATATTTTATAATCTAAAATTTTAAAAATACTATAACAAATATATAATTTTTTGAAAAAAATAAATATAATATCTTATATTATATATAATATGAATAATATAATTTATACACTTTGAATATTAGTGGAAAATTAGAAACAATATATCGATCATTAAAATAATGTTTAGCGTAAAAATATGATGATTATATCACTATGGAAAATCATGAAAATGTAGTGAACAAATTATAATTATTCAAGAGGATATTTTTATTGGTTATTTATAACAATAAATATTTGTGTATTAATTATAAAATTTAGATATTAGAAATGTTGTGTTAAGTTTATAAGAGATAAATTAAGATAGATTTTATAAATAGAAAATATATGTTTGATATTTTTTAATTTTATATTTATTTATAAATTATAGTTTGATATGTTTTTTTAAAGAGAGCTTGAGCGTTATTAATTTCTCCTCAAGTTCTCTTTCATCTTGAGGATATATTACAAACGTTGATGAAAAATTCACAACACAATAGAATTCAGAAAAAATACTAAGTAAGCAAATATAAATTGTAGAAACTTGATATCATTGAAAAAAATCATAATTTTAAAATTATGGTTTAATATTTTTTAGATTATGGCAACCTTTATAATTATAAATAATTTTAAGATAAAAAAAGAAATGTATCTTAAATTATATATTTTTAATAATTTTTATAACCATTTTTTATTAAAATATTAAATTTTCACATTTTATTATACTAGATTTTAAATATTTTTTAATTTGATTGAGTAAACTTTTTTCCATCAACATTTTTGGATCACACTCTGATCCATCATCAAGATGTAACAAGAGACGTAAAAAATGATAATAAATCACAAAATTGTAATCAATGAAATTGATGAAAAAATATTTATTTCGACAAATCCAAGAACATTCAAGATCTACTTTTCTATTATTATAAATTCACCATTATTCAATATAAGTAAATAAAATAATATGAATAAATATTTACACATTAGGGTCATCATTACTGCGGATAAAGATAATTTTTTTTTGCAGTTTTATACTGCATACCTTTTGTAATCAACATTATTTTCAATAAAAAAAAAATTGTGGATAAAGAAAACTAAAGCATTTAGCTCATTTTATTAGTTTGATTTTTATTTTGGAAGGCCGATTTCTCTTTGGATTCCATCCTTCAATTAGAAGAAGTGAAATTAAAGTTAAAGCAGGTGGTCTGCTGAAAGAGCAGGGAGGAGGAAAAGCCCAGCAATGACGTGGCAAGGTCGAAGTGAAGAAAATTGTCCTCCATCTGATATGTCCCAATTACGATGGTGGTGACAGGATCTTCACCCCCGTCAACAAACCCCAGACACATCACCTTATCAGTGACCTGGACCATCGAGTTGGCACCGAAGATCCTCCACGTGGCATTATTCGGCAACACAAGGTCAATAGTTGGTACAGCGGGGCCTACGCGTGTGGACGCCACACCAGCAGTATTGAAGCACGTGTCAAATGGCGCCACAGTGGCGGTGGCTCGGGTGACGTTCATTTTACTTGCCACGTCAGTGAAAACCTTGACGAGAGAATTGTATATTGCGGTAGAGAACTGCGTGTAAGGGACCAGCGTGTCCAGCTTGACGCCGCCACGTCCGCGCGAGCCGATCTGGAGGCTCGACTTGTTGAATGCCACATCGACATCGTTAACGTGGATGCCACGTACGCCGATGTAGTAGTCGTCTGTGTAGAAGCTGTTCTTTAGCAGGGGCGTCGTGATGAGCCTCGTGGACAGATCCCTGCCAGGTGGCGGCAGAAAGACATACGGCTTGCTGCCGAAGAAGAGCGCGCCGGGTGCCCTGGCATTCGAAGGCAGGCAAATAGCGAACTCCCGTGAAATGCCAAGGGATGCCGCCAGCTGAGCTGGCAGTGCCAGCGTGGACGCCGTCATGCCGGCGAGCCCCGTTGCCCGGGTGGGGTAGTCCCGGAAGATGGTGGTTTCTTCGGCGCAGGCGAAGACTACGTTACCGGCCTTGACGTACCGACCGGGATTCGAACCAGAGGTGGCGCGCACCGCCACCACGTCTCGTGCCAGCTCATAGCTGGGCAGACCCGGAACTACGCAAGTGCCATTGTGGCAGCCGGGGGCCGTCGGAGAATAACAGATGCTGCAGCCGGAATATTCGTATGACTTGCAGAGGGTGTCTGTGCAGGGGACGGAAGAGTAGGTGGAGGAATTGTAAAGTTTGGCTGAGCAGCGAAGGGTGGAGTAGTCGGTGGTGAGATCGAGCATTAAATGCTGCTTCTGCACAGGGGTTTTCTGCAGGATTTCGACGGTGTAGCGCAGAGTTTTGGCGTCCTTTGTGATAGGCGCCACAAGAGCTTTAGGGGACGCAGCATTTACCGGCAATTGAGAGAAAATGGAGACAATGGCGACAGCCAACACAACAAGATGCAGACGAGCCATTTTTGTATCTATGTAAGGATTGCAGTGAGGGAATGAGGAGGTGGAAATGGTAGCCCTGTATATAGCTTTAGCTTTGGACTGTAGCAAGCTTTGTGTGTCAGTCAACGGGAGGAATGGCCGTCATTATTGACTGTGAAATGATATCTGGAAACAACTGTGATATTTACGCGTCAGTTTTCCGTGTGGTCAAAACGAAGGCGCGCACGCGGGTTTCAGATCAACCCAGCTAATCATTTAGATATTGCATGCGCGAGCACAAATCTTACGCTGAAATCTAATCTATTAATGTCAATGGTAGCATGATCATATACGATGCTGTTAAAGGTTTTGTATTCAGCAAAATTGCATTTAAGGCGGGTTCAATTAGAATTATTCAATTTTACAAGTAAATCAAGGATCTATCAACAAGTTTCACAAGTTTCATTGATTTAATTATAGATTATTTTTGTAATTTGTTTCTTGGATTAAATTGTGTGTCAGTTTTTACATCAGGATACAATGCAGATAGAGAGATTCTTTTCGATCATACTCAGTGATCTATCATCTCTTTCTATCTGCATTGCATTATGGAAGCTTCATGCTTTTAATCTATTTCCTTTTATGCATGAATGATAACTTGGTGAGGAGAAAAGTGGGGAAAAATGCATTATAGGTAGACTATTTTGTCTTTAGTTTTGATTGATTTTAAGTTTCTTTTATGTATAAACTACTACTAATTTTGAATCTAGACCTCTTTCATCCCATTTCATTTTTTCTAATGGTTTAGATTAGTTGTTACTTCAGTCAAAATTTCAACTATTTTTTGTATTTTTAATTGTATCACAAGTGTAGATTTGTTCTCTTGATAGAAATGTATGTGTGGTTATAGACTTCCATTCAAATATCTTATTCCACTTTATTGAGTTGACCTTTTAAGAAATACAATTGTTGTCTATCAACTTTGAATTGAGCTCCTAGAGTTGTATATTTAAGTCCACAAGCCCTAAGGCATTAGTTGTTCATTGAAGGATCATTAGATTTCATTAGAAAGAATCATTCAGATCACAATACAAAGCATTTAGCATTACATTGGCATAATGCATCAAAGATATAATACTTGACATCATCTAGAGCATTTATTCTACATATTTTGTCTTTCGTGTTTCTCAACTTGTACAATTGCCACTAGTGGATTCATTGACATCAAGGAAGTCAAAATGGTTTCCATTAACTAATAACAAAATCTTCAAGGCGCTTCTTGGCACTATTAGGTCCCTTAACATAGATCTTTCAAGGTATATAGATTACAAAATTTTGTGAAGTAGATGATGGAATCATTGTTGGTAGTATAGAGTTGTGCCACTTAGAATTGAATTGTGTGGGTGTTCACATTGAGACACAAAAGAGAGTTCAAAGAAAAATCTATGAAAATACCCACACTAAAGATCTAATATAATAATATTGAGTCCAACTATGGTGCATTGTGTATGGTAGAACCTTGTAGTTGATAAACAAAACTAAGTATCTTAACCTCCTTACTTGCTTTATCTATTATCAATCTCAACACATGTTTATCTAAGTCTAATCAATGCTTTGTGATTAATTATTTAATTGAAACTTCTAGATATTATAGTGTGTTATTTTCATCCTTATAGATAGACTCATTTTTAAACTTTTTTTTTTTTAATTGCATGAATTTGGAACAAGATGTAGCAAAATTATAAGAAAATTGATGAGGTTTTCTAGATATTGACATCTTTTACTTTCTTCTTATGATGAATTAGATTGATACCAAGCTTTTAGAAAATTTGTGTAAATTTATAACCAAAGATAGAAAAATTATAAAAACTTTGATTTAAGGCTTTTTAGATCTTGTCGATGTGCTTTTCCTTGTGTCCTTTCAAGCCCAAAACATATCAAAAGAGTTGTCTCACATTGGAACTCTGGTTCAAGCTAAAAGAAAGAAAAACATCTTGATAATGTAAACCTATAATTAACATTTCATTGTCATCTTATTAGCAAGTTGAAGCAATCTTGGTTGACCTTGTGATAGGGCAAAAATGCTTGTTAGAAAATAAGATGCAAACACAAGAGAGAAAATAACAACTAAAGACACCCTACACCTCAAGATTGGGCAAATGATGAACTCAACAACATAAAAATGGAACCTTTTACCTTGTAGAGTTGTTCTTTGGTTGGCCCTTCGATCTTTGATGTGTATGCTCCTTGGATGGCAAGATATGCAAACTAGATGATGATGTGAAGATGGATGGAAATGGATGAAAGCATGAAAATAGCTAAGTGTAGATTGAGAAATAAAATTGCAAGATTCTGGCCAACAAAATGATCTCCCCCCAAATGAGAGAAAAAAAGGGGTATTTATAAAATTTTTGGAAATCTCTAGGGAAATGGATGGCTAAGATTGAGCCACCAATGATCAAGATGTAGGGCCAAGGTGAGTTGAGAACTCACAAGCCCTCACATCTTGACATGTGGCATGTGATATAGCCCTAAAAAGTGAAGTGGACATGAGGTGGAAGGATGGTACATGACATGGAGGGAGGTACAAAGTACCTTGGGATTGGACAAGATCTCATCATAAAGGAGGTGCTTGTCCCTATGTGGGTGAGAGGACATGTGAGGAATTAAAAATTCCTCAAATATCCTCATGGGGAGAGGGGAAAGAATAAAAAATAAAAAGAGGACATGTGGGAAGAAGTGAAGGAATTAAAAATTCCTTTTGAGTGCATTGGGGGATTAAAAAGTGAATTAAAAATTCACATGGGGAAGTGGAGTGCCTTGTCCAAAAGGGGAAGACTTTTAATAAGGTTGACCAAGGGCACATTTCATAAAGGACATGGGGAAGAGAAAAGGAATTTAATATTCCTTGAAAGATGAGAGTGGAATTAAAAATTCCTCAAAGGACTTTGGGAAAACAAAAGGAATTAAAAATTCCTTGGGGGGTGGAAAGAGTTGACTAAAGGGGTGATTAGACAAGTTTATGAGGGGTTAGAGGAAAGTTAGGTGGCTAAGAAAGATTAGATGCCAACTTGCAAAAGTTGGAGGATGTGACACCTCCTAATCAAGGATTAAGCATGTGCACATCCTAATGATGAGATTAGAAGATGTATTAAGATTAGATAAAAATGATGGAGGATGTGACATAAAGGGGATTAAATAAATAACATATTTATTTAATTCATTTGATGAAAAGAGGATTAAAGAGATAAAGTATTATTGATTAAATACCTTAGGGATTTGCCATAATTAAAGATATTAATTAAATAATAGCAGTATTACTTAATTAACAAAAATAAGATGAAAGGGGATGAATTTGGATAAATTAAGTGTCCAAATTTAGATGTCTACATTTTGCCCCTCTTTGAGATGGTGTTACGAAGTAGCATCATTTCAAAGATTATTAAAACATAGAATCTAGAAGAAGATGGTTAGATTGGGAAAGATGCCCCAGTTGTTCCTTTGAATGATTAGGAAAGGAAAAAGATGATGAAAATTAGGGATGAAGCATGCCCCCTCGAGAGGACATGTGGGTTCAAAAGAACACAGGTGGGCTCTCAAAATGGATGAGATGATGCAAGGGGAGTTGAAGAAGATGATGCAATGTGATGGAAGATTGGGAGGGGAGCGTGATGAAAGATGAATGGATGGGGGGGATTTTGATAGACGAGAGGATTGAAGAGGAAATGAAATCCAAATGCAATTTTCCATCATCGAAGCACTGATTTTTGCTATAGCATAAGACACAAGAAGCCAAGGTATGAAGAACCAAGGCGGATTAGTGTCTAATGCATAAAACAAACATAAAAAATAAGAAGGCTATCCCAACACTCCAAAGTCATGGTGACCTTGGTCGGGCCAGGTATTGGGATAACCACAAGCACACAAGGATGCCCCAGCGTAACACAAGACCTCAGGGATCTTGGTGGGTACTATGTGGGACAACCGAGAAGACAAAGAAAAGATCAAGATACACCCCTATGTTGACAAGTCAAAACACACCATGATATGATGGATCAAGGTGATCATGAAAAGTGATGATAGGGAGCTCAAATGATAAATAAAAGCCAAAAGCATCAAAATAATCAATTTCAAATGTCCTTTGCCATAGGATCAATCAAGGGGATGGATGGGATTGATGAGGTTTGTTAGGAAGGATACATCCTGTTGAGACCGATGATGGATACTAGACTAAAAGATTGATATGACTCAGGATATTCAAAACTGATTGGATTTGATGATATAAGTGAATCTCATTTGTTAAGATCCAGCTAGATAAGGGCGTAGCTTGACTACGCAACACGAGAGACATGACACAAGAGACATGACACAAGACAGGAGACTAACACATCCTAGCGACCTAGGGGCTTAGGGGCCGATCAAAGATTAGCCTTGCCCACGTGGAAGCGCAGAGCCCTCGTAGTTCGATAAAAGGTTGACGACAGACCATGATGGAGATTTTGATGGATGACCAAGATAGGATAGAGAATAGGAGAAAAGTGGACAATATAGATCGATGATGGATGGAACCCCGGGGGAAGATCAAATGATCGACCTTGCCTACGTGAAAGTACAGGGTCAATGTAGTTCGATAGAAGGCCAAAGACAAGTGATGGATGAAAGATGATGAGATAACCCTAGATAAGGGGATAAAATGATTGGACCAACACGATGGGACAAGATAGACCTGTTGGATTGGATTGGAGGATAGTGACTAGACAAAGCTCAGGGATGGGATAGTTATTCAAATCATCAAAAGATGAATTGGGAGGATGAGATGATGAATAGATGAATGATGAGAAAGGATAGGAGATTGAAAAGATGTGTAAAAGAAGTAGAAGTGATGATGATGAGGTAGATGGAATTGGGTTGCATGGGGAAAAGCCTATAGCTAGATACCAATGACAAGGGATTATGAGATGGGATGAGGGTAGAGGATGGGGGGAGGAAAAGGATTGTTTGGGTGGATTGGATAGAGGGATAAGGATTTGGATGAGGAAAAGGTGACCAGATGGATAGATGAGAATGGATGCCATGATGGAAGGATAGGAAGATAGGGATGGGAAGATGGATATAAGGATTGTGTGGAGGGATAAAAGATAAGGATGGGGAGATGGATATATCGATAAGGAGATAAGGATAGGGAAATGGAAGGGAGTGATTTGATGGAATGAATGATGTCTCCAAGGACTGTATCACAAAGGAAGATAGATGCCCCCACTCTAGATATGTCATGTGTGAGGAGGCATGAGGGATGCAATAGAGAAGGATAGGAAAATAAAGGAATGGGATGGATGAAGATAGGATGCATGGATAAGGAAGGGAGATTGAGGGTAGCATGATAGGTGGATCAGGAAGGTAGACGAGTGTGAATGACAGTTGAGATAGTGTGCAGATGAGGGAGATGTATTCTAAGAGGTGCCTAAAGCATGCTTATATGTTTGCCCAATTGTTATCAAGATCACAAGGAGGATGGAAGGATTGGGATAAATGAGATATTCCAAGAAGGATGTGTAAGATTGATAGGATGGAGGGGATGAATGAAAAGGATGTATAAGAGGAAGACGAGTGTATAGCAGGAAGCATAGCAGGAAGCATAGCGGATGGAGGGAGCACATGACACCTGTTTGCCAGGTTTTCAGCATGGTACTTATCCAAGGCGCTTGGTTGCCAAGTTTTCACCATTGGACGGATTATTTCTCTTTACTATTTTTTTTTTGATATTTTATTTTTTTTAACTTTTTTGGATTTTTTGGATTTTTTTGACTTTTTTGGATTTTTGGACTTTTTTGGATTTTTGGACTTTTTGGATAGCATGCGAAAGGAGATGGATAAGGATAGGGAGGCGAATAAGTGGATTTAGAAGACATGCGATAAGGATATGGATAAAGGACTCAAGCATCAAGTTCTATATCCGGTATTAAGAGCTCATGTTCAAACTGACTGTTGGATGTTGGTACAACCTTATTAGGAGAAATGGATTATGCAAAAGGATGAATTAGAGGGATTTGATGGGGGAGATATGTAGGGTAATGAATGGGATGCTGGAAAGGGTATGGATAGAATGATGGGGTGGATGTGTGATGGGGTGGTGAGTTCAGGACCAACATTGGCACATGTGGTGATGGATGTGAAAAGATAAGAGGACTAATGGATGGAGAATGTGGGGATAATGAAGGAGATGGAATAGTGAATTTTAGGACATAGGGACCCAAAACAGACTTAGGAGATGAAAGGGGGGTATGATTAGTTTTTGGATTAGCAACTTTGGATGTTCTTACAGATTTTTCATTTGATGGCATTGCATCATTTTTCTTTGGGATCCACATGGTTTTGATTTTTTCTTTGGTGGCTCTTTGCGAGCTATGGATTTGATTTTGATTTTGGATTTTGTTTTTCTTTTCTTTACCATGTCTTTTAGAGGGGACATGGGAAGCTTTAGATTCATGTGGGTGTTTAGATTGATGCATTTTTCCTCTGGCATCCAAAGTTCTTGTACTAGCAATGGGATGGGTGTGAGAAGATGGATGATGTGGAGCAATGGAGGTAGGAGTATGGGGATTACGTGTAGATGGAGAATGTTTAGGTATGTGCCTTTTGTTGATGGTGTTTTCTGCACAACAACAACTCAGACAAAATGCAATATTCTATCTCTCTTGAAAGGTAATCCCCAACAATAAATTACTAAAAATCACCCCAAGGTCTCTCGGGTGTCAGGTCATGACAATGCATAAACAACTTAGATAGTATGTGAAAATGCTGGTAATCACAAAGGGACCTTACTACAAGCAAACTGTATCTTTAAATTTATCAGATTTTGCAATATGATGATCTCTAATCCTAAATCTAACCAGATGATAAAGAAATGGCAAAAGATAGGGGTGCAAAAATATGATGAAATCTAAACTATTCCTAGAATGAACAATGCAAATAACAGATATCTGGAATGGACCAATCTCACATAACCAATCCTTGATCAACCCACAATGCAATATCACAAGAATGGTGCAATCTTCTAAGGTATATAAATTTTCAAATCATAGACATTCATCCACACTCGAACTTAAGCACATTTAAATGTATGGTCCAGGTTGACTTCACCAGCCTACTACAATCAGATAGTTACTGGGAGTATACAACAGAGATTGCTACAAACATTCCAAATATGAAATCATAAACATCATCCACCAAACTAAAACTAATTTATTTCTTAACACTAAACCCTAAATCTCCAAGAAATTTAAAAGATAGAACAATAAAACCATGCGAGATAAACCAACACAAGAGATTTCACTAGGAAAACCACAATGTCCTCAATTGTATTAGATCATCAAACTGCTACAACAATTCCACTGTTCTGATTACAATACATGCTTCAAGAAATTGAATACTACTCCTACTACAAAAATACTCTAGCTCTTTTCTACTCTTACTTATCTCTATTACTTTCTAGCTAACCCTTTACAATGAGGCAAGAATTCCCTTTATAGCAAATCCCAAGATATGTCGGCCCAGCCAAACATTTACAAAATAAGAATAACCGCCAAAACAAGTCGGCCTTAGAAATCAAAATAAGACACACATTAAATGTCATATATCATCAAGGTCGGCCTTAAAAAATTCCCCAATGTAGTCTGGTCCAATGCATGCCCTATGATAATAGGGAAGCACAAATCTCAAAATAGGCATTAACTGCCACTTCCCTTATCCTTATTCTGAGCTGATAATCCCTGAACCTTCAAGAATGTTCTATCCACTTTGGTGATAGGTGGCAAAGGCAATATCCTAAGCCGACACTCAATAAAGCCAATCTCCTCCTTTGACTGTTTAACAATCTTATCCCAATCCTCCTTGTTGGCCTAGTACCTATCTATTACCACCAAGTAGGTGGCTGCATCATCTAACTGGTGACCGGTTATAACACCTTCAGAATCTGGGGCATAAACTTCATGCCACCACTCTCTTAGCTATTCTAGACTCAGATATTTTGGGGATATCTTCCTCCTTCTAGTCATGACCTCAAAGAATGCAATGCATTCATCATACACTGCAGTAAGATCACTATCTATTTGTTTCTTCCGTTTCTAAATCTTCTTCATGGCCTTTTGCCGCATCTGCAGAGCCTCAAACCATTCCTAGGGTTCATCTATCCTAGAAGAAGGAAGAATTCCACCTGCAACCAGTTGATCCCTACCATGTCCCATGATAATCTTGGATTTCTGCAGTAAGAGGTCAATATCTTCCTTATCTTGGGACAGCACATACTCTAATAGTTCTTTAGCTCTGACTGCATCTTTCCCAACCGATAAGATTTCCTTAATTGTATCATCTCCCTTTATTTGCACATTCTTCAGCGAATCCACTGCAGTTTGAGCTGAGGCTTTCATTTTCTCAATTCCGGAGATGGTTTCCTTGGGTAGAAAGCTGGGAGTGGCAGAAGAAGAAGGATGGAGAGACTGCAAGGGTTTCATCACTTCCTCCAAGCATTTCCTAAGTATTTCATTTTCTTTCTTCAACTCATGCTTGGTCTGGGTCTCCTTTCTCAATCTCCCAATAATCACAGCACTGGACCCTTCATATTCCTCTATGTCCTGCTCCATGGATGTTGGTCCAAGGTTAATAGTTTGTACATTGTAATCCTGACCAATGAATTCTTCCCTAGTTTTGTCCACGGCAGGGGTGGCAATGTGGATTACCCTATTGTTTGCTTCATCTCTCTCCACCTTCGAGACCACTTTGGTTGCCTTCTTTTTTTTCCCTTTTCCAATTTTAGACAACATTTCATCCCAATCCAAGGGAGTGTCCTCAACTACCACTTGCTTCTTCCTTGCAATCTCCTTTTCAAGCCAATCCGGGGCTGCAGGTTCTACCTGGATTTCCTCTGTTCTTGTTTCTTCTTGCTGTTCTGTTATTTTCTCTTCTTCCTTTTCAGTTATTTTATCCTCCTCTTTCTCAGGGAGCTGCTCACCTTGATCCCCTTCTTCAAGTTCCACCTCTTGCACCGGTGATGGGGTTCTAACAGGAATGTCCTCCTGCTTAGGAAATCCATCTCCTCTGCCAATCTCTGAAGAATCTTCATACATTACTAGAGGAGAAGGATGCTTTTCTACCTCTTCGGCCTCAAGCTCGGCTGCTTCACCAAAGAGTGTCCCTTCCTTGAATGGCTCTGCCTCTCCATTGGTTTCATGCTCCTCGAGAATTTCTGGCTCAGGTGCGCTTGGTGGAGGAGAAGTAGCCCTAGATGGCTCTACCTTTGTCATCTCCGGAGAAAGATCCTTCTTTTGCATCGACTCCCTAGGAGATGGAGTCCTTGATCTTCTCATATAAACCTTGGTCTTTTCCCCTCCTGAATTCTCTACATCCACAAGAGGAGGCTCATCCTTTGAGGCAACCTGACCCTTCTTCTTTGAAGTCCTGGTTGTTCTTGTCTTCTTCGGTGGTGGAGGAACATCTTCCTCTTCTACTTTTTCCAAATATTCCTCATCAGAGGATTTACCAATCTTAAAAGTCTGACCTCTCTTCTTTCCTTTCGGCTTCCTCTTTGGTTCGGGCTCACTCTCCTTGGGGCCTCTAATCTTTATCTTTAAAGGAGAGCTCTTTGCAGTTTTCCCTTTGGGGTCATCTTCCCTGGATTCCTTTGAAGTCAACATAAGGTTGATGTCTCCCATCAAATTGAAGGTACAAGTTACCTTCTCGCTCTCCAACTCCCAAATTTTATGCTTTAACCAGGAAGAGGTGAATTTCCTAACGAGGGCCATTAGGTCTTCCAACTCTGTAACCTCATCCTCATTCCAATTGATTTCCCCGATGGACCTGTCCTTCACAGCTTCATAGGCATGATCCTACACCAGGTTTACATCATCCTCCAGTTGGTCCGGGATCAACTTGACATTGTATTGTCTGATTGCATCAATAGGGAGCCTAGAGTACCTCTTCTTTCTTGCTTCTAGGTCATCCTTAATGTTAGCCCAATAGTCCTCTAGGTCACCCTTATGCCGGTACTCCCTAGTGGCTTTCTTCTGTGCCTCTCCTGTGATGTTGAAGTTCATCCTTTTAGAGTGGAAGGAGAAACCATATGCCTCCAATTCTTCCCCTATAGTATGCGCCGATTGGATGGAAGGACACACTTCTACTACACCAATTCCGAGAGGGAAATCTCCACCGAAGCTTGTCTTATGCTTTTCTCTCTTTACAATGGCATCAAATTCACAAATCTGCCTCACAATCTCTAACAAAACAATGTGATCAGTAGGATACCGAGGTAACCTTTATGGAGTGACCGGGCATCCATCAATTCTAAGGTAGGTGAAGGTGGGAAATTGAATGAACCAGGCCCCATAATTCTTTATCAGCGCTTTGGCTCCATCTGACAATCTCATATGCTCGACATTCTGGAGCATCCTGATGATATGCATTATGAATGCATCATTGGATCTCCTGTAGTCTTTGTGTCCTAGATGCAACTTCAGGTAAACATCATAGATAATGTCTTGTCCGAATGTCCCTCGTGGATTCAAACCCATGTATGGATAGAATCTGGCTAGTACATACATGACATAAGAGGACATGGTGAACCTCTTGGTTTCCAGGACGTTTCTTAATTGTTTGTCAATTTCAGAACTAATAAACCCTGCCCAATGATAGTTGGTTCCTTGTTCAATCTTGGTGATCACATGGACCATCCAAATCTCTAACATACCAGCAGTCTTCAGACCAACTACCCTGCTCAAGAATGTTATAGCATCATAGATATCTGATCTGAATTTGATCCTATGCAACTGCTTGGGCAATTTAGAGTGATGTGACTTTGGCTTCTAAAACCAAGAGTTGATTATCTGTTGAGATTTGATGGGATCATTCTCATAATACGTCCTAGCCAAGTCCACGTTTAGAGCACATACTGAAGGCAGATGAGGCATGTCAAAGGCTTGAGCAATGGAGACAGGACTAAAATTGGCCAGGACTCTTCCCTCAGTATTCACAACCCTTTGTGTATCAAAATCGTATTGCTGGACACACTCAAGTATCAATTCATAGCATTGGATAGCTGGAGGAAACCATGCCACATGGACCAATCTGGATTTCATCATTCCCTGTCTCAAGACTGATAGGTCCTTCTGCGCCGTCCTCTGCTTAAACTCCTTGTATCTCCAGGCCCCCACATTGGTGTCAGACAACTCAGACCATATAGAGGATATCTTACTTTCTGGCAACTAGCTCTTGGTGTCCAATCTTAGCCTTTCTGCCTCCGAGATAGATGACCCCTCCGTGTCACCCTTGGACTTTCCTGCAGCAGCCTTGCTTGATTCGGCCTACATTCACAAAGGACATCATTAGTATTCAATTATTATACATATTCCAATCCAAAGGTTAACATAAAATCATATAAAGCAATTAAAACCCATCACAAACTGTTAATCTTTGAAGATCTGGAGAAATAAAGTAGTCCGGGAAAACACCGTAAACCGGGAAAATCCAGTCAGGGCAGAATTTCAGAGAATTTGACCCAGACGAATTCTTACTACCATGACATCACTAGTCACATAAATCGTTAGTTCAGCCAAAAGATCACTAAATTATCATATAATTTGTCCATTAGCAACAAGAAAATGGCATTTAACATTCACTCCATTAATCCTATCTTCGAAAAATAAAAAAGGATAAAGCCAGACAGGAAAACCGGAAAAGTCCGGATGGGAGGGATTTTCGTGGACAGTTCAAAATGTTCCAGTAATTACTCCACTCCGCGGAATTAGCCTAAACTGGGAAAATCCGGGTCCGCAGAAATTCTGCGGACACCACGGGAACCCGATGATCGGCGACATGCAAACCATTGATTGAATGTTCATAAAATCTTCTCCACTTGGATTCTAATGGTCCTAAAATCAACGCTACTCAAAAAAATTCTGAATGTAAAGCATTTCAAGTTCCCAAAGCTCCCCAATAACGAGTTCTTGTGGCGGAATAATGATGCCCTAAGCACAATAACCAGAACCCCGC
This sequence comes from Sequoia sempervirens, assembly GCA_007258455.2. Lineage (NCBI taxonomy): Eukaryota > Viridiplantae > Streptophyta > Pinopsida > Cupressales > Cupressaceae > Sequoia > Sequoia sempervirens. The sequence continues at coordinate 233,640,337 of VDFB02047230.1, read as the reverse complement.
CATTAAAGTATAGATAAGCCAAAAAAAATCTGAAGGAAAACTATCATTTCGGCGATCAATCAATGCATAGAAGGATTTAGGTGTGAGCGGGTTGGGCTGAACGTAAATCGTGAGACTGTGATAACCCTATTGAACCTTGGCAAATCTGGGCGAATGAGCCAAAACTCTAATCGTCCCAGGGTATGGCGAACATCACACTTAGGGGGTAGTTCTATTCAGACAAAGCTACAAAAACACATCTGAATCTCAATTGATAAACATAACACACGTGGAGAGGAAATGAAAACTAGTGAAAGGCAAAGTCAAACCCTAGCCCTTATTAATATGACGTCACAATCAAGCGAAGGCCGACCTAAGATGATCATCATTTGGTACATAAAACACTCAATCATCATGCAAGAAAATGAAAAGGCCAATGATAATCCTACCATGGATCAATCTAGTCAAAACTCGAGGTCGAAGAAGCAACCATGAAGCAAACACGTCCAATCAATGAAGACCCCAATCAGCACCAAACAATCCATGCGCAAGCAACTCAGGATCAATGCTCAAAGCTCAAATGAAAACTCTCAATCACTAGAGCAGCAAACAAATGAATGATGAAGTTAAAATGATGCCCAAAAGGTCTTAAATCCTTCCCCATACGCATCTGAGCAAAGGAACCTCGGTCATTAATGAGCGACAAGATGCATCTGACAAATCTGGAAACCCGAGCTGAAGACGAAATTTTGGAAGATCCCAATATACGCGGAAATCCAGGAATATAATGAAGTTCAGGATTTTAATGCAAACCGGGAAAATCCGCCAGGACTAGAAACTCCTAGAGTCAGCCAGAAACCCGGATTCGGAAAATGTGGTGATGAACAGACAGTAAACTAGAGCTCGAAAATATCCGCCAGATCCAGAAAATCCCGGACTCAGGTGAAAACCCAGATTTTGCCTAGAACTCAATTTGAGCCAATTCAAGCCTCAAGGCAAGGTCAAAGCTAGCAAGACCAACATATCAAGACCTCAAAAGATGAGTACAATAAAACCAAAGGTCAAAATACATCCAAAAAGAGGGTCCCTACTCCAAGTGGGGCGTGTGTGCAAAACTGCACAACAAATGGCGACTCTGCTGGGGAAATGCTCCTGAGCATTTCAATGACAAACTAGAATCAAGAACCCAAAACTCATGGTTTCAACTTAGATATCCAGCCAATGCCCCCACGTTCAACAAAGAAACCCTTAGTCGTTCAAACTTTCCTATACCAAGGTCAAAGTGTGTGCACATGCATTCATTACCCACCCTTGGTTGCACCAGGAACCAAACTTGGACTTAACAGGCTGTGTAAAGATTCATACTTTAAAAGTAACTTGGATAGAGCCTTGTTTCCAGACAGGTGTCCATAGCCTCAACGAGGTTATCGTTGTGATCCTCTTGAACATAGCTCTACTGCCAGCCAGACATCCATAGCCCTGGTAGAGATATTCATATCCCCCTGATAAGTTGAATTCAAACCTTTTGATTTTCAATATTTTCTCTCCTTCATCCCTTTTCTTTTGTTTCTTTTTTTTTATATCCTTTCTTTTTACTTATGTCATTCAACCTGTGAACAGTGAAGTCCACACTCAGGGCTGAGAACCACAGTGACACTAGAGCAGAAAAGGATTTTCACCTGTTCAGACCTTATAAGAACCTTCTACAACTTCAGGTATATTTAAGAATTAAAAATATGAGACCCCAATATATTCCTATTCAAATATACTAGAAAACCCTTTGCCTCAGCATAAGGATAAGTGACATTGGATAAAGAGTTGGTACCATGATGTCCTGGAAGGATGATGAGAGTTTGTAAGGGAAATACCAAGAACATCAGACCGACTTTGTCACCATTGCCATACAGATGCACCCAAAGATCCCAAAAGAGAAGGAACCAAGAGCAAGAGCAACGCAAACCAAAACAAACAAACCAAAGCAAAGCAAACCTAGCCTAACCAAAGCAAAAAAAGTAAAGCAACCTAAACTAATTATATACAGAGTAGAGAGCCGCAAACAGTTCAGGACTGGAAATAATGTTTCAAATACTACCCATTGACAGGCAGTGGTATATCCTCTCCCGTGAGAGTCTTCAGATGGAAGACATTATCTCCAAGTATTTCAACAATCTGATATGGGCCAAGCCAGAGTTTATCAAACTTCCCATGGTTCCCTTTCTGATCATGAGGTTTATCCCAGTATAAGACAAGGTTAGAAATCCTGAAGGCTTTTACTTTAGCCCTCCTATCAAACCATCTCTTAACTACCCCTTGATGTTTGGAAAAATTCTCAAGGGCATGGTCTCGTTTCTCTTCAAGGTGCAATAGTTCTGTCAACCTAGCCTCCCTTCTATCCCCTTCATCATAAAACTCATTTATAAATTGTAAAGTTGGGATCTTGAGTTGGATAGGGAATACTGGCTCCAGACCATCCACCAAGTGATAAGGAGATGTTCCAATGGAAGACTTGAGTCTGGTACGATTTGCCCAAAGGGCAAACCGAAGCTGGGTGTGCCAGTCTTTTGGGTTCCTCTCCAATAACTTATGGATGACAGTTAATAAGTTCTTATTAGAGGACTATGCCAAGCCATTACCCTGGGGATAATAACTAGACGCGAACTTCACAATAATGCCATGATCAAAAGCCCAATTCGAGAATTTCAAAGATGCAAAGGCAGGACCATTATCACAAACAACAATGGGGCATCCAAATCGATTAAGAATAGCAGACTCTAAGAAATCAATTACTAGATCTGATGTACATTTCCTGCAAGCAAAAGCTTCAGTCCATCTTGTACAATAATTAGTAATAGTGAGAATGTACCTGTGTCTTGCAGAAGATGGTGGGTTGATGGGGCCTATGAAATCCATACCCCACTGAGCAAAAGGTCTTACCTCGGTGACCGATTGGAGCGGAACGGTTGCACACCTTTCTCTCGTTGCTACAGTCTGGCAAGTGTGACAGGTCCATACATGATGATAAACATCCTTGAACAGGGTGGGCCAGTAATAACCTGACCTCAAATTTTGATTTGCTGTGGCAATTGTAGAGCCATGACTAGTACCATATTTCTCATGAAATTTGTTTATCACTCTTTCAGCTTCCCGCCTCCCAAGACACCTCAATAAATGCCTTCATAATTTCTCTTGTACAGAATAGCTCCTTTCAACATGAAACCATCACTGTTTAACCATAGAGCTCGTCTTTGGACTGTATTAAGATAACTTGGAGGTCGTTGATTCAACAAATAATACACTAGGTCATCATACCAACCATATGGAGAAACCTCTTCAATATTATAGTTCTGAACAGTTAATTCAAGACCTATTTCAGCCATAGTCTGAGTGAGTCCTTGTCCTCTTACCAGCTTCATGGGCTGGATCTCAATATCATATTCTTGAAGCATGGTCACCCATTTAGCTCTGCGCTCACCTAATTCATTTTGCATCAGGAGTAACTTAACTGCAAAATCCGGGACAATTGCATACACCTTATTTCTGATGATGTAATGCCTAAATTTCTTTACTGCTCTGACCAAGGCATATGCCTGCTTTTCCACACTTGGATGTTTCAACTCAACGTCTTTTAATGGTGTGCTCATAAAAGCAATAGGATTCTCATTTCCCCCATCAGACTTTTGAGTTAACATTCCAGCACATGAATGATCTAAAGCAAATGAATAGATGAAGAAGGGTTTGTTGTAATCAGGACTTACCAATACTGGAGCATCAGAAATGGCTCTTTTGATCTCTACAAAAGCTTCCTTCGCTTCTGTAGTCCATTCAATCTTGGTATCTTGTTTCAACATTGCATTTAGTGGTTTAACAATTTCAGCAAATCTAGTGATGAATTTTTTGACAAAGTTGATCTTACCAAAGAAGGACTTCATCTCCTTTTTGCTAGCAGGGGGCTGAATCTTCAATAAGGCCTCCACTCTCTCGGGATCTATGGCAATTCCCTTTTCTGATATGACATGTCCTAATAACTTTCCTTCTGTTACTCTGAAAATGCATTTTTTAGGATTCAGGGATATGCCAAATTCTCTACACTTTTGAAATACTTTATGCAAATCTGATATGTGATTCCCTCTGTTCTTCAAAAAAACAGTCAGGTCATCCATATAAATGATGATGCATTTGCCTATGATATCCTTAAAGGCAATATCCATAGCTCTTTGAAATGTGGCCCCTGCATTAATGAGTCCAAATGGCATCCTTCTGTAGGCAAAGGTACCCCACTTAGTTGTGAAAGCAGTCTTGTGTCTGTCCTCATACTGGACCATCACTTGATTGTACCCTGAATAACCGTCTAGAAATGACATCATCTGAGATCCATTGACCACTTGGAGCACTTCATCTAACGAAGGAACTGTATAGTTATCTTTTCCGATGATCTGTTTAGATTCCTGAAATTGACACAGAGCCTAATTTCTCCATTCTTTTTCCTTACTGGAACCAGGTTTACCACCCATGTTGAATGCCTAATAGGAAATATGATTCTGGCAGACAATAACTTTTGGACTTCTTTCTGTATGAGTGGTTCCAACAATGCATTGATAGGCCTTTGTCTTTGTCTAAAAGGCTTAGCACCTGGCTTCAGAGGTATAGTATGAGTTATGATAGATGTATCATAAGTATTCAAGTCTTCATAACCCCAGGCTACTATATCTGGGAAACTATGTAGGGTTTCAATTATCCCTTGTCTTTCTTCTGAAGTGCACACCTTGCCAATGAAAATGTTCTTAACATTGTCCTCAGTTCCTACATTGTGAGTATCACACTGTCCACTAATTGATTCTTTCTTCAACTCTTGTTCCTGATCTTTGATTTTATCCATATCAAAAATTCGTTCCAACTGTACCATTCCCCTTGGAATAGTATTAGACTTTAGATTCAGCACACCTTCTAAATCCAGTTCTGCTTCCTAAGGTTTTGTTTCATCGATGATTTGAGAAGTAAAAACATCTGTATTTGTGATGAAATCCAGAATATGCTTGTCGTCTTCAAACACCTGGAAGTTAGTAACATTATCTTGCACCGATGGCACAGGAGTCAATTCTATAGTGAACTTCTTCAATCCTGACAGAGATAAAGGCTGCAGAGTGCTTGCTGCTTGAGCAAGAGCATCAACAGTTTGATTCTTCTGACGTGGTACCAGTTGGATATTGAAGGCGTCAAATCCCTCAATGAGGTCTCACACTCGATGCCTATAATTAGTCATTCTTCTATCGTGGCATTAATATTGTTTCCTTACTTGCTTAACTACCAGCTCTGAATCACTGAAAACTTGTAGAATTTTAACCCTTTTCTTGAGTGCCATGAGAAGTCCATGAATTAATGCTTCATACTCTGCTACATTATTGGTATAGTGAAATTGAAGCCTATGGGCTGCAAAGAAATTCTTACCTTTTGGACTGATCAATTCGAATCCTGCCCCAGCTCCGTACTTGGATTTGGATCCATCAAATTTGAGAGTCCAGCATTCAACAGTGGTGGTCTTTTTATCATACCCTTCAGTTTGTCAGTATTAGAAGACTCTTCAGTCACTACAGGTGATTTATCTTCTTGATATTTATCTTGAGGGTTATGTACCTTTGTTTCCACAGCTTGGGTTGGATTCATGAATTTCTGTACTTGCTCCACTACTGTCTAGCACAAACAACACTCCAACTCTGAATGGGAAGCATTGTGAACTCTACACCAATTTGGTAAGAGTAATTCCTTAAAACTTGTTTTCCTACCCAGGTGAATTTGATTCTCCATACATTGCTTGATGAATTCTTGAAAACTGTCTAATAGGCTGATCTAGCTGTCTTCAAGTTCTTCTTCTTCCTGAACTAATTCTGTCAAAACAGTAATAGGGATGGGTCTTTTTTCTGCATCGATAGGCATAGTGTGTAGCATCAATACCTCCTCTGAATTGGACTCTTCATAATGAGTTGATAACATGTAATTTCCCATACTAAATTCTGATATCATAACTTTCGTCAAAGTATTTTGATACTCTGTGATCATGTACTTCATTCTTGGTTCTCTCTCAATTTTAATCTGATTAGGCACTCCTTTCCAGGGAAGCCATATGTGAAAGTGATCAGTAGACACATATCCATTCAAAGCCTTAGTAAAATATCTTCCTAGAATAAACCATATGCATCAGGGATATCAGCTACCTGAATATTGATAACTTGTTGAATCCTTGGATCCGAAGCTATCTGCATGTGAATCATGTTTAATTCTCCCACCACATTTACTTCAGTTCTATCTAACTGAGTCACCTTCTTCTAAGAATCAACTGGTGTAATTCCTAGAGCTCTACAAACTCCAAATGGCATCACATTGGTAGAAGTGCTAGAATTTAGCAAACAATTATGCAGATTCTTACCGAATATACAGACAGAGATCAGGAATGGCGGGGTTTCAATTTTCCCTTGAAATAAAGTAGACTGAGTATCTACCTGGGCCACTTGGGTTTTATCCTTTTCCTTTCCTTTGTCTCCAAGGGGCAAGTTAGCCCGATTTTGTGCCTGGTTTTGGGTCTTCACACATTGGGAACTGGAAGTCTGGCTGATATTCTCACCAAAGGGCTTATCCAAAGATATTGAACGTGCATCATAGGTACCTAAAACAACTTTTCTAATTGCAGGGACCCTTAATAACTCAAATGCCAAAAGATTTACCTTTAATTTCTTGAACTCCTCAGCAACATATGAGGCCATCTGCTCTTCACTCATATCAGTGGAGACGTCCTTAGAAGGTTCCTCTACCCTGTTCTTGCTTCCTTGAACAACCCTTTCCTTCTGTGAATCAGTTTGAGCCTGTCTTTCCTTTGAAAGATACTACTTGGAAACATGTGGATAAGACAGATTATTGCTAGCATTAGGATTTGGAGGAGTACTGAAGTTGTTAGGGGGAATGGAAGTGGTAAAAGGTCCCCCAGCCTGTGGATGTCTATGGGGCATATCTCTCAAACCTTGCCTCTGGAACATTTGTACTTCTTCAACATAATTTTCCTCCTGATCAAGGGGCCCATTATCATTCATTTCCTCCTCCCTGAATAATCGAGCAACCTCATCTCCATTGCAGATTTGGTCTGCCTTTCTTCTTGAGAATCAGGTTCTTCTTCTGACACATTTTTCGTACTTGTTGGGAAAGGGGCATGGTTCAAAACCAACACAGGAGAATCATAAGGACTGGAGGGAACAATCTCCTACCCATTAGCATTATTCTCTACCTCATACTGGAAAATAGAGGTAGCCGTCTGGAATTCTGGACATTCTAACTCTGAATGCTGGCTTGTCTTATGGAGCCTGCACCATCCCGATAGGGCTACTTCAGCCAGATATACACCACTAGGAGGCTTGTCTTGACTAACTCATTGATTTGCAGATTGGTTGACAATTTGATTAGCGGGTTGATCCAACGGGGTGGGGATTCCTCCATTATTAGGACCTGTATTCCAAGTTCTGCTCTGTCCTTGTGATGGCCTCTTATTAAATCCAAGTCCACTACCTTGGCCTCTATCGAAATTCTGTCTCCTATCACTATTGAATCCTCTGTCATTATTGTAACCCCTGTCCTAATTATATCCTCTGTCGTTGTGGAATCCTCTTTCATTACGCTGTCCTCGGTCAAAACTTTTCCCTTGTGGAAACTCTACTCTGATTGGACTGCATACTCTTCTGGGCAGCTTATAGTTGACTGTTTTGATTTCTTAAGTAAGTCACCTCGAGATTTACCTTCTTTATCTGGTCAGCCATTTCATCAATCCTCTCTCTATTTAGATCTTGATATGGGAGCTGAGTTGGATTACTTAGAGGAGGAGTGGGAATTGTAGCAGATCCCATAGACTGATGCAGCACCTCAGAATTCTGCAAGTAAGCAGGGAAACTATTCGACTGTGACTGATACACGGGTTGATTAATCAGCCGTTGAGGGAAGTTTGTCATAGGAGTAACCTGGTTCACAGGATGACCTGGGTGTAGTACCAAAGGTAATTGAGGAACGAGATTCATGATTGGAGTATGATTAGCAAGCGCATGATTCACTGCCTGAACCTGGTTGGGATGTGCAACTGGTCCTAGAGAAGGTAATGGTCCAGTCAAGTGTTGTCTCAAATCTGTACTGAGCTTAACAGCCTCTGTATAAGCATCAGTTAGGGTAGCTGGAGGATTGGGTCTCCACTTCAGAAAGGTTGTTGTGAGGCTATCTAGGGCTTCATAATAGACTCCCACGGCTATATTATCATCTAAAACATATGGGTCCTGAAGCCTGGTGTATGCACGGTGAAACCTATTATTGAAACTGGATATTGGTTCATTAACCTCTCTCTTAACTTTGATGAATTGCAGATATAACTCATTAGCACTAATAGGTATTCAAAACTTCTGTAAAAAGGTCTTTTCAAGATCATTCCAATTAAGAATCGAGCCAGCAGGGAGATTATTGTACCAGTAAAAGGCCTCTTCTCCTAGTGAATAAAGAAACAACCTACAGGCAACATCCTCATGAATAATCCCTCTGTCTTTGAAACAGGTTTGGAAAATCCTTATGTGTTCCTCTGTAGTCCTGTTTGGGTCATTAACATGGAATTTTGAACAGAAATGCTCAGGGTTTTTGGGCATAGCATTATAAGCATGGAAGAAAAAAGGTGATGGGTTATTAGCAAGGAAAGCCTTTGGTAAGAGTGGGGGTGGTGGTTGTGGTTGGTTAATGACGGGTTGGGGCTGTTGAATTGGAACCACTTCAGGGATGGGTATAGCTTCAACCTCAGGATGTGAAGATGTGGATGATGCTGGTGAAGGGATAGGTGATGACGATTCTCCCCTTTCTTGAGTCCTTCTTCACCTAGTGGGAAACTGTAATTCCTGTAAGTCCTCTTCTCCTGTGGTAGATCTGGTATTTCTCCTAATTCTTTCAGGAGAGATGGCATTCAAGAAACGATCCAATGTAATCATTCAGGCCATCCTTCTAGCGCCAATCTATTGATGGTGTTTTCTTCACAGCAACAACTTAGACATAATGCAATATTCTATCTCTCTTGAAAGGTAATCCCCAGCAATAAATTACTGAAAATCACCCCAAGGTCTCTCGGGTGTCAATTCATGAAAATGCATAAACAACTCAGATAGTATGTGAAAATGTTGGTGATCACAAAGGGACCTTACTACATGCAAACTATATCTTTCAATTTATTAGATTTTGCAATATGATGATCTCTAATCCTAAATCTAACCAGATGATAAAGAAATGGCAAAAGATAGGGGTGCAAAAATATGATAAAATCTAAACTATTCCTAGAATGAACAATGCAAATAACAGATATCTAGAATGGACCAATCTCACATAACCAATCCTTGATCAACCCACAATGCAATATCACAAGAATGGTACAATCTTCTAAGGTATATAAATTTTCAAATCATAGACATTCATCCACACTCAAACTTAAGCACATTTAAATGTATGGTCTAGGTTGACTTCACCAGCCTACTACAATCAGATAGTTACTGGGAGCATAGACTAGAGATTGCTACAAACATTCCAAATATGAAATCATAAACATCATCCACCAAACTAAAACTAATTTATTTCTTAACACTAAACCCTAAACTCTAAGCAATTTAAAAGATAGAACAATAAAACCATGCGAGATAAACCAACACAAGAGATTTCACTAGGAAAACCACAATGTCCTCAATTGTATTAGATCATCAAACTGCTACAACAATTCCACTGTTCTGATTACAATACATGCTTCAAGAAATTGAATACTACTCCTACTACAAAAATACTCTAGCTCTTTTCTACTCTTACTTATCTCTATTACTTTCTAGCTAACCCTTTACAATGAGGCAAGAATGCCCTTTATAGCAAATCCCAAGATATGCCGGCCCAGCCAAACATTTACAAAATAAGAATAACCGCCAAAACAAGTCGGCCTTAGAAATCAAAATAAGACACACATTAAATGTCATATATCATCAAGGTCGGCCTTGACACAATCCCCAATGTAGTCCGGTCCAATGCATGCCCTATGATAATAGGGAAGCACAAATCTCAAAATAGGCATTAACTGCCACTTCCCTTATCCTTATTCTGAGCCGATAATCCTAGAACCTTCAAGAATGTTCTATCCGATTCAGTGACATGTGGCAAAGGAAATATCCTAAGCCGACACTCAATGAAGCCAATCTCCTCCTTTGACTGTTTAACAGTCTTATCCCAATCCTCCTTGTTGGCCTGGTACCTATCCATTACCACCAAGTAGGTGGCTGCATCATCTAACTGGTGACCGGTTATAACACCTTTAGAATATGGGGCATAAACTTCATGCCACCACTCTCTTAGCTGTTCTAGACTCAGATATTTTGGGGAAATCTTCCTCCTTCTAGTCATGACCTCAAAGAATGCAATGCATTCATCATACACTGCAGTAAGATCACTATCTATTTGTTTCTTCTATTTCTGAATCTTCTTCATGGCCTTCTGCCACATCTGCAGAGCCTCAAACCATTCCCAGGGTTCATCTATCCTAGAAGAAGGAAGAATTCCATCTGCAACTAGTTGATCCCTACCATGTCCCATGATAATCTTGGATTTCTGTAGTAAGAGGTCAATGTCTTCCTTATCTTGGGACAACACATACTCTAATAGTTCTTTAGCTTTGACTGCATCTTTCCCAACCGATAAGATTTCCTTAATTGTATCATCTCCCTTTATTTTCACATTCTTCAGCCAATCCGCTGTAGTTTGAGCTGAGGCTTTCATTTTCTCAATTTCGGAGATGGTTTCCTTGGGCAGAAAGCCGGGAGTGGTAGAAGAAGGATGGAGAGACTGCAGGGGTTTCATCACTTCCTCCAAGCATTTCCTGAGTATTTCATTTTCTTTCTTCAACTCATGCTTGGTCTGGGTCTCCTTTCTCAATCTCCCAATAATCATAGCATTGGACCCTTCATATTCCTCTATGTCCTGCTCCATGGATGCTAGTCCAAGGTTAATAGTTTGTACATTGTAATCCTGACCAGTGACTTCTTCCCTAGTTTTTTCCGCGGGAGGGGTGGCAATGTGGATGACCCTGTTGTTTGCTTCATCTCTCTCCACCTTCGAGACCACTTTGGCTGCCTTCCTTTTCTTCCCTTTGCCAATTTTAGATAGCATTTCATCCCAATCCAAGGGAGTGTCCTCAACTACCACTTGTTTCTTCCTTGCAATCTTCTTTTCAAGCCAATCCGGGGCTGCAGGTTCTACCCAGATTTCCTCTATTCTTGTTTCAAGCCAATCTTCAAAGTCCGACCTCTCTTCTTTCCTTTCGGCTTCCTCTTTGGTTCGGGCTCACTCTCCTTGGGGCCTCTAATCTTTATCTTGAAAGGAGAGCTCTTTGCAGTTTTCCCTTTGGGGTCATCTTCCCTAGATTCCTCTGAAGTCGGCATAGGGTTGAGGTATCCCATCAAATTGAAGGTACCAGTTACCATCTCGCTCTTCAACTCCCAAATTTTATGCTTTAACCAGGAAGAGGTGAATTTCCTAACAAAGGCAATTAGGTCTTCCAACTTTGTAACCTCATCCTCATTCCAATTGATTTCCCCGATGGACTTGTCCTTCACAGCTTCATAGGCATGATCCTGCACCAGGTTTCCATCATCCTCCAGTTGGTCCAGGATCAACTTGACATTGTATTGTCTGATTGCATCAACAGGGAGCCTGGAGTACCTCTTCTTTCTTGCTTCTAGGTCATCCTTAATGTTAGCCCAATAGTCCTCTAGGTCACCCTTATGCCGGTACTCCCTAGTGGCTTTCTTCTGTGCCTCTCCTGTGATGTCAAAGTTCATCCTTTTAGAGTGGAAGGAGAAACCACATGCCACCAATTCTTCCCCTGCAGTATGCACCGATTGGATGGAAGGACACACTTCTGCTACACCAATTCTGAGAGGGAAATCTCCACTGAAGCCTGTCTTATGCTTTTCTCTCTTTACAATGGTATCAAATTCCCAAATCTGCCTCACAATCGCTAACAAAACAATGTGATCAGTATGATACCGAGGTAACCTATATGGAGCGACCAGGCATCCATCAATTCTAAGGTAGGTGAAGGTGGGAAATTGAATGAACTAGGCCCCATAATTCTTTATCAGCCCTTTGGCTCCATCTGACAATCTCATATGCTCTGCATTCTGGAGCATCCTGGTGATATGCATTGTGAATGCATCATTGGCTCTCCTGTAGTCTTTGTGTCCTTGATGCAACTTTGGGTAAACATCATAGACAATGTCTTGTCCGAATGTCCCTCGTGGATTCAAACCCATGTATGGATAGAATCTGGCTAGTACATACATGACATAAGAGGACATGGTGAACCTCTTGGTTTCCAGGACATTCCCTAACTGTTTGTCAATTTTAGATCTAATAAACCCTGCCCAGTGATAGTTGGTTCCTTGTTCAATCTTGGTGATCACATGGACCATCCAAATCTCTAACACACCAGTAGTCTTCAGACCAGCTACCCTGCTCAGGAATGTTATAGCATCATAGATATCTTATCTGAATTTGATCCTATGCAACTGCTTGGGCAATTTAGAGTGATGTGACTTCGACTTCTCCAACCAAGAGTTGATTATCTATTGAGATTTGATGGGCTCATTCTCATAATACATCCTAGCCAAGTCCACGTTTAGAGCACATACTAAAGGCAGATCGGGCATGTCAAAGGCTTGAGAAATGGAGATAGGACTGAAATTGGCCAAGACTCTTCCATCAGTACTAACAACCCTTTGTGTATCAAAATCGTATTGCCGGGCACACTCAAGTATCAATTCATAGCACTGGATAGCTAGAGGAAACCCTGCCACATGGACCAATCTGGATTTCATCATTCCCTGTCTCAAGACTGACAGGTCCTTCTGCGTTGTCCTCTGCTTAAACTCCTCGTATCTCCAGGCCTCCACATTGGTGTCAAGCACCTCAGACCATATAGAGGATATCTTACTTTCTTGCAACTGGCTCTTGGTGTCCAATCTTAGCCTTTCTGCCTCTGAGATAGATGACCCCTCCGTGTCACCCTTGGACTTTCTTGCAGCATCCTTGCTTGATTCGGCCTACATTCAAAAAGGACATCATTAGTATTCAATTATTATACATATTCCAATCCAAAGGTTAACATAAAATCATATAAAGCAATTAAAACCCATCACAAACTGTTAATCTTTGAAGATCTAGAGAAATAAAGCAGTCCAGGAAAACACCGTAAACCGGGAAAATCCAGTCGGGACAGAATTTCAGAGAAATCCGACCCAGACGGATTCTTACTACCAAGACATCACTAGTCACATAAATCGTTAGTTCAGCCAAAAGATCACTAAATTATCATATAATTTGTCCATTAGCAACAAGAAAATGGCATATAACATTCACTCCATTAATCATATCTTCCGAAAAATAAAAAAGGATAAAGCCAAACAGGAAAATCGGAAAAGTCCGGATGGAACGGATTTTCGCGGACAGTTCGAAATGTTTCAGTAATTACTCCATTTCGCGGAATTAGCCTAAACCGGGAAAATCCGGGTGTGCAGAAATTCTGCGGACACCACGGGAACCCGACGATCGGCGACACAAAAACCATTGATTGAATGTTCATGCAATCTTCTCCACTTGGATTCTAATGGTCCTAAAATCAATGCTACTCAACAAAATTTTGAATGTAAAGCATTCCAAGTTCCCAAAGCTCCCAAATAACGAGTTCCTGTGGCGGAATAATGATGCCCTAAGCACAATAACTAGACCCTCGCCATTAAAGCACGGATAAGCCAAAAAAAATCCGAAGGAAAACTATCATTTGGGCGATCAATCAATGTGCACAAGGATTTAGGTGTGAGTGGGTTGGGCTGAATGTAAATCGTGAGACTGCGATAACCCTATTGAACCTTGGAAAATCTGGGCGAATGAGCCAAAACCCTAATCGTCCCAGGGTATGGCGAACAACACACTTAGGGGCTAGTTCTATTCAGAAAAAGCTACAAAAACACATCCGACTCTCAATTGATTAACAAAACATGCGCGGAGAGGATAATGAAAACTGGTGAAAGGAAAAGTCAAACCCCAACTCTTATTAATATGACGTCACAATCAAGCGAAGGCCGACCTAAGATGATCATCATTCGGTACAGAAAACACTCAATCATCATGCAAGCAAATGAAAAGTCTAATGATAATCCTACCATGGATCAATCCAGTCGAAACTTGAGGTCGAAGAAGCAATCACGAAGAAAACACGTCCAATCAATGAAGACCCCAATCAGCACCAAACAATCCACGCGCAAGAAACTTAGGATCAATGCTCAAAGCTCAAATGAAAACTCTCAATCGCCAGAGCAGCAAACAAATGAATGATGGAGTTAAAATGATGCCCAAAAGGTCTTAAATCCTTCCCCATACGCATCTGAGCAAAGGCACCTTGGTCATTAATAAGCGACAAGATGCGTCTGACAAATCCGGAAACCTGAACCCAAGACAAAATTTTAGAAGATCCCAAGATACGCAGAAATCCGAGAATATAATGAAGTTCAGGATTTTAATGCAAACCGGGAAAATCCGCCAGGACCGAAAACTCCCAGTCAGCCAGAAACCCGGATTCAGAAAATGCGGTGATGAACAGATAGTAAACTAGAGCCCAGAAAAATCCGCCGGATCTGGAAAATCCCAGACTCAGGTGAAAACCTGGATTTTTCATAGAACTCAATTTGAGCCAATTCAAGCCTCAAGGCAAGGTCAAAGCTAGCAAGACCAACATATCAAGACCTCAAAAGATGATTCCAATAAAACCAAAGGTCAAAATACATCCGAAAAGAGGGTCCCTACTCCAAGTGGGGCGTTTTTGCAAAACTGCACAACACCTTTGTTGATCCTAATTATGATGTTTATGATGGATGACATGGATAGGCGTTGGATGGATAAAAGGATGAGATGGAGGAGGTGATTTTGGGATATACGGACCTAAAGTAAATGGAGTGGGTGGAGGGACATAAGAACCCAAGATGGATGGAGTAGATGAAGGATGGGATATGGTGGATGGAGGGATGTAAGAACCCAAGATGGATGGAGCAGATGAAGGAGGAATATGGATGGTTGTTTTGAGGTGATACGATAGAGGAGGAGGGATTGCAGCATATGATTTGGTGGAGCGATGGGAAGAGCTGAAATTTCTTTTGGAAAAGGCTCGTTGAGGAGGTCTAGAGGTTGTACCAATGTGTTTAGATTGTGAGTCTTGGGGAATAGATCCAAGACCTTGCATGTAGATTTGTTATTTGACTTGGATGGGCTCTAAAATACCTTGCTCGTGAAGGCCTAGACCTTTTCCTTGATAGTTCATGTTCTTGAGCATTCGATCCATGATAGGATTTTTGTTATTGTGAAAACATGATGCGAGTCCATTATTAGGTGGGGGATGATGGGTGGTATATACACTGTGTTTTTCTTCTGCAAGGAGGCCACCATGGAAGAATGTGACAGTACCAAGGGGATATGCAAGCAGTGTGGGGATAGCATCTTTAGGCAATGATGGGGGATCTTGAGAAGGAGATGATGGGATAGCAGCATTTGGATGGGTGGTATCTGGAGAGGGAGTAGGGGAAATGATAGGATCTGATTTTGTGGTAGCAAGCTCATGCAATGGAGAAGGAGATGGAGCGGTAGAATCTTGAATGTCAAGAGGATCATGGGATGGAATGGATGGGGGACTGTGATCTTGCGGTAGACTAGATGGGATGGTAGGATCTTGATTTGGAGGAGGGGATATGTTGGCATGCTTTGGATCAGGCTCTTGGCATGACTCATCGTGTGCGAGAGGCATGATAATGGAGTCATGGGGGGACTCTTCAAGTGGGGAAGATGGAAGGATGGGGGATTCAAAATATTCCTGGGAATGGATACTAGGAGTGGAAGAAGTGGATTGGATTTGGGTGTCGTCGATAGGTTCGACGGCTCTCAGAGTAGGGGGTGGGTGTTCAATGGATTTCATAGATGTGATGGTAGGAGATGGGGACTCAGTGGATTCAGAGAATGTGATGGTAGGAGATGGGGACTTAGTGGATTCAAAGGATGTGATGGTAGGAGATGGGGACTCAGTGGATTCAGAGAATGTGATGGTAGGAGATGGGGACTTAGTGGATTCGGAGGATGTGATGGTAGGAGATGGGGACTCAGTGGATTCAGAGGATGTGATGGTATCATCAATGATAGGTGTTGGATGGAGAAGGGTCTCGTCACTAACGATCATGGATGATGGGTTGGGATGGCATGGTTCCACGACTGCAATGTGTGGAGTGGGGGATGTTTCCTTTGTTATAAGTCCTTGGAGAAACTTGAATATGCTAGGATGAGATGGCGAGGTGGGAGTGGATGAAGGTTTATGGATTAGTGGACTAGGATTAGATGGAAGATTAAGACTGAATGGAGGATTAAGTTAAGGCTATGGGCATGGGGAATTAGGATAGGATGACATGGATGGTTAATCATTGGTAGAAGATATGGGTGACGTGTTGTAATAAAGATATTGGGATGGTGGATTAGGATGGGAAGATTCAGGTGTTGGATTAATATAGGGAGATGCGGATGTTAGATTAGGGTAAGTTGATGGGTGTGTTTGACTAAGATAGGAAGGTGTGAATGTAGGATTAGGCTAAGCAGATTGTGATGGAAGATTAGGGTAGTGGGTGCATGTGGATGAAGGATTGAGATAAGAGGATGTGGATGGGGGATCAAGATAGGGGTATTGAGATGGTCGACTAGGATAAGAGGATGATGTAGATGAAGGGTATGATGGATATGATGGATATCCCTTGTCAAAGGTAGCATAAGCAACATGATTAGGCATGGATGAAGACATAATGGGATAACTCGAGGGGGTGATTGGATTTTGGAAAGTGGGTGGAGAAAGCTTACTAGCAATGATAGTGTCAAGGGGATCTATGTCACATTCTTCTTGATCGACAAGAGTTTCATTATCATTGTCAACGTAATTAGGGTTTCCCTTGACCACTATTGATGGAGGATAAGGATTCATGATGGTGAAAGGATAAAGAGGATGGATGAAAGATTTTGGATGGGATCGGACTAAAGCTCAAATCGGGATTGCACTAAAGCTCAGATTAGGATGATTGGATGATGCGATGGGATTGATTATGATGATAAGATTTGATTATCAAAGGATGAATGCGACACCGAATCTACTTTGAGATGGAAGTAGATTGATTGGGTCAATGTGATTGGATAGGAATGCGATTGGATTGGATTGGATAAGATCGATCGATGATTGATAAGATTGACCGATGGATTAGATAGGATGATGAGAGGGGCTGAAAAACCCCATTCGGAGATTATCCTAGGTGACTTAGGATGTTGATTGATCGGATTAAATGATACATGTATGATTGGGGCACCGAATCCACTTTGAGATTGAAAATGGATTGATTGGGCCGACGATGATGATTAACTTAGGATGGATGACAATCGTAAGAGGATGTTAATGATGACGATTAGATCAGACACTTCGGTCAATTTGGATAATAACCCGAGACGAAGTTCAATGGATTTGGATGGGGAAAATGATGATTTGATTGGAGAAACGAATGATAGAAATGGATGAACAAATACTCAAAATGAGCAAACGGTTGATCGGGACAAGTAAACGAATGATTAGAATGATAGAACAAGGGTTCAGAATGATGAAAGGAGGTGTGAAATGGATGAATGTTTACTCGGAACAAGTAAACAAATGATCGGAACAACAGAATGAAAGTTCAGAATGAGGAAAGGAGGGGTGAAATGGATGAATGTTTACTCGGAACGAGTGAATGAATGATTAGAACGACTGAACGAGAGTGTAGAATGGGGAAAGGAGGTGTGAAATGGATGAATGTTTACTCGGAATGAGTAAACGAATAATCAGAATGATAGAACGAGAGTTCAGAATGATGAAAGGATGTGTTAAATGGATGAATGTTTACTCAGAACAAGTAAATGGATGATTGAAATGATAGAACGAGAGTTCAGAATGATGAAAGGATGTGTTAAATGGATGAATGTTTACTCGAAATGAGTAAACGGATGAGAAAAATGATAGAACGAGAGTTTAGAATGATGAAAGGATGTGTTGAATGGATGAACGTTTACTTGGAACGAGTAAACGGATGATTGAAATGACATAATGAGAGTTCAGAATGATGAAAGGATATGTTAAATGGATGAACGTTTACTCAGAATGAGTAAACAGATGATTAGAATGATAGAATGAGAGTTCAAAATGATGAAAGGATGTGTGAAATGGATGAACGTTTACTCAGAACGAGTAAACGGATGATCAGAATGACAGAAGGAGAGTTTGGAATGATGAAAGGATGTGTTAAATGGATGAAAGTTTACTCGAAATGAGTAAACGGATGAGCGAAATGACATAACAAGAGTTTGGAATGATGAAATGATGTGTTAAATGGATGAAATTTTACTCAGAACGAGTAAACGGATGAGCGAAATGAGTGAACAAGAGTTCAGATTGATGAAAAGATGTGTTAAATGGATGAATGTTTACTCGGACAAGGAAAAAAATGATCAAAATGATAGAACGAGAGTTTAGAATGATGAAAGGATGTGTTGAATGGATGAATGTTTACTCGAAATGAGTAAATGGAGAGAATGGTAGGGTATACCCCCCACGAGGAGGCAGATGGTGAAGAAAAGGTGCCCCGGCCAACTTCTCAAAAGTATGAAGTGGTACATATCATTGGAAAGAGCACAAAGAAACGAGAAGAACTGCCTTTGAACAGAGTCAATCGGATAAACAGTGTGGAAATGGCGGCCCCAGGAAGAAAGAGCAGAAGGTCAGGTCCGCCACAGCATAAGGTCAGGTCCGTCACCAGAGTTCAGGTCTTCCACTGGGGTCAGGTCCGCCATCGAGAGGTCAAGTCCGCCACCGAGAGGTCAGGTCCGCCACTAGGAGGTCAAGTCTGCCATCGGAGGGGTCAGGTCCACCATCGGGAGGTCAGGTCCACCATGGAGGTCAGGTCCGCCACTGGGAGGTCAGGTCTGCCACCGGGAGGTCACGTCCACCACCAAGAGGTTAGGTCTGCCACCAGAGATCAAGTCTGCCACTGGGAGGTCAGGTCCGCCACCGAGAGGTCAAGTCTGCCACCGGAGAAAAAATTGCTCAAAAGTATGAAGTGTCATATGTCGTTGGAAAGAGCATGAAAAATCAAGAAGATTGGTGCTTGAACAGAGGAAAACAGGTTTACAGCGTGCACATGGTGGGGCATATATGGTTTCCTGTCAGGGCAAATCCGCCATAGCATGAGGTCAATTTTGCCATAGCATGAGGTTAGGTCCGCCAAAGGATAAGTTTAAGCTTGATTTTTTGACGGATGGGTAAGGCAAAGGACCCAAAATATACCAAACACTGATAAACAGATTTGGCTACCCTGAAAATGATTGGTTTTGCATGAAAAAGACAATTTAGATAGCACAACCCTAAGATTAGTAGAAATGGGTATGGCCAACAAAGTCTTCTGCTCTAGGATGAACATGGTTGCTAAGGGGTCCTCGATATACACCCGGTACGTGAGGCCCAAACCATGAACACCAACCCGTTACAAGCATGAGTCAGGAACCTTAGTGAGATACTAAAGGCTTGGACCAACTCTTCATGTCATCTTGACGCTTCACCAATTACAATGTGGTTGGATTGAGGTACAACTTTCGCTCTCCCCCCTTTATATACCCCGTCGGTATGCGTGGTTGGAATCATCCCTTGGGGTGATGAAATCCCCAAGCAAGTCCCACTAAGAAAATGAAAATAGGGTGACTCAAATGACTTGGAAAGCTATGATTTCTCGTCACCCAGGATCATCAAATGGCACAAGGGGATTGGATACATCAAATAGCCATCCACAAGCATGCCAAACAAGGTTTGTTGACCCCTCTAATTAAACTATGTGCCTAATTTACCAAAGGAAAATTGGTAAAAACTTGAAATTTCACCTTCGGGAGGTCAGTTCTGCCACCGGAGGTCAGGTCCACCATTGGAGGGTCAGGTCCGCCACCGGAAGGTCAAGTCTGCCACTGGAGGGTTAGGTCCACCACCGGAGGGTCAAGTTCGCCACCAAAAGGTCAGGTCCACCATCAGAAGGTCAGGTCCACCACCGGAGGGTCAGGTCAGCCACCAGAAGGTCAAGTCCGCCACTGGAAGGTCAGGTCCGCCACTGGAAGGTCAGGTCCACCACCAGAAGGTTAGGTCCACCACTGGAGGGTCAGGTCTGCCACTGGAAGGTCAAGTCCGCCATCGGAAGGTCAGGTCCACCACCAGAAGGTCAGGTTCACCACCGAAAGGTCAGTTTTGCCAATAGAGAGGTCAGGTCCACCACCGGAAGGTCAGGTCTGCCACTGGAGAGGTCAAGTCTGCCACTTTGTAACCTGAACCTGCAAAAATGCCAAAAATAGCAAACGTGAAAGAAAAAGACCCATTTGTGGGTCCCACCAGGCGTGCCAGAAATGTGATAGGGTGAAAATGCTTGTTAGAAAATAAGATGAAAACACAAGAGAGCAAATAACAACTAAAGACACCCTACACCTCAAGATTGGGCAAATGATGAACTCAACAACATAAAAATGGAACCTTTTACCTTGTAGAGTTGTTCTCTGGTTGGCCCTTCGATCTTTGATGTGTATGCTCCTTGGATGACAAGATATGCAAACTAGATGATGATGTGAGGATGGATGGAAATGGATGAAAGCATGAAAATGGCTAAGTGTAGATTGAGAAATAAAATTGCAAGAGTTTGGCTAGCAAAATGATCTCCCCCCAAATGAGAGAAAAGAGGGGGTATTTATAGAGATTTTGGAAATCTCTAGGGAAATGGATGACCAAGATTGAGCCACCAATGATCAAGATGTAGGGCCAAAGTGAGTTGAGAACTCACAAGCCCTCACATCTTGACATGTGGCATGTGATATATCCCTAAAAGGTGAAGTGGACATGAGGTGGAAGGATGGTACATGACATGGAGGGAGGTACAAAGTACCTTGGGATTAGACAAGATCTCCTCATAAAGGAGGTGCTTGTCCCTATGTGGGTGAGAGGACATGTAAGGAATTAAAAATTCTTCAAATATCCTCATGGGGAGAGGGGAAAGAATAAAGAATAAAAAGAGGACATGTGGGAAGAAGTGAAGGAATTAAAAATTCCTTTTGAGTGCATTGGGGGATTAAAAAGTGAATTAAAAATTCACATGGGGAAGTGGAGTGCCTTGTCCAAAAGGGGAAGGCCTTTAATAAGGTTGACCAAGGGCACATTTCATAAAGGACATGGGGAAGAGAAAAGAAATTTAATATTCCTTGAAAGATGAGAGTGGAATTAAAAATTCCCCAAAGGACTTTGGGAAAACAAAAGGAGTTAAAAATTCCTTGGGGGATGGGAAGATTTGACTAAAAAGGGTGATTAGACAAGTTGATGAGGGGTTAGAGGAAGGTTAGGTGGCTAAGAAAGATTAGATGCCAACTTGCAAAAGTTGGAGGATATGACACCTCCTAATCAAGGATTAGGCATGTGCACATCCTAATGATGAGATTAAAAGATGTATTAGGATTAGATAAAAATGATGGAGGATGTGACATAAAGGGGATTAAATAAATAACATATTTATTTAATTCATTTGATGAAAGGAGGATTAAAGAGATAAGGTATTATTGATTAAATACCTTAGGGATTTGGCAGAATTAAAAATATTAATTAAATAATAGCAGTATTACTTAATTAACAAAAATAAGACGAAAGGGGATGAATTTGGATAAATTAAGTGTCAAAATTTAGATGTCTACAGACCTATTTAGGGAGGTTGTAGTTCCACCTCTAGATCAAGGATCTTTGATGTTCTTGAATGATAGTGATTTCATTGTAAGAAAAATGAAGTCCTATGTTGAATCTAAGTGTGTTGTTTTGCATTCCTCTAGACTACTTTTTTTGCCTAAATGGCGAGGTATCGTAGAGTTTTCATTGTGGTTTCATGATTACTCATTCAGTGAGTGTTATGGGATGTTTGATGGGGTGAATTTTTTGTAGATTTGTTTCACCTTAAACTTAAGAAATGAGTTTTCTAAGCTCAAGGAAGAGATCTTGCATTGCTCTACGGTAGATGACAAAAAATTTGTTAATGGATAAGACTCAAATGTGACAACATGAATTGGGTAAAAAAATATGAAACTTTCAAGTGAGAATGCATGATTTAGTAAATGAAACCCTAAAAATTATCCTTTCTTTGTTATTTTTACAAACAAAAATAAAAAGAGCTTGTGGCACTAGATTTTTTAAGTAATTGAAATCCTTTCAAATTGAAATATGAGGTGAAATTATCTAGGAAGCCTTTGTAAATCATGAATTTCAAGTGAATTTCAAGTCTAGCCCTTGTAGGTTCCAACAACTTGATGGGGGAAACTAGTTTGTTTCACAGGCACATGACCATTGAAAAATGGTTAGGTCACGATCATAGTCATATGGGGTAGTTATGTTCTAGTAAAGTAATATTGTTTTACTTGTCTTTGATTTTGTATATAGAAGTTGATGGGGACAAAGGGGAAAGTGTCACCTTTGACTTCATTAGCATTAACTTAGTCTACTATGTAATTTTCTTATTAATACTATGATAATATGTAAGTTTTGTATATTATATGCATATGCCATTGAAAAGGTACCCACATGATTACCAAAGTCTCTAAACCAAAAAAAAAAAAAAACAAAAATTTGTTACTTCTATTTGTATATTGGTTTTATTTTCACTTCTCCATATTGTTTAAAAGGAAACAACATTTTATCATTTCCCATAGCTAATTCTAATTATTAGTCCCTTCTAAAAATTCCCTTAGATCATTGAAGCTCTCTTTGATAATGATGACAATGAGATGTTGAATAGTGAACTACTTTAATGTTGTTACGATGCTAAATTTGATGGCTCCAAAACAATTTTATCTATTCAAAATCCCCATGGATGTTCTATCTATTCAACATTATCCCTACAAAATGGGTTTGTGGTATAAAAAAACATCATATGTTTAAAATGGTAAAAATTGCATATCCATGTCCCTTTCCTTTATGTTTTGGGCCTACTTCGATTACATTGTATTTGGAGCTATAATGATCGTATAAGAGGCATATTCTTGTGTGAATTTAGCTCATGAAATTCTCAAATCTCAATTGATCCCGTCATCATTGATTCTCATAAATTTTTTTCTTGTTCCTTAGATCTATTTTTCATTACCTTGGATTAGATTTGTGAGTCTAGACTTAATCAACATCACTTCTACATCTAAAATACTATTTTAAAAGAAAACCCCATATTTTTTCCACAACACAAGTTTTACTCAATGACAAATCAAATTTAGTCATTAAAAATTACTCTATTCTTGCATTTGACATGAATTTTGACCATCACTGTAGCTATAGTTATTAAGGACCATAAAAGAGGTTGCCCATACTTTTATAGGAAGAGATCAAGTGAATCAAAAAGTGAGACAATTTTCTTTTTATTTGTTCACATTTTCATATAATCAAAGAAAGCAAAGCTTTAACTAAAGTTGGAATGCTCTTAGAATGTGAAAATTTCTAGTTCAAAGGTCCAATAATTAAAAATTCAAGATTTCATGATCTCTAATAGTAAACAAAAAATTTCCCAAAAATTTGCCTAATTTTAAAAAGTCATTTTTTTATTTGAACCTTATCTTTCATTATTACAAGATAAATGACAATGAGGTAGATCATAGCTCCTTGTAAAGATGTCTATAACTTTAGTAAAGATTTAATACTTTAGTAAAGATTTAATACAATCATAGCTCCTTGTAAAGATGTCTATAAATTTAGTAAAGATTAAATCCAATTAAACCTTGATAAATTATTTTCGCAAGGAATAACAATGGTTCTATTTGAATTGTTCATGGTTAATTTTATAAAATGGATTATAAAATTGAAATGAAATAAATATTTAAATGAACTGAATAAAAACATAATTTACGAGGTACTTTGGTCACCATCATTGAAAATGAAAATAAAAAAACATTAAAAACAAAATAAAATCATTTTTGAGTGTGTCAGTGCAGTTAAATGTCATTTATGCCCTCAAAACTCATTAAAAACCCCTTAAAATGGATGTTGCAATGTTGGTGTGACCTCCATGAATATTTGAATATCATTAATAATCAATTAAAAGGATGTTGGGAAAAAGAGAAATATGTTAAGACATTTTAAACTTATATAGATTATTTAAATTTAGATTTATATTTTAAAACCATAATGTTCCACAATGTTTTTCATCAATTGATAGGATTTTGACTATGGGCTTTCAATTAATATTTTTTTTGTCTTGAAATATTTGACACCCAAAAAATTCTTTTTACATTGGAAAAAATAAAGTGAATATTATTTTACATTTCTATCGATGTGAAAGGATTTGCTAAATTCAAAAGGCCTACCCAAATTGACAATATAATAGTTTGAAATATCAATTTTGATTTTATATTTCTATTGATATGAAAGGATTTGCTAAATTCAAAAGGCCTACCCAACTTGACAATATAAGAGTTTGAAATATCAATTTTGACGGACACACCTACATACGATGACTTCTTATTTTTCCTTTCAAAAAGAAAATTTGTAAGAATGGATTGAAAGAAAAGCACCCACACAATCCTTGTACCATTTTGGAGCACAATTGAGCCCTATAGAGGTTTGTGATATTTCAATTTAAAATATTTTAATTGAAAAACACTTCCACCAATCTTTGGCTTGTTCTACATTTATCTTTTGTTATCCTCTATGATAGTGTTATTGTCTATTGAGTATTTAAGTTTTAGGTCATTAGTGAGGTCTATATATGCTCCATGAAACACATAAGCTATGTCTTTTATGATTTTCAACAATGAATATTTATGTGCTAAGTCAACCAATGTCATAACCTATTCCTTAAAACTTGGAAATTAATATTCTAAATAATTATAATTAAAAATAATAATTGATAATAATTAATTAATTAATAATTATTAAAAATATAGATAAATACTAATTGATTAATATATAATGATCATAATCATATTTTGTAATTTATTGTTACTAAAAGATAAAAAAAGATTTAAAAATATAAAGATTTTGTCTATAAAATTAATATTAGATGGATTATTTTTATATTTTTTTCAAATTTTAAACTATTATTTGTATACATGCAAATAATAATAAGAAATATTTTTCTTAAATTGACATTTATCCTCATTCTTATAATTATA
Source organism: Sequoia sempervirens (assembly GCA_007258455.2). NCBI lineage: Eukaryota > Viridiplantae > Streptophyta > Pinopsida > Cupressales > Cupressaceae > Sequoia > Sequoia sempervirens. Next base: position 233,615,017 of record VDFB02047230.1, on the reverse strand, counting down.
TCTAATTTATCTTGATTTGAAACTATATTATAAAATATTTTTTTTATTCTAAAATTATCTTGATAACTATTTTAAAAAATAATAATAAAGAAAAGAATAAAATAAAATAAATATTTTTAAAAAACGAAATAAAGATTAAAACAAGATTTCATGATAAAATAAATCAAAACAAAAGAATAGGAGCATACTATTAAGTAAGTGGAAAAATAAAACATTTCTTTTATCAAGAATAGAGGAACAAAACTCAAACAATAAGAATAGGAGAAAGAAATTAAGTACTTGTAAAGGGAAATGGTAAATTTCAAATAAGTGGTTCTATCATTAATTGTTCTATTTTTAAGCTTGAATCTAAATTATTTTATAAATGAATTAGGAAAAACTTAATTAAAAAATTTAGAAATTTCATATTTCTTTTGTATTAAAACTTTAGGAATTGTTCAATTTAATTAAATTTCCACAATCCATATGGATAGTTTTGCTGCTGCTGGATTTGATTGTGTTCTAATTTTTTAATCATATTAAAAATAAGATATTGTATTTTTTTAAATCATATTAAAATATGTTTAGAATATAGTAAGAAAAAATATATATAATATATGTATATACAAATTTATAATACTTTATTTTACTTAAATAATTAAAATGTGTATTGTAATAAAATAGATTGATATATACATATATAAAATATTTTAGGTTTCAATTAAAAATAATAATATAAAGAGATTTAAAAATAAAAAATATATTATTGGGGGAGAACTTGTGGCGTGAAGGTGGGGCTTTATGCTTGTAGAGTCATCAATCCAAGTTTGAACTTCATGGATTTTCCCTCTACTACGTCAACAATTGATAATTCTAGTTCATAGCTTCGATAAAAAAGTATTTACCCCAAATATTAGTCATTCATGTCATAATGTGATGGTTAAAATATAGCATTGTTGTTGTAGCCACCAAGATTAAAATCTCCATTTTCCATTGTAATCATGGGCATTGTTCCCTTGCTAATACATTATGTTTGTGGGTTTGAACCTTCATGCTAAATTTTTTGGTGTTCATGTTGGCGACTTAGTGCTCCAAACCTTTCTTGAGCTAGTGTGCTCATGGGTCTTGTGCCTCTACTAGCTATTGAGCTTGTGTATTTGGACTATTCATGTTAATGTTGTGCATTCATGTCAGGGATGAAATCCCTTGTTTGTGGCCTCATATAGCTTAGGACAAGCTAAAAATTATTGTGTTAGGTCAATAAAAAATTGTATTAAAAAAAAATATAAATTTTAAAGGTGTAGAAGTATAAGTTGTTGCCCAAAGATTACAACATGTGTAGAGGTTGCAACTCTAAACAAGCTATGACCTGTGAGTAAGGTCACAAGCCTACACATTAAAATTTATTCTTTTTACGTATTGTAACCTTACATTTAAAAATGTTTATTTCTCTAAACCTTTTAAATTTATTTTGTAATAAATATGATATATTAATAAATAACTAATAAAATAAATATAACAAAAAGTATTTATATAAATATATGTGTGTATGCATAGTGTTAGGTATAATATACATAAAAAATAACATTATGAAATATGAAAATAAATATATATGTATATGTGAAATACAATAATTTAGTGATATGGTTGAAAAAGTGAAACACCTTTAGAGATTTGCACTCTTTAGGGCTTGAAACCTTTTCTCGTTTATCATTAGGAATGAGGGTGTAAATGGTATGATTGTGGGGAATTTGATGGACTTGAGTCTTGGACACGATATGTGATTAACTTACAACCTGAAAGGTGAATCGACCAACTCTTGACCAAATCTAGGATGAATTTAGGGATGAAATGCAATGACCTAACGAGGCTAATGATTGGATTTACAGTTTTGATACAAATACAGTAAACACAAAAAGTCACAGAAAATTTTGGACAATTGAAATGAATAGAGGACACTATGCACTTGTGGTATAAATTTGAGCCTAATTTTGGAGGACTAATTCACCTTAATATGGTAAACCCACAAAAGTGGTTTACAATTTGAGTGAGGAAGGAAAAGTGGCAAAAAATGACCCCATACAAAAAAAAAGGGTTTTTGGGGTTCAAATGAACCCTAATTTGTGTGAACCAGTTAAATGCAAGGTGGACCCCTCTGCCAAAAAAAAAAATGAAAACCCCTTTTTGAAAGGGGTTCGAATGAACCCTGGTTCACTCAAACCCCTAGGGGTTCGCTTGAACCCCCCTGGTTCGATCGAATCCCCCTTTTCCACCTCCTTGCTCTCTGGCACAAAAAAACCCATAACTTTTTCCCTTCAAAGCTCAGGTTGAGGATGAAAATGGAGGAGAATTCACAAACCCAACTAGAATTAGGTAGTCCTCAGAATGAGCTATCCAATGACTATAATTTTAATATGTTTTGCTTTTATTATCTATTTTCTTTTTTAGTTTTATTAAACATAGATTTTTCACCGAAAATGAAGCTCTTTGTTTTGCACATGTGGAAAAATAGAAGATTATAAAAAATAATTTTGAAAATATGAGTGCACCAGATATTGAAGTCCTTAATCCAAAATAAATAAATAAATTGAATTTTGATACATACAAAAAAAGTTACGCATTATATGGCTCGTTATGTTTGAATTGTAATCGGTTTGACTTCAAAATATGATTAAGGAAAAAATATCTAATAAAACACTATCTAACCAAGTGGAAGCACTAGATATTGGAGTTTCAAATCTAAATTTGAAAAAATTAGAATTTTATCCTTCATGGAAAAAAAAGTTATGCGTTATATGGTGAGCATCACTCCTTAAAAATGTTGTTTTCTAAAAAAAACTAGTTTTTGAGGGAGATGGAAAAAGAGGCACAATCTGATTCTAAAATTTTTGAAAAAAATATATTTAGTATCTACAAATTTTTTTTCACAAAAATCTAGTTTGTATCATCTTCAAATTCCTCATGGTTTAGCCGCTATAGGTGCCTGAAAGTGAAGATTTAGTTAGAAAAAATTATTTCAGTGTCCAGTTTGGCCAAAAATTGTAAACCACTATTGTGGGATCACCCCCTAGGTGTAAGTGTCCTTGTAGAGTAATTTCAAATATGTTTCGTAGTCCTTTTGTGCTAGATTAGAGCTTTTCAGTTATGTCTGCAAAGTTGTTGGATCACTATCAAATATTTTGTAAGTGAACTTTTGTGAGTTGTCAAGATGTAGGATTTTCATTGCAACAATTGATGATTGATCTTCAAACTTCCTCCAATCTTCTTCAAATCTAAAACTTGCACATTCAAAGAGAGAGAAAGGGTTGTGCCATTTAGGGGCTTGCCTTGGTCAAACCTCCTGTTAGTGTTTTCACTTCCGTAATGGAAATATCAATGATAGAAAATATAAATGATAGGAAGGAATGCTGAATTAACAAAGTGTTGCAGCTCACCACCCTTCAATGGCTTCCTTGAAGGCCTGAAGTCATACAAATCTCCTCCAGGTTTGAATCTTTCTTTCTTGAATTGCTTGAATTGATTGGAGACCTACAAAGGGTCAGCTTTCACAAATAATGATGACATAAAATCACATATGATTTGGCATGATGCTTGGATCTTGAATTGCTGTAATAAATCACTAAAATGTTGCTCTTGACTTGCTTGATAATGTTGTAATAAATCACTGAAATACTACTCTTGGATTACATAATGCTCTTGACAATAATTCTTTCTCTTAATGCTCACCTCTTGCTTGTTCTTTCACTTGATGCTAGATTCTTTCACTTAATTTTCAAATGATACAATAAATAGGTATTTATATGCAATAATTCTATTTTTTTTGCAAATTAAATCTCGATATCGAACTTTGGACACTTGAATTGCAAATAATAAATTTCCAACACAAATGTATTTGAATTTGGAGCCAAAATAGGACACTTTCACCAAAAGGGGACCCATTTTCCATAGGGTGTATGTGTCCTAGCCTTATTTTTTGAAAATTAACTATAGGATTTTATGGTGAAATCATCAACACCCTAGGATCACCTGCAAGACAAAATAACTTCCACAAGGGAAAAATGGCAGAAATATCATGTTGTGATTAAGGATGCAAGAATACCAAAATTGAAGCCACTAAAAATATGACAACCATTGAATATGGCAATGCAAATATGAAGCCTTGCATGTATAGGAAAGGTGAGCAATAGGATTAGAAAATACCATGACAAGTGTCTCCTATCACATGAGACAACTAACTCATAACAACCTAGGAAAAAAATATTAAATAAATGCCAACTAGACAAGATAAGTGACAACTAATGCTTAACTAGAAAAATTCCTTCTTAGGACCTAAGTGGAATTAACAATGTAAATAGGACCTAGATAAGACTAGATAGGAAAAATACCTATTTACACCAAGATTAAGGTGTCATGGGTAAAGTATTTGATGAATGCATTTGCTTTCCACTTGCAATTTGTTGGTAATTGTTAAAAATGGGCCATAGAATGCATAATTTAGGAAATTAGGGGTTCAATTAGGTCCATCCACTTAAAAGGGAGCAAAAAATAGTGTGAAATTGTCAAGGGTGACATTTACAATGCTACATATAGAGATAATAGAATTTATAAATAAATTATTTCATGAAATACAAGACTTTATGTAGATGGGGATTATGTTGGAGTATGGAAAATATTGAGAGAGGGGGAGTGAATCAGTGTTTTCATAACCAAATTCAATTAAATTATTTTTCAAAACACATAACTTCTTTGTAATCATGGAATGTTCAATTTCAAGAATGTATTCAAATGTGATAGCCAATATAAGATCCTTAAACCACATGAAAAACTCAAATGTTGCAACTTAGTATATAAAGGAAGCTGCAAGACTAAATTGCATGAATCATGATAATCACATAGATCACAAAAGAACCATAACATAACATTTTTATGAGTGGAAAAGCCTCATAGGGATAAAAAAATACTAGGTAAAATTACCTCACTGGCTTAATAAAATCCCATTGATTACATAACCTCATTGGCTACTTTTTGTGCCTCACTGGGAAAGCCTCACTAGCTACACAATATACCTCATTGGAAAAGCCTCACTGGCTACAAGACATGCCTCACTAGAAAAGGAAGCTCACTAGTTACAAATATGCCTCACTAGAAAATATAACTTTCACATCAATATGATTTTGTGAATAAAAGGACAGGGTATAATCTTTGTTTCATTACCAAGCATTTCTTGATAGTCTCATTTTCATTTGAGATTCAAGAATCTGTATGTCTATGAATACAACTTGCACTTAAAGTTCATTTACAAATTTCAAAACAAAATTTTCATCAATTCTTTCAACATGAAAGTAACAGTAACTCTTAACAGAGTATCAATCTCACATATCCATCTACATTACACATATCTCTGCATATTCAAGTCAAAACCACTATAACTTTGTATATTCATAACATGTATTTGAAACTCAACAAACTTTGCAACTATGTATCTTCATTTTCAAATAAAAAATAGTTGTAATTCTATAACTCTATCAACATACTCTCACTTTGTTTATACCCACAGAATGACACCCATATTGTCAAAACAAAACAATCATTAAATGCCATTTCATTCTTCCTCTCAATGTATCATAGTACCAGATATTCTCTTATAAAGAACTAACACCCATACTAACTGTGCAGAGGAAACAAAGCTCCATGAATATAGAGAATTCGTTGACACATACTAAATCATTATTTTTACTTTATGACAGTGCATAGTATAATCTAATCATAGTGATATAATGATCTGTATATCACTATTACTCATGCTCCCTTTGTAAAATCATTAATGAAAAATAAAGCCAACTCTTAAACTTCCCTCTTTATTTTTCAGGTAACAAAAAAACTCAACACAAGCAGAATTTAAACAATAACCTTCACTATCTCTACAAATGCAAAACTCCACACATTTTTACTTCACACTACATTTTCCTCTCATATCATATTCTAAAAAATAATTCCCACATAAAATCACGTTGGAAACACACATTAAACACCTCTGAAATGCATTTATTTGTGTCTTCTACCCGCATTTTGTTTGTAGACCATTGGAAAAACTGTTCTTAACTATCAAAACCCCGATTACTACTATTCCAATGCTAAAAATGAGTTGTTACCCAAAAGACATGGGTTTTGATGAGCCTAGTTTTTGGTCTAGTCTTGGGTAGAACCTATAGTCTATTTTCTCATAGATGTTATGGAATTTAATGCTTAAGTGTTGGTACTGGCATAATGTTTCCCTCAAACCATTAACATTTGATATTACTCGATCTCTACAAGCTTTAATGATATTTGGCATAATATGTGGGTCATCTATATTGATTTTGCATGTGATTAATGAATGTTTCTTAGAGTGGTTATAGATGTGTAGTTATTATGCGTACTGACCTTGACATGTAGATTTAATATGCCAAGTTGAGGAAGGCATCACCAGCTAGGCATGCACTGTAACGTCCAGCTAATAAATCATTCCAAGGAAAAGGTAGCCGACAACAAAGATTCTTCATGCAATTGAACGCGAATGCCTTGTAGTGGACCTTAATGATCGAGCATGCATAGGTGTTACTATTGTGCTGGATCTGCACTTGACTTGCATGTTTGACCAGATTCCATGCATGCGTAACTGCCATCACTCCACTTTCCCCTGTTTTCCCTAAATGGCATCCTCTCATTCATGGAGTTGAATGCCTTGTTTAGTTGTAGTATAAATAATAATTTGATGCTCCTTCAAAAAGGTTGCACGATTTGACATTGTACTCTCTTTCTCCAGTTTCAGTAATACAAATACATTACTCTTTGTTTGCATGATTTACAGTGAATAAAATAAATTTATGAGTTCAAGCATCTAAGTTCTTGTTAGTTTAAAGGATACTTATCCAAAGGGGCCCACTTGGTCAGTAACCGTCTTCTTAGTTTAGCATTAGTTTAATGTTACTTCTTGTTTAGTACTTAGTTAGAAATATGACATCAATTGTTCATGCAGCCACTAGAATTCCATTCTGTGACTATTTCTATAGCCAAAGCAAATAGAGTAGTCTCTTGTTTGTCGCTCATATTTTCATTCTTGTTCCACATTTCAAGTTGTTGGTTGATATTCAACATTTGATTCATTTCCTTTTAAGCAATTTACTTTCAGTATTATGTTTCTTAGTTGTAGAGTGCAATGACTACTTGAGCCCCTAGTGCACATACTGTGCTGACCCATTTCAAGTTCACATCCCTGGGTTGACAAGTTAAATGCACCTTCATGATGATTGAATAGCTAATTAGGTTAGATGTCCAGTCTCTGAATTATGTCTATAAAGACTTAGTTATGAAATCATTGTAGCAGGCCAACATTTTTGGCGCCGTTGTTGGGGATGGTGTCAAGCCAAAAAGTCTTTTGGAGTCATTGGTAATTTTTCTTGCTATAGTGTTTCTGAAAGTTGTTCTTAGTATATCCTCACTTAGGAAGTAATGACCCCCCTGATTCTTTACCAATTATTTGTGTGAGTTGACTGATAGTGAGTGATACCACATGCATAGAGGAAGGAAAAGGGATGATTATGGGAGATCTCTTCCTAACAATCCTCATCCATTTCAGCTAGTTGAGTACCAAAACCTACCAGAAGAAGAGGAAGAAGAAGATCCACACCCCTTTTCTAATGCATATCCTGATCTGACTAGCTCTGAAGTCTCCTCAAAATATCAAAATCAACTCGAGAAACCCTTTTTCTTAGAACCACATCAAGTAGGCATGGGTGATGCAAATAGGAACATATCAAACCGACCTAATTTTCCTTTCCCCATTGCCCATGAAAATGAAATTGAAAACATCAAGAACATTCCTGCCTCAACACTCACCAAGTTTTGTGGAATTGTGACAAAAGATATTGATACCTTCTAATTTGAGTTTGACATACTTTGTAGGAGTTATGATTACACCACGGATGCCCATAGGCTTAAGTTATTTCCCACCACTTTGAAAGAGGCTGCATTAAGATGGTTCATGAGCCTAGGAAGGGATACTATGGAAACTTGGGAAGGAATGAAGACAAAATTGCTTGACAAGTACAAGGAATACTGCAGGGGTAGTGACATGAGAGGAGGTGACATTTTAAGGATGCAACCAAAGGGAGATGAGAGCCTGGAAGATTACATTGCAAGGTTACTATTTTTCCTGCAAAATTTGCCACATCATGCACTTAACAAGGACTCAAAAAAATTTATTTTCCTCAGAGGCATCAATGACAATTGCACTAATGCTTTGGACCTCATGGAAGGAGGAGATATCTCCCAAGTTGCTTGGGAGGATATCAAGAAAATATGCTAGAATTACTCTAGGGTAGCTTCAAAGAAAGGGAGATCTTATCAATCTTCCATGGGTAAGTCAACTACTGGTGGAGTTTCAAGAATGGACATCACTCATTTTCTGGAAAACTTCAAGCGAGATATTATCAACAATCTAGCTACTCAGTTAGATACACTTCAAGCCAAAAAGAAGCAAGAAGAGGTAGAGATGATGTTGACAGATTAATGTCCTCAATGCAAACAAAAGAAGATGGACTACAAATGTAAGATGGTGGCTAACCTAGAAAGCAAGAAGATTTCACTTGAGTTCAAGCCCATTTATATTGAAGAAGACCAAGTCTACTTTGTTGCACAAAGGAAGCCTTGGGCTCCAAGACAAGGTATGCCATCAGATCCAATATCCTATGTTGGGCCATATTTTAACTCTTATTCATTTGGTAACAATTGGAAACCCCAATATCCACCCAGTTATGGAGGATATCCACCAAAACCTTGGAGTAACCCTCCAAATGCTTGGTCCATTTATCAGAGTTCTCCACTACAGTGGAAATAGCCTCAAGGGAATTGGAAACAATTTCAAGGGCACTGGAAACCACCTCCAGGAAATTAGAAGCAAACAAATTAGTGGAGAGGAGGAAAAAAATGGCCTAACCAAACAAACAGTTACATGCAACCACCTTCTTAGCCCCAACAACTTGCTTTAATGCCTCCACCTACTAATACAAGTTCAAATGTACCTAAACCAAGTCAGCTGCCAGCTCAGCCCACACCCAATCCTAATAATAGACCACAACAACAACTTGCATACTCTACTAATTCAAATCAATTCCTTGCATATGTTGTGAGTGTAGGTGACATCCATTTGTGTTCAAGAACTACTCTATCAGGCTCTCCCAAGCCAATTATCACTTAAGTTCCTGTGGAAGAGGAGGAGGAGCCTCTAAATGATCCTATTTAGCCAAGTGCACCTAACAATCCTGAACCAGTTCAAGCCAGGTAGACTGAACAGGAACCACCATTCCCTTGGAGATTGGATGTTGCCAAGAAGAAAGAAGAAAAGGAGGATACCAATTTTGACATCCTAGATCAACTAAAACATATATGTGTTCAGATACCCCTATTCTAGGCCATAAAGGATGTTCCAATCTATGACAAAGCTATCAAGGAAGCTTGTCTTAAGAATCCAGGAAGGAAGAAGAGAGACCCAACTAAAATTCATGTGGTAGGCCAACTAGATGATATCATGTTGGGAAAAGTGACTATTCCCAAGTATAATGACCCAGGCAGTCTTGTAGTAGCAGTTGTCATAAACGAGATCCAAGTGAAGAATTCTCTGATTGATTTAGGGGCAGAAATCAATGTGATGACCAAAGACATCCTGCAACAACTAAATATTGCAAGTATGAGATCTACTCCTACTATCCTGTAGCTTGTTGATAGCTCTATTGTTAAGCCTGATGGTGTAGTGGAGGATCTTGTGGTAGTTCTAGACTCCTGGGAATACCCAATAGATTTAATGATTCTTTCTCCTAAGGCTACACTCGGCGGGTATCCCATCATTCTTGGAAGGCCTTGGTTGTCAACTGCAGATGCATACATTGGATGTCAGTTAGGTGACATGACCATTTAAGATGGAAGGAGTACTAAATTTTTTGTTCTTTATCCACTTGCTCAGCCATCTCATGATGAGAAAGATTCTATATGGCCACAAGTTGGTGAAGAGGTTGAGGAAGTTAATTATATGGCGGAGCTTATGATGCTAGGTAGAAGCTCTTTCATGCAGCTCCAAGAAGAGGATGAAGTGTTGGCTAATCTCATTCGGAAGCATTATGAAGTGGAGGAAGCATCATCTTGTACTTTGGTCAAGACACGTTTTCCTGCTCTTCCTACAACCACTGTTCTTGTAGATATTTTTCCCGAAGATGATCTCCCTATAGCCACTCTTCCTACAGCCATTGTTCATGTAGACAAACTTCCTACAACAATAGGTATTTTCCATACATTGTTGTTGTAGGAACTAAAGGTACCATGTATTTGTTGGAGATATGTGCCTTAATCTTGCTGACCTAACTCTCCTATAAGAGTAAATCGATGAGACACTTGAGATTTCCTACCGACGAGTTGTTTAGTCCTGAAGGCTTGAAGCGTTTAGATCAGTGTGACATGTGTTCGGTCTTGCCGAAGAGAAATATCAGAGTGACTTGAACTGTCGGTGTGATTTCTCTATTTCATATCGATAGTGTTAGTCTGGCTGATAGGTTTGATCGATGTACATCTTGCCGATGAATAGATGGTCGGGTTGAGACAATACTTCAGAATGCATCTTACCAATAGTAGATCTCTGGCCGATGTGATTTGTTCAATGTGAGTTTGGCCAATGGGTGGGTTCGGTGTGACTCTTGTTGATGAAAGGTTCTGAACTGCAGTGAGCTGAATTTCATTAGGGTGACTTTTGATCTTGGTGGGACTTTGGCCAATAGTGGTTCTCTTTCCGAAGGAGTTGCTCCTAATGCATATCGTTGTGACTCCTATCGATGGTATTTAGTTAGGGTGACACGAAGGCTCTATAAGAGTCTTAGCGTTAGAGCTTGTCTTGCCGATGAGGTGTTGGTCATTGGTGTGACTTTTGACTTCGGTGAAACCTTCTCCGATGCTTGTTCTCTTGCCAATGGTCTATTCCACTTGGCCATTGGTGTGACTTGGGACTTTGGTGAAACCTTCTATGATGCTTGTTCTCTTGTCGATAAGGTTGTTCTAGTAACAGTTGGTGCTCCCGTTGATTGTCCGGATGAGTATGGCCGATGGTCTGTATTGGGGTGATTTAGGCCGACAAGATGGTTCGAGAGGTGGTTGAACTTAATGACATTAGTGCATTCTATGTGACATTATGAACTTCTACCAATGGACGTTGTCTTGCCGATAGGCCTGGTCGAGATGTCAGGATGATAGAGACATCAGGGATACTTTGAAGATCAGCGTGTTTGTGACCGATAGACAAAGTCAGGCTAATGGAAGTAAAGATGGACTTGATTGAATGAACGATGAATTTTTTGGTTTGAAGATGTGTTGATTGTTTGTTGGAGGAACACGATGAGTTGGAGTAGACTACTCATTGTCCAAGACAGGTTGACAGTTGATCTAACTGTAGAAGATGAACTGAATGGTTTTGAGTTGGGATAAAACTATTTTTTTAGGATCGTTCGGGGGTTGGTTGGAGATGTAGAATATTTTTCTAAAGGAGGTGACTTCTCTCTCTCTTTGTGGTTCGATAATGAAACCTCTCTCTCTATGTGAATCTTCTCTGTATATTGTGTGAGAATATTGTAACAGTATGAATTTTGTAATGGATCGAGAAGTTGATCAGAGAAATGTAAATAAAAAGGGAGAGGGAATTAGAATAGGGTTGTTACCAGTTAATCTCTAGAATGAAACAAAATGTAACCTCTGTGAAAAGGCTATGAGCTTGAGATTGTATTGTAACTATGTTTGTTGCTGAATAATACAATGGCTCGGATCTTTTGGAGTGTGGGGTTTTTTACTCGAAAGGGTTTTCCCCACGTAAATCTATGTGTTTTAATATTTTGTACCATATTTCATGTTTAATGGTTCTGTTTGTTGAATTTGTTTATACTAGTTGTTGAAACTAAATTTTACATGTGCTTCTCTCAAAAGGATTAATGTGGGAAACGAACTGTGTCTGATTCCACTTTGTGAAATAGTTGTATGTGTTTTTGAGGAAATCTAATTGAAATTAAAGTTACCGAAGGAACTACTATTCCTGGAGGCTTCTCTGAGATGACAATTTTTTCCCAACAGTATTAATGAAGCAGCCATGATAGAATTAACTACACAAGTCCAGGTGTAAGAAGGAAAATATCTGAATGTTAATAGTAAATTAAATGAAGAGCAACAACTATTATTGGAAAACCTATTAAGGGCCCATCAAAATGCATTTGCATGGGATTATCATGATATGAAGGGACTGGATCCTAAACTTTATACCCACAAAATTTATATCAGAGGTGATTGCACTCTAGTAAGACAACCACAAAGAAGGATTAACCCTGCACTAAGAGAAATTATGAAAAGAGAATTACATAAATTGCTAGATGCAGGATTTATCTACCCCATTTCAGATATTCAGTGAGTATCTCCATTAGTGATTGTACCCAATAAAGGAGGGAAATGGTGAGTTTTTGTTGATTATAGAGAACTTAATGTTGCACCAAGAAGGATCACTTTCCTTTACACTTCATTGATCAGGTTTTGGATAGGCTTACAGGAAAACAATACTTCTCTTTTCTAGATGGATTCAGTGGCTACAACCAGATCCAAATTGCACCAGAAGACTAGGAGAAGGACACATTTACCTGTCCATGGGGGACCTATGCCTATTTGGTACTCCCATTCAGTTTCTGCAATGCACCTATAGCTTTCCAGAGGGCGTTCATTAGCATATTCTTAGACATTTCTCATGATTGCATGTAGATTTATATGAACGACTTCACCACTTATGGTGCTAATTTTAATCAAGCATTGGAGAATCTCAAGAGAGTCCTACATATATGTGAGGATCAAAACTTGTCCTTGAATAGTGAAAAGTGCTTCATGATGATGCAAGAGGGTGTAGTTCTTGGCCACTACATCTCCCACAAGGGAATTGAAGTAGATCCTACAAAAATTGAGGTAATCACAAATCTATCTACACCTACAAAACAAAAGGATGTTAGGAGTTTCTTGGGTCATGCAGGATATTATAGGAAATTCATCAAGGCTTTCAACAAGGTAGCAACACCATTGTATACCCTTCTCACTAAAGATGTTGAATTTGAGTGGACTAAAGCTTGTGACAAGGCATTTTCTAACTTGAAGGCAAATTTTACTCATGCTCATATACTCAAGGGACCCAATTGGGAGCTTCCTTTCTACATCAACACTGATGCATCAGATTATTCCATAGGAGCGGTCTTAGGACAGAAAGAGGGAGCTACTGAAAAATTCTATTTATTTTGTCAACAAAAATTTGTAAGGAGTTTAATTCAATTATACAATGACAGAGAAAGAAATGTTGGCAGTAATCTATGCACTGACCAAATTTAGACATTACATAATGGGCTACCAAATCTTTGTGCACACTAATCATCCAACCATTAGGTATCTCATGAATAAACCTTTGATCATAGGTAAATTGGCAAGATGGTTAATGTTGATGCAAGAGTTTGATATAACTATTATGGATAAGCCAGGGAAGGCTAATGTTGTTGCAGATTTTCTTTCAAGGATAACTACATCAGAAGACAATCAGCGTATAGATGACTCTTTTCCTGATGAGCATCTATTCTATCTTAGTGTACACATATCCTAGTATGCTAACATAGCCAATTACTTGGTTATAGGTACAGTTCCTTCTCACTTATCTCCAAAAGAGAAAAGGGCACTCATTGAAAAATATTTTCCTTTCTCTTGGATTGCTGGATGTTTGTTTTATACTGGACTTGACCATGTCATGAGAAGATTTGTGAGAGAAGATGAGACATATGACATTTTGCATGCATGTCACAATGAACCATGTGGAGGACACTTTGCAGGCAAGAGGACAATAATGAAGGTTTTGAATATAGGGTATTACTAGCCAACACTCCACAAGGATGCAGGTAAGTATACCAGAAAATGTGACAGATGTCAAAGAATGGGCAGACCAACCAAATTTGATGAGATGCCACTTTTCCCTTAGATATTAATCACTCCCTTTGACAAGTGGGGATTTTATTTTGTGGGACCAATTGACCCTCCATCAAATGGTAAGTCTTATATATTGGTATGCACTAATTATGTAACAAAATGGGTAGAAGTTAAGGCCATGAAGCATGCAAGAGATAAAAAGGTTGCAAAGTTTTTTTATGAGGAGATTTTCACAAGATATGGAGTTCCAAGAGAAATAGTAATTGATCAAGGGCCACAATTTGCATCAACTCTTGTTGCAGCATTAGTGAATGAGTACAATATAAGGCACAAAAATTCTACTCCTTATCACCCCCAGGCTAATAGCCAATTTGAGGTGACCAAAAAAGAGGTTGAAGCCATTATGACTAAAACAGTAGCTATCCATAGGAAAGATTTGGAAAATATATTACTAGAAGTTTTTTGGGCCTATAGGACAACATGGAAAATAACTGCAGGATTCACCCCATTTGAGTTGTTGTATGGAAAGACAACTATGACGCCAATTGAATTTAAACATAAAACTTTGTGAACTATAGTGGATTTAGGGATGGATATTTCTAAAGCTTAGAGAGCAAGAATCATGCAGCTAAATGCTTTGGATGAGATAAGAAGAGCAACCCTAGATCATATAGAAGTAGTGCAGAATTAGTGAATCAAGTGGCATGACAAATTTATAAAAGATAAGAAGTTCAAACCAGGAGATTGGGCTTTGCTCTATGATTCAAGATACCAGGACAATGTAGGAAAATTGCAGACAAGGTGGCTAGGACCATACAAAGTTGTTGAGATCTTTCCTAATAGAGTTGTTTAGCTCACCAGCATTGACCCTGTCAGGTTCAAATTACTTTTCAATAGTCATCACCTCAGAGTATACCATAAACCAGCTTCTAAAGAAGAGTTCCTGCAACAATTCACCCAACACTCAGAGCTTCCTGCAACTAAAGGTGCTAGACCTAGCATCCCTCCTTCAGCCTAATTGAGGTACATACTTTTCATAATAAATACTTTCACTTCTGTGGAAGTCCATTTCTTCATCATCTGCCCATGCATCACCACCTTTCTCACTCTTCCATCACTTCATTCCACCTCACCTCATTCCACCTCATCTTCATCTATTGCTCAATTCATTTTCCACCAAGGAAAGTGTTACTTTATTTGTGATCCTTGCAACACATCTTCCACACATTCAAGTATGTGCATATTAATTGCTATCTTTAATCATGTTTTCAGTGCCTTCATTTAATCACTATACATTAGTATAGGTATTCACATAAATGCCATCATTTCCTATCAATCACCACTCCCATGTGTGGACACATGTGAAAATTTAGGTTGGGGGGAGGGGAACAAAAAAGATGCAAATATTTTGTGAACTTATTGTCCATGTGTCAAATCATATTAGGCTATGTTAGAAATTTTAAAATGAGCAAGAGGTCCTATAGCATGAAGTCCTAGAGCAACAACTAGAACCAGAGTAGGAGTTCATGCAGCCACAACAAGAACAAGAGTCCTTGCATCAAAAGGAAGAAGAAACACCACCCTTACAACCAAAGATAACAGGACAACCTGAGTCCATGCAAATAGTGCCATATGAGGAGCCACCATCAACAATAAGACTGGTAGGTATTCATAATCCTTCTAGTTTTATAGTACATTCAACAATTTTGAATTTATGAAGAGAAATACAAAGAAGGGAGGAAGAATGGATAAAGGTAAAAATAGTAGCAAAGGAGGAAACTGTGAGGAAATGTTTATCCCAAAGATGGAATAGTTTGACTGATGAGTTGAAATAGGCTGAGCCTCATTCCATCCACAATTATGTTGTAGCATTAAAAAGAATTGAGAGACATATTCGGATTGGGAGAACTCAAGGATGACATTGGCTTCCCATGACTTTTCAGCCACCCATGCTCATGTGGCCCGTGCCAAATTTTAGATTCTACTAGTATGACATTGCTTCAGAGAGGCATAGATGGAACGAGTTTGTTAGATTGGGAGGATTCTATTGGGAACCTGACTCACGTATTGTAGCCATTGGTTTTGGACAACTCTTAGTTGCAAATTTTAGAACTTTGACCAAAGAAAATAACAACTCTTCCCCTATTGGAGGACCAACAAAATTTTAGGTTGGGGGAGTGATGAGCCTAGTTTTTGGTCTAGTCTTGGGTAGAACCTATAGTCTATTTGGTCACATATGTCATGGAATTTAATGCTTAAGTGTTGGTATTGGTATAATGTTTCCCTCAAACTATTGACATTTGATATTACCTTATCTCTGCGAGCTTTAATGATATTTGGCATAATATGTGGGTTATCTATATTGATTTTGTATGTGATTAATGAATGTTTCTTAGAGTGGTTATAGATGTGCAGTGATTATGCATATTGACCTTGACATGAAGATTTAATATGCCAAATTGAGGAAGGCATCGTCAACTAGGCATGCATCGTAATGTCCAACTAAGAAATTGCTCCAAGTCAAAGGTAATCAACAACAAAGATTCTTCATGCAACTAAACATAATCGTCGTGCAGTGGAACTTAATGATCAAACATGCATGAGTGTTACTGTTGTGTTGGATCTACGCTTGACTTGTATGTTTGACCAGATTTGATGAATGCATAATCACCATCACTCCACTTTTCCCTATTTCCCTAAATGGCATCCTCCCAGTCATGGAGTTGACTTCCTTGTTTAGCTGTAGTATAAATAATAAATTGATGCTCCTTCTTCAAAAAGGTTGCATGATTTGACATTGTACTCTTATTCTCCAGTTTTAGTAATATACATACATTACCCTTTGTTTGCATGATTTATAGTGAGTAAAATAAAGTTTTGAGTTCGTGCATCTGAGTTCTTGTTAGTTTAGAGGATACTTATCGAAGGGGGCCCACTTGGTGAGTAATCCATCTTCTTAGTTTAGCATTATTTTAATGTTACTTGTTGTTTAGTACTTAGTTAGAAATATGGCATTGACTATTCTTGCAACCACTAGAATTCCATTATGTGAGTATTCCTTCAACCAAAGCAAACAGAGTAGTCTCTTATTTGTTGCTTAGATTTTTATTCTTGTTCTTCATTTCAAGTTGTTGGTTGATATTCATCATTTGCTTCATTTCCTTTTAAGCAATTTACTTTCAGTATTGTGTTTCTTAGCTGTAGAGTGCAATGACTACTTGAGCCCCTAGTGCACATACTGTGCTGACCCATTTCAAGTTCACGTCCGTGGGTTGACAGGTTAATGCAACTTCATGGTGATTAAATAGCTATTTAGGTTAGATGTCCAATCTTTGAATTATGTATGTAAAGGATTAGTTATGAAATCATTGTAGGAGGCCAACATTTTTGGCATCGTTGCCAGGGATGGTGCCAAGATAGGAAGTTTTTTGTAGTCATTGGTAGTTTTTCTTGCTGTAGTGTTTCTGAAAATTGTTCTTAGCATATCGTCACTTAGGAAGTAATGACCCTCCATGATTCTTTACCAATTATTTGTGTGATCTGACTGATAGTGAGTGATACCACATGCATAGAGGAAGGAGAAGCAATGCATATGGGAGATTTCTTCCTAACAATCCTCATCCATTTGAGCTAGTTGAGTACCATAACCTACTAGAAGAAGAAGATCCACACCCCTTTACTGATGCATATCATGATTTGACTAGCTTTGAAGTCTCCTCAGAAGATCAAAATCAGCTTGAAAACCAATTTGTCTTAGAACCACATCAAGCAGGCATGTGTGATGCACATACGAACAAACCAAACCAACCATATTTTCCTTTCCCCATTGCCCGTGAAAATGAAGTTGAAAACATCAAGAACATTCCTTCCTGAACAGTCACCAAGTTTTATGGATTTGTGACAAAATATCCTGATATGTTCTTATTTGAGTTTGACATAATTTGTAGGAGTTATGTTTACACCACTGATTCCCATAGGCTTAAGTTATTTCCCACCACTTTGAAAGAGGCTGCAATAAGATGGTTCATGAGCCTAGGCAGGGATACTATGGAAAATTGGGAAGAAATGAAGACAAAATTACTTGAGAAGTACAAGGAATATTGCAGGGGTAGTGACATGAGAGGAGGTGACATTTTCAGGATGTAGCAGAAGGAAGATAAGAGCCTGGAAGATTACATTGCAAGGTCTTGTTTTTCTTGCAAAATTCCCCTCACCATGCACTTAACAAGGACTCACAAAAGTTTTTTTTCCTCAGAGGCATCAGTGATAGCTGCACTGATTCCTTGGACCTCATGGCAGGAGGAGATATCTCCCAAGGTCCTCGGGAGGATATCAAGAAAATATGCCAGAATTACTCTAGGGTAGCTTGAAAGAAACATAGAGGTTATCAATATTCCATGGGAAAGTTAACTACTGGTGGAGTTTCAAGAATGGAGGTCACTCATTTGCTGACAGACTTCAAGCAAGATATTATCAAAAATCTAGATACTCAACTAGATACACTTCAAGCCAAAAAGAAGCAAGAAGAGGTAGAGATGATGTTGACAGAGCATTTTCCTCACTACAGACAAAACAAGATGAAGTGCAGATGTAAGATGGTAGCTATCCTAGAAAGCAAGAAGATTTCACTTGAGTTCAAGCCTATTCAGATTGAAGAAGATAAAGTATACTTTGTTGCACAGAGGAAGCCTTGGGCTCCAAGACAAAGTATGCCATTAGATCCACTATCCTCTACTGGGCCACATTTTAACTCTTATTCATCTGGTAACCAGTGGAAACCCCCATATCCACCCAGTTATGGAGGATATCCACCACAACCTTGGAGTAACCCTCCAAATTCTTGGCCTAGTCATCAGAGTTCTCCACCTTAGTGGCAATAACCTCAAGGGAATTGAAAAAAATTTCAAGGGCACTGACAACCACCTTGAAGAAATTGGCAGCAAACAAATCAATGGAGAGGACAACAATGGCCTACCCATACAACTAGTTACATGCAACCACTTTCTCAGCCCCAACAACCTGCTTTAATGCTTCCACCTGCTAATCCATGGTCAAATGCATGTAAAATAACTCAACTACTAGCTCAACCCACACCCAATCCTAATAACAAACCACAACAATAGCCTGCATACTTTGCTAATTCAAATCAATTCCCTACATATGTTGTGAGTGTAGGTGACATCCATTTGTGTTTAGGAACTACTCTATCAAGCCCTCCCAAGCCAATTATCATTGAACTTCCTATGGAAGAGGAGGAGGAGCCTCTGAATGATCCTATTTAGCTAAGTGCACCTAACAATCCTAAACCAGTTCAAGCCAGGCAAACTGAACAAGAACCACCATTCCCTCAGACATTGGAAGTTTCCAAGAAGAAAGAAGAAAAGGAGGATACCACTTTTGACATCCTAGATAAGGTAAAAAATATGTGTTCAGATACCCCTATTTCAAGCCATAAAGAATGTTCCAGTCTATGACAAAGCTATCAAGGAAGCTTGTCTTAAGAAGCCAAGAAGGAAGAAGAGAGACCCAACTATAGTTCATGTGGTGGGCCAGCTAGCTAATATCATGCTATGAAAAGTGACTATTCCCAAGTATAATGACCCAAGCAGTCCTGTAGTAGCAATTGTCATAAACAGGATCCAAGTGAAGAATGCTCTGATTGATTTAGGGACAACAATCAATGTGATGGCCAAAGAAATCCTTCAACAACTAAATATTGAAAGTATGAGATCTACTCCTACTATCTTGCAGCTTCCTGATAGCTCTACTGTTAAGCTTGATGTGTAGTGGAGGATATTGTGGTAGTTCTAGACTCTTGGGAATACCCAACATAGTTTATGATTCTTTCTCCTAAGGCTACACTTGGCGGGTATCCCATCATTCTTGGAAAGCCTTGATTGAAAACTGCAGATGCATACATTGGATGTCGGTTAGGTGACATGACCATTTCAGATGGAAGGAGTACTAATTTTTTTTCTTTATCCACCTGCTCAACCATCTCATGATGAGAAAGATTCTATATGGCCACAAGTTGGTGAAGAGGCCAAGGAAGTAAATTATGTGGTGCAGCTTATGATGCTAGGAAGAAGCTCTTTAATTCATACATCTCCAAGATGAGGATGAATTGTTGGCTAATCTCATTCGAAACCATTATGAAGAGGAGGAAGCATCATCTTCTACTTTGGTTAGGACACTTTTGCCTACTCTTGCTGAAGCCATTGTTCCTACATATATTCTTCCTGCAGCCACTGTTCCTATAGATAGACTTCCGGCAACAATAGGTATGTTCCATACATTGCTACCGTATGAAATAAAGGTACCATGTATTAATGGATCAACCATGATAGAGTTAACTACACTATTCTAGGTGTCAAAAGGAAAGTATCTGAATTTTAATAGTAAATTTAATGAAGAGCAGCAACTATTATTGGCAAACCTATTAAGGGTCCATCAACATGCATTTTCATGGGATTATCATGATATAAAGGGATTGGTTCCTAAAATTTGTACCCACAAAATTTATATCAGAGATGATGGCACTGCAATTAGACAGCCACAAAGAAGGATTAACCCTGCACTAAGAGAAATTGTGAAAGGAGAACCGTAGAAATTGCTAGATGCAGGATTTATCTACCCCATTTCAGATAGTCAGTGGGTATCTCCATTAGTGATTGTACCCAAGAAAGGATGGAAATGATGAGTTTGTGTTGATTATAGGAACTTAATGCTGCCACCAAGAAGGATTAGTTTCCTTTACCCTTCATTGATCAAGTTTTGGACACACTTGTAGGAAAACAATACTTCTCTTTTCTAGATGTATTCAACGTATACAACCAATTCCAAATTGCACCAAAAGACTAGGAGAAGACCACATTTATCTATCCATGGGGGACCTATGCCTATTTGGTACTCCCATTTGGTTTGTGCAATGCACCTGCAATTTTCTAGAGGGCAGTCATTCGCATATTCTCAGACATTTCTCATGATTGCATGGAGATTTTATGGACAACTTCACCACTTATGGTGTTGATTTTAATCAAGCATTGGAGAATCTCAAGAGAGTCCTATAGAGATGTGAGGATCAAAACTTTTCCTTGGATAGTGAAAAGTGCTTCATGATGATGCAAAAGGGTGTAGTTCTTGGCCACTACATCTCCCACAAGGGAATTCAAGTAGATCATGGAAAAATTGAGATAATCACAAATCTACCTACACTTGCAAAACAAAAGAATGTTAGGATTTTCTTAGGCCATGCAGGATATTATAGGTGATTCATCAAGGCTTTCAGCAAGGTAGCAACACCATTATATACCCTTCTCACTAAAGATGCTAAATTTCAATGGACTGAAGCTTGTGACAAGGCATTTTCTGACTTGAAGGAAGCTTTGACTCATGGTCATGTAATCAAGGGACCCAATTGGGAGCTTCCTTTCCACATCCACACTAATGCATCGGGTTATGCCATATGAGTGGCCTTAGGACAAAAAGAGGGAGCTGTTGAAAATGTTATTTATTTTGTCAGTAAAAATTTGCAAGGAGCTGAATTCAATTATACAGTGACAAAGAAAGAAATGCTGGCAATAATCTATGTACTGAACAAATTCAAACATTACATAATGGGCTACCAAATATTTGTGCAAAATGATGATACAACCATTAGGTATCTCATGAATAAACCTTTGGTCATAGGTAGATTTGAAAAATGGTTATTGTTGATGGAGGAGTTTGATATAACCATTGTTGATAAGCCAGCAAAGGCTAATGTTGTTGCAGATTTTCTTTCAAGGCTAACTAAATCAGAAAATAATCAACCTATAGATGACTCTTTTCCTGATGAGAACCTATTCTCTCTCAGTGTACAAATACCCTGATATGCTGACATAGCTAATTACTTGGTTACAGGTAGAGTTCCTTCTCACTTCTCCCCAAAAGAGAACAAGGAATTCATTGAAAAATATTTTTCTTTCTCTTGGATTGCTGGATGTTTATTTTATACTAGACCTAACCATGTCATGAGAAGATGTGTGATAGAAGATGAGACATACGACATTTTTCATGTAAGTCACAATGAACCATGTGGAGGAAACTTTGCAACCAAGAGGAAAATAATGAAGGTTTTGAATACAGGGTATTACTAGCCAACACTCCACAAGGATGCAAGAAGGTATACCAGGAAATGTGACAGATGTCAAAGAATGGGAAGACCAACTAGATTTGATGAGATGCCACTTTTCCCTCAGATAATAATCACTCCCTTTGACAAGTTGGGATTGATTTTGTGGGAACAAATGACCCTCCATCAAATGGTAAGTCTTATATATTGGTATATACTAATTATGTAACAAAATGGGTAGAAGTTAAGGCCATGAAGCATGCAAGAGATAACAAGGTTGCATAGTTTCTTTATGAGGAGATTTTCACAAGATATGGAGTTCCAAGAGAAATAGTGACTGATCAAGGGCCACAATTCACATCAAATCTTGTTGCAGCATTAGTAAATGAGTACAATATAAGGAACAAAAAGTCTACTCCTTATCACTCCCAAGCTAATGGCCAAGTCAAGGTGACCAAAAGAGAGGTTGAATCCATTCCATCTAAAATAGTAGCTATCAATAGGAAATTTTAGGCAAACAGATTACCAAAAGTTGTTTGGCCCTATAGGACAACATGGAAAACAACTACGGGCTTCACCCCATTTGAGTTGTTGTATTGAAAGAAAACTATGATGCCAATTGAATTTGAATAAAAAACTCTACAAACTATAGTGGATTTAGGGATGTATATTTTTAAAGCCCATAGAGAAAGAACCATGCAGCTAAATGCTTTGGATGAGATAAGAAGAGCAGCCCTGCATCATACAAAAGTAGTGTAGAATCGGCAAATCAAGTGGAATAATTTTTTTATCAATGATAAGAAGTTCAAACCAAGAGATTGGGCTTTTCTCTATGATTCATGATATGAGGACAATGCAGGAAAATTGTAAACAAGGTGGCTAGGCCCATACAAAGTTGTTGAGGTCTTTCCTAATGGAGTTGTTCAGCTCACCACCATTGACCCTATTAGGTTCAAATTACTTTTCAATGGTCATCACCTTATATTATACCATAAACCAGCTTCTAAAGAAGAGTTTTGACAACAATTCACCCAACACTTAGAGATTCCTACAGCTGAAGGCAGTGGACCTAGTGTCCCTCCTTCAGCCTAATTGAGGTACATACTTTTCATAAAAAAGACTTTCAATTCTTTGGAAGTCCATTTCTTCGTCATCTACCCATCCATCACCACCTTTCACTCTCTTCCATCACTTCATCCCACCTCACCACATTCCACCCCATCTTCATCTATTTCTCAATTCATTTTCCACCAAGGAAAGCATTACTTTATCCGCGATGTTTGCAGAAAATCTTCCACACATTCAGGTATCTGCGTATTAATTGCTATCTTTAATCATCTTTTAAGTGTGTTCATTTAATCATTGTATGTTAGTATAGGTATTCACATAAATTCCATCATTTCCTATCAATCACCACTCCCATGTGTGGACACATGTCAAAATTTAGGTTGGGGGGAGGGGAACGAAAGAGATGCAAATATTTTGTGAACTTATTGTCCATGTGTCAAATCATATTAGGCTACGTTAGAAGTTTTAAAATGAGCAATAGGTCCTGCAGCATGAAGTCCTACAACAAGAGCCTAAACTAGAGTAGGAGTTCCTATAGCCACAACAAGAACAAGAGTCCCTACAACAAAAGGAAGAAGAAATAACACCCTTACAGCCAGAGTTAACAGGACAACCTGAGTCCATGAAAATAGTGCCATATGAGGAGCCACCATCAACATAAAGACTGGTAGGCATTCATAATCCTCCTAGTTTTACAGTACATGCAACAATTTTGAATTTATGAAGAGAAATACAAAAAAGGGAGGAAGAATGAAAAAGGTAAGAACACCAGCAAAGGAGGAAACTGTGAGGAGATGTTTATCCCAAACATGGAATAGTTTGACTGATGAGCTGAAACAGGTTGAGCCTCATTCCATCCACAATTATGTTGCAAAATTAAAAAGAATTGAGAGACATATTCATATTGGGAGAACTCAGGGACAACATTGGCTTCCCATGACTTTTCAGCCACCCATGCTCATATGGTCCTTGCCAAATTTTAGATTCTACCAGTATGACATTGTTGCAGAGAGGCAAAGATGAAACAAGTTTGATAGATTGGGAAGATTCTATTGGGACCTTGACTCACGTATTGCAGCCATTTATGTTGGAAAGCTCTTAGTTGCAAATTTCAAAACTTTGACCAAAGAAAAGAACAACTCTTCCCTTGCTAGAGGAACAACAAAATGTTAGGTTGGGGGGAGTGATGAGCCTAGTTTTTGGTCTAGTCTTGGGTAGAACCTATAGTCTATTTTCTCATAGATTTCATGGAATTTAATGCTTAAGTGTTGGTATTGGCATAATGTTTCCCTCAAACCATTGACATTTGATATTACCCTATCTCTACAAGCTTTAATGATATTTGGCATAATATGTAGGTCATCTATATTGATTTTTCATGTGATTAATGAATGTTTCTTAGAGTGGTTATAGATGTGCAGTTATTATGTGTAGTGAACTTGACATGCAGATTTAATATGCCAAGTTGAGGAAGGCATCACCAACTAGGCATGCACTGTAACATCTAGCTAAGAAATCACTCCAAGTCAAAGGTAGCTGACAACAAAGATTCTTCATGCAACTGAATGTAACTGCCTTGCAGTGGACGTTAATGATTGAGCATGCATGGGCATTACTGTTGTGCTGGATTTTCCCTTGACTTGCATGTCTTACCAAATTCCATGCATGCGTAACCACCATCACTCCACTTTGCCCCGTTTTCCCTAAATGGAATCATCTCAGTTATGGAGTTGACTGTCTTGTTTAGCTGTAGTATAAATAATAATTTGATGCTCCTTCTTCCGAAAGGTTGCATGATTTGACATTGTACTCTCATTCTCTAGTTTCAATAATACAAATACATTACTCTTTGTTTGCATGATTTATAGTGAATAAAATAAAGTTTTGAGTTCAAGCGTCTGAGTTCTTGTTATTTTAGAGGATACTTATCCAAGGGGGACCACTTGGTTAGTAATTTTTCCTCTTAGTTTAGCATTAGTTTAATGTTACTTGTTGTTTAGTACTTAGTTAGAAATCTAGCATTGACTGTTCCTATAGCCACTAGAATTCCATTATGTGACTGTTCCTACTGCCAAAGCAAATAGAGTAGTCTCCTGTTTGTTACTTAGATTTTCATTTTTGTTCTACATTTCAAGTTGTTGGTTTATATTCATCATTTGCTTCATTTCCTTTTAAGCAAATTTACTTTCAGTATTGTGTTTCTTAGCTGTAGAGTGCAATGACTACTTGAGCCCCTAGTGCACATACTTTGCTGACCCATTTCAAGTTCACAACCCTAGGTTGACAAGTTAAATGCACTTTCATGATGATTGAATAGCTATTCAGGTTAGATGTCCAATCTCTGAATTATGTTTGTAAATGCTTAGTTATGAAATCATTGTAGGAGGCCAATAGGTTCATCAAATCCATCATTGCAATTGTTAAAGGTAATGAAGTAATAATAAGATAGGCTAATTAAATAAGTCTTAAATAGTGGCTTAAGAACCTTTCGATAGTAGACCACCTTCAAATATAAGACATGAAAAGCTTGTGTTAAGAATGATCAAAAGCTCTAAACCATAGGTCCTTAGGGTTTTAAAAAACACTTTTGAAAACATGTGATTGACTCAAACGTTTAAATTAACAATACTAGGATGATGCCACATAAGATTCTTTGTCATCAAACCCTTCACATGATAACATATGCAAGACAAGCATGAAGGCAAGCATGAAAAAGATGGTCTTGAAACATGAAGACAAACTCACACCACCAAAACACCGAGTGAACATATTTATGTCTTGGAAAGCTTGATAGGAAACTTATCATGAAGCATAAACACCATGTCATGAAGCATCAACACCAAACAAGTAACTTGTGATACCTTGAAGCAATTCAAGCAACTCACTCAACCTATATCAACAAAGCACCGAGATAGTCTCTTTGACATCAATGACAAACAATGCCCAATAGATTAATGATTTTTATTTTAAAGGTAGTTTATTAAATAATATTTTCTTTAAGATTTTCTTTTCTAATATAGAAATCTATGGTAACTTAATTGGTGCATATGATTATTTATAGTTTATTTAATTTAGTCTTTATAAAAATTATGAATAAAAATAATTTTAATAAAAAATAGTTATATTAGTTTGTTTTGATTAGGTTAAGTAGGAATAGGGTTCATATCCATTACATAATATCCATCAAGGAAAGCATGAAAAATCTCACCAAAAGTGATACTAAGAAAGACCAAACAAAGATCAAGAATGCTTTTGATCAAAGCATAGAACCAAAAGGAAATGAGAACAAGGGTCCCAACCCTATACAATAGATGTATCTAACAAGTCTCAAGATATAGTAATTGATGAGGTATAAGAGGAATCTTTTAACCTTCTATGAATGACACTCCATGCGATACTATCATCTAGATTCCCATTGCAAGGGGGAACAAGAGACACCCACATAGGAAGACCATCAACACACAAAGGAGAAATTAAGGGACAATAAGGTGAATAACTATTGCCATCCACAATAGAACCCTGGACCAGAGAAAAAGAGCTCAAAGGGAGAATAGAGGGACAAAAAGGCTCAACAACTACAAAAAAAAGTGTGGAGTAGAGAAGAAGAAATTGATAAACTAGAATGAGAGAAAAACTCAGGAGAATCCACATTAGGGTCAACAAGACAACAATTCCACACTAGGAGCAAGACGCTCAACATTATCCAAAGAGGATACATCTGCTAAAGATTTGGGAGTGTGCATAGTCAAGTGGTCGTTAATAACATTCCTCCACCAAGTATCCAGGCCATTGCAATGCAAGAGAGATAAATCTAAAGTCAAGTGTCCAATAGTGAAGTAATGACAACATTTCAAGTAGTTGAGTCCAAGGTCTATCAATGACCGTAAAAAAAAATCCCCATGAAGAGGCATGGAGATTTCAATCTCCATAAGAATGTGGGAAAATGTAGAGTGTCCCATGAAGGAAGTAGAATCATTAACCTTCAAAAAATGATCGATAGAGTTGCTAATAGACTCATAACAAGAATGCTCCCAAAATTGAAGAGGAATATTTGGAAGTCTAACCCACATCGAACACACATGGAGTGGTTCATTAAGGAGGTTAAAGGAGGTTGTCCAAGGTTTGAGCGAGAGAGAGTGCTCTCCCCAAGCCCATAGTTTTACTAACACCAAGTTTTTTTCCTCATAAGAGGCAAAGGAAGTAATGAAAAAAAATTTACACATGGGAAAATATCAATCTTACTTTCCATGAAGGGCCTTCAAGATTTCAAAACCCATTTGTGCAAGTATGGAAGAGAGGGAGGAAGGTTGGAGAATCTAGAAACCAACCATTTATATTGGTATAAATCCTCATTTACAACCACAATCATACCACAAACCACCACCGAGGACATTTTGGCACAAAGAAAGTGAAAAGAACATGAATAGGGTGATTAGGAACAAACTTGATAGCCTAAGCAAAGCTATGAACACTCATAATATTGGCAGGAAATAGAGGAGGGAAATAGTCATTTTAATCTCCTCTAAAAATTTCTCCATCAACATAATGTTTAGCTCTTTGTTACTAGGAAAGGGATACCCTGAATGAGTTGTTTCTACAATGCCAAATTTTCCCCTTCCCAATTGTTAAGCAAGTTGCAAAAAAATTTCACTATTTCTTTATCCATCTCTTTAGGGTTGTCAAGAATATCACCATCTGATTTCTTGATTTTTGTGATTTGGTTCATATCCCTATGAACTTTGGTTACATGATGAAAGTATTTGGTGTTTTGTCTCTCTCCTTTATCCATGTTTCCCTAGATTTTAACCTCTAATAGGTTTCCTCTTTAGCTAGCACTTCTTCATAGTCCCTTAATAATTCTTTTTCTTGTATAAAATTCTCCCCATCCATCCCATTTATGAGTATTGTTTCATTCAACACCCACAAATTCTCCTTCTAATTACTTTTTCCTTTTAAACATGTTTTTTAATTGATTTTTTCTCATCTCCTTCAGTTGTTGTTTAACTAATTTCATTTTTTTACTATAGAGAACATCATAGATCCTATTGGTTTTGCTTCATCCCACAAATGTTCCATTAGCTTGAAATAAAGTTGATCTTTCACCACATGTTTTCAAACTTAAAGGGGCATCTAACTGGCCTTTTTCCCCCAAAAAATTCTAATTATATTAGATAATGGTTTGATCCTAACTAAGGGATAATGCTACCTTCTAGTGAGAAAGGAAAGGTTCCTAAGTCTCTCTTGAATTAAAATCTATCCAATGTTTTTAGCTATACTACTAAAGCCTATCCTCGTATTTTTCCATATATGGACTTCATTGGACATTTGAATTTCCAACATCTTATTGTTCCCCACGAAACCCTCAAAATCCATCTGAGATTGAAGCTTTCTTTGAGTTCCCTGTATTTTTTCTTGGTTGCATAAAATAGCATTAAAGTCTCCCCCAAGTATAGATGTATCGTTTGGTGTTAATGCTATGAAATTTCCTATTTCTTCCCTTGTCTCTTTTTTCTTAATACAAGAATTTTTTCCATACACATTGATTATAAAACAATGTAAGTTCACAATTAGGCTTCTTACCTTACATGTCATCCAATTCTTGTGTGGTTCTACCCTTTCTAAGTAAATTGATTGTGGTCTCCAAAATGTAATGGGCCAGTGAAAGATCATGATACCTAGGCCAAACAAGGCCCTTAGGTGGCAATGAAAATATAGAAAAATAGACTTAAGGGACTTCACATAAGAATTTGAATAGATTATTAACATAATTTCAAAAATATGTAGAAATAGAATTTGTAGAAAATTGAATTTAGTTTGTATGCTACTAGGCATTTTTTGGAAAAAAGTAATTTGATTTGGTGAAAATTTAAAATTTCAATGTAGTAGTACTTTAAATTTTGGGGAAAAAAAGCAAGTGTTTGTCCACCCACCCTAAGTATGAGATAAATTAAATATTTTTTTTGAATCTTTCAGTATAAGTAGAGAACACATGCTCGGATGTGACACATGATTTTTTGTAACTTTTTTACAAGTAAATAATTAGTTATGAATTTTCTAGTAGAAATTTTTAAATATCTTAAAAACCACTTGTTCAACCACCCTAACTTGGTCAAAAATTTATGAAATTCATTTTTTTAAACTATAGTTTGTGAAGCATAGTGTATGACACATATTTCAGATTCAAAAAATGAATAGTTGTTTAAAAGTTATAGATGTTTTTCAATCAACCTATCAATTAGGACTTTACACATAGTGCATGTAGAAAATAAATAATAATTATCTATTAAATTCAAAATCAAACATATCTTATATTGGTAGAATGCTGATAATTTTCTAAATAAACCCTTTTTGTTTCATCAAATTCAGATGAAAAAAATTAGTCAGCATGAAGGGTGAAGTTGTGAAAAGAGGATGAAACCTCTAAACACATTGGGGTAGTTGAATTTTTAGGTTTGACACCCCCAATCCAAATCCCAAAGAAGTCCTGAGGTAAAAATCAAGAGAAAAAAATTATGTGAAAAAATGGATATCCATTTTTATGTCTTCAAATTGGATATCCGTTTTGAAAAGTAAAGCCGATATCCATTTTTTTAGAAATGGGTACCCATTTCTATGTCTTCAAAATGGATATTCATTTTTTTGAAATAGTTACTCATTTTTATGTCTTCAATATGGATATTCATTTTGAAAAACAAAATAAATATCCATTTTGTGGAAATGATTACAAATTTTTATTTCTTCAAAACATATAGCTATTTAAAAAAAATGGATATCCGTTATTGCAAAATGGATATGTTTTGAAAAGCCCAAAAATCCCTCTTCAGTAAAATGGGCATAACTTTTTATTTCTTATTGAAAATTTTCTTTCTATAAGGCATTGGAAAGGTGATTTAGAGATCTATACAATGGAATAGGTATTGTTTCTAGAATATACACAAAAAAATAATTATAATCATTTTTGTTGAATAGGACAACTAAGATGGTGGTGGGGGGTGAATTAGTTGTCACATAATTAAACCTTTAATTCACTTACCAAAACTAATACTTAAAATTACTTAAATTATTAATGATCAAATGCCAATGCAAAAAATCAAATCCAACACATAAACATAATAACACCAGATTTACGTGGAACACCCAATGAGGGAAAAAACCACAATGATGATTAAATCACACTATGGAGAATATCAAAACCAATTACAAAAGGATCACTTCCTGAAACAAAGCTCACTAGGCCTAAAATAAGGACTCACTGTCTAGAACAAGGACTCACTATCCAACAGGGCTACAATTTGGAGGGATCACTGCCATAGATATACAAAGAAGACTTGTTACATAGATACTACAATCCCAATAAAACAAATTATTCCACCACAATAACTCGATCAACTTGCATGAATGATAGAGTTCACCTTCTGCTCACTACATCCAAAAACTTAGCATTAAGCTTCACATTGATCTCCCACACTCACAACACACACACACACTTACTGAATAGAATTAATTTCACATCAAAATACACTTTCTATTTTCTCTTATCACTCTTCTTCTTTGCTCTTGCATCTTAACTTCATCATTAACTTATCTTGCATTTATATCATCTTCAACTTTGAAAAATATCCAAAGTCGGCCATCCAAATCTAAATTCAAATTAGGTCAGCACCAAAACATCCTAGGGTGGAATTAGAATAAGGGTGATGCAAACAAATGCTTCAAGGGACCCAAAAAATATCTATCACACTTCATCATCCTTGAAAGTAGTATTTCACACAAGGTCAACCAAACTAGTGCAAAACACATAGAACATTAAGCACAAATCTTTCAACCACCAAAACTATCTTCAATAGAACTAGGGAAACACAAATCTAGAACCATAAGTCATAAGACTTCATCATAGAGAAATTTGGACCAACAACATTTCTCTTGGACCTTAACTAGAAACATAGAAAACCATAGTTCACAACTAGTGAACACAACTTGCACTATTCAATGAATCAACAACCAAAAAATCTAGATATAACATCTGCTAACAACCATGAACAACATATCTGAACCACACAACCATAGGAGAAAATATAGACCAAAAACCAGAGCAACCACTAACCACATGCAACATATCTTTATTAAAATTTTGTCAATATCCTCAATATATACAACCAACAAAAACTAGTAGATAACTAGTTGACTAGTTGACATCAATGGCAACACCTTCAATCTTTCCACAAAAAATTCATTCTTGCAACAATTTGAACTTCATATATCATTTTTGAAACATCAAATGCTCACTAATTTTGCATACAAAGTCCCCTTTTCCTAATTTTTTTTGTAAAAATCATTTCAAAATACTTGAAACATTAAATAAGTAATCTATAATGAAATATTTATATTTTGTGTAACAAGGTGATGAAAAAATCTTTATAAATCATCATTTCTCTTTGTTCATTTCTCTACCTCTCTATATTTCACTTTCTCTCCCCCTGAGCTCTAGACCTCTCCCTCTCAATATATCAATCTCTAGACATATCTATCTACCTCTCTATCCCTCTTTGTCCCTCTTTAGACCTATCTTTTTCATTATCTCTCTCTCTCTCTCTCTCTCTCTCCTTGAGCTCTAGACCTATCTCTCTACCTCTCTCTCCCTCCTTCCTTCCCTCTCTCTTTTCCCTCTTTAGATCTCTCTCTTTCTCTCTAGACCTATCTATCTACTTCTTCCCCCCTCCATACTTCCCTTTCTACTTAATCTTAACTCTCTCTCCCTATCCCTCTAGCTATCTCTCTACATCTCTCCCTCTCGCCTCACACTCTCTCTCTATATGTGTAGCTTTTGGATTTAATTTTCCTCTCTTCCTCTCCACCCCTCCCTATTTATATATTTATCTATTTCTCCCTCCCCACTTCCTCTCCCTCTCCCTCTCCCTCTCCCTCTCCCTCTTCCTCTCTCTACCTATCTCTCTCCCTTTCTCTTACCCTCTATCTTTCCTAAGTCATATCTATATATATTTCTCCCTCTTTTTATCCCTCTCTCATTCTCTCATTCTATCTCCCTATCACTCCTACATAGAGTAGAGAGGGAATGTGAGAGGAAGATAAAGGTAATTAGATAGGAAGGTAAGAGAGGTAGAGAGGACAGAGAGAAGAGATATAGAGATATGTAAAGGGATAAAGAGGGGGAATGAGGGAGGAATGGAGTGGGGGGTAGGTAAAGAGAGAAATAGAGAGATTTATAAAGGAAGGGAGGAAGGGATATGTAGAGATAGAGGGGTAGGGTGGTATGGATATAGGGAGAGGTAGTTAGATGGAGAGGAATATGGATATGGGAGATACAAATTAGAGAGAGAGAGAGAGGGGGGTGTAAGGTGGGAGAGATAGAGGGAGAGTGAGTGGATATAGAGAGAAGTACATAGAGAAGGGGAGAGAGAGGTAAGGTGGGATGGATAGAGTGAGAGGTAGGTAGAGAGAGGGTGAGGGGAGATAGAGAGAAGTAGAGAGTGAGTGATCCATAAAGTTTAGCAAGCACTTACTCAACTAAGTTCACTTAGATTTGCAAAACTAACTTATTGAAGTCCAAATCTAAAACAAGATATTTAATCAATGATTCAAACCCAATGTGCAAATTTAAATCATTAATCTACTGAGCTCTTTCAACAGTTAAGTAATTGCAATAACACACAAAAAATAGATAACAAGAGGAAGTTGATAACAAAGTTCACCAATATTGTCTACGTCTCTAGATTCGCTTGAAAATAAATCGATCTATTCCTTCTCCAGAAAGATGTGGGAACCTTCTCACAAGTTACAAAAGAACTACCTTCTCCTTACAAAAGGATTCAAGAAAGCAACTCTCACCTATAACCCTACTCCCATCATCAGAAGGACGATCTCTTTACAAAATAAGCTTTAAAAGCTTGTACAAATCTACAATTATTATCCAAGTTAAAAATCCTCTCAATAGGATACTTGGTTGAAAAGAAGAATGAGATCCATGTGAAGGAGATAATTCTCCAAGTGAAGTGATGATGAATTCCTCCTAGCACTCCCATTTTTATAAA
>VDFB02047230.1:233516719-233581701 GCA_007258455.2 Sequoia sempervirens | reverse complement strand
TTAAGTTTAGTTAACTATTTAGAGTAACAAATAACACTTTTGAATGCATGTAAAGATCCTAGGAGTTATGGTTTGATGTTTGCATGCATGAAGTTCAGTTCAGTTCAATTCATAATTAGTTTAGTTTAGTTTAGTTTAGTTATGGTTCTGTTGTCTTCAGTTAGTTTTAGTTTTATGTTAGTTGACTTCAATTAACTTGGAATGCATGGCTAATAACTTGAGTTGTATGACAGATAACAGGGACTACCTCTAGTTAATAGGGGATGACTATTCTTGCATGAATGGTGTTGAGTAAATGTTTTAGTTAACAAGAAATCACTTGGAGCCAACTTGGGTGCCCAAGATGCTTTCTTGGAATTACCTCCAATGCATGATAAGATATTTCTGAAGGCTCAGTTAAGCGGGACCCTCTTTTGGGCACCATCTTTGAGGAGGAGCTTTGGAATTATCACCAAAGTGAAGGATGAGTTGTAGCTTCAATTTGGGAGGCCAAAATGGATGAAGCACATGTTCTAAGCTTTGGTTTTCATGGTAAAACTCAACTTGAATCAATATGGCATACCTTTTCTAGGGCTTGGGCTTGGGCATTGTAATGATCACCTTTTGGAGATTACAAGGTTGCTTATTGCCTCTATATCTCATTCAAGTTGAAGAGAGTTTTTATAATTGTTATTGTAGGTGTGAAGAAGATTGGTAAAGATAGAAGAAGTATTCTCAAGCAAGAATTGGAGCTAAATTGTAATTCAGAGATTGAATAATAGAATAATTCTTGGTGGAGTTTTTCCCCGAAAGGGTTTCTCCATGGTACATCCCGTGTAATCTTTCTAATATCTTGTCTAGTTCTTCTATCAACTTCTGTCTACATTCTAGAATAGTAAAATGGATTAATCAAGATAATCACCCACAAAGAATATATGTAACAAAGGAAAATCTTATTTAGATCAACAATATTAAAGTTTTACAGAGTATTAAGTTAATAAAACACCTCATTTTTCAACACATGTATGAACCAAAGAAATTGATGAACATTTCGTTTTCATTATTTGAATTTAAAAGTTTTGTTGAACTCTTTATAACTATTCCTAAACAATGTAGGCTATGGATGGAATTGATGCATATGCAAAGAAAAAGGCAGAACCTTCAACCATAATAGAGATGTATAAAAGAGTGTTGGTAAGAAACGTTTTAGATGGATTTTCTCTAAGAAAATTTTCATAGAAGTATGTGAGATTCGTAACATGCAATTTTTTTTCTTGTTGCATTTATCATAGAAACAAAGGCATTTTTTGATTATAGTAGAGGATGTAGAGAGTGAAGCATTGGCTACTTTGATATTTGAAATTGATTTTTTTTACTAAATTGATAATGTTTGAAATTTCTTTTTCTTTCTTAGATGTTGAGTCTAATTAATAAGTTTAATGTTATGTTGCAACTTGCAGGTGAGTATGTTGATATGATAAAGGCTAGCATTGTTGATCCTCTAAAAGTTATTAGAATTGCATAAGTTGATGTAGAAAGGTAAAACTATTTATCTTTATTATAATTAGTGGAACTTGCAACTACAATATTTGATAAAAATCTACTTCCAAATATGCTTTTGATGGATTTTCATATCCTCATCCAAAGCTCCAATTCACACATAGGCAAGAAGGACACTTTCAAGTGTATCAATTACAAATTTACAATCAATAATCAAGCTATTGATCAACTATTGAAGAATAAGGCAGTTGTATATCACTAATTTAATATTGTCTATTTGTTTGTTGTCTTACATGAATTTATCTTTTTAAAAATTGTAAGAGATAACTAGGAAATATTATATCTAGCACCTAAGTTTAGGGTACCATAGTTGGAAAAGGAAAATAATTTATGTTTGAATTTTATCCTTTGTATTATTTGACTTTTCTGAGTTTTTGATGTGCAAATTTTGAAACCTTATTTTCAGGCTGCAACTCCAAATTGGAAAAGTGAAAGGTGAATACCAACGAGGAAGAGTTTGGAGGAGCCAAAACCAATAGTGGCTGGAAAGTTGTGGATTTGCAAGGGGATTAAATGGGTCGAGCCCCTATAGGAGGTCGCTGCCCTTTCAAAAGGACTATAGTTAAGGAAGGGGAAAACAGTATAAGTATATGAAAATAGGAGTATTCTATTTATATAGTGTTTGTAAGTTGTACAGTACTGCTGAGAAATTGAATGTAACCAATGAGATTTTGATTTGCCAATGAGGCTTAATGAAGTAAATTTTTAGAGTGGTTTTTTCTCCACTCATACATACTGTGTTGTGGCTCCTCTTGATTTGTAATCTGTTTGTATTTGTGTCTGATCAATTATATTTGTTCAAGCATTTTAGTCTTCATTTCATGGTGTTTTTTAGCATTTGAATATCTATGATACTTGAAGTTTATATGCATAAATTTGTGAGGATTAATTAAGTTAGATTTGATTTGTAATGACTAAATATATGACTAAAGTAATGACTAAATTAATGACTAAATACATAACTAAATATATGACTAAATTAATGATTAAATATATGAATAAAGTAATGACTAAATAAATGACTACCATGACTAAATAAATGACCAGTTAACAACAATCAATGACTAAATTAATGATTAAATATATGACTAAATTAATAACTAAATATATGACTAAAAAAATCACTACCATGACTAAATAAATGACTAAATTAACGACTAATGACCAAATCAATGACTAAATAAATGACTAAAATAGTTTAGTCATAAATTTGGTGGTGTTATAAATGACTACAAATAAACCACTAGAATAGTCACGTGACTAAAATTAATGACTAAATCAATGACCAAATCAATGACCAAATTAATGACTAAAATCAATGACTAAAATTGTTTAGTCATAAATTTAGTGGTGTTATAAATGATTACAAATAAACCACTAATAGTCACGCGACTAAAGTTAGTCATTTATATGCAATTTTTAGTAGTTTATTTAGTCATATATTGTTGTTTGTGTACTAGTGTAAACTTAAAGTGAAGGGATCTCTTGGAAGAAAGAGAACAATAAAGATGTATCACAAAAAAGATGAAGTTTGTGAAAGAGGTAATAGGGGCCATAAGGTTGTGTCTATTTTATTCTACCCTCTTGAATTATTTTGAGGAAACTTGTACACAATTTGTGGAAGAGGATGGTTGAAATATATCAAAACAAGAGTCTGGTAAATAAATTACAATTGAAAAGAAAATCTTATTCCTCTAAATTAAAAGAAGGAGATTTAGTTTCCAAGAATTTAATTTATTTAACCTTATTTTGATTAATTTAGGAAGTATTAAAGTTACTATTGATGAAGATGATAGATGACCTGATTATTTCATTTATTGAATCTTGGAATAACTCAATTGTTGCTACCAATGGTGGTACTCAAGAGCTCAAGATGGAGTCTCTTGTCGTTAGTTTT
The DNA here is from genome assembly GCA_007258455.2 of Sequoia sempervirens. Classification (NCBI taxonomy): domain Eukaryota; kingdom Viridiplantae; phylum Streptophyta; class Pinopsida; order Cupressales; family Cupressaceae; genus Sequoia; species Sequoia sempervirens. The sequence goes on along the minus strand of VDFB02047230.1, from coordinate 233,578,265 downwards.
CTCTATAAAGAAATAAGGAGGACATCCATCAATGGGCCTTGAAGGATGCATTGTTTGTTTAGAGAAGGCATGTAGGAAAATGAAATATAAAAGGGTAATGGAAGAAATGTAAACATATATTTAAATAAAAATGGATGGTCCAAAACCCCTATAAGCATAATGGAATGTTGGGATTATAGAAAGAATGAAAACATATTTTTTTTCAAAAAATGTCTATGTAAATATCATCTAATGATGATGAAAGTGAAATTATTTATTTATACTAACACTATAGTGATGACTTATGGCTCATTGATTTAGGTGCCTACATGAGTTATCACAAGGAACAATTTTCTTATTATAAATCATGTTATGGTGATGATGCATTTTTTGGTGACAATAATACTATTAAGATTTTTTGTTGAGGAAAGATAAAATATTTTTATTGATCTGAGTGAAAACTATCATCAATGAGTTACGCATCTCACAACTTTATCGAAATTTATTTTTAATTTATAAGATGAGTGATGATAGTGAGAATGTTAATTTTAATAATAATGGTTGTAGGTTTCTATGTTTAGAGGAAATTTGGTGCTAGCCATGGGTAGTTGATGCAAAACCTTGTTTGAGTTGAAGACATCTATATTTTGCAGCTCTACCAATAACTAGAAAACTTAAAAATTAATATATGTTGTGACATCATAGATTAGGACACATTCGTAAAAATGTCTTCAGAAAAATATTAGTGAAAACATGGTACATGGTTTTTTATGTTATTTTAATGAGTTTGATTTATATGAGTACTATGTGTTCGGTACATAAAATAGAGTTAACATTACTTTTGGAAAAAGTCAAGATTATTATTGTCAGGATTAAGATGCCATTTACCTTGTAAATCTTATGTCATATTGCATGGTTCCAACATCCTTGGAAAGTGTTCATAGTCACTTAAGGTGTATTGGGAAAATTATTTTATTTTATTTTTAATATTTATTTTAATCATTATTTTATTTTTGGTAGGTGCTAGAGCTTTTAGTGGTGATTTTGGACTTGATTAATGTTGAACATAACATTAGGAATTACATTTATGAGACTATAGATAAGACCAAATAAACCATCCAAAACCATTATAAGAATAATCTTATTTTTTTATTATTGTATAATCTAATATATTATCTTATATTATTTTAAATTTTTTTCTTTAATATTATTATTAATATATAAAAATATAATATAAATAAATAAATATAACTATTATATTATTAAATAATGAATAAATCATATGACCATTAATAATTATCATTAATAACTAAAAATATAAAAAACATTATATAATTGTAAATATATATAAAGAATATAATGAATAAATTATATGACCATTAATTATGCCGAGAGGTGTTCTTCAGTCTTATATTGGGTCTCAAAGACTCGTGTACATAAGTTAGTAACACTATTTAAATTGACAACCGTTTGACGTGTAGCTGATTGTTGGATGCATGGAAGTCATTGTCTTTTGTGGATGGTAGTGGAAGAGTTATCTTCATTGGTGTTTGATCTTTGTAATGACAATGCCTATTAAATTTTGCATGGCAATGACAACGGAGTTTCAAGATTATTACTTTTATATAACTAGCATATATATATTAATTTATAAATAATATATATAAAAATATCGAGAGATATCCTTCTCAAGGCACGTCTATTTTTTAATCAATTAATCACATAAAAGTGCAATAGACGCCTCGAGAAGGATATCTCTCCGTGTTTATATATATATATATATATAAATGCTAGTAGTATTCACAACATGACATGGAAGACAAAATTATTAGCATTAGTGTTAGAGATAGAATTAGGACTAGGTGGGGTTAGTGTTAGTGTTAGGATTTAGGTTATGGTTAGGATTAGGTTTGGAGATATAATTAGGATTAGGGATGGGGTTAGCATTTGGATTAGGGTTGCGGTTAGTGTTAGTATTAGGATTAAGGTTAGGTTTATGTTTAGAGATAGACATAGGATTAGGGTTGGGGTTAGCATTAGGGTTAGGGTTAGTGTTAGGATTAGCATTAAGGTTAGGGGTAATATTTGATTTATTTTTTTAATTTATGTATTTGATCTTTTCATGATTTATTTGTGATCATATTTTTGTATATTCAATTTGTTTGTGATCAAATCTTGTATTTTTGATTTATTTGTTCTTCATAAGATTTCACATCAAGAGGGCAAGAAATGAATGACACAACTGTTGATGAGAATCCTAACAAATGAAAAATAAATGAATTGATTTACAATGGGACATTACAGAAATGCTTCTCCCAGATGTGAAATTTGTGTCCAGATCTATGAGAACATGTTAGCCATTTGTTTGATTGAACTATAATGGTCTCTTTTCCAAAAGGAAATCCTGATGGGATCTTTGTTAACAGTTTTCCAAAAGATGGTTGTCCTCGGGACTCTGTAGTATTACATTAAAAGGCTATATACTATAGGTAAACAGACAAAGGAGGCAAGATACCATTGGGAAGACAGGTCCAACAGTGAAGAAAGCTAGTAAGTTAAATAGTTTGCAATAGGCACCATAAGAGATACCAATCATCTCGATTAATATTTTACTAATGGCTATTGAGATGGAAAAATTGCAACAAGAAGTGCACTCTCTATTGTGTATTAATTGTCTGCACTTTTCCTTCCCTCTTCTATTGTAATGAGTATTTACACTACCAGACTGTCTGAAACACATACAAGTAAATCTTATTTGAAACCATAATTGTTTACTGAAATCAATTGCATTCATATAGTCATTGCATATAATATAAACAATACCAGTTTAAAGATGCACACTGAAGGAAGAATCGTTATTTTGGGTTTTTATGAGGGCAATCTGATTCTGTAACCCCAAATATGCAAGTGGGAGTTTGAATGTAAGCAAGGTGGAGACGAAAGTGGGCAAAAATGAATTCAACAGCTCCATAATATAAGCACATCACATAGGCCACTTCGCCATGTTAGTGGTCAAGGTGGGAGGATTTCTGTATCAATGTTTTGTACATTACTCTACCAATGTATAACTATTTCGTAAAGGTGGGTGCAAGGAAGGAGCTCATGTGCTTTGCTGCAGATATGACTACTGAGACCTTATCATGGGGAACTTTGCGCAATAGAACAACCACTTCGTTTTCGATCTTGATAGCTTTACGTTTGCTTTTTAGCATGCCCAAGGTTAGGACATGCACTATGGAGAATTGATGGCTCTCTTGGCCCAAATTTTCCCCCAATATCCTCTTCCTCTTATGCACTCAATAAATATATTATCTCCTTTTCAAATAATTTTGAATGAATCCGCTGTTCCAGTAACAATGAATATCAATCAATTCAACTAATGAAGAAGGGCCTGGCTGATACAGTTGGCAGCCTGCAGAACAACGACTTTCTTCATTAGCTTCGCTCAAGAGTCAAGACCGACACAATAGAATTGAAGAATATATTTTCACAGAAGTTTCTTATAATGATAGTCGAAATTTAGTCATGCAATTATAGTGAAAACAGGGGTGAATGTCTCCTCTGCAAAACATGACCACATGGCATGTTTATACCATCTGCAATTAAATGATTTGATCAATCACATTTATAATGGTAGAAATGGTCTATGGTTAAATCCTCTGAAACATTGATACAGAAATCCTCCCACCTTGACTACTAACATGGCGAAGTGGCCTATGTGATGTGCTTATATTATGGAGCTGCTGAATTCATTTTTACCCACTTTTATCTCCACCTTGCTTACATTCACACTCCCACTTGGATAGGGGAGAGGGGTTCATAGTGGAGCACCCTAACTTCGCCTTTCTCAAAATCTTATGTGGAAATTTCAAATCACTTCCAATTTTGTACAATAGTTTATTTGACAACTCCTGTGCTTCTATATTCCATTTTAGGGCCACATCATCAATACGATGCCACATCAACATGCTTTTTGTTTAGGTATCCAAAAAAGGCCCAAAAAAAAGTGAGACCGATAGTGGTGCACTAAGTCATGTTTTATTGGTGCGCTGATGTGGCATCACATGATTTGTCAATTTGTTTATTTTATGGATAAAAAGTGTTTTGCAATTGGATACTAAGGTGCTTCACTATGGGACACGCTGAGGACTACTTCTATCCCCACTATTGGACCCCACTCCACTATGGACCCCTCTCCCCTATTTGGGGTTACAAAATCATATTGCCCTCATAAAAACCCAAAGTAACCATTCTTCCTTCAATGTGCATCTTTAAATTGGTATTGTTTATATTATATGGAATGACTATATATGAATGCAATTGATTTTAGTAAACAAATATGGTTTCAAATAAGATTTACTTGTATGTGTTTCAGATAGTCTAGTAGTGTAAATACTCATTACAATAGAAGAGAGAAGGAAAAGTGTAGATAATTAATACACAATAGAGAGTGCACTTTGTGTTGCAATTTTTCCATCTCAATAGCCATTAGTAAAATATCACTTGAGATGATTGGTATCTCTTATGGTATGGGAGAGGGGTCATAATGGAGCAGGGTCCAGTAGTGGGGATAGAAGTAGTCATCACTAGGCCCCATAGTGGAGCACTTTAATATCCAATTGCAAAACACTTTTTATCCATAAAGCATGCAAAATGACAAATCATGTGATGCCACATTAGCGCACCAATAAAACATGACTTAGTGATGCCTTTTTGGATACCTCAACAAAAAGCATGTTGACGTGGCATTATATTTGATGATGTGGCCCTAAAACGAAATATAGAAGCACATGAGTTGCCAAATAAACTGTTGTACATAATTGGGAGTGATTTGAAATTTCCACGTAGGATTTTGAGAAACGCGAAGTTAGGGTGCTCCACTATGGGCCCCTCTCCCCAACCTATTGCAAACTATTTAACTTACTAGCTTTCTTCATTGTTGGCCCTGTCTTCCCAATGGTATCTTGACTCCTTTGTCTGTTTATCTATAGTATATAGCCTTTTAATGTAATACTACAGAGTCCTGATGACAACCATCTTTTGGAAAACTGTTAACAAAGATCCCATCAAGATTTCCTTTTGGAAAAGAGACCATTATATTTCAATCAAACAAATGGCTAACATGTTCTCATAGATCTAGACACAAATTTCACATCTAGGAGAAGTATTTTTGTAATGTCCCATTGTAAATCAATTCATTTATTTTTAATTTGTTAGGATTCTCATCAACAGTTGTGTCATTCATTTCTTGGCCTCTTGATTTGAAAACTTATGAAGAACAAATAAATCAAAAATATAAGATTTGATCACAAACAAATTGAATATATAGAAATATGATCACAAATAAATTGAATGAAAAGATCAAATAAATCAATCAAAAATTAAAAATTAAATTCACATAGATCAAATTAACAAAACAAATCAAATATCACCCCTAACCTTAATGGTAATCCTAACACTAATCCTAACCCTAATGTTAACCCCAACCCTGATCCTAAGTCTATCTCTAAACATAAACCTAACCTTAATCCTAATACTAACACTAACTGCAACCCTAATCCAAATGCTAACCCCAGCTCTAATCCTAATTATATCTCCAAACCTAACCTTAACAGTAACCTAAATCCTAACACTAGCACTAACCCCACCCTAATCCTAACACTAATAATTGTCTTCCATGTCATGCTGTGAATACTACTAGCATATATATATTAATTTATAAATAATATATATAAAATGCCCAGAGATATCCTTCTCGAGGTGTCTATTGCACTTTATATATTAAATTACACTTTATATATTAATTTATAAATAATATATATAAAATGAATAAGATATAGTCTCATATGATAGTTATCAAGAACAAATTATTGACTCACTCTTCACCTTGCATCTAGGTGATGCTCACGAGGTTGCGCGCGACATGACTGGATGGGTGACCTCCCGGACGGCCATTGCTTCACCTATGTGAGCATCACCTAGATGCAATGAGTGCTAAGTGGACCATAAATATCATGAGAGATGGGTCTTGTTGAACCACTACTCATGAAACATGGGTCAATGAGTTTGACTCGAAACTACACGGTTGAATCCTGATAGCAATATCATAATTTGACACGCTGTGGAAAAATACCTCCTACTTATCAAGAGATATCCTTCTCGAGGTGTTTATTGCACTTTTATGTATTAATTATTAAATTTAGATATTAGACATGTTGTTTTAAGTTTATAAGAGATAAATTAAATAAGATTTTACAATGTTCAATATTTTTTAAATTTACATTTATTTATAACTTATAATTTGATATGGTTATTTTAAAGATTTGTTTTATTGTTTTTTTTTTTTTTTGGATTTGATTGTGTTGTGAAGTTTTGCATCAATAAATCGTGATCCATCATCATGATGAAAGAGAGCTTGAGTATTATTAATTTTGAGTGTTATTAATTTCTCCTCAAGTTCTCTTTCATCCAAAAGATAGATCACAAATGTTGATGCAAAAATTTACAACACAATCGAATAAGAAAAAATACTAATAAGCAATATGGATTGTGGAAACTTGATATCATTAAAAAAATTATAATTTTAAAATTATGTTTTAATTTTTTTAGATTATGTTAGTCTTTATAATTATAAATAATTTTAAGATAAAGAAAGAAATGTCATATTATTTAGAATAAATTAATATGTAAATCAGCTAATTACAAATTAATTAATATATAATAAATAAAAGAGTTATACATAGAATTAATAATGTAATGATGTAAAGATTTTATGTACATTATCTTAAAGTTATATTTTTCTTTTTTAACAATTTTTGTAACTATTTTTTATTAGAAATATTAAATTTGCATAATTTATTATACTAGATCTTAAATACTTTTTAATTTGGTTGTGTAAACATTTTTCCATCAAGATGTAAACAACAAGAGAAAAAAAAAAATGATATATATGATCAACAAAATTGATAGAAATATATTTACTTAATCAAATCCAAAAACATTCAAGATCTATTTTTTATTATTATAAATTCACAATTACTCAATATAAATAATTATTTACACATTAGTGTCAATCATTACTGGGGAATACAGACGGTTTTGCTGGACTGTAATGAAAAAGAAAACTAAAACATTTAGTTCATTTTATTAATTTGATCTTCATTTTGGAAGGCCGGTTTCTCTTTGGATTCCATCCTTCAATTAGAAGAAGTGAAATTAAAGTTAAAGCAGTTGGTCTGCTGAAAGAGCAAGGACGAGGAAAAGCCCAGCAATGACGTGGCAAGGTCGAAGTGAAGAAAATTGTCCTCCATCTGATATGTCCCAATTACAATGGTGGTAACAGGATCTTCACCCCCGTCAACAAACCCCAAACACATCACCTTCTCGCTAACCTGGACCATCGAGTTGGCACCGAAGATCCTCCACGTGGCATTGTTCTGCAACACGAGGTCAATAGTTGGCACGGCAGGGCCCACACGGGTGGATCCCACACCAGCAGTGTCGAAGCACGTGTCAAATGGAGCCACAGTGGCGGCAGCTCGGGTGACGTTCATTTTGCTTGCCACGTCAGTGAATACCTTGACGAGAGAATTGTATATTGCGGTGGAGAGCTGCGTGTAAGGGACCAGAGTGTCCAGCTTGGCGCCGCCACGTCCGCGCGAGCCGATCTGGAGGCTCGACTTGTTGAATGCCACGTCGACATTGTTGACTTGGATGCCACGTACGCCGATGTAGTAGTCGTCTGTGTAGAAGCTGTTCTTTAGCAGGGGCGTCGTGATGAGCCTCGTGGACAGATCCCTGCCAGGTGGCGGGAGAAAGACATACGGCTTGCTGCCGATGAAGAGCGCGCCCGGTGCCCTGGCGTTCGAAGGCAGGCAAATAGCGAACTCCCGTGAAATGCCAAGGGATGCCGCCAGCTGAGCTGGCAGTGCTAGCGAGGAAGCCGTCATGCCGGCGAGCCCCGTTGCCCGGTTGGGGTAGTCCCGGAAGATGGTGGTTTCTTCGGCGCAGGCGAAGACTACGCTGGCGGCCTTAACGTAGCGACCGGGGTTCGAACCAGAGGTTGCGCGCACCGCCACCACGTCACGTGCCAGCTCATAGCTGGGCAGACCTGGAACTACGCACGTGCCGTTGTGGCAGCCGGGGGCCGTCGGGGAATAACAGACGCTGCAGCCGGAATATTCGTATGATTTGCAGAGGGTGTCTGTGCAGGGGACGGAAGAGTAGGTGGAGGAATTGTAAAGTTTGGCTGAGCAGCGAAGGGTGGAGTAGTCGGTGGTGAGATCGAGCATTAAATGCTGCTTCTGCACAGGGGTTTTCTGCAGGATTTCGACGGTGTAGCGCAGAGTTTTGGCGTCCTTTGTGATAGGCGCCACAAGAGCTTTTGGGGACGCAGCATTTACCGGCAATTGAGAGAAAATGGAGACAATGGCGGCAGCTAACACAACAAGATGCAGACGAGCCATTTTTGTATCTATGTAAGGATTGCAGTGAGGGAATGAGGAGGTGGAAATGGTAGCCCTGTATATAGCTTTAGCTTTGGACTGTAGCAAGCTTTGTGTGCCAGTCAACGGGAGGAATGGCCGTCATTATTGACTGTGAAATGATATCTGGAAACAACTGTGATATTTACGCGTCAGTTTTCCGTGTGGTCAAAACGAAGGCGCGCACGCGGGTTTCAGATCAACCCAGCTAATCATTTAGATATTGCATGTGTGAGCACAAATCTTACGCTGAAATCTAATCTATTAATGTCAAAGGTAGCATGATCATATACGATGCTGTTAAAGGTTTTGTATTCAGCAAAATTGCATTTAAGGCGGGTTCAATTAGAATTATTCAATTTTACAAGTAAATCAAGGATCTATCAACAAGTTTCACAAGTTTTATTGATTTAATTATAGATTATTTTTGTAATCTGTTTTCTGGATTAAATTGTGTGTCAGTTTTTACATCAATGTTTCATATCATACTCCTTGATCCATCATCAGGATGCAATGCAGATAGAGAGACTCTTTCAGATTATATCATGGAGTATGATCTGAAAGAGTCTCTCTATCTGCATTGCATCCTGATGATGGATCATGGAGTATGATCCAAAATGTTGATGTAAAAACTGACACACAATTTAATCCAGAAATCTTATTACAATGCTATCATGGACTGTGGAAACTTCATGCTTTTAATCTATTTCCTTTTATGCATGAATGATAACTTGGTGAGGAGAAAAATGGGGAAAAATGCATGATAGGTCGACTATTTTGTCTTTAGTTTTTTATTGATTTTAAGTTTCTTTTATGTATAAGCTACTACTAATTTTGAATCTAGACCTCTTTCATCCCATTTCATTTTTTCTAATGGTTTAGATTAGTTGTTACTTCAGTCAAAATTTCAACTATTTTTTGTATTTTTAATTGTATCACAAGAGTAGATTTGTTCTCTTGATAGAAACGTATGTGTGGTTATAGACTTCCATTCAAATATCTTATTCCACTTTATTGAGTTGACCTTTTAAGAAATACAACTATTGTCTATCAACTTTGAATTGAGCTCCTAGAGTTGTATATTTAAGGAAAAGCCCTAAGGCATTAGTTGTTCATTGAAGGATCATTAGATTTCATTAGAAAGAATCATTCAGATCACAATACAAAGCATTTAGCATTGCATTGGCATAATGCATCAAAGATATAATACTTTGACATCATCTAGAGCATTTATTCTACATATTTTGTCTTTCGTGCTTTTCAACTTGTACAATTGCCAGTAGTGGATTCATTGACATCAAGGAAGTCAAAATGGTTTCTATTAACTAATAACAAAATCTTCAAGGCGCTTCTTGGCACCATTAGGTCCCTTAACATGGATCTTTCAAGGTATATAGATTACAAAATTTTGTGAAGTAGATGATGGAATCATTGTTGGTAGTATAGAGTTGTGCCACTTAGAATTGAATTGTACGGGTGTTCACATTGAGACACAAAAGAGAGTTCAAAGAAAAATCTAGATGAAAATACCCACACTGAAGATCTAATATAATAAGATTGAGTCCAGCTATGGTGCATTGTGTATGGTAGAACCTTGTAGTTGATAAACAAAACTAAGTATCTTAACCTCCTTACTTGCTTTATCTATTATCAATCTCAACACATGTTTACCTAAGTCTAATCAGTGCTTTGTGATTAATTATTTAATTGAAACTTCTAGATATTATAGTGTGTTCTTTTCATCCTTATAGATAGACACATTTTTAAACATTTTTTTTTAATTGCCTAAATTTGGAACAAGATGTAGCAAAATTGTAAAAAAACTAATGAGGTTTTCTAGATATTGACATCTTTTACTTTCTTCTTATTATGAATTAGATTTATACCAAGCTTTTAGAAAATTTGTGTAAATTTATAACCAAAGATAGAAAAATTATAAAAACTTTGATTTAAGGCTTTTTAGATCTTGTTGATATGTTTTTCCTTGTGTTCTTTCAAGCCCAAAAAATATCAAAAAAAGTTGTCTCACATTGGAACTTTGGTTCAAGCTAAAAGAAAGAAAAAAATCTTGATAATGTAAGCCTATAATTAACATTTCATCGTCATCTTATTAGCAAGTTGAAGCAATCTTGGTTGACCTATTTAGGGAGGTTGTAGTTCCACCTCTAGATTGAGGATCTTTGATGTTCTTGAATGATAGCCATTGCATTGTAAGAAAAATGAAGTCCTATGTTGAATCTAAGTGTGTTGTTTTGCATTCCTCTAGACTACTTCTTTTTCCTAAATGGTGAGGTGTTGTAGAGTTTTCATTGTGGTTTCATGATTACTCATTTAGTGAGTGTTATGGGATGTTTGATGAGGTGAAATTTTTTGTAGATTTGTTTTTCCTTAAACTTAAAAAATGAGTTTTCTAAGCTCAAGGAAGAGATCTTGCATTGCTCTATGGTAGATGACAAATAGTTTGTTAATGGATAAGACTCAAATGTGACAAAATGAATTGGGTAAAAAAATATGAAACTTTCAAGTGAGAATGCATGATTTAGTAAATGAAACCCTAAAACTTATCCTTTCTTTGTTATTTTTACAAATAAGAATAAAAAGAGCTTGTGGCACTAGATTTTTTAAGTAATCGAAATCCTTTCAAATTGAAATCTGAGGTGAAATTCTCTAGGAAGCCTTTGTAAATCATAAATTTCAACTGAATTTGAAGTCTAGCCCTTGTAGGGTCCAACAACTTGATGGGGGAAACTAGTTTGTTTCATAGTCACATGACCATTGAAAAATGGTTAGGTCATGATCATATTCATATGGAGTAGTTATGTTCTAGTAAAGTAATATTGTTTTACTTGTCTTTGATTTTGTATATAGAAGTTGATGGGGACAAAGGGGAAAGTGTCACCTTTGACTTCATTAGCATTAACTTAGTCTACTATGTAATTTTCTCATTAATACTATGATAATATGTAAGTTAGTTTTGTATATTGTATGCATATGTCATTGAAAAGGTACCCACATGATTACCAAAGTCTCTAAACCAAAAAACAAAAAAACAAACAAAAATTTGTTACTTCTATTTGCATATTGGTTTTATTTTCACTTCTCCACATTGTTTAAAAGGAAACAACATTTTATCATTTCCCATAGCTAATTATAATTATTAGTCCCTTCTAAAAAATCCCTTAGGTCATTGAAGCTCTCTTTGATAATGATGACAATGAGATGTTGAATAGTGAACTACTTTAATGTTGTTACGATGCTAAATTTGATGGGTCCAAAATAATTTTATCTATTCAAAATCCCCATGGATGTTCTATCCATTCAACATTACCCCTATATAATGGGTTTGTGGTATAAAAAACATCATATGTTTAAAACGGTAAAAATTCCATACCCATGTCCCTTTCCTTCATATTTTGGGCCTACTTCGATTACATTGTATTTGGAGCTATAATGATTGTATAAGAGGCATATTCTTGTGTGAATTTAGCTCATGAAATTCTCAAATCTCAATTGATCCCGTCATAATTGATTCTCATAATTTTTTTCCTTGTTCCTTAGATCTATTTTTCATTACCTTGGATTAGATTTGTGGGTCTAGACTTAATCAACATCACTTATGCATCTAAAATACTATTTTAAAAGAAAACCCCATATTTTTTCCACAACACAAGTTTTACTCAATGACAAATCAAATTTAGTCATTAAAAATTATGCTATTCTTGCATTTGACATGAATTTTGACAATCACTGTAGCTACAGTTATTAATGACCATAAAAGAGGTTGCCCATACTTTTATAGGAAGAGATCAAGTGAAACAAAAAGTGAGACAATTTTCTTTTTATTTGTTCACATTTTCATATAATCAAAGAAAGCAGAGCTTTAATTAAAGTTGGAATGCTCTTAGAATGTGAAATTTTCTAGTTCAAAGGTCCAATAATTAAAAATTCAAGATTTCATGATCTCTAATAGTAAAAAAAAGCTTCCCAAAAATTTGCCTAATTTTTAAAAGTCATTTTTTTATTTGAAGCTTATCTTTCATTATTACAAGATAAATGACAACAAGGTAGATCATAGCTCCTTGTAAAGATGTCTATAACTTTAGTAAAGATTAAATATAATCATAGCTCCTTGTAAAGATGTCTATAAATTTAGTAAAGATTAAATCCAATTAAACCTTGATAAATTATTTTCAAAAGGAATAACAATGGTTCTATTTGAATTGTTCATGGTTAATTTTATAAAATGGATTATAAAATTGAAATGAAATAAATATTTAAATGAATTGAATGAAAACATTATTTATGAGGTACTTTGGTCACAATCATTGAAAATGAAAATAAAAAACATTAAAAACAAAATAAAATCATTTTTGAGTGTGTCAATACAGTTAAATATCATTTATGCCCTCAAAACTCATTAAAAACCCCTTAAAATAGATGTTGCAATGTTGGTGTGACCTCCATGAATATTTGAATATCATTAATAATCAATTAAAAGGATGTTGGGAAAAAGAGAAATATGTTACTTAAGACATTTTAAACTTATATAGATTATTTAAATTTAGATTTATATTTTTAAACTATAATGTTCTACAATGTTTTTCATCAATTGATAGGATTTTGACTATGGGCTTTCAATTAATATATTTTTTTGTTTTGAAATATTTCACACCCAAAAAATTCTTTTTACATTGGAAAAAATAAAGTGAATATTATTTTACATTTCTATTGATATGAAAGGATTTGCTAAATTCAAAAGGCCTACCCAAATTGACAATATAATAGTTTGAAATATCAATTTTGATTTTATATTTCTATTGATATGAAAGGATTTGCTAAATTCAAAAGGCCCATCCAACTTGACAATATAAGAGTTTAAAATATCAATTTTGACGGACACACCTACATACAATGACTTCTTATTTTTCCTTTCAAAAAGAAAATTTGTAAGAATGGATCGAAAGAAAAACACCCACATAATCCTTGCACCATTTTGGAGCACAATTGAGCCCTATAGAGGTTTGTGATATTTCAATCTAAAATATTTTAATTGAAAAACACTTCCACCAATCTTTGGCTTGCTCTACATTTATCTTTTGTTATCCTCTATGATAGTGTTATTGTCTATTGAGTATTTAAGTTTTAGGTCATTAGTGAGATCTATATATGCTCCATCAAACACATAGGCTATGCATTTTATGATCATCAACAATGAATATTTATGTGCTAACTCAACCAATGTCATAACCCATTCCTTAAAACTTGGAAATTAATATTCTAAGTAATTATAATTAAAAATAATAATTGATAATAATTAATTAATTATTAATTATTAAAAATATAGATAAATACTAATTGATTAATATATAATGATCATAATCACAGTTTGTAATTTATATTTTTTATCTTTATATCTTTAGTTTGGAATAATATAAAGAGATTTAAAAATAAAAAAATATATTATTAGGGGAGAACTTGTGGCATGAAGGTGGGGCTTTATACTTGTAGAGTCATCAATCCAAGTTTGAACTTCGTGGATTTTCCCTCTACTATGTCAACAATTGATAATTCTAGTTCATAGCTCCGATAAAAAATTATTTACCCCAAATATTAGTCATTCATGTCATAATGTGATGGTTAAAATATAGCATTGTTGTTGTAGCCACCAAGATCTTAAAATCTCCATTTTTCATTGTTAACATGGGCATGGTGCGCTTGCTAATACATTATGTTTGCGGGTTTGAACCTTCATGCTAAAATTGTTGGTGTTCATGTTGGTGACTTAGTGCTCCAAACCTTTCTTAAGCTAGTGTGCTCATGGGTCTTGTGCCTCTACTGGATATTGAGCTTGTGTATTTGGACTATTCATGTTAATGTTGTGCATTCATGTCAGGGATGAAGTCCCTTGTTTGTGGCCTCATATAGCTCAGGCCAAGCTAAAAATTATTGTGTTACCAATAAAAAATTGTATTAAAAAACAATATAAATTTTAAAGGTGTAGAAGTATAAGTTGCCCAAAGATTACAACATGTGTAGAGGTTGCAACTCTAAACAAACTGTGAATTGTGAGTAAGGTCACAAGTTTACACATTAAAATTTATTCTTTTTACCTACTGTAACCTTAGATTTAAAAATGTTTATTTCTCTAAACCTTTTAAATTTATTTTGTAATAAATATGATATATTAATTGTTGGACACTAGGAACACCAAGAGGGGGGAGGTGAATCGATGTTCAATAATATTTGACTTTCAAATCAGATCTAAAACTATCAACAACAATAATTGAACTTAAAACAACATTCACAACATATAAATAGAGGGAAACAAGCAATCACATTAATGAACACCATAACACCAAAAAAATTTATGTGGAAACCTTGTTAGGGGAAAAACCACAATGGAGATTAATCCACAATGTATACTCTGTTAAAAGTATGATAAAAGAGGGGAATGCACTTGCATTCAGGGCACTGCCTAGAGCTCACTGCTCAAGAGAGAAAAGCTCACTGCCTCACAAAGTATAATTGAAATTACAACAAAATTTTGAACTGAGAATACAACATTTACAAATGCCTGGATTCAATTCCAATGAAGCTCATAATCGGATTCTAGATCTTTTGACCAATCCCCACTTCTGTTTTGCTCTACTCTACTCTACTTTGTTATACTTAACATACAAAACTTTTTCTGCCCTCAAATAACTAATCTATCCTTTTTTCGCTCTCTTCTTGATATACATACACTTCTATATCTACCATAGCTACATCACCTTCAAAATGATTTTCCAATCTCCTTTATATACCCACTAATTAGGAATTCATTATATGTCGGCTTCACAACAAAATATAATATTCTTGCTTATGTCAGCTCAAATCATTAATTAGAGTTGATGCATACCCACACAAGTCAGCTAAACTATAGTAGGGACCCAAAACAAAATTCCAAACATAAGAAATAACTAAATACATACTCCACTTACATCCACGAAATGCCATATAAAACATGTTGGCCAAAATGAGAGAATAAACCATGAACCATACTACCGAACCTCTTAACTCGAACTCTGACTAATGCAACACCACAAAACTCACCAGTAGGATAGTATAGATGCTAGGAAGGCTTCCTTGGAGATCCACACCACAAAATAATGATCCGATGAAGTGATCAGATTAGCTTATCAACCGGATGTTCTACTCTTCATTCTTTCTACCGGTAGATTATAGAATCTTACTTCCCTTGCTGGTAGGAGCAATGCTAACACTACAGACCATATTGTTGACTCCAATTGCCATCAATGAAAAAAAAAGTATCCACAAATGATCTCTCAAATCCATATTCCAACAATCTCCCCCTTTGGCATTGATGACAACACTTTGTGAAAAATTGACTAAGTGTCAAAACCAAAAACTCAACAAAACCAAGACTACTACTCCCCCTTTTGATGTCAAGGGATTTTTCACTGCATTCTCTCCCCCTTTGAAATCAATGAAAAAACTTCTATTTATTCCACTTTCCTTGTAATTTTTTACTATACTTCTCTTCTTATTCTTTCCCCTTTGCAGAATAGAGAGTTGGATCAAAATTTGAGAAACTGCTGCAAAAATTAGAAGATTATTTTATACTTAGCTTTAATTTTTGGAAGGAATTTCTTCCAAAATTCCACCACAATCCCAATAGCTACAATCAAGCTATTATTCTCTAATTTTTCCTATTGATAATATAGACAAGGGATTCATGAATGGTGATTGCTTCTTCCAACTTTTCTCCTATCTTTAGCACTTCAATCATTTGCTCTAGTCTTCCTTCAATTAGGTCTTTTACTCTCCAAAAGGTTTCCATGAGATTATTTCTAGCAAAGTGAACCTTTGCATGCTCAACCTTTAGATCATGAACCTTTTTCTTAACCTTTCCATCCTTATCCAAGAACATACTGTAGTCCTATCCAATTCTGACAAGCTCTTTTTCAATTTCCTCCAACTTATCCTTGCACTTGCCAACCACATGAGGCCACCTTAGACAATAATTGAAGACTTTATTGGCCGAATCAATGCACTGTCTTAATAGCACATTCATTTTCTTCTTCAGCTTAGCAAGAGATATAGCCTAGACTACATCTTCAAATGGGAAATTATTTCCTCCTCTTTCCTATCCAGAGGCATAGATCCCATAGCCTCCTTAACACACTCAATAAGTTTTTTCTGGGAGAACATCCTATAGACTCTCCAATTCAATATTGTTATCAGAAAAGTATCTTCCTAAAGTGTTCTCAATGGGATCCTGCTCATAAGATGGTCCATTCAACCATATGTCAGATATCTTTTGCATCCCATCTTCATCCTGAATAATTTGCATTTTTTTTTATTTGAATAGAGCACCTTCTTCATCATTGTCTTCAGCTATTATTATTTCCAGTTCACTTGGTTTTGGTTGATCTCTAGGAGTATATTCATTAGATTCTTCATCCACTATATCCACAACCAACTATCCTTTCCCTTTTTTCTTCAACTTTTGCTGACTTGGGTGCTAGAGGAGTGACACCAACCAAACCACTTCCTCTCTTCTAATTTTTCTATCTTTCCGAAGGATGATCCAACTTCAATTATTTTTACTAGAAGAGGGATAACCCTTACACCAAAATTTTCCAACACCTTTCTAAAGAAATTTTCATAAACTCATTCCCCATTTTCAAAAGACTTGTAATACTCAAATATTTGCTTGCAGATCGGTATATTTTCTTTCCACACCACATTGTCATTTAGAGGAAAACAATTTAGAAAATACATCATAATGCATATTGCAAGGGTACCAAACCTGAAGGAGTAGTCAATATCCTTTGTTAATTGTACATTCTCCATTAGTTGATCCTGTATCATACTACATAGGTCAAAGTATTCATTTTCTATTATCATTTTATGAGTGATATATACAACACCTACCGAGGTTGATCCTTCTCGGTTTCTAAAGAAGAACTTATATGAGATTCCATGTGCAGCATACCTTTTCAATGGATCTTTAATTGATGCATTTATCAGAGCCCTTTGATCTCCCCTTATTTCGGTTAGGGCTTTGACCTCAACATTTTGAATTGATTTCTTCTTCGGAATATTACCAACATTGCACATACTTGTTAGATTCTTGATTACATCTTTAGAGATTCGATAGGGTTTATCCAGAGTAAGGATATCTCTATCCAATCTATTCAAGATAAACCGAATCACCTCCGCATTGACAAAATGAGGGAATTCATTCTAGATATCCAAATTCTTATGTTTTGATCCTTCAAGCTTCCTTAATTCGACGAGAGACAACATATTTCTTTCATCTCTAACTTTTTGATTGCTATACTCATCCAAAGTTACTATTCCTTTGGTTTGTTTCATTTTTCATGCCGAACAGGGTTCTACTGATAGCCAAATAGATATGAAATTAATAAGGAAAAAAAATACTTGAAGAATTTTCCGCTAAATTGACCTTTCACACCTTTCAAATTTTGCTGAAATGGATCTCCAACTACTCTCTTTAAATGCACAATGATGAATTAGGGTTCCAAATTCCCTTTTATAACTTCACATACTTAACTTGGACTACTGCATTAAATGTGTTTCCCTAGAAGCAAGTGAAGAATCCGACTGTGGATCTATACCATTTCATCCAACTCAATAGATGATTACTAATACTTTCAACAATGAATAACACAACAACTAACAAAATCTTGCAATTTGGTGCCAAGTATATCACAGGGAGACATGAGATTTTCATGAAAATTTCCCCCTAGGCCATTGGCCTGAAGTCAATTGCCGGAAGAGTTACCGGAGGGAGCTTTTGTTACAGCCTTGTTTCCTTCATCAGATTCACTTTTCTTTACCCATGTTTTCTTCATCTGATCTCTTTTCTCATCCACAGATGCTTTTTCTTTTCATTTGTTGTCTTTCTGTGAATTTCTTCCTTGATAAACTAGACCTCTTTTGTTCATGTTTTTGTTCTTATAGAATCTTGCAATTTGCCCAAAATTGTTACAATTGTAGCATACCGTATTTTTCAGTCTATACCATCCATTCCACTGATTTCCCCCTGACCTGCATTGATTAGCAACATGTCCAAATCTTCCATAGGTATAGCATTTAATGTTACTTATACTGACATACATACTTCTACATTCTAATGCATTATGACCAAAATTTTTGCATATAAAACACTGACCAAAAAATGGAGTACTAGGGTTTATCTTTCTTCTACACTGAGAAGCCATATGTCCAAACTTATTTCAAGTAAAGCAATATCCATTAAATTTTTGAGCATTGGGTTGCCTTACCGGATGTCTTCTGACTTTGTTCTTCTTTTCAAGGTTCTTCTATTCAGATCTAGAACTTTCACCCTTCTCATAGCCAATACCTCATTTTTCATTTGTATCCTTTTGTCCTTTGGTTATCTCATCAATCCTAGCAAAGTTTATCCTAAATTTCTCCTTGAATTCATTTGTAGTATCAAGCTCATTTATGAGGATAACTACCTGTCTCTCAAGCTCTTGTTCATTGATTCTAGATTGTTGCAGATCAATTTCCAACTGAATGAATCCACTATTTATTCTACTGCATTCTTTAGATTTTTCTTTTAGGGACTGGGCCAAATTATCCTCATTCTTCTTTCTCTCTTCAGTCTCTTTGGTAAACTTCATTGCCATAGATTCCATTTCAATCTTTAGAGTTGTATTGTCCTTAGCAAGCTTTTCACATTCTTATGTTATTTCCCTTAGGGTTTGATTTAGATGGACATCATCCAAACCTTTTCTTTCTTTTTTCTTCAATTGATCACACAGTTCCTTCCTCTTTTCCCTTGACTCATTTATCTTATCCTTCATTGATTGAATGAATTTTTTGGCAACCACAAGATTTTCTTTTAGTTCCATGACCTCTACTTTGGATTGATCAAGATCATCAAGTGCCACCATAAGCTACTGTTGAAGACCACTAATATCCATTGTAATTCAAGATCTACCTCAAGCTATTAAACTCCAAAAGAGGAATCTACTTTGATACCAATTGTTGGACACTATGAACACTGAGAGGGGAGGTGAATAAGTGTTCATTAATATTTGACTTTCAAATCAGATCTGAAAATATCAACAACAATAATTGAACTTAAAACAACATTTACAACATACAAATAGAAGGAAACAAGCAATCACATTAATGAACACCATAACACTAGAAAATATTACATGGAAACCATGTTAGGGGAAAAACCACGGCGGAGATTAATCCATAATATATACTCTATTAAAAGTATGATAAAAGAGGGGAATGCACTTTCATTCAGGTGCACTGCCTAGAGCTCACTGCTCAAGAGAGAAAGGCTCACTACCTTACAAAGTATAATTGAAATTACAAAAAAAAATTGAACTGAGAATAAAACATCTACAAATGCATAGATTCAGTTCCAATGAAGCTCATAATCGGATTTTGGATCTTTTGACCAATTCGCACTTCTGCTCTGCTCTACTTTGCTCTACTTTGTTCTGCTTAGCATACAAAAAAATTTCTACCCTCAAATAACTAATATGTCCTTTTTCACTCTCTTCTTGATACACATACACTTCTATCTCTACCACATCTACATCACCTTCAAAATGATTTTCTGATCTCCTTTATATACCCGCTAATCAAGAATTCATTGTATGTCAGCTTCTCAACAAAATATAATATTCTTGCTTATGTCGGCTCAAATCATTAATTAGAGTTGATGCATACCCACACAAGCTAGCTAAACTATAGTAGGGACCCAAAACAAAATTCCAAACATAAGAAATAACTAAATACATACTCCACATACATCCACAAAATTCTATATAAAATATGTCGGCCAAAATGAGAGAATAAACCATGAACCATACTACCGAACCTCTTAACTCAAACTCCAACTAATGAAACACCACAAAACTCACCAGTAGGATAGTATACATGATAGGAAGGCTTCCCTAGAAATCCACACCACAAAATAATGATCTGGTGAAGTGATCAGATCAGCTTATCAACCAAATGTTCTGCTCTTCATTCTTTCTGCTGGTAGATTATAGAATATTACTTCCCTTGCTGGTAGGAGCAATGCTAACACAACAGACCATACTGTTGACTCTAGTTGCCATCAATGACAACACAAGTAGCCAAAAATGATCTCTCAAAGCCATATGCAAACATTAATAAATAAAATTATAAAATAAATATAACAAAAAGTATTTATATAAATATATTTATGTATGCATAGTGTTAGGTATAATATACACAAAACATAACATTATGAAATATGAAAATAAATAGATATGTATATGTGAAATACAATAGTATAGTGATATGGTGGAAAAAGTGAAACACCTTTAGATATTTTCACTCTTTAGGGCTTGACACCTTTTTTGTTTATCATTAGGAATGAGGGTGTAAATGGTATGATTGTGGGGGCTTGATGGACTTGGACACGATATGTGATTGAATTACATCTTGAAAGGTGAGTCAACCAACCCTTGACCAAATCTAGGATGAATTTAGGGATGAAATGCAATCACCTAACTAAGCTAATGATTGAATTTATAGTTTTGATGCAAATATAGTAAACACAAAAAGTCAAAAAAAATTGGACAATTAAAATGAACAGAGAAGGACACTATGCACCTATGGTATAAATTTGAGCCTAATTTTGGAGGACCAATTCGCCTTAGGTGTAAGTGTCCTTGTAGAGGAATTTCAAATCTATTTTCACAATCCTTTTGTGCCAGATTAGAGCTTTTTGTTTTTGTCTGCAAAGCTGTTGGATCACTATCAAATATTTTGTAAGTGAATTTTTGTGAGTTGTCAAGATGTAGGATTTTGATTGCAATAATTGATGATTGATCTTCAAACTTCCTCCAATCTTCTTCAAATATGAAACCTGCACATTCAAAGAGAGGAAGGGTTGTGCCATTTAGGGGCTTTCCTTGGTCAAACCTCATGTTAGTGTTTGCACTTCCATAATGGAAATATCAATGATAGAAAATATAAATGATAGGAAAGAATGATGAATTAACAAAGTGTTACAGTTCACCACCCTTCAATGGCTTCCTTGAAGGACTAAAGTCATACAAATCTCCTTGTGGTTTGAATCTTTCTTTCTTGAATTGCTTGAATTGATTGAAGACCTACAAAGGGTCAAATTTCACAAATAATGATGACATAAACATGCATAAACTCTCATATGATTTGGAATGATTCTTGGATCTTGAATTGTTGTAATAAATCACTGAAATGAT
The DNA here is from genome assembly GCA_007258455.2 of Sequoia sempervirens. Taxonomy (NCBI): domain Eukaryota; kingdom Viridiplantae; phylum Streptophyta; class Pinopsida; order Cupressales; family Cupressaceae; genus Sequoia; species Sequoia sempervirens. Next base: position 233,556,526 of record VDFB02047230.1, on the reverse strand, counting down.
GCTCTTGACTTGCTTGATAATGCTATAATAAATAACTGAAATGCTACTCTTGAATTGCATAATACTCTTGACAATAATTCTTTCTCTTAATGTTCACCTCTTTCTTGTTGTTTCACTTGATACTAGATTCTTTCACTTCATTTTCAAATGATACAATAAATTGGTATTTATATGTAATAATTCTATTTTTTTGCAAATTAAATCTCAACAACCGACTTTGGACACTTGAATTGCAAATAATAAAGTTCCAACACCAATATATTTGAATTTGGAGCCAAAATAGGAGGAAACTTTCACCAAAAGGAGACCCATTTTCCATAGGGTGTATGTGTCCTAGCCCTATTTTTTTAAAATTAACTATAGGAGATTATGGTGAAATCATCAACACCCCAGGATCACCTGCAAGACAAAATAACTTCCACAAGAGAAAAATGGTAGAAATATCATGCTGTGATTAAGGATGCAAGAATACCAAAATTGAAGCCACTAAATATATGACAACCATTAAATATGGCAATGCAAATATGAATCCTTGCTTATATAGGCAAGGTGAGCAATAGGATTAGAAAAGATCATGGAAAGTGTCTCCTATCACATGAGACAACTAACACATAACAACCTAGGAAAAAAGCATTAAATAAATGCCAACTAGATAAGATAAGTGAAAACTAATGCTTAACTAGAAAAATTCCTTCTTAGGACCTAAGTGGACTTAACAATGTAAATAGGACCTAGATAAGACTAGATAGGAAAAATACCTATTTACACCAAGATTAAGGTGTTGGGGGTAAAGTATTTGATGAATGCATTTGTTTTCCACTTGCAATTTGTTGGTAATTGTTAAAAATGGGTCATAGAATGCATAATTTAGGAAATTAGGGGTTTAATTAGGTCCATCCACTTAAGAGGGAGCAAAACATAGTGTGAAATTATCAAGGGTGACAATTTAAGATGCTACATATAGAGATAATAGAATTTATAAATAAATTATTTCGTGAAATACAAGACTTTATGAAGTGGATGGGGATTATGTTGGAGTATGAAAAAAATTTGGGGGGGGGGGGTGAATCAGTGTTTTCATAACCAAATTCAATTCAATTATTTTTCAAAACACATAACTTCTTTGTAATTATGGAATGTTCAATTTCAAGAATGTATTCAAATGTGATAGCCAATATCATATCCTTAAACCACATGAAAAACTCAAATGTTGCAACTTAGTACATAAAGGAAGCTACAATACTAAATTGCATGAATCATGATAACCACATAGATCACAAAAGAACCATAACATAACATTTTTATGAGTGGAAAACCCTCATAGGGATAAAAAACCATTCAGGAAAATTACCTCACTGGCTTAATAAAATCCCATTGATTAAATAGCCTCATTGGCTACTTTTTGTGCCTCACTGGAAAAGCCTCACTAGCTACACAATACATGCCTCACTAGATACACAATATGCCTCACTGGAAAAGCCTCACTGGCTACAAAACATACTTCACTAGCAAAGGAGCCTCACTAGTTACAAATATGCCTCACTGGGAAATACAACTTTCACATCAATATGATTATGTGAGTAAAATAATAGGGTATAATCTTTGTTTCATTACTAAGCATTTCTTGATAGTCTCATTTTCATTTGAGATTCAAGAATATGTATGTCTATGAATACAACCTGCACTTAAAGTTCATTTACAACTTTCAAAACAAATTTTTCATCAATGCTTTCAACATGAAAGTAATAGTAACTCTTAACAAAGTATCAATCTCACATATCCATCTACATTACACATATCTCTGCATATTCAAGTCAAAACCACTATAACTCTGTATATTCATAACATGTATTTGAAACTCAACAAAATTTGCAACTATATATCTTCATTTTCAAATAAAAAATAGTTGCAATTTCTATAACTCTATCAATAGACTCTCACTTAGTTTATACCCACACAATGACACCCATATTGTCAAAACAAAACCATCATTAACTGTCATTTCATTCTTCCTCTCAATGTATCATAGTACCAAATATTCTCTCATAAATCGCTAACACCCATATTAACTGTGTAGAGGAAACAAAGCTCCATGAATATAGAGCATTTGTTGACACATACTAAATTATTATTTCTACTTTATGACAGTGCATAATATAAGAATCATAGTGATATAATGATGTGTATATCACTGTTACTCATGCTCCCTTTGTAAAATAATTAATGAACCATAAAGCAAACTCTTAAACTTCCATCTTTATTTTTCAAGTAACAAAACAAACTCAACACAAGTAGAATTTAAACAATAATCTTCACTATCTCTGCAAATGCAAAACTCCATGCATTTTTACTTCACACTGCATTTTCCTCTCATATAATATTCATATAATTCCCACATAAACTCATGTTCCACACACATTAACCACCTTTGAAATGCATTTCTTTGTGTCTTCTACCCACATTCTATTTGTAGACCATTGGAAAAACTGTTCTTAACTATGAAAACCCCAACTATTGTTGTTCCAATGCTGAAAATGAATTAACAAAAAGACATGGGTTCATGAAAGCCATCATTGCAATTGTTAAAGGAAATGAAGTAATAATAAGATAGGCTAATTAAATAAGTCTTAAATAGTGACTTAAGAACCTTTCAATAGTATACCACCTTCAAAATATAAGACATGAAGAACTTGTGTTAAGAATGATCAAGAGCTCTAAACCCTAAGTCCTTAGGGTTTTAGAAAATACTTTTGAAAACATGTGATTAACTCAAACCTTTAAATGACCACCACTAGGATGATTCCATGTAATATTATTTGTCATCAACCCCTTCAAATGATAACATATGTAAGAAAAGAATGAAGGCAAGCATGATAAATATGGTCTTGAAACATGACGAAAAACTCATAAAGATGGTCTTGGAACATGAAGACAAAATCACACCACCAAAACACCAAGTGAGCATATTTATGTCTTGGAAAACTTGATAGGAAACTTATCATGAAGCATCAACACCATATCATGAAGAATCAAAACAAAAAAAGTAACTTGTGATACGTTGTAATGTAGAGGGCTTCACAACCCTTCAAAAATCCTCACAAACATTTAATCAAACAGTTGGCATACTTGCAAATAGTTTTCAAAACTTGGGCTGTAACTTGCAACAAATAGTTTTCATTCAACAAATAAAAATTACAAATGTCATTTTCAGTCACTAATGGACTGATGGACAAAAAAATATGTCCAATATAACATCCTGTATGTAGAAAAAATGATAAACTAAAATAAACTACTCAGATTGTGTGGTTTCTTGAAGCTTAATTTTCTCAAGGTAACCATATCCTCCACCTACAACACAACATCTTCACTCTGAATGCCTGGAACTATCCATGGATGTAGCATATCATTTAAAACCTTCAATACATGAAAAAAAAATCCTTTTGAGAATACCATGCCTCCCCTTTTACCCTCCAAATCCTCTTCAATTTCCTCTCATCTCAATGAGATTCTTCCCCATTTTCTTCACCTAGAATGAAAATTGTTTATTCATTTCAGCTTCTCCTCCTCTCCCTGAATGGTACGACCACCTTCTTGGCTGCACATTAACCTCCAAAAATATAAAAATAAAATCCTCATAAATTATTTTTCATAACTCTCCAATAAAGATTGGAGTTACAATTACCCAATCCTTCCTTATCTCCTAAAAAGGAAAAATGCAAAAATCAGACCTAGATACCCACCTCCTCAACTCCTAATTTTTAGGGATAATTATGGGGAGTTTTCAAAAACATATTCCTTCAATTTCCCACGTCCTCCATGCTTTTTGTGGAATTTTTATCTATTTATTGCATTAAAATTGCAATTTTGGCTTTATTCCACTATGCCAACTTGTCACATTTAAAAGTTGTGTATTGCAAAATTAATTTAATCAACATTCAATCAATTGAAACTATTAAACATAAATTTCCAACCACATAATCCCACACCAAAATTCAAAAATGCATAAAAAAAATAAACCTCCTTTTTTTTGGTTGATGTTGATTGCTCATTCATCTAGGATGCTCCTGCATAACCTTGAAGCAATTCAAGCAACTCACTCAACCTATATCAACAAAGCACCAAGATAGTCTATTTGACATCAATGAAAAACAATGCCCAACAAACTCCCCCTTTGGCATCGATGTCAACAAACTCACACTTATTTCAAAATCATCAAGTAATCAAAGGGGTATGTACAGGATCATCATTGAAAAAATAGGCCCTTAAGTGGCGAAAAATTTAGAAAAATTAGAGTTAGGAAACTTGATGTAAAAATTTGAATAAGTTATCTATATTATTTCAAAAATATGAAAAAATTGAATCTATAGAAAATTGAATGTAGTTTCTAAATTACTAGGTTTATTTTAAAAAAAAAATCTATTTGGTGAAAATTTGAAAATTCAATGCAATAGTAATTAAATTTTAGGGAAAAAATAAGAAGTAGGTGTCTATCTGACCACCCTAACCATAATAAAATGATAATATTTTTTTATAATATTTAGATATAAGTAGAGGACTTATGTCCCGATGTGATGGATATGTTTTTCCAAGTAAATAATTAATTATGAATTTTTTATTACAACTTTTAAAAAATATAAAAAGTCATATGTTTGACCACCTTAACTTGGTCAAAACTTCATGAAATTCAATTTTTTTTAATCCTATAGTATGCGAAGCATAGAATGTGATGCATGTTTCGTGTTCAAAAAATGTGATACCATTTGAAAGCTATAGATGTTTTTCAACCAGCCTATCAATTAGGACTTTAGTCGTAATTAAAATAAAAAATAGATAATAATTATTTATTAAATTCAAAGTAAAACATAATTTATACTGGTGGAAAGTTGAGAATCTCCTTTAAAAACCCTTTTCGTTTCATCAAGTTTGGGTTAAAAAAATTCATCAACCACATACCCATCATATCGCCACTTTTTGGCCCATCACAATCCTGCACATACCCAAAGATTCATCTAAATCATGAGAGTGTTCTCCCCCTTTGACATCAATGAAAAAGGGTAGGAAGCAAAGAAACTTCATAGACTGTGAACTGAGCAAGAAAAACCACTATGAAGACACACTTATTGTGAGAAACCTATGCAATGAATTCATTGCACCATTATCCACATTGTCCAAGAAAGTGAATGGTCTCCACTGCACAAACAAAGCAACAGTCCAAAACTGTCTAAGCAAAAGTGACCCAATAATCTACAAAGCTGCACTATCACAAATGATCAAATATGGAAATTACCATCACTATGATGTGTTTATTTTGCAAGCATCATTCATCCAACTTTTAAATTTCAAGTATCATTCAACTTGGTGCAACTGTAAATCCATCATTGTTCTTTGTCAAGCATCATAAGAAAGAAGTTACTCTCAAGAACCATAGCACACTGTCAACAAGAAAGAGTACTGTCACCAAACAAAATCACTACCATCAATCATCCATAAGCTACTGTCAACACCAAGATACTGTATCAAGCAAATAAGCAACTGTTTTATCAAAAAACCATGTATAACTATCATGTAGAATATACTATCATAAAAAAACATCCATTCACATGAGGTTGTTTTTAATCCTCTTGGAAAACCATTGTCAATGTGTATGAGGCAAGAGGAAGTCATTTATTGTCTTTGTATTGGTGGGAAAATTAGAAACCAAAGCATCCACAACACCATAGACCTTGAGCAAGGAAGATTATGATTAGTAGCACCTATATTTGTCTGTGAAATCACTGCCACTACTAAAGCATGAAGAGCATTGGTAGAGATCATGAAATTGCACCAAGAGAAGAAGTATCACATGCATAAAAAATATAAATACCACTACAAAATAAACTCTATACATCCACTTTCACTGTCAAGCATTATTGCACTTTACACCTAAATGCCAAATTGTTACTCTATGAACTATTAAAGATTACTATGGCCTACCAATAATGAAAACTATAAACATGAACAATATGGACATACTGTCATCTTCCACTCCATTGACCTTGCAAGAAAATACAACATATCCTTGTAAAAATTTCCACCAAGAAACCATTCCTTAGCAAAGTAGAAACTATTAAATACCACTCCAATGAATCAACATCTTGACTACACATAGTCACAGTTCAAGCACAAACACTTCCACTGTCATCAATATCTAGGGTTACACTATCATAAAGTACTATCAGCAAGAGGACATTGTCATCAAATTCAAGGTTAGAAACTGTGAACCTTGATATTTTATGCTACTCTAAATGTGCAAAATAACCAAGAATATGAATGACAAACTATCAAGGACACCTCAAGATTAGCCAAAAGAGAGATAGAGTAAGAAAGGAAATGACTAAACGAAATAGAAACGATATCACCTTCCTTGTTGTTGATTTCTCCTTGATTGGCCCTTGATTGGAATGGATTGTGTGCTCCTTAGATGGTGGATTGAAGATCACTACTATATGCTTGAATGCAAAATGCAAGTGGATGTGATTGAAAATTGGATGAGTGCATAAAATGGCAGCATGTAGTTGCAAATTGATTAAGTGTTGGAAATGCCCTTGAGGAGGGGGTATTTATAGGAGAATTTGAATTCTCTAGAGAATTCAAGGGTCAAGATTGTTCCAACAAGGTCAAGATGAAGGGCTATGGTGGGTTGAGAACCCACAAGCCCTCACATCTTGACTTGTGGAGGGTGAAATGGACAAGAGGATATGAGGTGGAGATGAGTTGTCAAGAAGGTACATGAGGTGGAAAAGGACATGCACCTTGGGGAGTGAGGAGATTTCCACAAAAAGGGATTTCTTATCTCCAAGTGGGAGTGAAAGGGACTTTTGAGGAATTTTGGAATTCCTCAAAATCTACATGGGAAAAGAAAAGGTGGTTGGGGATATAAATGTGAATTAAAAATTCCTAGGAGGATCTAGAGGATAAAAGGTGGGCTCCAAAAAGGTGGGACTTGGTCACATGTGGAGATTGTGACAAGTCCAAGGTTGGTCACATGTGGAGATTGTGACAAGTCCAAGGTTCTAGAAGCCTTGGAAGGATGAAATGTGAATTAAAAATTCACATATAAAATAGGGGAATCTAGGAAGAATAAAAAGGAATTAAAAATTCCTTGGAGAATGATTAGGCTTAATTAATCAGTAATTAGAAGATAAATGGGGATTAGAAGCCAACTTGCAAAAGTTGGAGGATGTGACACATCCTAATCAAGGATTAGGCATGTGCACATCCCTAATGAAGAAATTAGGAAATGGATTAGGATTAGATGAAAATGACATGTGAGGAATTAAATAAATGTAATATTTATTTAATTTATTTGATGAAAGGAGGATTAAGGAGGGTAAGGTATTTAATTATTAATTAAATACCTTAGGGATTTGGCAGAATTAAAGATATTAATTAAATAATAGTAATATTACTTAATTAACTCGGATAAGAGGATGTTTAACGAAAAGTGATAAATTTGGATAAATTAAGTGTCCAAATTTGGATGTCTACATTTTGCCCCTCTTTGAGATGGTGTTACGAGTAGCATCATTTCAAAGAATATTAAAATATAGAACCTAGAAGAAGATGGTTAGATTGGAAAAGATGAGTCATCCAAAGGAGTGACTAGGAAGGGAAAAAGAAAATGATGAAAATTAGGGATGAAGGATGCCCCCTCGAGAGGACATGCGGGTTGAAGAGAACACGTGTGTGCTCTCGAAATAGATGATGGGATACAAGGGGAGATGAGGAAGATGATGCAAGGTGATGATGGATGAAGCACAAATGGATTTGAGGACAAAAGGTGATGTTGCCCCAATCAAGGTACAAGCGAAAATGGGTTGATGATGGATGGAGTGTTGTTAATGAAGGAATGAAGGATCTCAAAATAACATGAGGATAGGGAAGGATATCCCATTGAGTGGTATTGATGAAGGAAGGATACATCCCAAAACACCACGAGGATAGGGAAGGATACATCCCACTGAGTGGTATTGATGAGGGAAGGATACATCCCAAAATACCACTAAAGGATAGGGAAGAATAACTCCCGATGATGATGATGAAAGTGTTGTTGATGAGGGAAGGATATATCCCAAAACAACACCATAGGGATAGGGAATGATACTAATGGACGATGATGATGATGGGTTGAGACTGGGGACAAGACCAAGGATTTGATTAGGTGATTTGGGCTAAATGGAATGGATGGGGGTTGGATAGAGATGTGAGATAAGGATGAAGGATGAATGGATGGGGGGATTGTGATATATAAGAGGATGGGGGATATATGCAAAATGATGGAATGGAGAATGAAATGCAATCCTAATGCAATTTGCCATCTTTGGAGCACTGATTTTTGCTATAGCATAAGACACCAAGTGCCAGGGTATGTGGAACCAAGGCGTAATAGTGTCTAATGCATGAAATAAACACAACAGACAAGAAGGCTATCCCAACACCCCAAGGTCACAAGGGCCTTGGTTGGGCTGAGCATTGAAATAACCACAAGCAGGAAAGGATGCTAGCATAACACAAGACCTCGGGGATCTTGGTGGGGTACTATGTGGGACAAGAAGACACAAATAGACATAAAAGGAATCAAGACCTTGCCCCTATGTTGACCAATCAAAACACACCATAATATGATGGATTATGGCGGTCTTGACAAGTGATGATAGGGAGCTCAAATGATAAACAAAATCCAAAAGCATCAAAAGATTGCAATCAATTTCAAATGTCATTTGCCATAGGAGCGAGGGGATAGATGGGATTGATGAGGTCTGTTAGGAAGGATGCATCCTGTTGAGACCGAAGATGATGGATACGAAGCTAAAAGATCGTTATGACACGGGATGTTCAAAATCGATTGGATTTCATGATACAAGTGGATCTTGTTTGTTAAGAACCGGCTAGATAAGGGCATAGCTTGATGACACGACACAAGGAAGACAAGACATGGGACTGACACACCCTAGGGGCTTGGGGGCCGATCAAAGATTAGCCTTGCCTACGTGGAAGCGCAGAGCCCTCGTAGTTCGATAAAAGGTGGACGACTGACCATGATGGAGATTTCGATGGATGACCAAGATAGGATGGACAAAAGGAGAAAGACTGATGATAGACGATAGAAGAGCAAAGTGGACAATGAAGATCGATGATGGAACCCCGGGGGCAGATCAAATGATCGACCTTGCCTACGTGAAAGTGCAGGGGCAACGTAGTTCGTCAAAAGGCCACAAACAAGTGATGGATGAAAGATGATGAGATAACCCTAGATAAGGGGTTAAAATGATGGAACTGACACGACAAAACAAGATAGACCTGTGGGATTGGATTGGATTGGAGGATAGTGACTATATAAAGCTCAGGGATGGGATAGTTATCCAAATCATCAAAGATGAAGTGGGCAAAGGACATGCCATATAGATGAATGATGAAGTGATGAACGATGAGATAGAACAGATGTGCAAAAGAAGCAGAAGTGATGACGATAAGATGGATGACATTGGATTGCATGGGGAAAAGCCTATAGCTAGATACCAATGACAAGGGATTATGAGATGGGATGAGGGGAGAGGATGGGGGGAGGAAAAATGATTGTTTGGGTGGATTGAATAGAGGGATAAATATTTGGATGAGGAGAAAGTGACCAGATGGATAGATGATTGATTCTTGGAACTAGAAGGTGAAGGGTGGGAACAGGTGGAAGATTATGGAATGAGAGTTTGAAATGATAGAAGGAGGTTTGATGAATGTTTGAGATGATGAAGTGTTGAGATAATAGATGAAGGTTCGAAGTAGATGAATGGTTACATGGAATGAGTGAATGGATTTATTAGAATGGATAAATAGGACAAAATCGAAGAAGATGGAGGGAGGGATTTTAAGACTTTGTTCGGTATCCAAAGACATTGACTACAGATGGATGAAAGCCCATATTAGGGGTTTGGCTAAGCTCAGATTGGGATAAGATTAAAGCTCAGATAAGGATTGGATTGAAGACTAGAATGATTGAAGGATATGATTGGACTGCTTCTACACCAAGTTCCGGGGCTTAAGGGATGTAAGGTGTTGACAAGCAGATTTTTCCAAATTTGGCAATTTTCAAAAATTGTCAAATTTTTCCATTTTAGGAAACTTCATGGTCATATGTTTGAGAGTCCCAATTTTTTTTTGAAAAATACCCATTGGTGAGACAGGATGAATTGCCAACTAACATCCCAGATTTGAGATATGCATTTTGAGTTATGAGCGAAAACAAATTTTCAAAATGCTGGAAAAAAACACTAAATTGGGATTTTGAGGGTCAAGATGAAACTTTGAGGCCCCGAAAATGGGTCAAAACGGGTTCCAACGACTTTCACAAAGACCAGTTGGAAATCTACTCGTTATCGCATAACGCAACTCCCCGTCAAATTTCAGCTCAAACGGACACCCGAGTAAAAAGTTATGGCCTCCGAAAGCTTGGGTGTAAAAATCAAAAATCAATTTTGAAAATTTCAAGACATGGGTTTTGTTCGCGGAGGAAAATAAGGAAATGGGTCGGGATTAGTTTTTTGAAAAAGACAATAAAAATGTGTGTTTTGGGGGGGGCAAAGGTTGGCTGGTAGGGGCGTAGCCGCCCCAATTGGGGGCGGTTCCGCCCCTCTACAGGGGGCGGTTCCGCCCCTTTGCAGGGGGCAGTCCCGCCCTGCGACGGGGCGGTTCCGCCCCTCTGCAGGGGGCGGTTCCGCCCCTCTGCAGGGGGCAGTTCCGCCCTGCGACGGGGCGGTTCCGCCCCTCTGCAGGGGGCGGTTCCACCCTGACTGGGGGCGGTTCCGCCCCGAGATGGGGCAGTTCCGCCCCTCTGCAGGGGGCGGTTCCGCCCTGACTGGGGGCGGTTCTGCCCCTCTGCAGGGGGCGGTTCCGCCCTGACTGGGGGCGGTTCTGCCCCTCTGCAGTGGGGCAGTTCCGCCCCGTGACGAGGCGGTTCCGCCCGACTGCGGCAGGGGGAGCCAAAGGGGTAGGATAGAGGAATACAAGGGGGGGTTGTGAAAATGATGGAGAAATAGGAGAAAAATGGAGGGATGGGGGGATTTATGAAAAATGATGAAGGGATGGGATAGTGATTATTAAAATGGCTTGGGATGATGATATAATAGATAGAGGAGGGATGAAAAGTGATAGGGTATTGGAAGGATGTGCAAGAGAAGCAGGGGTGATGATGATGAGATAAATGGCATTGGGTTGCATGGGTGGGAGGCCTATAGCCAGATACCAATGACAAGGGATTGTGAGATGGGATGAGATGGGATGAGGATAAAGAGGAAAGAATGGATAGAGATATAGGGATGGGGATGGGAGGGATTGTTTGGATGGATAGGAATATAAGGATTGGGAGATGAAAGGGATGTTAGGATAGATGGAGAGATGGAAGGGATGCTAGGGTAGATGGGGAGATGGAAGGGATGCTAGGGTAGATGGGGAGATGGAAGGGATGCTATGATAGATGGATAGGATTGGGAGATGAAAGGGATGCTAGGATAGAGGGATACGAAGACAAGGATGGGAAGATGGAAGGGATGTTGTTATGATAGATGATTTCTCCAAGGACTATGTCACAAAGGAAGCAGATTTCCCCACTCTAGATATGTCATTTATGATTAGGCATGAGGGCCGTAAGACGAGTGGATGATAAGATAAAGGAGATAACTGAAGGAGGACAGGATGGGTGACCAAGGAATATGATAGAGCATGGATGAAGGGAATGTATACCAATAGGTGTCCAAAGCATGCATAGATAGGTGCCCCAATTTTGATCAAGATCACAAGAAGGATGGAGGGAATGGGAGATAAATGGGATATGATGGTAGGATGCGGAAAATAGGAGGGATGGAGGGATTTATGAAGAGGGGGATAAGGGAAAGCAGTGCATAGCTAGAAGCATAGAGGATGGAGGGAATGCATGTGAGGAAGTTGCCCCAAGTGCAAGATGGGATTTATGCATGGCCTTTGTTGCGGAGTTTTCATCATGGTACTTATCCAAGGAGCTTGTTTGCCAAGTTTTCACCATTGGATGGATTTTTTTTATTTTTTTATTTTTTTATTTTTTTTATTTTTATTTTTTATTTTTGATTAGTAGGGGGATGAAAATGGATAAGGATAGGGATGTGGATAAGGGAATTTAGAAGATTCATGATATGGATGTGGATGGATGACTCAAGCATCAAGTTCTATACAAGGTGGTAAGAGCCCATGTTCGAACCGACTATTGGATGTTGGTACAACCTTATTAGGCTAAATGGATTATGCAAGAGGATGAATTAGGGGGATTTCATGGGGGAGATATGTGGGGTAATGGATGGGATGCTGGAAAGGGTATGGACAGAATGATGAGGTGGATATGTGATGGGGAGATGCGTTCAGGACCAACATTGGCACATGTGGTGGTGGATGTGAAAGGATAAGAGGATTAAGGGATGGAGAATGTGGGGATAATGGAGGAGATGGAATGGTGAATTTCGGGACATAGGGACCCAAAACAGACATAGGAGATGAAAGGGGTGTATGATTAGCTTGTGGATTAGCAACTTTGGATGTTCTTACTGATTTTTCATGTGATGGCATTGCATCTTTTTTCTTTGGGATCCACATGGTTTTGATCTTTGCTTTGGTGGGCCTTTGTGGCCTATGGATTTGATGTATATTTTGATTTTTCTTCTCTTCACCATGTCTTTTAGAGGGGACATGGGGAGCCGTAGATTCATGCGGATGCTTGGATTTATGCATTTTTTCTTTAACAACCAAAGTGCTTTTAGTAGCAATGGGATGGGTGTGGGGAGATGGATGATGTGGAGTGATGGGGGGAGGAGTATGGGGAGTATGTGTAGATGGAAGATGTTTAGGTAAGTGCCTTTGTTGATCCTGACTATGGGGTATGTGAGAGGGATGTTTATGATGGATGAGATGGATAGGTGTTGGATGGATGAAAGGATGGATAGGACGAGATGGAGGAGGTGATTTTGGGATATAGGGGCCCAAAATAGATGTAGGACCTAGAGGAAACAAGGGCATGGTAGATGGAGGGATGTAAGAACCCAAAATGGATGGAGCAGATGAAGGAGGAAGATGGACGGTTGTTTTGAGGTGATACGATAGAGGAGGAGGGATGGCCATATATGATCTGGTGGGGCGATGGGAGGAGCCGATATTTCCTTTGGAAAAGGCTCATTGAGGACGTCTAGAGGTTGTACCAACATTTTTGGATTGCGAGTCGTGAGTAGGACATCCAAGACCTTGCGGATACAAATGTTCTTTAGCTTGGATGGGCTCTATAATACCTTGCTCATGAAGGCCTAAACCTTTTCCTTGATAGTTCATTCTCTTGAGTATTCGATCTAAGACAGGATTTTTGTTATTCTGGAAGAATGATGCGAGTTCATTACTAGGTGGAAGAGGAGGGTTGGTGTATATGCTTTGTTTTTCTTCTGCGAGGAGACCACCATGGAGGAATGTGAGAGGACCAAGGGGATATGCAAGCAGTGTGGGGATAGTATTTTTAGACGATGATGGGAGATACTGAGAAGGAGATGATGGCATAGCAACATCAGGAGAGGGAGTAGGGACCATGATAGGATCGATATTTATGATAGTAGGCTCATGCGATGGAGATGGAGATGGAGATGGAGCAGTGGAAGCTTGAATGTCAAGGGGATCATGGGATGGAATGGATGGGGGACTGTGGTCTTGAGGTGGACTAGATGGGATGGTAGGATCTTGATCTAGAGAAGGGGATATGTTGGCATGCTTTGGATTAGACTCTTGGTGTGACTCATCGTGTGCTGGAGGGATGGTAACAGAGTCTTGTTGGGACTCTTCAAGTGGGGAAGATGGAGGGATGGAAGATTCATGAGGTTCATTGGAATGAGTTTTGGTGCTACTAGGAGTGGGAGGAGTGGATTGGATTTGGGTATCTTCGATAGATTGGGTAGATCTAGGAGTAGAGGGAGTGGATTGGAATTGGGTGTCTTCGATGGATTCGGTGGTTCTCATAGTACGAGATGTGGGTTCAATGGATTTAGTGGGTTCAATGGTTTCAATGGTTTGATTAGTGCTAGGGGTGGTAACATCAATAATAGGTGCGATATGGAGAAGGCTCTCATCACTAGTTATCGTGGATGATGGATTGGGATGGCATGGCTCCATGACTTTAAGATGTGGAGTTGGGGGTGGCTTCTTTGTAATGAGTCCTTGGAGAACTTCTGAAATGAGAGACTTGCATATGGTTGGCTTGGATGAGGTGGTAGAAATGGATGAGGGATTATGGATTAGTGGGGGATTAGGACTAGGGATTGGTGGGCTAGGATTAGATAGGGGAATGGGATTGGATACAGGACTAGGAATAGATGGGGGATTAGGATTGGATGGAGGACTAGGAGTAGATGGGAGAATGGGATTGGACACAGGACTGGGAATAGATGGGGGATTAGGATTGGATGGAGGACTAGGAGTAGATGGATGAATGGGATTGGACGGAGGACTAGGAGTAGATGGAGGACTAGGATTGGACGGAGGGTTAAGGTAAGGATATTGGAGTGGTGAATTAAGATAGGGGGACATGGATTGTGGATTAGGATAAGAGGATATAAGTGGTGTAGTGGAACAAGAGGGTGTGGGAGATGGATTATAATAAGGGTATTGGGATGATAGATTAGGATGAGGATATGTGGATGTAGGATTAAGGTAAAAGGGGGTGGATGTAGGATTAAGATAGGAAGGTATGAATGTAGGATTAGAGTGAGTAGATTGGCATGGAGGATTAGGGTAGTGGGCATATGTGGATGAAGGATTTAGATAGGAGGATGTGGATGGGGGATTAAGATGGGGGTATTGAGATGGTAGACTAGGATAAGAGGATGTGGGTGTTGGATAAGAGGATGATGTAGATGAAGGGTATGATGGATATGATGGATATCCCTTGTCAAAGGTAGCAGAAGCAACATGATTAGGCATGGACGAAGACATAACAGGATAACTTGAGGGGGTGATTGGATTTTGGAAAGTGGGTGGAGAAAGCTTACTAGCGACGATAGCATCAAGGGGATCTATGTCATATTCTTCTTGGTCAACAAGACTTTCATTATCGTTGTCAATGTAATTAGGGTTTCCCTTGACCACTATTGATGGAGGATAAGGATTCATGATGATGAAAGGATAAATATAATAGATCAAATATTTTGGACGGAGATGGACTAAAGCTCAAACTAGGATTTAAGTTAAGCTCAGATTAGGATGATTGGATGATGTGATGGGATTGATTTTGATTTTGATGGGATTTGGATTTGGATTGGCAAGATTGGATTTTGATTGAATTGGATTGGATTGGATTTGGATTGGGCACGATTGGATTAGATTGGATGATTTGGATTGGATTTGGATTAGATTGGATTGGATTGGATTTGGATCTGATTGGATTTGATTTGGATTTGGATTCAATTTGGATTGGATTTAGATTGATTTGGACTATTGGATAGGTATGGTTGAATGATGAAAGATGTGAGAGGGAGACCTTAAGCTTGATCACGTGAGATTACCCTTAGTAACCCTAGAGCTTTAATTGATTAATAGGATGATTACGGCACCGAATCCACCTTAAGCTAGGAATGGATTGATTGGGCCGAGGATGATAACTTGCAACACCGAATTCACCTCAAGATGGAGGCGAATTGATTGGGTTTGAAGTTAAAGACTAATAATCAAGTTCAAGCGCTATGGTCAATTTAGGTAACCACTTTGTGATACAAGGTTAGGATGGTTTGGTTATTCATGGTGCTTGAGGATGTGAATGGTAAATTTGCGATGTTCGTTATGTGGGAGGGGGGTATGGACTTGTGAATGGAAAATTAAAATGAAAGGAGGGTGGATTAAAGATGATTGTGGAAAATGAATGGGGATCTATAATGGTTAACAGAAATTTGGAGTGATAGAATGAAGGTTTAAGTGGATAAAATGGAGGTTTTGGGAGGTTTAGAATGACAAAATAGAGACTTAGAATGATGGGGTAATGGTCGGGAACGATTAAACGGTGATTTAGAGGCTAAATGAATCCAAATGGGGTACTTGCAAGGCGTTGGTAGCAAAATCAGGGGCGTAGACAACGTTCTACAGTGAATCAGGGGCGCTTCCGCCTTTCTGCGGCAGAATCAGGGGCGCTTCCGCCTTTCTGCAGTAGAATCAGGGGCGCTTCCGCCTTTCTGCAGCAGAAACATGGGCACTTCCGCCTTTCTGCAGTGGGACAGAGCTTGGTTTTGAGGGTAAAGGCTATGGCAAGGATGCAAAATGACAAAGTAAGGCTGAAATATTGAAGATTTCACAGATTTTTCACAGAAAACACTGCAAGCAAGCACAATCCTATGATTAATATTAAGGGTATGGCAAGGTAAAGTCTTAATCTAGGATGCACAAGGCTTCTAGGGAGTCCTCGATATACTCTCGGTACGTGAGGCACAACCCTGAACACCAGTCTGTCACAAGCGTGAGTCGAGAACCCCAGCGAGATACTGAAAGGCTCGGACCAACTCTTCACGTCTATCTAGGTATCACCCTAGCTTCGACGCTCCGCCAATTACGACGCAACTGGATTGGGGTACAACTTTTGTTCTCCCCCCTTTATATACCCCGCCGGTACATGTGGTTGGAATCGTCCCTTGGGGTGATGAAATCCCCAAGCAGGTCCCACTAGGAAGAAGACACTAACCGCTTCCAACTACTCCCCAGGCTCACACGAAGTGCAAGGGGAAAGCGAAAACAAGTTAATGCCCCCTTGGGTAATATAAAAGTAAACAATCACAGCAAACAGAAAAGTTCAATCCCCCTAATTAAACTATGTTCAAAAATAGTAAAGATAAATTCTCTTTTTCTCTTTTTTTTTTTTTAATATCAAGTAACTGGCCCTGCGAGCAAATGTTAGCTATCTTCTCCTTCGTCCTTGGTCAAATTTTGCCACAAAATGCTGCAAAACGTTAGCAAAAAACACCAATATCCTTGCCAAAATGATGTTAGAGGGTTACTATTTGAAAACAGCAAAAAAAAGGAGCAAAAATGAAGCAAAAATGACTGTTTTACCTTCCAAACTGTGCTGTTTTGGGGCGCTTCTGCCCTTCTGCAGTAAAAATCAGGGTGCTTCCGCCTTTCTGCGGCAAGGCAGAGGGCGCTTCCGCCTTTCTGCAGCAAGACAGGGGCGATGCGTACAAGGCAGGGCGCTACGTACTAAGGGGGGCGCTGAGTACAAGGCGGGGGCGTTGCCACCTTTCTGCAACAAACTTTGTTAGATTTTCAATAAAACAAGAGATTTGTACCCCTCCCACTGCAAGAAACGTGTTAGAGAAAATCTTTTTAAATTTATCCATGTTTGCAACCAAGTCGTTAGAGGAAAGTAACACTTTTAAGACGTGGGGCGCTTCCGCCTTTCTGCAACAGACCAGAGGGTGCTTCCGCCTTTCTGCGGCAAGGCAGAGGGTGCTTCCACCCTTCTGCGGCAAGGTAGAGGGCGCTTCCACCTTTCTGCAGCAGAAACAGGGGCGCTTCCACCCTTCTGCGGTAGAAACAGGGGCGCTCCCACCTTTCTGCGACCTTTTCCTGCACAAATCTTAACTAAAACAATGATTAAATGCAAAGACCCGTTTGTGGGTCCCACCGGGCATGCCAGAAATGTGAACCTTGATATTTTATGCTACTCTAAATGTGCAAAATAACCAAGAATATGAATGACAAACTATCAAGGACACCTCAAGATTAGCCAAAAGAGAGATAGAGTAAGAAAGGAAATGACTAAACGAAATAGAAACGATATCACCTTCCTTGCTGTTGATTTCTCCTTGATTGGCCCTTGATTGGAATGGATTGTGTGCTCCTTAGATGGTGGATTGAAGATCACTACTATATGCTTGAATGTAAAATGCAAGTGGATGTGATTGAAAATTGGATGAGTGCATAAAATGGCAGCATGTAGTTGCAAATTGATTAAGTGTTGGAAATGCCCTTGAGGAGGGGGTATTTATAGGAGAATTTGAATTCTCTAAAGAATTCAAGGGTCAAGATTGTTCCAACAAGGTCAAGATGAAGGGCTATGGTGGGTTGAGAACCCACAAGCCCTCACATCTTGACATGTGGAGGGTGAAATGGACAAGAGGATATGAGGTGGAGATGAGTTGTCAAGAAGGTACATGAGGTGGAAAAGGACATGCACTGGGGTGAGGAGATTTCCAAAAAGGGGATTTCCTTGTCCCCAAGTGGGAGTGAAAGGGACTTTGAGGAATTTTGGAATTCCTCAAAAATCTACATGGGAAAAGAAAGGGGAAAATGTGAATTAAAAATTCACATTCCTAGGATGATCTAGAGGATAAAAGGTGGGCTCCAAAAAGGTGGGACTTGGTCACATGTGGAGATTGTGACAAGTCCAAGGTTGGTCACATGTGGAGATTGTGACAAGTCCAAGGTTCTAGAAGCCTTGGAAGGATGAAATGTGAATTAAAAATTCACATATAAAATAGGGGAATCTAGGAAGAATAAAAAGGAATTAAAAATTCCTTGGAGAATGATTAGGCTTAATTAATCAGTAATTAGAAGATAAATGGGGATTAGAAGCCAACTTGCAAAAGTTGGAGGATGTGACACATCCTAATCAAGGATTAGGCATGTGCACATCCCTAATGAAGAAATTAGGAAATGGATTAGGATTAGATGAAAATGACATGTGAGGAATTAAATAAATGTAATATTTATTTAATTTATTTGATGAAAGGAGGATTAAAGAGGGTAAGGTATTTAATTATTAATTAAATACCTTAGGGATTTGGCAGAATTAAAGATATTAATTAAATAATAGTAATATTACTTAATTAACTCGGATAAGAGGATGTTTAGACGAAAAGTGATAAATTTGGATAAATTAAATGTCCAAATTTGGATGTCTACAGAAACAAGTTCCAATATCACCAAACCACTATCACAAGCAAGCAATCATTTTCAATACAATGTCTTGCAGTAATCTCAAAGTACCAACAATACTATTTAAGCAAACTTCAACTGATCATCATTAAGACCATACCTAGCAACTGGGCCCTTCTCAAATTTTGAAAATAATTTCAAAGAATCCACAAGACAAGACCACTAGCACTAGGTAGCAGAATATCCATTGACCCAACTAAGCCACTGCTAAACTATTTTGAAGTATTGAATACACAACATTGATAAGCCACAACGAAAGTTCTAGTACAAGTAACATTGAAAGCTCTGCAAGAATCTTTTTCTATTGTTCTCATGTAAATACACCAAACATCTATAGAAAGTAATTGTGATACACTATCATCAAACAAAATTCCAAAGACCACCCTATTTCCCACAAGAGAAAACTTCCAAAGACCATTTCACTATGTATGGCAGAAAGAAAGATCATTGTAAAGTCATTGTTTCTAATATATTGCACCAGGAACAAGTATGATAGCCACTAAACAAGAAACAAAAATCCATCATCCATGAATGAGATAAGATACAATCATCCAAGATTGTGGTCTAATTTCATTTAGTGTACAAACCTTTGCTTCAGATCATGAAACCAACATCAAACCTTCACTAGGACTGAGAATCACACATTGTCAATCCAATCAATATACTCTCACCATGGACTCCTCCTAACTAAAGATAAACCTGAAAATACACTTGAAACAACCT
Organism: Sequoia sempervirens; assembly: GCA_007258455.2. Lineage (NCBI taxonomy): Eukaryota > Viridiplantae > Streptophyta > Pinopsida > Cupressales > Cupressaceae > Sequoia > Sequoia sempervirens. Next base: position 233,536,798 of record VDFB02047230.1, on the reverse strand, counting down.
CGACATGGAGCAAATTTTAACCACTATCAGAGAAAATATGCATTTCCAATGTCCAAACAAACAATGCAATCATCAAGGCAACAACTGTAAAAAAGAACCTGGAAAAGTCCACTTAAATTGTAAATACCCTGAACTGAAACCACATGTCAAAACTCTAAATGAAATCTCATATACCATACTGATTAATTCACTAAATGCATTAATCACTTCAAAAGCATTGTACATGAGAAAAGCTACTGTAAAGATCACTGTGAATGCTTTGAAATGATAAAAGCAATCAATTATAAATGCTCACTAAAATGATATCACAGTAATGCACACTGTATTGTAAATGAAATGACATGGTCCTATTCATCATTGATAAATGCAATGACATCAAATTGTAAATGCATCATTATCACTGTCCTTTGAAAACACTATAAATACATCATTATTATTGTCCTCTTACTATCCTAATCATGATATCACAGTAAATCACATGCTTCAAGTAACCTTGTCTTTCCACATACAAGGGTTTGGTAGGGAGCTTACAAGAAACCTTATGATTTTCAATTCTTGACTAGAAAAAATGTATGCCTCCTGAATGGAAGGGGATCAAAGAAGCTAAGCTATTAATAGTATTTCTATTACTAAACATTGCTAATATCTTCCCTCGCCACTGTAGCAATCTTCAGGAACTGACTTATGATTCAACAAGGGCTTATTTCAAAATTTTATGATAGTATCCATATCACAATGTATGTTGTCCACATGTACATTATTTCACTCTTTCTCTTGGTTTATCCCCAACATGTTCTTCTCAAGGCTAATGAATGTTTACACAAGAATACATATCATATATCACAATATGAGCAAGAATGCTACCAAATACTGCAAAGAAAACTTTCATACTTTTTCTTACTATTGCAACAAGCTCACACCAAGCCTTCACTTGATCTTTGACTGGCCTTTTATTTTCACCTAGGGGTAAAAGATATGACATTGAACATCTCCCCCTAACTCCATGCCACTTTTATGCATTTATAGAAGTCACTTGTGTAGTATGTACAAGCTTTGATTCTTCTTTTTCTTTCTATTGTTTCCTTCTCCAAACTTTCTTCTCTAGTTTCTTCTTGAAACCAGATGCTTGTGACTTTGTATTTTTGTACGCAATCATTTCTTCTCTCCTATCTCACAAACCTAGTTCTACAGTAATTTGCAACATGACCATGGTTATGACATTTATAACATATTGCATTCATATTCCTAGAGAATGCATATTGACTCCTTTTAGACCTTCTTCTATAATAACTTGCTTTATATCCATAACCATTACATGAATAATAATAACTAGGAAATGAATAAATGTACCTCATTGATTGATCTTTCCAAGTAGGTGGAGATCCTATGGACCGATTGGCTCTACTTTTTCCTCCTTTGTTGATGTCCTTGAATTGTCTACTATTAGTAGTCTTAACTTCTGATTTCTTCTTTTCTTCAGTCTTAGGGGCAACATCGTGATAGCTTAGATCTATCTTCCTTCTTGGTACTTTTCTGACTCTAGAACTCTACCCTTCAACAAAGCCTAAACCAACAACATCCTTGTGATGTTTTTACTTACTCAACATATCAAATAAGCACTCAATACTCTTTTCAAATTGGAATGTCTTGTGTAAATTTGAAGAAGCTTTTCCTAATTCATCTCTCAAAGATACTATCTTAGATTCATACCTTTCACAATCAACTTCTTTGGCCTTTAGCTGCTTATTTACTTCTTCCTCTATTTTCTTAACTTCAACAATTTGAACCTTCATATCTATTATTTATTTTTCTACATTTTGAAGGGCTGAAAGAGTTTTGGTCTTAGATTCTTTTTCCTCTTGTAGCTGTAATTTTAACCTTTGGTACTCCATTCTAAGTTTCTTAATCTCATCAAGAGCATAGGTGATTTCATCTTCCATATCAATATCATATTCATTTTCATTGAAATTTTGTTCAAAATCACTCACTAAGTAATCTCCTTCTTTGTCTACACTCTTCACTACAAAATCATCTTTTGTACTAGGTTTAAGAGGTGTTTGTTGTTTAGAAATTTTCTAGGTATTTCTTTTACTTTTTTCCATACGAGTACTTCACAACTAGGAACCCCTAAGTTGGTTAGACTTATGCAAGGGTCTGGCTTTGATACCACTTGTTGGAGTACGAAAAACACTAAGAGGGGGGTAAATCAGTGTTTTCATAGCCAAATTCAATTCAATTGTTTTTAAAAACACATAACTTCTTTTTAATCATGAAATGTTTAATTTAAAGAATGAATTCAAATGTGATAGCCAATATCAAATCCTTAAACCACATGAAAAACTCAAATGTTGCAAAGTACATAAAGGAAGCTACAAGACTAAATTGCATGAATCATGATAACCACATAGATCACAAAAGAACCAAAACACAATATTTTTTATGAGTGGAAAACCCTCATAGGGAAAAAAAACCACTCGGGAAAATTTCCTTATTGGATTAAAAAAATACCACTGATTACAGAGCCTTACTGGCTACTTTTTGTGCCTCACTGGCAAAGACTCACTAGCTATACAATACGCCTCACTAGAAAATCCTCACTAGCTACACAACATGCCTCATTGGCAAAGGAACCTCACTAGTTACAAATATGCCTCACTGGAAAATACAACTTTCACATCAATATGATTTTGTGAATAAAAGGATAGAGTATAATCTTTATTTTATTACTAAGAATTTCTTCATAGTCTTATTTTCATTTGAGATTCAAGAATCTATATGTCTGTGAATACAACCTACACTTAAAGTGCATTTACAACTTTCAAAACAAATTTTTCATCAATGCTTCCAACATGAAAGTAATAGTAACTCTTAATAGAGTATCAATCTCACATATGCATCTGCATTACACATATCTCTGCATATTCAAGTCAAAACCACTGTAACTCTGTATATTCATAACATGTATTTGTAACTCAACAAACTTTGCAACTATATCTCTTCATTTTCAAATAAAAAACAATTGTAATTCTGTAACTCTATCAACAGAATCTCACTTTGTTTATACCCACACAATGACACCCATATTGTCAAAATAGAACCATCATTAAATATCATTTCATTCTTCCTCTCAATGTATCATAGTACCAGATATTCTCTAGAGCATTTGTTGACACATACTTTCATTATTTCTGCTTTATGACAGTACATAGTATAAGAATCATAGTGATATAATGATGTGTATATCACTGTTACTCATGCTCCCTTTGTAAAATCATTAATGAAAAATAAATCCAACTCTTAAACTTCCATCTTTATTTTTTAGGTAACAAAACAAACTCAACACAAGCAAAATTTAAACAATAACCTTCACTATCTCTACAAATGCAAAACTCCGCACATTTTTACTTCACACCGCATTTTCCTCTCATATCATATTCAAATAATTCCCACATAAACTCACATTCCACACACATTAACCACCTCTGAAATGAATTTTTTTGTGTCTTCTACCCACATTCTGTTTGTAGACCATTGGAAAAATTGTTCTTAACTATCAAAACCTTGATTACTATTGTTCCAACACTAAAAATGATTTGTTACCCAAAAGACATGGGTTCATCAAATCCATCATTGCAATTGTTAAAGGTAATGAAGTAATAATAAGATAGGATAATTAAATAAGTCTTAAATAGTGACTTAAGAACCTTTCGATAGTAGACCACCTTCAAAATATAAGACATGAAAAGCTTTTGTTAAGAATGATCAAGAGCTCTAAACCATAGGTCCTTAGGGTTTTATAAAAAAAAATTGAAAAAATGTGATTGAATCAAACCTTTAAATGAACACCACTAGGATGATGCCACATAAGATTCTTTGTTATCAAACCCTTTGCATGATAACATATGCAAGACGAGCATGATAAAGATGGGATTGAAACATGAAGACAAACTCACACCACCAAAACACCAAGTGAACATATTTATGTCTTGGACAACTTGATAGGAAACTTATCGTGAAGCATAAATACCATGTCATGAAGCATCAACACCATGTCATGAAGCATAAACACCAAACAAGTAACTTGTGATACCTTGAAGCAACTCAAGCAACTCACTCAACCTATATCAACAAAGCACCAAGACAGTCTCTTTGACATCAATGACAAATAATGCCCAATAGATTAAATATTTTTATTTTAAAGGTAAATTATTAAATAATATTTACTTTAAGATTTTCTTTTCTAATATAGAAATCTATGGTAACTTAATTGGTTCATATGATTATTTAGAGTTTATTTAATTTATTCTTTATAAAAATTATGAATAAAAATAGTTTTAATAAAAAAATAGTTATATTAGTTTATTTTGATTAGGTTAAGTAGGAATAGGGATCATATCCATTACATAATAGCCATCAAGGAAAGCATGGAAAATATCACCAAAAGTGAGACTAAGAAAGACCAAACAAAGATCAACAATGCTTTTGATCAGAGCATATAACCAAAAGGAAATGAGAATAAGGTCCCCAACCCTATACAATAGATGTATCTAACAAGTCTCAAGATATAGTAATTGACGAGGTATAAGAGGAATTTTTTAACCTTCTATGAATGACATTCCATGCGATACTATCATTTGTATTCCCATTGCAAGGGGGAACAAGAGATGCCCACATAGGAAGACCATCAACACACAAATGAGAAATTAAGGGACACTAAGGTGAATAACTATTGTCATCCACAATAGAACCCTTGACCAGAGAAAAAGAGCACAAAGGGGGAATAGAGGGACAAAAAAGGCTCAACAACTACAACAAAAGTGTGGAGTAGAGTAGAAGAAATTGATAAACCAAAATGAGATCACAAAGCAGGAGAATCCACAAGAGGGTCAACAAGACACAACAATTCCACACTAGGAGAAAGATGCTCAACATTATCCTAAGAGGATACATCTACTGGAGATTTGGGAGTGTGCATAGTCAAGTGGTCATAAATAACATTCCTCCACCAAGTATGAAGTCCATTGCAATGCAAGAGAGATAAATCTAAAGCCAAGTGTCCATTAGTGAAGTAATGAGAACATCTCAAGTAGTTGAATGTAAGGCCTATCATTGACCATCAAAACCAAATCCCCATGAAGAGGTATGGAGATGTCAATCTCCACAAGAATGTGGGAAAATGTAGAGTGCCCCATGAAGGAAGTGGAATCATTAACCTTCAAAAATGATCGATAGAGTTGCTAATAGACTCATAACAAGAATCGTCCCAAAATTGAAGAGGAATATTTGGAATTCTAACCCACACTGAACACACATGGAGTGGTTTGGTAAGGAGGTTAAAGAAGGTTGTCCAAGGTTTGAGCAAGAGAGAGTGCTCTCCCCAAGCCCATAGTTTAACCAACACCATTTTTTTGTCCTCATAAGAGGCAAAGGAAGTAATGAAAAACCTTTTACACATGGGAAAATATCAATCTTACTCGCCATGGGCCTTCAAGAGTTCAAAACCCATTTGTGCAAGTCTGGAAGAGAGGGACAAAGGTTGGAGAATCTACAAACCAACCATATATATTGGTATAAATCCTCATTTACATCCACAACCATACCACAAACCACCACTGAGGACATTTTGGCACAAAGGAGATGGAAAAGCACATGAATAGGTTGATTAGGAACAAACCTGATAGCCTGAGCAAAGCTATGAACACTCATAATAGTGGCAGGAAACAAAGGAGGGAAATAGTCATTTTAATCTCCTCCTCTAAGAAGTTCTCCATCAACATAATGTTTAGATCTTTGTTACTAGGAAAGGGATGCCCTAAATGAGTTGTTTTTGCGATGCCAAATTTTTCCCTTCCCAATTGTTAAGAAAGTTGCTAAAAAATTCCACTATTTCTTTATCCACCTCTTTAGGGTTATCAAGAATATCACCATCTGAGTTCTTAATTTTTGTGATTTGGTTCATATCCCTACGAAATTTGGTTACATTATGAAAGTATTTGGTGTTTTTGTCTCCCTCCTTTATCCATGTTTCCATAGATTTTAACCTCTAATAGGTTTACTCTTTAGCTAGCACTTCTTTGTAGTCCCTTAATAATTATTTTTCTTGCATAAACTTCTCCCCATCCATCCCATTTATGAGTATTGTTTCATTCAACACCCACAAATTCTCCTTCTAATTACTTTTTCCTTTCAAAGATGTTTTTTAACTGATTTTTGCTCCACTCCTTCAGTTGTTGTTTAACTAATTTTAATTTTGTTACTACATAAAACATCATAGATCCTATTGGTTTTTCTTCATCCCACAAATGTTCCATTATCTTGAAATAAAGTTGATCTTTCACCACATGTTTTCAAACTTAAAGGGGCATCTAACTGGCCTTTTCCCCCCCAAAATGTCTAATTATATTGGATAATGGTTTGATCCTAACTAAGGGATAATGCTACCTTCCAGTGAGAAAGGAAAGGTTCCTAAGTCTCTCTTGAACTAAAATCTATCCAATTTTTTTAGCTATATTGTTGAAGCCTATCCTTGTATTTGTCCATGTATGGACTCCATTGGACATTTGAATTTCCAACATCTGATTGTTCCCCACGAAACCCTCAAAATCTATTTGAGATTGAAGCTTTATTTGAGTTCCCCCTATTTTTTCTTGGTTGTGTAAAATAGCATTAAAGTCTCCCCCAAGTATAGATGTATTGTTTGGTGTTAACGCTATGAAATTTCCTATTTCTTCCTATGTCTCTTTTTTCTTAATACAAGAATTTTGTCCATACACATTGATTATAAAAAAATGTAAGTTCACAATTAGGCTTCTTACCTTACATGTCATCCAATTCTTGTGTGGTTCTACCCTTTCTAAGTAAATTGATTGTGGTCTCCAAAATGTAATGGGCCAGTGCAAGATCATGATAGGCCAAACAATGCCCTTAGGTGGCAATGAAAATATAGAAAAATAGACTTAAGAAACTTCACATAAGAATTTGAATAGATTATTAACATAATTTTGAAAATATGTAGAAATAGAATTTGTAGAAAATTGAATTTAGTTTGTATGCTACTAGGCATTTTTTTTTAAAAGTAATTTAATTTGGTGAAAATTTAAAATTTCAATGTAGTAGTACTTTAAATTTTGGAAAAAAAGCGAGTGTTTGTCCACCCACCCTAAGTATGAGAAAAATTAAATATTTTTTTTGAATCTTTCAGTATACATAGAGAACACATGCTCGGATGCGACACATGATTTTTTGTAACTTTTTTACAAGTAAATAATTAGTTATGAATTTTCTAGTAGAAATTTTTAAATATATTAAAAACCACTAGTTCAACCACCCTAACTTGGTAAAAAAATTATGAAATTCATTTTTTTTTTAACTATAGTTTGTGAAGCATAGTGTATGACACATCTTTCAGATTCAAAAAATGTATAACTGTTTAACAACTATAGATGTTTTTCTATCAACTTATCAATTAGGACTTTACACATAGTGCATGTAGAAAATAAACAATAATTATCTATTAAATTCAAAATCAAACATATCTTATATTGGTAGAATGCTGACAATTTGCTAAATAAACCCTTTTCATTTCATCAAATTCAGATGAAAAAATGTCATCAGCATGAAGGGTGAAGTTGTGAAAAGAGGATGAAACCTCTAAACACATTGGGGCAGTTGAATTTTTAGGTTTCAAACCTCCAATCCAAATCCCAAAGTAGTATTGAGGTAAAAATGAAGGGAAATAAATTATGTGAAAAAAATGGATATCCATTTTTATGTCTTCAAATTGGATATTTTTTCTGAAAACTAAAGCCAATATCCATTTTTTAGAAATGGGTACCCATTTCTATGTCTTCAAAATGGATATTCGTTTTGTTGAAACATTTACTCATTTTTATGTCTTCAATATGGATATTCATTATGAAAAACAAAATAAATATCCAGTTTGTGGAAATGGTCACAGGTTTTTATGTCTTCAAAATAGATATCTATTATTGCAAAATGGATATGTTTTGAAAAGCCCAAAAATACCTCTTCAATAAAATGGGCATAACCTTTTTATTTCTTATTGAAATTTTGCTTTTTATAAGGCATTGGAAAGGTGATTTAGAGCTCTATACAATGGAATAGGTATTGTTTCTAGAATATACACAAAAATAATTATAATCATTTGTGTTGAATAGGACAACTGAGAGGGGGGTTGAATCAGTTGTCACATAATTAAACCTTTAATTTAGTTACCAGAACTAATACTTAAAATTGCTTAAATGATTCATCATCAAATGCCAATGCAGAAAATCAAATCCAACACATAAACACAATAACACTAGATTTACGTGGAAAACCCAATGAGGGAAAAACCACAGTGAGGATTAACTCACACTATAGAGAATATCAAAACCAATTACAAAAGGCTCACTACCTAAAACAAGGCTCACTGCTTGAAATAAGGAATCACTATCTGAAACATGGACTCACTATCCAATAGGGCTACAACTCAGAGGTCTCACTACCACAAAGATACAAAGAAGAAAAAGAAGACTTGTTACAAAGAGACTACAATCCCAATGCAACAAAGGATTCCACCGCATTCACTCGATCAACTTGCATGAATGATAGAGTTCACCTTCTACTCACTACATTTGAAAACTCAGTATTAAGCTTCACATTGATCTCCCACACTCGCAAAACACACACACACTTACTGAATAGAATCAATGTCACATCAAACTACACTTTATATTTTCTCTTATCACTCTTCTTCTTCACTCTTGCATCTTAACTTCATCATTAACTCATCTTGCATTTATACCATCTTCAACTTTGAAACATATCCAAAGTCATCCATCCAAATCCAAATTCAAATTAGGCCAGCACCAAAACATCCTAGGGTGAAATTAGAATGAGAGTGACACAAAAAAATTCTTCAAGGGAGATCCATCATGCTTCATCATCCTCAAAACTAGTATTTCACACAAGGTCAGCCAAACCAATGCAAAACACATAGAACCATTAAGCACGAATCTTTCAACTACCAAAACTATCTTCAATAGAACTAGGGAAACACAACTCTAGAACCATAAGTCATAAGACTTCATCAAAGAGAAATATGGATCAACAACATTTCTCTTGGACCTTAACCAGAAACATAGAAAACCATAGTTCACAATTGGTGAACACAACTTGCACTATTCAAAAAATCAACAACCAAAACTCTAGATATAAAATTTGCTAACAAACATGAACAATATATCTAAACCACATAACCATAGGAGAAAATCCAGACCAAAAACTAGAGAAACCACTAACTACATGCAAAATATTTTTATTAAAATTTTGTCAATATCCTCAACATATACAACCAACAACAACTAGTAGATAACTAGTTGACTAGTTGACATCAATGACAACACCTTCAATCTTTCCACAACACTTTCATTCTTGCCACAATTTGAACTTCATGTATCATTTTTGAAACATTAAATTCTCACTACTTTTGCATACGAAGTCCCTTTTTCATGATTTTTTTTGTAACAATCATTTCAAAATACTAGAAACATTAGATAAGTAATCTATAATAAAATATTTAAATTTTGTGTAGTAAGGAGATGAACAAATCTTCATAAATCATCATATCTATTTGTTCCTTTCTCAACCTCTCTATATTTCACTCTCTCTCCCCTTGAGCTCTAGACCTCTCTCTCTTTTTCCCTATTTAGACCTCTCCCTCTCAATATATCAAGCTCTAAACATATCTATCTACCTCTATATCCCTCTTTGTCCCTCTTTAGACCTCTCTCTCTCCCCCCTTGAGCTCTAGAACTATCTCTCTACCTCTCTCTCCCTCCTTCCTTCCCTCTCTCTTTTCCCTCTTTAGATCTCTCTCTTTCTCTCTAGAACTATCTATCTACCTCTTCCTCCCTCCATACTTCCCTCTCTACTTAATCTTAACTCTCTCTCCCTATCCCTCTATCTATCTCTCTACATCTCTCCCTCTCACCTCACACTCTCTCTATATATGTGTAGCTTTTGGATTTACTTTTCCACTCTTCCTCTTCACCTCTCCCTCTTTATATATTTATCTATTTCTCCCTCCCCACACACACACACACACTCTCTCTCTCTCCCCCTCTCCCTCCCCCTCTCCTCTCCCTCTCCCTCTCCCGCTCCCTCTCCCTCTCTCTACCTATCTCTCTCCCTTTCTCTTACCCTCTATCTTTCCTAAGTCATATCTATCTCTATATATTTATCCCTCTTTTTATCCCTGTATACACCTAAAAATGGTCACATTATAATAAAGTATGGTAATTAATTAAATACAAGTTATTTAATTAAATCTCTAATTCAATCTACATATAAATAAATTTAATTATTTATTTATATTGCTCATTTTCTAATTCTTCTATTCTAATTAAATAAATAATTATTATCACTTTTCCATTTCTTCTTAATTAATAAAATAAGTTTCACAATTTATTTACTTTAACTATCACGTTGCTTTATTTTGAATAAAGTAAATATTCTTCTTTTCCCCAATTCATAAAATCATCTTTAAATCTTCTAAAAAGCCATCTCACATTTAATTAAATATTTTAAATATTTAATTAGAAACTTCTTATCCATATTCCACACATAATCAAATACTTTTCAATATTTAATTAGAAGCTTCCAAATCCACATGTCACATGAAATTAAATAATTTTATTATTTAATTGTTACATTATCCTCAACCACTAAAACTAACTCATAACTAAACTTGACAAATGGCAAGTTTCCTCTATTTTTGAGTGAAAGGTTTTGTGGGAAGGAAAAATCTTCCTTGTTTTTCTCTAGCTTCCATCTTTCTCTCCAACTTCTCCATCTCTCACCATTCATCTTACTAGAATGAATCTCAACCATTGATCTTTGCCAACTAAGCTTTTGCCTTCAAAAATCTATAAATAAGACCTCATGGCTCTTTGAAAATCCAAGAGCTATTTGCATAACATGAGAATTATAGTTGAATAATCAAGCATTTAGCATCTTAAGATCCTATATTTCATAATCATAGCACAACAACTTAGCTTTTATCATCTTAGCATATGTAATCATGGTAGAATAGCTTGCATGATCTGTTCTTTATTTCATTATCTCTCGTCATTTAGCATAAGAATACATGTTGCATATCATCTCAATCTCTAGTTGTCATTTTTTTAATCTTTTGCTTATACAATCTGAGAGCAAGCAGCTTAAAACGAATCCCTAGAGATAGAGGATGATGAGATGGTTTTGAAGAATATATTGGGTTTGAAATTTGTTTAGCTTAAAATAAGATTCTTTGATATAATGTTTCATTGGTGTGTTGTTTAACTTATTTTTTGTTTCCACATATTTACACACATTTTTGGTGCCCACCGTGGGGCTCTTGCCCCGTTTTTAATAATTTATTGTGGGTTTTCTAGTGGGTCACAACTGGAGATGTGAATTAGCACATACAACACCCGTTCTAACACATTTGAAGACTGTTCTAGTGCATATGATTGATTCTCCAATGCATTTGAAGACTATTCTAGTGCATCTTATTGATTCTCCAGCATATTTGAAGACTATTCTAGTGCATTTGATAGATTCTCCAATGCATATGATAGATTCTCCAACGCATATGATAGATTCTTCAATGCATTTGACTATTTCTATAGAGCACATGACCTCTGTTCTAGCACATTCGTAATTTGTCTAATTTGTTGTCTGGATCTGACGCGACCACGACTAGTGGTTTTATTATTTTTTTTGGATTAAAATGAACCAGTCCTAGGGTAGCCATTTAGATTAAAATGAACCAATCCTAGGGTAGTCATTTGGATTAAAATACACCAATCCTAGGGCAATCATCATACATTGCTATCTTGGTTAAAATGAACATCATGTCTTTTGTGAAGCAATATCTTCATGTAGAATAGTAAATCGTCATTTGGGCTTTAAAACTGAACATTGTTTGTTGTGATTGGACAATGATAGGCCTATGCTCTCCCCTTAACTTGGTGATCAAAATTCCAAACTCATTTTTAATTTCATGCACTTTATGCTTTGTTAAAACCTTTAGCAATCCCTCTCTTGTGGGAAAAAGTACTCACCCAAGAGGAACGACCTAAGTGGGAATGCCTAAAGCCAAGGATTCCAACCCACTATAATAAAAAGTGAGTTGTTGATCAAAACCCACTCGATGGTAGTGTGCAAGATAACCATCCCCAAAGCATTTTTTCTAAAGGTTGGGAGGTCTCTTGAGGGAGTTTATCATTTTCCGCACCGAACAAAAACCCTTATTACGAGCCTCAGTGTAGAAGCTAACTGTGTTAGTAGCCAAACATTATAATACTCATAATGCAAGGGGAGGGAAGAATCTTCCCCCAAGATACTCACCATAAATTTCCAAGGACTGTCTACTCAAGGGATCAAGAAATCTAAATTTGAGTATACACTTGGAAAAGACAAAAACATGGGCTCCCTCTAGGGGTTGACATGGCTGTGTGAGTTGACATAATTTTAAGATATGGGTTGTGATTATTATAATGACATTTTGACCTTAAGAGTGAGTCTGCTTGAAGTGTACTTGTCAAATACTAGTGAAAATAAAAAATGATCATGTTTGATTCTTGAACATACACTTAATGTTGTAGATTCTAGGAATTAAAAAAAAAAAACTATTTTACAATTGCTTGCGGTGTTTTCAAAACAAATTAATTCAAATAAAATCATCCAGAAAAACACAAGAGTTTGACAAATCAACCTGTGACATTTATGTTAAGGGATTTGAAATCAACAACATTTTTCAAGAAACCCCTTGCTAAAAGAATCAAGAAACCGAAGAAGCCACTTAGCTACTAGAAACTTTTGAAAAGGAGACGCTTTTTATATCAAAGTAGGAAAGTCTTGCTTGAACATTGAACTTTCATACATAGATATCATGACTTTGCTAGAGGACATATTGATGATTTTTCTTTAGAGCCTTTATATTCACAAGCTTATTTCCAACGAAGAGCTCTTTCACAAAGGAATAATCATAGTCAACCCATTCATCATTCTTTCATCCCACAACCAGTGATACAATATTCCAACCGCCCAAATCAATTGTTACAATAGAGAAAAACTTGGAAACATTAGGCTTTTTGAAAAAAACCATCATTTTTTAAACTAAGATCAAAACATCTTAAAGTGTATCAATTTCAGATTAGTTTTTGATTTTTAGTTTAACTCCCATAATAGGATCTATCATCCTTCATCCAACGAATCAAAATCCAAAAATTAGAAATTTCTTAGTCATGTCAATAGGATCCATCATTCTATTTGGCTAAGGCATCAATTATCCAACAAATTGCACTCCCATTTGTGATCTAAGTTTAGTAAAAATTTGATTCAAGCATATGCCTATTGTCACAAGGTCCTAAAAAAGAGAAGAAGACGAAAGAGAGAATCCACTTTGCAACATGGGTGATAGGGAAGAAAATCATTTTCATAGGCTTCATGGGAATAGTTAAAATGATGAAATAACCAATGAAATGCTCCAAGAAGTTGAACAATATCCACAGTTTCACCTAGCCATGGAAAAGATCTTAGAGAAAAATAAAGAAAGATACTTTCTTTTATTGGAAAACCAAGGTGCTAAATTTCCCTTTGACTATGATACAAAGAAAATTAAAGGGGATCTTGAAAAGACCGAAACTCCCAATAAATGATCTTAATGCTCTTACCCAACAAATAAGAGCACTACAAGGGAAAATCAAGGAAATACAAGGGGGCATAGCTAAGAAGTATGATTTGGAGGATATTTGTCCATATCCTTTTGATAGAAATCTCAACATGATCCCATTTCCAAAGTATTGTGAAATTCCAAAATTTGATAAATACAATGGGAAAATAGATCCTATTGACCACATGAGAGAACTTAGAAAAATGAGCCTTGAATTTGCACATGAAGACATGTACTTGATGAGATTGTTCCCACAAAATTTAGGTGGGAAATCCATGGAATGGATTTCTAAAATCACTCCACCCATCAAGACGTTTGAGGAGTTGATCAACAAATTTATATCCCAATACTCCTACAACATTCAACATCAAATAAATATGCTTGATCTATGCAAAGCAAAAGACTGGAGAACCCTTCATCACATTCCTACAAAGATGGAGAATATTATTTGCATGATATTCCCATCTAGTTCCTGAAAAGGAAAAGATGGATATCTTTATTAACAGTCTTGATCAAGAAATGAGTTATAGGCTCAACCTTCATTGTCCTCCATCATTTGAGAATTTGATTGAGAATGCAATCACTATTGAAGGATCCTTAGTCAATAGAGGAGTGATAAAACTTGACAAGTTAGTCCAAATTCATACAATCATAACAACAACAATGACAAATCAATATTTTGGACTAGAAACAAGAATGTTGTCAATGATGGTGTGGTAGATGCAAACAATATGAAACAAAAACCATCCATCTTCAATCTATCAAGTACTCCACGCAATAACACCAATCAAGGAAACAAAAACACCAATCAAGGAAATTTGACCAATCAAAACAATAGCAATAATCGTGGTAACTTCAACAATAATCTCGACAACACTCAAAATGAAAATCGGCCCAAGTCACAATTTTTTTCAAATTGACGGAGTTCCACTCCTTTGGGCCAATCTCTTGAGTCAGATCTTAAAGAACTTCTAGATAAAAATTCTATCACTTTACCACCTCAAAGAGATTATGAGCTGCAAGTAAAACCACCATCGTGGAATGAATCATATTACTGTGACTACCATAGATGTAGGGGACATGACAAGTAATTGTCAAGGATTGAAAAATTTAGTCCAAGATTTGATAGAAAATGGCACAATAACAGTCGAGGGACATCATGCCAATAAAGATCATCAAGCATTTAAAGACCCTCTTCCAAACTATCAAAAAGGAGAATCTTCAAGTGACAAGGGGAAAAATGTAAACCATTTCTATGATACCATAATCAACCACATTTACATGGATGACTAGTATGTTAATGTTATTAAGGTCAAAGAAAAGTAGGAATATCAACAAGTCAATGTGACAACAAGGGGATAGGCTAAAGTTGTCTTAAAAGGGAGTTCATCCAAAACAACTTTCCCTCCTCCAAGTCAATATAATTTAGTCGATCAATTGCAAAAAACATCAGCTCAAATCTCTATCTTAGAGCTTCTCAAGATATTCCCAACACATAAGAACATTTTAGAGAAGGCTCTCATTGACAAAATTGTATCCACCAATTTGGATATTAACAAGTTTCAAGCCATGGTGGGACACTTGTCCTCACCTACTTTCCTATCATTTTCTAAAAAAAGACAATGCCTCCATGTCTCATCCGCACAACTCCTCACTTTATCTAGAAGTCAAAGTCCATAAAACCCGAATTAGACATGTCTTGATAGATGGAGGAGCCGGCTTGAATATTTATACTTTAAAGCTAGTCCTTGCCTTAGGATTTTCTGAAGATTCTATTGATCCAAGAAGGAAGATAACAATTAAAGCATATGATGATGAAGAGCGAGCTTCCAAGGGTCTTATCATGTTTCCTATCAGAGTGGGACCTATTATAAAGAATACTTTCTACCAAGTTTTATATCGAGACCTTTCTTACAACATACTTTTGGGTCATCCTTAGATCCATGAGATGCAAGCAGTACTATCAACGTACCATCAATGTCTCAAATTTCCTTATGACAGACAAGAGATAACTATACCAGTAGATTGTTACCTATTTTTAGCTACAACTCAAAATAGATGGAGTTGAATTGCATTTATCAAAGAAAATGCAAAATTTCTGCTAAAAGTATTCATTGAATTTCAAATTTTGATTATGCAAATGTTTGTAATAGAAGAACTCATAAATTTGCATAAAAGAATGTTGTTTTTATTCATATTGGAAAGGTTGAAGTCCCACACAAGCCACAGGAGTAACTAAATTTGATTTACACAATCAAATGATAGATACAAGAAAAGAAAGTACACTATACAACTGAGAATAAAGAAGGTATAGGGTAGAAAGTGATTTGTCATTGCCTGGAATGATGAATCATTGACAAGTTCAGGTCTTCAGTTGTGGCTCCAGCTCCAAGCTTTGATGCACCTGTAAGGTTGATAGAAGTGTGGTTAGATAAATGCAAATCAAATCCTATCATATGCCTACACTACCAATAGAAATATAATGCACATTCGATCAGGCATCCATCAAATGATTTCACTGTTCAGGGAACACGAATTTCAATGGAAGCTTTCATGTTCATTTATTTTACTAACATGTTTGTTTAAATGTGTAGGAATAGGTACAATCTAATAATTTTAGTCAAAATATAGTGTTAGAGTGGGAAAAATGAGGCTCCCATGAGGGTTGAGGCCAGCTCATAGCAATAATATAAGCAGTATATAGAGAATAATCCAATGTTCAAGACAGTCAATGAAGGATTTACAATCAACTATCATTTTGTAGGCTACTTCAATTTAATGGGTACATTCTATAACATAGCATGTTGCATCATAGTCACCATAAGGTACCAAAAAATATTTAGTGTATCATCAATCATGGAGGACAATGACTCATCAAGGATACAATAATCCTCTAAAAAGAAAGACAACAAATGTCATAGAATAGTGGTGACAAATGTGTTCAAGCATAACAATATTAAGGACAACACTGTCAGCCATTCACAAAGATTCTCATTGTCAAGAATAATAGTGTTGTATATTAACTACATTTTTAGAATATACCATTTGCAAGAATGCCAAGGTGATTGCTTATCAAGTTTTATCAACAAAGTATCACATATTTCAAGGTATTTGTAGCCATATGAATCATGATACAATAATCTACAAGGCATAAGACAACAACATGATATGAAGATAATTAGCATCCACCAATGATATGGTCAAAAAGCATTCTTTTCAGATTATAACAATATGGTAACAATTTTGAAGTATGAATGTTAGAAGCTTTGAAAAGCTCACAATGCAGCTTATACAAAAATGACAATCATATGACTAGAGAACATTGTTATGAAAATAATCCTATACAAGAAAATGATAGCATCACCACAATATGCATGCAAAGCCCTTTCATGAATACTCCAAGAGCATATAGCATTTTACTAAGCAAATCATTTCCCTTTAGGATTGAAAACAGTCAAAGCATCAAGAAGCAATTACACACATTCACATTTTTATGGAAGCAACAAAAAGAGACCATTTTCCTCTTTTTCATCATTCTCAAGAGGACATCAATGATTAGTACAAGGGAAAAAAAATTCATTCAACCTACAATATGTGAGTATGATGATACATGTATTCAGGTAATTGCAGATGCATTTCTCATTGTTATCACAAATGTTCCATACATTTACAAGGAGCCCATAATATCAGAAAAATAAAAGTGCAGTGATTTGTTGTCACCCATGTAAGGTTTCCTCTAAGAAGATACAAAATCATTGAAATACAAATACCCGGATGGAGATTATCATAGGCTGCGACCAGAAATAGTGGAGAATAAGGACAAGAAATTGAGGTTGTATACATCTACGCCACCAGTTTAAGAACAACATTAGAAAAGTTGAGCTATATATGAGTGATGTAGGGTTTGAAGCACATGTTATTCATTATCTTTGTGTTATTCATTTTTATTTTGGCCCTTACGTATCATCTAGAATTAGGAGGCAAGTATGTGCTCTCACAAAGACAAAGCAAAGAGATTATGACCAAAAGAGTGAATATAGATAGAGAAGATACAACGCATTCAAGCCACGGCCTCTAAAAGAGCATTTTCTCATAAATAAAGGAAAAAATATGGAGCTCAAATACATGATTCAGTGATAGAAAGCCTACGCACAAGATTGTTGTTTAAAATCCATTCAAACCCATGACCTATGTCTCATGGTGGTATCCCAAAGAAATAAGGAGAGCACAGAGGAAGTAAAGAAGAAAAAATACATTAGCATATGGTCATGGCTGCAGCCAAGAAACCAAAAAATAGTTTCGAAATTAGAAAGAGTGCTCAAAATAATTACCATATTTTGGCAAAGGAGAGCTTACCTTGTTTATTCTGTAGGTTTTCCATGAGAAATCTCTTGCAATCAGCAAAGAATGGAAAAGTTTAAGCACAGGTTTCCTCCATGGCGGCGCAAATAGGGGTTTGACCAAAACAAATAAATCAAAAGAAGTGTGAAGCTGCGGGTGTTATTGGTTTTTTAGGGTTTTCATTTACCCTCTCATTATTGCCTTATTCTTAAGACTTTTTTCCTTTTGCTTTTGCAAATAATTTTACATTATTTTTAAATAATAGGTGTTAGTTATTTCTTATACCTATGCTTATATTTTTATACACTTTGTAAAAGGCAAGTCTAGTGTCTTACATTGAAAATTTCATGTGATTCTTTTGCATATACAACTGAAGTTAATATTGTAAATAATATTAAAGCAATTTATAATAATTTGCTTTGATATTCATAATGTCGATACAAATAATAAGGCACAAACATCATCAATATTAAAGTAATTATTTATTGATTACTTTAATATCATTCAAATACTTAGCTTCACTTTAAACATGTAAAGAGATCAAAGACAAGAGTGGGGTTCGAGTTGTGTTTGAGTTAACTGATCATGCAAAGATTATTAACTAAAGATCATCATATGAAGATGGAGTTCCAGTTATCATCGGCGAGTTGATTAAAATAAGGTGGATTTTGCATGTTTTGGTTCACATCTTCAGATTTCCAGTTCAGTTTGAGTTACAGATCAGTTAAATACACATTGTGACTACGCGTTTGAGACTGAGTTCACTCATTTTTGCATGAGTTTGAGCCTTCTTTTTAGGGATTTTTGCTTCAGCTCGAATTGCACCATGGAATTATCATTTTCTCACTGAAATTGACTTTCAGTTTCATGTTCATGCACATTGAACTGCATTCTCATTGTATATATTGGAATTTTTTTATCTTTTTTCCTCTAGTTCTTGTTTTTCAACCTTTGCATTCTGCAAAGTGAATTATCATGTAACTCAACTTTATTTACAAATTAATACAGTAGCAGGTTATTACAGGTTAATCAAGTTTCATTAAATTTGTAGAGCTTTCTTTTTACCTTTCAGTATGCTAAAGTGTTTGCCTTCAGAATCTCAGGTGTCATGTTGTGTGAATGATTTGATATGGAATCTATTGTGTTTAATCTCAGGAACCTTTATTTTCCCGTCTCATTTCATATGTGCTTGTATACAATCAAGTTTGATTCCACATGTTGTATGTTGTGCATTTGGCTTACTTTACTATTTTAGTTGTGAAGACGTTCTTTTCCTTTGAAGATAGTAATACAGTCAAGCCTTCATATAAATTATTTATGTGGTTAAACTGTTCAGATTTAGTTGTGCGAATAAGATTATTGAAGTGTAATTGTGAAACAAGTTGCATGCAACACCATCATTTAGGTGCATCACCGAGGTTTTAGTTTTAGTTCATGCATTCAGTTTAGTCCTTCTTACCCTTTTCTCAAAGCAAATCATTCAAGTACCTAAGTGATCATCATATAGGAACTAGCCTAGAATCTGGAGGTCTATCTTCGCCATAGAAATACCCACAACCTGAAGATAGTTCCCATGTTTCGAAAGATTGCTGAATTTAGTCATTCAAGCATTCAGGTGCAATCTGATTGACAACAGTTTTTGGCACGCCCGGTTGAACTCTGAAGATCACTTCAGAGAAGAAATTCAAAGATACAAGTTGCTATCCTGGTATGTACAACAGTATATTTTCACCTTTCAGAGGTACAAATTTATACCTGGCGACTCCGAGCACAATCCATTGGTTTCAGCAGATGAAGTGCTGGTATGTTCACATTTACAAAAGAGGTCTGATTCACTTTGATTTAAAGAAGATTTGTAGATTTCAAATGCTTTAACATGTCTGATTTTTATGAAAAAAGCATGTTTTCACCTCTGTTTCATGAAAATCTTGTCAACCAATCACCCTATCAGCCATATCAGGCCAATCATGTTGTTGGTTTTATCCCAAACAGCCATGCAACAACAGCCTATCAGCATC
>VDFB02047230.1:233505447-233516619 GCA_007258455.2 Sequoia sempervirens | reverse complement strand
GAGGGTGTTATCCCCCTTTGACAACAATGAAAAAGGGTAGGAAGCAAAGAAACTTCAAAGACTATGAACTGAGCAAGATAAACTACTATGAAGACACACTTACTATGAGAAACCTATGCACTAAATTCACTGCACCATTATCCACATTGTCCAAGCAAGTGAATGGTCTCCCTTTGCACAAACAAAGTAACTATCCAAAACCATCTAAAAAAAAGTGACCCAATAATCTGCAAAGCTGCACTATCACAAATGAGAAAATATGATAATTACCATCACCATGTTGTGTTCAAGTTGTGCTCAACTTACAAGCATCATTCATTCAACTTTCAACTTTGTGCAACTATAAAGCCATCATTGTTCTTTGTCAAGCATCATAAGAGAAAGAAGTTACTCTTAAGAACCATAACACCTTTGTCAACAAGAAAGAATGCTGCAAAAAAATCACTATCATCAATCATCCATAGCTATTGTCAACACCAGAATCTTGTATCCAAGCAAATAAGTAGTTGTTTTATCAAACAACCATGTATAAATATCATGTAGAATATCTTGTCATAAAAAATCATTTCACATGAGGTTGTTTTTAATCCTCTTGGAAAATAACCACTATCAATGTGTATGAGGCAAGAAAGTCATTTATTGTCTTTGTCTTGGTGGGAAAATTAGAAAGAAAAGCATCCACAACACACAAACCTTGAGCAAGGAAGATTACCATTAGTAGTAGCTATATTTAATGCGTGAAATCACTACTGCTTGCCAATAATGAAAACTATAAACATGAACAATATGGACATACTGTCATCTTCCACTCCATTGACCTTGCAAGAAAATACAACATATCCTTGTAAAAATTTCCACCAAGAAACCATTCCTTAGCAAAGTAGAAACTATTAAATACCACTCCAATGAATCAACATCTTGACTACACATAGTCACAGTTCAAGCACAAACACTTCCCTTTGTCATCAAGATCTAGGGTTACCGTCATAAAGTACTCAGGAAAGAGGACATTGTCATCAAAGTCAAGGTTAGAAACAAGTTCCAATATCACCAAACCACTATCACAAGCAAGCAATCATTTTCAATACAATGTCTTGCAGTAATCTCAAAGTACCAACAATACTATTTAAGCAAACTTCAACTGATCATCATTAAGACCATACCTAGCAACTGGGCCCTTCTCAAATTTTGAAAATAATTTCAAAGAATCCACAAGACAAGACCACTAGCACTAGGTAGCAGAATATCCATTGACCCAACTAAGCCACTGCTAAACTATTTTGAAGTATTGAATACACAACATTGATAAGCCACAACGAAAGTTCTAGTACAAGTAACATTGAAAGCTCTGCAAGAATCTTTTTCTATTGTTCTCATGTAAATACACCAAACATCTATAGAAAGTAATTGTGATACACTATCATCAAACAAAATTCCAAAGACCACCCTATTTCCCACAAGAGAAAACTTCCAAAGACCATTTCACTATGTATGGCAGAAAGAAAGATCATTGTAAAGTCATTGTTTCTAATATATTGCACCAGGAACAAGTATGATAGCCACTAAACAAGAAACAAAAATCCATCATCCATGAATGAGATAAGATACAATCATCCAAGATTGTGGTCTAATTTCATTTAGTGTACAAACCTTTGCTTCAGATCATGAAACCAACATCAAACCTTCACTAGGACTGAGAATCACACATTGTCAATCCAATCAATATACTCTCACCATGGACTCCTCCTAACTAAAGATAAACCTGAAAATACACTTGAAACAACCTCGACATGGAGCAAATTTTAACCACTATCAGAGAAAATATGCATTTCCAATGTCCAAACAAACAATGCAATCATCAAGGCAACAACTGTAAAAAAGAACCTGGAAAAGTCCACTTAAATTGTAAATACCCTGAACTGAAACCACATGTCAAAACTCTAAATGAAATCTCATATACCATACTGATTAATTCACTAAATGCATTAATCACTTCAAAAGCATTGTACATGAGAAAAGCTACTGTAAAGATCACTGTGAATGCTTTGAAATGATAAAAGCAATCAATTATAAATGCTCACTAAAATGATATCACAGTAATGCACACTGTATTGTAAATGAAATGACATGGTCCTATTCATCATTGATAAATGCAATGACATCAAATTGTAAATGCATCATTATCACTGTCCTTTGAAAACACTATAAATACATCATTATTATTGTCCTCTTACTATCCTAATCATGATATCACAGTAAATCACATGCTTCAAGTAACCTTGTCTTTCCACATACAAGGGTTTGGTAGGGAGCTTACAAGAAACCTTATGATTTTCAATTCTTGACTAGAAAAAATGTATGCCTCCTGAATGGAAGGGGATCAAAGAAGCTAAGCTATTAATAGTATTTCTATTACTAAACATTGCTAATATCTTCCCTCGCCACTGTAGCAATCTTCAGGAACTGACTTATGATTCAACAAGGGCTTATTTCAAAATTTTATGATAGTATCCATATCACAATGTATGTTGTCCACATGTACATTATTTCACTCTTTCTCTTGGTTTATCCCCAACATGTTCTTCTCAAGGCTAATGAATGTTTACACAAGAATACATATCATATATCACAATATG
The DNA here is from genome assembly GCA_007258455.2 of Sequoia sempervirens. Classification (NCBI taxonomy): domain Eukaryota; kingdom Viridiplantae; phylum Streptophyta; class Pinopsida; order Cupressales; family Cupressaceae; genus Sequoia; species Sequoia sempervirens. Next base: position 233,513,983 of record VDFB02047230.1, on the reverse strand, counting down.
AGCAAGAATGCTACCAAATACTGCAAAGAAAACTTTCATACTTTTTCTTACTATTGCAACAAGCTCACACCAAGCCTTCACTTGATCTTTGACTGGCCTTTTATTTTCACCTAGGGGTAAAAGATATGACATTGAACATCTCCCCCTAACTCCATGCCACTTTTATGCATTTATAGAAGTCACTTGTGTAGTATGTACAAGCTTTGATTCTTCTTTTTCTTTCTATTGTTTCCTTCTCCAAACTTTCTTCTCTAGTTTCTTCTTGAAACCAGATGCTTGTGACTTTGTATTTTTGTACGCAATCATTTCTTCTCTCCTATCTCACAAACCTAGTTCTACAGTAATTTGCAACATGACCATGGTTATGACATTTATAACATATTGCATTCATATTCCTAGAGAATGCATATTGACTCCTTTTAGACCTTCTTCTATAATAACTTGCTTTATATCCATAACCATTACATGAATAATAATAACTAGGAAATGAATAAATGTACCTCATTGATTGATCTTTCCAAGTAGGTGGAGATCCTATGGACCGATTGGCTCTACTTTTTCCTCCTTTGTTGATGTCCTTGAATTGTCTACTATTAGTAGTCTTAACTTCTGATTTCTTCTTTTCTTCAGTCTTAGGGGCAACATCGTGATAGCTTAGATCTATCTTCCTTCTTGGTACTTTTCTGACTCTAGAACTCTACCCTTCAACAAAGCCTAAACCAACAACATCCTTGTGATGTTTTTACTTACTCAACATATCAAATAAGCACTCAATACTCTTTTCAAATTGGAATGTCTTGTGTAAATTTGAAGAAGCTTTTCCTAATTCATCTCTCAAAGATACTATCTTAGATTCATACCTTTCACAATCAACTTCTTTGGCCTTTAGCTGCTTATTTACTTCTTCCTCTATTTTCTTAACTTCAACAATTTGAACCTTCATATCTATTATTTATTTTTCTACATTTTGAAGGGCTGAAAGAGTTTTGGTCTTAGATTCTTTTTCCTCTTGTAGCTGTAATTTTAACCTTTGGTACTCCATTCTAAGTTTCTTAATCTCATCAAGAGCATAGGTGATTTCATCTTCCATATCAATATCATATTCATTTTCATTGAAATTTTGTTCAAAATCACTCACTAAGTAATCTCCTTCTTTGTCTACACTCTTCACTACAAAATCATCTTTTGTACTAGGTTTAAGAGGTGTTTGTTGTTTAGAAATTTTCTAGGTATTTCTTTTACTTTTTTCCATACGAGTACTTCACAACTAGGAACCCCTAAGTTGGTTAGACTTATGCAAGGGTCTGGCTTTGATACCACTTGTTGGAGTACGAAAAACACTAAGAGGGGGGTAAATCAGTGTTTTCATAGCCAAATTCAATTCAATTGTTTTTAAAAACACATAACTTCTTTTTAATCATGAAATGTTTAATTTAAAGAATGAATTCAAATGTGATAGCCAATATCAAATCCTTAAACCACATGAAAAACTCAAATGTTGCAAAGTACATAAAAGGAAGCTACAAGACTAAATTGCATGAATCATGATAACCACATAGATCACAAAAGAACCATAACACAATATTTTAATGAGTGGAAAACCATCATAGGGAAAAAAAACCACTGGAAAATTACCCCACGGGCTTAATAAAATCTCATTGATAATAGAGCCTTATTGGCTACTTTTTGTGCCTTCTGGCAAAGACTCACAGGGCTACATAGTACACCTCACTGAAAAGCCTCCTTGGAAAGGAACCTCACTAGTTACAAATATGCCTCACTGGAAAATACAACTTTCACATCAATGTGATTAAGTGAATAAAAGGATAGAGTATAATATTTATTTCATTACTAAGCATTTCTTCATAGTCTCATTTTCATTTGAGATTCAAAATCTATATGTCAGTGATAAACCTGCACTTAAAGTGCATTTACAACTTTCAAAACAATTTTTCATCAATGTTTCCAACATGAAAGCAATAGTAACTCTTAGTAGAGTATCAATCTCACATATGCATCCAATTACACATATCTCTACATAGAGCATTTTTGACACAAACTTTCATTATTTCTACTTTATGATAGTGTATAGTATAAGAATCATAGTGATATAATGATGTGTATATCACTGTTACTCATGCTCCCTTTGTAAAATCATTAATGAAAAATAAATCCAACTCTTAAACTTCCATCTTTATTTTTTAGGTAACAAAACAAACTCAACACAAGCAAAATTTAAACAATAACCTTCACTATCTCTACAAATGCAAAACTCCGCACATTTTTACTTCACACCGCATTTTCCTCTCATATCATATTCAAATAATTCCCACATAAACTCACATTCCACACACATTAACCACCTCTGAAATGAATTTTTTTGTGTCTTCTACCCACATTCTGTTTGTAGACCATTGGAAAAATTGTTCTTAACTATCAAAACCTTGATTACTATTGTTCCAACACTAAAAATGATTTGTTACCCAAAAGACATGGGTTCATCAAATCCATCATTGCAATTGTTAAAGGTAATGAAGTAATAATAAGATAGGATAATTAAATAAGTCTTAAATAGTGACTTAAGAACCTTTCGATAGTAGACCACCTTCAAAATATAAGACATGAAAAGCTTTTGTTAAGAATGATCAAGAGCTCTAAACCATAGGTCCTTAGGGTTTTATAAAAAAAAATTGAAAAAATGTGATTGAATCAAACCTTTAAATGAACACCACTAGGATGATGCCACATAAGATTCTTTGTTATCAAACCCTTTGCATGATAACATATGCAAGACGAGCATGATAAAGATGGGATTGAAACATGAAGACAAACTCACACCACCAAAACACCAAGTGAACATATTTATGTCTTGGACAACTTGATAGGAAACTTATCGTGAAGCATAAATACCATGTCATGAAGCATCAACACCATGTCATGAAGCATAAACACCAAACAAGTAACTTGTGATACCTTGAAGCAACTCAAGCAACTCACTCAACCTATATCAACAAAGCACCAAGACAGTCTCTTTGACATCAATGACAAATAATGCCCAATAGATTAAATATTTTTATTTTAAAGGTAAATTATTAAATAATATTTACTTTAAGATTTTCTTTTCTAATATAGAAATCTATGGTAACTTAATTGGTTCATATGATTATTTAGAGTTTATTTAATTTATTCTTTATAAAAATTATGAATAAAAATAGTTTTAATAAAAAAATAGTTATATTAGTTTATTTTGATTAGGTTAAGTAGGAATAGGGATCATATCCATTACATAATAGCCATCAAGGAAAGCATGGAAAATATCACCAAAAGTGAGACTAAGAAAGACCAAACAAAGATCAACAATGCTTTTGATCAGAGCATATAACCAAAAGGAAATGAGAATAAGGTCCCCAACCCTATACAATAGATGTATCTAACAAGTCTCAAGATATAGTAATTGACGAGGTATAAGAGGAATTTTTTAACCTTCTATGAATGACATTCCATGCGATACTATCATTTGTATTCCCATTGCAAGGGGGAACAAGAGATGCCCACATAGGAAGACCATCAACACACAAATGAGAAATTAAGGGACACTAAGGTGAATAACTATTGTCATCCACAATAGAACCCTTGACCAGAGAAAAAGAGCACAAAGGGGGAATAGAGGGACAAAAAAGGCTCAACAACTACAACAAAAGTGTGGAGTAGAGTAGAAGAAATTGATAAACCAAAATGAGATCACAAAGCAGGAGAATCCACAAGAGGGTCAACAAGACACAACAATTCCACACTAGGAGAAAGATGCTCAACATTATCCTAAGAGGATACATCTACTGGAGATTTGGGAGTGTGCATAGTCAAGTGGTCATAAATAACATTCCTCCACCAAGTATGAAGTCCATTGCAATGCAAGAGAGATAAATCTAAAGCCAAGTGTCCATTAGTGAAGTAATGAGAACATCTCAAGTAGTTGAATGTAAGGCCTATCATTGACCATCAAAACCAAATCCCCATGAAGAGGTATGGAGATGTCAATCTCCACAAGAATGTGGGAAAATGTAGAGTGCCCCATGAAGGAAGTGGAATCATTAACCTTCAAAAATGATCGATAGAGTTGCTAATAGACTCATAACAAGAATCGTCCCAAAATTGAAGAGGAATATTTGGAATTCTAACCCACACTGAACACACATGGAGTGGTTTGGTAAGGAGGTTAAAGAAGGTTGTCCAAGGTTTGAGCAAGAGAGAGTGCTCTCCCCAAGCCCATAGTTTAACCAACACCATTTTTTTGTCCTCATAAGAGGCAAAGGAAGTAATGAAAAACCTTTTACACATGGGAAAATATCAATCTTACTCGCCATGGGCCTTCAAGAGTTCAAAACCCATTTGTGCAAGTCTGGAAGAGAGGGACAAAGGTTGGAGAATCTACAAACCAACCATATATATTGGTATAAATCCTCATTTACATCCACAACCATACCACAAACCACCACTGAGGACATTTTGGCACAAAGGAGATGGAAAAGCACATGAATAGGTTGATTAGGAACAAACCTGATAGCCTGAGCAAAGCTATGAACACTCATAATAGTGGCAGGAAACAAAGGAGGGAAATAGTCATTTTAATCTCCTCCTCTAAGAAGTTCTCCATCAACATAATGTTTAGATCTTTGTTACTAGGAAAGGGATGCCCTAAATGAGTTGTTTTTGCGATGCCAAATTTTTCCCTTCCCAATTGTTAAGAAAGTTGCTAAAAAATTCCACTATTTCTTTATCCACCTCTTTAGGGTTATCAAGAATATCACCATCTGAGTTCTTAATTTTTGTGATTTGGTTCATATCCCTACGAAATTTGGTTACATTATGAAAGTATTTGGTGTTTTTGTCTCCCTCCTTTATCCATGTTTCCATAGATTTTAACCTCTAATAGGTTTACTCTTTAGCTAGCACTTCTTTGTAGTCCCTTAATAATTATTTTTCTTGCATAAACTTCTCCCCATCCATCCCATTTATGAGTATTGTTTCATTCAACACCCACAAATTCTCCTTCTAATTACTTTTTCCTTTCAAAGATGTTTTTTAACTGATTTTTGCTCCACTCCTTCAGTTGTTGTTTAACTAATTTTAATTTTGTTACTACATAAAACATCATAGATCCTATTGGTTTTTCTTCATCCCACAAATGTTCCATTATCTTGAAATAAAGTTGATCTTTCACCACATGTTTTCAAACTTAAAGGGGCATCTAACTGGCCTTTTCCCCCCCAAAATGTCTAATTATATTGGATAATGGTTTGATCCTAACTAAGGGATAATGCTACCTTCCAGTGAGAAAGGAAAGGTTCCTAAGTCTCTCTTGAACTAAAATCTATCCAATTTTTTTAGCTATATTGTTGAAGCCTATCCTTGTATTTGTCCATGTATGGACTCCATTGGACATTTGAATTTCCAACATCTGATTGTTCCCCACGAAACCCTCAAAATCTATTTGAGATTGAAGCTTTATTTGAGTTCCCCCTATTTTTTCTTGGTTGTGTAAAATAGCATTAAAGTCTCCCCCAAGTATAGATGTATTGTTTGGTGTTAACGCTATGAAATTTCCTATTTCTTCCTATGTCTCTTTTTTCTTAATACAAGAATTTTGTCCATACACATTGATTATAAAAAAATGTAAGTTCACAATTAGGCTTCTTACCTTACATGTCATCCAATTCTTGTGTGGTTCTACCCTTTCTAAGTAAATTGATTGTGGTCTCCAAAATGTAATGGGCCAGTGCAAGATCATGATAGGCCAAACAATGCCCTTAGGTGGCAATGAAAATATAGAAAAATAGACTTAAGAAACTTCACATAAGAATTTGAATAGATTATTAACATAATTTTGAAAATATGTAGAAATAGAATTTGTAGAAAATTGAATTTAGTTTGTATGCTACTAGGCATTTTTTTTTAAAAGTAATTTAATTTGGTGAAAATTTAAAATTTCAATGTAGTAGTACTTTAAATTTTGGAAAAAAAGCGAGTGTTTGTCCACCCACCCTAAGTATGAGAAAAATTAAATATTTTTTTTGAATCTTTCAGTATACATAGAGAACACATGCTCGGATGCGACACATGATTTTTTGTAACTTTTTTACAAGTAAATAATTAGTTATGAATTTTCTAGTAGAAATTTTTAAATATATTAAAAACCACTAGTTCAACCACCCTAACTTGGTAAAAAAATTATGAAATTCATTTTTTTTTTAACTATAGTTTGTGAAGCATAGTGTATGACACATCTTTCAGATTCAAAAAATGTATAACTGTTTAACAACTATAGATGTTTTTCTATCAACTTATCAATTAGGACTTTACACATAGTGCATGTAGAAAATAAACAATAATTATCTATTAAATTCAAAATCAAACATATCTTATATTGGTAGAATGCTGACAATTTGCTAAATAAACCCTTTTCATTTCATCAAATTCAGATGAAAAAATGTCATCAGCATGAAGGGTGAAGTTGTGAAAAGAGGATGAAACCTCTAAACACATTGGGGCAGTTGAATTTTTAGGTTTCAAACCTCCAATCCAAATCCCAAAGTAGTATTGAGGTAAAAATGAAGGGAAATAAATTATGTGAAAAAAATGGATATCCATTTTTATGTCTTCAAATTGGATATTTTTTCTGAAAACTAAAGCCAATATCCATTTTTTAGAAATGGGTACCCATTTCTATGTCTTCAAAATGGATATTCGTTTTGTTGAAACATTTACTCATTTTTATGTCTTCAATATGGATATTCATTATGAAAAACAAAATAAATATCCAGTTTGTGGAAATGGTCACAGGTTTTTATGTCTTCAAAATAGATATCTATTATTGCAAAATGGATATGTTTTGAAAAGCCCAAAAATACCTCTTCAATAAAATGGGCATAACCTTTTTATTTCTTATTGAAATTTTGCTTTTTATAAGGCATTGGAAAGGTGATTTAGAGCTCTATACAATGGAATAGGTATTGTTTCTAGAATATACACAAAAATAATTATAATCATTTGTGTTGAATAGGACAACTGAGAGGGGGGTTGAATCAGTTGTCACATAATTAAACCTTTAATTTAGTTACCAGAACTAATACTTAAAATTGCTTAAATGATTCATCATCAAATGCCAATGCAGAAAATCAAATCCAACACATAAACACAATAACACTAGATTTACGTGGAAAACCCAATGAGGGAAAAACCACAGTGAGGATTAACTCACACTATAGAGAATATCAAAACCAATTACAAAAGGCTCACTACCTAAAACAAGGCTCACTGCTTGAAATAAGGAATCACTATCTGAAACATGGACTCACTATCCAATAGGGCTACAACTCAGAGGTCTCACTACCACAAAGATACAAAGAAGAAAAAGAAGACTTGTTACAAAGAGACTACAATCCCAATGCAACAAAGGATTCCACCGCATTCACTCGATCAACTTGCATGAATGATAGAGTTCACCTTCTACTCACTACATTTGAAAACTCAGTATTAAGCTTCACATTGATCTCCCACACTCGCAAAACACACACACACTTACTGAATAGAATCAATGTCACATCAAACTACACTTTATATTTTCTCTTATCACTCTTCTTCTTCACTCTTGCATCTTAACTTCATCATTAACTCATCTTGCATTTATACCATCTTCAACTTTGAAACATATCCAAAGTCATCCATCCAAATCCAAATTCAAATTAGGCCAGCACCAAAACATCCTAGGGTGAAATTAGAATGAGAGTGACACAAAAAAATTCTTCAAGGGAGATCCATCATGCTTCATCATCCTCAAAACTAGTATTTCACACAAGGTCAGCCAAACCAATGCAAAACACATAGAACCATTAAGCACGAATCTTTCAACTACCAAAACTATCTTCAATAGAACTAGGGAAACACAACTCTAGAACCATAAGTCATAAGACTTCATCAAAGAGAAATATGGATCAACAACATTTCTCTTGGACCTTAACCAGAAACATAGAAAACCATAGTTCACAATTGGTGAACACAACTTGCACTATTCAATGAATCAACAACTAAAATCTAGATATAACTTATGCTAACAAACATGAAAAACATATCTAAAACCACACAACCATAGGAGAAAATTTGACCAAAAACTAGAGAACAACCACTAACCACATGCAACATATCTTTATTAAAATTTTGTCAATATCCTCAATATATACAACCAACAAAAACTAGTAGATAACCAGTTGACTAGTTGACATCAATGGCAACACCTTCAATCTTTCCACAAAAAATTCATTCTTGCAACAATTTGAACTTCATATATCATTTTTGAAACATCAAATTCTCACTACTTTTGCATACGAAGTCCCTTTTTCATGATTTTTTTTGTAACAATCATTTCAAAATACTAGAAACATTAGATAAGTAATCTATAATAAAATATTTAAATTTTGTGTAGTAAGGAGATGAACAAATCTTCATAAATCATCATATCTATTTGTTCCTTTCTCAACCT
>VDFB02047230.1:233430770-233502033 GCA_007258455.2 Sequoia sempervirens | reverse complement strand
AAGAAACCCCTTGCTAAAAGAATCAAGAAACCGAAGAAGCCACTTAGCTACTAGAAACTTTTGAAAAGGAGACGCTTTTTATATCAAAGTAGGAAAGTCTTGCTTGAACATTGAACTTTCATACATAGATATCATGACTTTGCTAGAGGACATATTGATGATTTTTCTTTAGAGCCTTTATATTCACAAGCTTATTTCCAACGAAGAGCTCTTTCACAAAGGAATAATCATAGTCAACCCATTCATCATTCTTTCATCCCACAACCAGTGATACAATATTCCAACCGCCCAAATCAATTGTTACAATAGAGAAAAACTTGGAAACATTAGGCTTTTTGAAAAAAACCATCATTTTTTAAACTAAGATCAAAACATCTTAAAGTGTATCAATTTCAGATTAGTTTTTGATTTTTAGTTTAACTCCCATAATAGGATCTATCATCCTTCATCCAACGAATCAAAATCCAAAAATTAGAAATTTCTTAGTCATGTCAATAGGATCCATCATTCTATTTGGCTAAGGCATCAATTATCCAACAAATTGCACTCCCATTTGTGATCTAAGTTTAGTAAAAATTTGATTCAAGCATATGCCTATTGTCACAAGGTCCTAAAAAAGAGAAGAAGACGAAAGAGAGAATCCACTTTGCAACATGGGTGATAGGGAAGAAAATCATTTTCATAGGCTTCATGGGAATAGTTAAAATGATGAAATAACCAATGAAATGCTCCAAGAAGTTGAACAATATCCACAGTTTCACCTAGCCATGGAAAAGATCTTAGAGAAAAATAAAGAAAGATACTTTCTTTTATTGGAAAACCAAGGTGCTAAATTTCCCTTTGACTATGATACAAAGAAAATTAAAGGGGATCTTGAAAAGACCGAAACTCCCAATAAATGATCTTAATGCTCTTACCCAACAAATAAGAGCACTACAAGGGAAAATCAAGGAAATACAAGGGGGCATAGCTAAGAAGTATGATTTGGAGGATATTTGTCCATATCCTTTTGATAGAAATCTCAACATGATCCCATTTCCAAAGTATTGTGAAATTCCAAAATTTGATAAATACAATGGGAAAATAGATCCTATTGACCACATGAGAGAACTTAGAAAAATGAGCCTTGAATTTGCACATGAAGACATGTACTTGATGAGATTGTTCCCACAAAATTTAGGTGGGAAATCCATGGAATGGATTTCTAAAATCACTCCACCCATCAAGACGTTTGAGGAGTTGATCAACAAATTTATATCCCAATACTCCTACAACATTCAACATCAAATAAATATGCTTGATCTATGCAAAGCAAAAGACTGGAGAACCCTTCATCACATTCCTACAAAGATGGAGAATATTATTTGCATGATATTCCCATCTAGTTCCTGAAAAGGAAAAGATGGATATCTTTATTAACAGTCTTGATCAAGAAATGAGTTATAGGCTCAACCTTCATTGTCCTCCATCATTTGAGAATTTGATTGAGAATGCAATCACTATTGAAGGATCCTTAGTCAATAGAGGAGTGATAAAACTTGACAAGTTAGTCCAAATTCATACAATCATAACAACAACAATGACAAATCAATATTTTGGACTAGAAACAAGAATGTTGTCAATGATGGTGTGGTAGATGCAAACAATATGAAACAAAAACCATCCATCTTCAATCTATCAAGTACTCCACGCAATAACACCAATCAAGGAAACAAAAACACCAATCAAGGAAATTTGACCAATCAAAACAATAGCAATAATCGTGGTAACTTCAACAATAATCTCGACAACACTCAAAATGAAAATCGGCCCAAGTCACAATTTTTTTCAAATTGACGGAGTTCCACTCCTTTGGGCCAATCTCTTGAGTCAGATCTTAAAGAACTTCTAGATAAAAATTCTATCACTTTACCACCTCAAAGAGATTATGAGCTGCAAGTAAAACCACCATCGTGGAATGAATCATATTACTGTGACTACCATAGATGTAGGGGACATGACAAGTAATTGTCAAGGATTGAAAAATTTAGTCCAAGATTTGATAGAAAATGGCACAATAACAGTCGAGGGACATCATGCCAATAAAGATCATCAAGCATTTAAAGACCCTCTTCCAAACTATCAAAAAGGAGAATCTTCAAGTGACAAGGGGAAAAATGTAAACCATTTCTATGATACCATAATCAACCACATTTACATGGATGACTAGTATGTTAATGTTATTAAGGTCAAAGAAAAGTAGGAATATCAACAAGTCAATGTGACAACAAGGGGATAGGCTAAAGTTGTCTTAAAAGGGAGTTCATCCAAAACAACTTTCCCTCCTCCAAGTCAATATAATTTAGTCGATCAATTGCAAAAAACATCAGCTCAAATCTCTATCTTAGAGCTTCTCAAGATATTCCCAACACATAAGAACATTTTAGAGAAGGCTCTCATTGACAAAATTGTATCCACCAATTTGGATATTAACAAGTTTCAAGCCATGGTGGGACACTTGTCCTCACCTACTTTCCTATCATTTTCTAAAAAAAGACAATGCCTCCATGTCTCATCCGCACAACTCCTCACTTTATCTAGAAGTCAAAGTCCATAAAACCCGAATTAGACATGTCTTGATAGATGGAGGAGCCGGCTTGAATATTTATACTTTAAAGCTAGTCCTTGCCTTAGGATTTTCTGAAGATTCTATTGATCCAAGAAGGAAGATAACAATTAAAGCATATGATGATGAAGAGCGAGCTTCCAAGGGTCTTATCATGTTTCCTATCAGAGTGGGACCTATTATAAAGAATACTTTCTACCAAGTTTTATATCGAGACCTTTCTTACAACATACTTTTGGGTCATCCTTAGATCCATGAGATGCAAGCAGTACTATCAACGTACCATCAATGTCTCAAATTTCCTTATGACAGACAAGAGATAACTATACCAGTAGATTGTTACCTATTTTTAGCTACAACTCAAAATAGATGGAGTTGAATTGCATTTATCAAAGAAAATGCAAAATTTCTGCTAAAAGTATTCATTGAATTTCAAATTTTGATTATGCAAATGTTTGTAATAGAAGAACTCATAAATTTGCATAAAAGAATGTTGTTTTTATTCATATTGGAAAGGTTGAAGTCCCACACAAGCCACAGGAGTAACTAAATTTGATTTACACAATCAAATGATAGATACAAGAAAAGAAAGTACACTATACAACTGAGAATAAAGAAGGTATAGGGTAGAAAGTGATTTGTCATTGCCTGGAATGATGAATCATTGACAAGTTCAGGTCTTCAGTTGTGGCTCCAGCTCCAAGCTTTGATGCACCTGTAAGGTTGATAGAAGTGTGGTTAGATAAATGCAAATCAAATCCTATCATATGCCTACACTACCAATAGAAATATAATGCACATTCGATCAGGCATCCATCAAATGATTTCACTGTTCAGGGAACACGAATTTCAATGGAAGCTTTCATGTTCATTTATTTTACTAACATGTTTGTTTAAATGTGTAGGAATAGGTACAATCTAATAATTTTAGTCAAAATATAGTGTTAGAGTGGGAAAAATGAGGCTCCCATGAGGGTTGAGGCCAGCTCATAGCAATAATATAAGCAGTATATAGAGAATAATCCAATGTTCAAGACAGTCAATGAAGGATTTACAATCAACTATCATTTTGTAGGCTACTTCAATTTAATGGGTACATTCTATAACATAGCATGTTGCATCATAGTCACCATAAGGTACCAAAAAATATTTAGTGTATCATCAATCATGGAGGACAATGACTCATCAAGGATACAATAATCCTCTAAAAAGAAAGACAACAAATGTCATAGAATAGTGGTGACAAATGTGTTCAAGCATAACAATATTAAGGACAACACTGTCAGCCATTCACAAAGATTCTCATTGTCAAGAATAATAGTGTTGTATATTAACTACATTTTTAGAATATACCATTTGCAAGAATGCCAAGGTGATTGCTTATCAAGTTTTATCAACAAAGTATCACATATTTCAAGGTATTTGTAGCCATATGAATCATGATACAATAATCTACAAGGCATAAGACAACAACATGATATGAAGATAATTAGCATCCACCAATGATATGGTCAAAAAGCATTCTTTTCAGATTATAACAATATGGTAACAATTTTGAAGTATGAATGTTAGAAGCTTTGAAAAGCTCACAATGCAGCTTATACAAAAATGACAATCATATGACTAGAGAACATTGTTATGAAAATAATCCTATACAAGAAAATGATAGCATCACCACAATATGCATGCAAAGCCCTTTCATGAATACTCCAAGAGCATATAGCATTTTACTAAGCAAATCATTTCCCTTTAGGATTGAAAACAGTCAAAGCATCAAGAAGCAATTACACACATTCACATTTTTATGGAAGCAACAAAAAGAGACCATTTTCCTCTTTTTCATCATTCTCAAGAGGACATCAATGATTAGTACAAGGGAAAAAAAATTCATTCAACCTACAATATGTGAGTATGATGATACATGTATTCAGGTAATTGCAGATGCATTTCTCATTGTTATCACAAATGTTCCATACATTTACAAGGAGCCCATAATATCAGAAAAATAAAAGTGCAGTGATTTGTTGTCACCCATGTAAGGTTTTTACTCTAAAAATGTAGAATGCAATGAATCATAAGTACCCAGATGGAGTTTTCTAAAACCATATTCAGAATGCAAAAGAAAATGTAAAATTTCTATTTGTCTCTTTCAAAGTTTGAACCAGGATTATATGGCACCTCTGAGTAGAAGAGATAAATGAAAAAATCAACAAGAAAACATGGAGATAGTGGTAGCCAGTAATGGTGAACTCTCACAAAGAGGTCAGTATCATAGATCTCATGGCGGCCATGTTTCACAGACCGAGGCCTAGTAAAGGAAAATCAAAGAATACATAAACGACCAAGGGTTATACACAGAGAATAAGTGAAATATACCTGAGACTTTAGAAAACAAATCTCATGGCATTTGCTTTACAAATATAGTGAAAAAATCCATAATGATGATAAAAACCAGCTTACCTTTGTCTTAGAGAGGGGGTTGACCAAGCTTGAGGAGAGAGTCTGAAGAAATCATCAAGTTTCAAGCATCGAACCAGGCTCACATATGGCGGCCCCAAGTGTAAAAGACAACAACAGATTTAAAATAAATCAAAATGTAGGTGAGTCGTGGCTTGAAAACCCAATGAATGCTTTGGAAATGAAAGGAAAATGTTCAAATCTGAGATGAAGCGACTTACTGAATATCTTCATGGATTTGGCCCAAAAACAACAAGGTATGATGTTATTTCAAGTTCTAGATCAAGCATTTTTTTTAGAAACCCTACTACATGGTGGCGCAACAGGGAAGTCTTCAACAAAAGTCAAAATGCAAAATGATTAAGAGTTAGGGCTCTCTGATATTTTTTTCCCTAAGTCGATAAGCTTTTGATTTTTGTTCATGATTTTTGAAAAAATCATTATGTTTTATCAATGCCTATGGTTTTGACTTTTAAGTCAAGTGTTTAGCAATGATATGGTTGGCCTTATCATAAGATTTATAAATAATACAAGTGCTGTGTGGTCGACTAATTTATGGTGAATGCATATTCAAATATATGCTAAGTGGGTGTATGAGGCTGTGAGATTTTAAGTCAAGTGTTTAGCAATGATATGGCCAGCCTTATCATAAGATTTATAAATAATACAAGTGTTGTGTGGTCGGCTAATTTATGGTGAATGCATATTCAAATATATGCTAAGTGGGTGTATGAGGCTACGAGATGAGGATTACATTTAATTAACTCAACTTAACACTTCATTATCTTTTATTTGTATTATTCAATGTAAGTGAATTAATTAAATGATGCACTATAAATCATTTAATTAATTCATCATCTTAAAATGCAAATAAAATATGTTATGTGAAGTTGAGTTAACTAGAGGTCCATGCAAATACAAGTAGAGCTAACTGGAGGATGAGTTAATCATGCCAGTCATGGAGATTTTTAGCACTTTACTTCAGTTTCATATCAAATTATTGACTGAAGATTACTCATGCATAATGAAAAATTGGACTTTCAGTTATCATGGGCGAGTTGATTAAAGCAAGGTGGATTTTGCATCTTTTGGCCTACATTCTCATATTTCCAGTTCAGTTTGAGTTACAGATCAGTTATACGCATTGCGATTGCGAGTTTGAGTCTGAGTTTACTCATTTTTGCATGAGTTTGAGCCTTCTTTTTAGGGATTTTTTTATTTTTTCTTAGATTTTTCCTTGGGGTTATCATTTCTATGATGAAATTGACTTTCAATTTTATGTTCACGCATTTTGGAGTTGCATCTCATTGTATATATTGGAAAAAATTTATCTTTTTCCTCTAGTTCTTGTTTTTTAGCTTTTGCATTTTGCAAAGTGAATTATCATGTAACTCATCTTTATTTACAGATTAATACAGTAGCAGGTTATTACAGATTAATCAAGTTTCATTAAATTTGCAGAGATTTCCTTTTCCCTTTCAGTACGCTAAAGTGTTTTCCTTCAAAATCTTAGGTGTCATGCCATGTGAATGATTTGATAAGGAATCTATCATGTTTAATCTCAAAAACCTTTATTTTATCATCTCATTTCATATGTTCTTGTATACAATCAAGTTTGATTCCACAAGTTGTATGTTGTGCATTTGGCTTACTTTACTGTTTTAGTTGTGAAAACGTTCTTTTCCTTCAAAGATGGTAATACAGTCAAGCCTTCATATAAATTATTTATGTGGTTAAACTGTTTAGGTTTAGTTGTGTGAATAGGATTATTGAAGTGCAATTGTGAAACAAGTTGCATGCAACACCATCATTTAGGTGCATCGCCATAGTTCATTTTTTTCAGTTTTACATTAGATTAAGTTTTTCTTCCTTTTCCCATCAAAGTTCAAGTCTATAATTAGATAATCATATAGGAACCTGCCTAGAATTTGGAGGTCTATCTTTGCCATAGGAATACCCACAACCTGAAGATAGTCCAATGTTTCAACAGATTGCTAAATTTAGTTATTCAAGCGTTCGAGTGCAATCTGAATTGACAACACAGATCACAACCAACATCCAAATTTGTTCCAATCTCAAAGCAACCTAGGAAACTTTGGTGTCACATAATAGAGAAGCTCTTGTTGTTTCCCCTTTAAATCATAAGGACCAATCAAAAGAGTTGAAAAAGAAATTTGGCACAAAATTGCAATTGAAGGACAAAGGGGTGGGAGAATATTCATTGTCTCTCTAACTTACCTATCTCTCCAAGATCACATGGCCAACCCACAATAGACAAATAACAAGTTGTAGTAGCCTCCACATTAAGAGCACAATCTTCAGTACCCATCACAATGTTTGATAGAAAATATATCAAAGCTAATACTCAAGACGATGAAGCCGAAGATAGAGACATTCTCAAGTGGATATATAAGGATGAAGATGAATCTATTCAACATATCAAATTTCCTATAGAACAATATGGTAAAGGCTATGCTATAATGCAAAGGATGGGATATGAAGGGACTAGTCCCATAGGTAAAATAAATGAAGGAATTGTAGTACCCATTCAACCTACAGTAACACATCCAAAAGATAAAACAAGACTAGTATGGTGAAGATACAAAAGAAGCAACCCGAAAGAAATTCCATGAAGAAATAGCTTTAACAATTCTTAGAATATAGGATAACTCCAACATTGATTCAAATGAGTATGAATGGGATATAACTTATGGTGATGAATTTTGGAGAGATAAAAAGGTTGATATACAAAAATATACACCCATACTTACACAACGAGAAAGTTCAAGGACTCAGTCACTTGACTATGTACTTCAAGATGACCATGACTCAAGTGAGGATGACTCGATTCAAAATGAGATTGATAATCGATAGGAAGATACTATCATAGACCTTCCCTATAGCGCAAATGTTAAACATGTCTATGTCATGACCTTAACAACCCTTGACCTCACTCAACCAAACAATCCTTTGCCTTTAATCCATCCCAAGCTTATTGATTGGAATCAAATTGAACCTATTGATATCCCTATATTCCAAGATGATGAAGCCATGGTAAATTTCCTTTGTTCTTCCAATCCTAAAAAAATTTCCACCAGTGGATCTCATCATCAAGATTTAAATCAGGAGAGTGCCAATTTTCTTAGTTGCAAAATTAATAATATAAAAGATCAATCTAATGGCGAAAACCGAAAAATGGTAGTGTTAGATCATGAAAAAGGAAAAATAAAGAGCATATCCGATGGTAAAAACCTTTCAAAGGAACTAAAGGATGAGAAAATTAACACTCTCCCAAAACACTACCAAGAGAGATCTTCTATTTTGATTGATCCAACAGAAGCAATCGACATAGACACTGTAGAACAACCAAAGATCCTACAACTTGTTGCTTCATTAATAGAGGAAGAGATTAAAAAGTTCATAGAATTCTTGAAATCCAATCAAATCAACTTTTCTTGGTCATATGCAGATATTCCTAGACTCAATCCTAATCTCATCATGCATTATTTGTCTATAATGCTGGGGGAAAAACTAGTAAAGAAAAAAATTAGATACATCTACATGTCGCATTGTTGGTCAAAGAGGAATTGAAGAAACTATTGGATGTTGGGTTCATTTGGTTCATTGACTATGTATAATGGATCTCTAACATAGTACCAGTATCAAAACCAAATGGGCGTATCAGAATTTGTACATATTTTTTGGGATCTAAATAAAGCATGTCCGAAAGATGATTTCCCTCTACCTAGCATTGACACAATTGTGGACTTGATAGCTGGACACGCCATGTATTCACTTATGGATGGATTCTCAAGATATAATCAGATCAAGATCACACCAGAGGATCAAGACAAGACTGCTTTCACATGTCCCCAGGGTACCTATTGTTAGAATGTGATGTCATTCAGACTCAAATGCAGGTGCAACCTACCAATGAGTGATGGCCACTATTTTTCATGACATGATGCACACTTTCATGGAAGATTATGTGGATGATTTTTAAAAAAAATATTACATAAGATATGGACATCTAGAAATCCTATCTAAAATCTTTGTCAGAATGGAGAAATTGAAGGTTAGACTCAATCTAAAGAAGTGTGTCTTTGGGGTTAAATATGGAAAGCTATTAGGATATATTGTTTCAGAAAAAGGAATAGAGGTAGATCCAACAAAAGTAAAAGCCATCATGAAGATGTCACCACCAAGAAATATTAGTCATCTATGATCATTGCAAGGACAACTACAATCTATCAAAAGGTTCATCGCACAACTAGTAGAAAAGATTTTTCCTTCCATGCATCTCTTGCACAAAAATGTTCATTTTAAATGGGAAGAAAAGTGTGAAGCGTCATTCAATCAAATCAAGCAATATCTGATGAGTCCACTAGTCTTGGTTCCACCAGTACTAGGAGAGCCACTCATACTTTACATTTTAGCTACATAGGTATCCTTGGGGGCATTGTTGGCACAAGAGGATAAAATAGGAAAAGAGCAAGTTGTATACTACATTAGCAGGACCATGACAAGTCATGAGCTCAACTACACTTTTATTGAAAATGCTTGTTTAGCAAAAGTATTTTCTTCTCAAAAGTTGTGACACTATATGTTAGCCCATACAATTAAACTTGTGGCCAAAATTGATCCATTAAAGTACCTCTTGAGCAATGCTACCTTAACGGGTAGGCTAGCCAAATGGGTAATGATCTTGAGTGAATTTGATATCCACTATGTAGATCAAAAAGCCATGAAAGGACAAGTAATAGCAGATCAGCTAGCTAAAACACTCTTACAAATAGATCATCCGATGCATATTGAATTTCTTGATGTAGATGTTTTTGTAGCAACAACAAAGAAGTCATGGACACTATATTTTGATGGATCCTATACACAACATGGATCAGGGGTAGGAATTCTTTTTGTCACACCTCAGGGACATACTATTCCAAAATATTATCGGTTAATGTTTTCTTGAACCAATAACATAGTTGAATATGGAGCACTTCTTACTAGAATGAGAGTAGCATTGGAATGGAGGATCACAAAGCTACAAGTCTATGGTGATTCACAACTTTTAATTAACCAAATCAATGATGATTATCAGACCAAAGATGATAAGTTAATTCCTTATAAGAACATGGTTGATGATTTTAAGAAATATTTTGCTGAAATCAAGTTCACACAAATTCTGAGAATTGACAACAAAGTTGTATATTCCATGGCTACAATTGCTTTGCTACTATAACTATCAGAAAATCAAACTTGATATGAATTCCTAGTGGAACAATTGTTTTCCCCTACCTATGATAATCCTAAGACCCAAATCATCTATCATCTGGTTAGTTCTAATTCCCCTTTATATGGAAAGGTCTATACCAACTTGAAAGATAATATCTTACCCCTGTATTTATCTTGGAATCAAAAGAGAAAATTTATATGCCAATCTTCTCGCTATACCTTAATCGTTGACACCCTTTACCGACGTGGTCTTGATGTTACACTCCTTAGATGTCTTGAACTTGATGAATTTGAAAAGGCCTTACAAGAAGTTCATGGTGGTATTTGTGGAACTCATTCAAGTGAATTGACCTTAGCTAAAAAACTTGTCTGAATGGGTTATTATTGGCCAACTATGGAAAGGGAATCCTTCACATTTTTAAAGAAATGTCCAAAATTTTAGATATATGGGAACCTTATTCATGCTCCTACTTAAGAGCTCTACAACCTTTCACTACAACATGGCCCTTTTCTTAGTGGGGACTAGATCTAGTTGGAAAAATTCATCCTTCTTCATCCAATGGGCACAAGTTTATAATCATGACACCTGAATATTTTAATAAGTGGATTGAAGTTGTTCCTTTGACAACAGTAACTGACAAGCAAATTTCATCCTTTATCTTGAATTACATCATATGTCAGTATGGTATTCCCAACTCCATTATCATTGATAATGGGAGACCTTTTAAGAATTAGGATGTCAAATTTTTTTTTGAAAGATTCCATATCCAACATAGGTTTTCTGCACCTTATTATCCATAGGGAAATGGCCAAGTAGAGGCTTCAAATAAAACAATCCTTAAAATATTGAATAACACAGTAAATGATGTCAGTGTTGTGATTGGCATGTCCAGTTGAATCCAAATTTGTGGGCCTATAGAACTAGCATTCGCACACCTACAGGAGCCACCCCATACACTTTGGTCTATGGAGTAGAAACGATCTTGCTATTAGAAGTTGAGATACCCTCACTCAGAGTCTCATTGAAGGGACTCATAATTGATGAAGACTACAAAGTTTCTCGACTGCAAGAACTAGAACTGCTAGATGAGAGATGAGAATGTGTAGCTAATCACTTGAAGGGTTATCAACAAGTCATGTCTCGTAGCTACAATCATAGAGTTAGACCATGAACATTTCAAGTGGTTGACCTGGTCCTAAAAGAAAATCCCTGCAATCAAAAAGATAGGGAGAAGAAAGGAAAGTTTGAACTAAATTGGCTTGGTCCATTTGTCATTATTACAGTATATGGTTCTGGAGCTTATCAACTGTCTACACCTAAAGGGGACCTATTTGAAGAACCAATCAATAGAATTCATCTTAAGAAGTTCTATGTCTAAGAAAAAACAATAGAAAAAGTCTTGAAAAATCCAAAAACAACATAAAAAGTTCTAAAAAAAAATCCAAAAACAACATAAAAAGTTCTGAAAAAAATCCAAAAACAACAGAAAAAGTCCTAAAAAAAAAAAATAGAAAAGTCCTAAAAGAATAGTAGAAAAGTCCTAAAAATACAAAAAATGAAAATCCAAAAAAAAAAAAGATCATTGCCTTGATGAAAACCTGGCAAATAGGCATCTTGGTAACAACAAAAAAATTATAAAATCTAAAAAAGTACAATAAAAACATATGGTGAAAACCTAGCAATCAGGCGCTATTTGTGAACAAGTTGGCTCTTCCATCTATTAGTTCATGTCCTCCATCTTATCAACATTGCCATCCTATCGGCATCCCCATCCTATTGGCATCTTATCTATCCATCATTTGCACATCATAGAGGCAATCGTCTTTCATCATGGTTTGGTGAACATTGTACATATCCTATTGGTGTAATTAATTATTTAATTACACTTGCATAAGTTTACTTAGGTAATATTTTAATTCCTAGGTTTATTGTTGTCATCCTTATCTTGTTGAGCTATTTTGTTGCTCAAGATAAGATTAGGGTTATGCATACATTGATTTTATAAAACAAATCATCTCATGTAATTAAATTTTTTTTGAATAATATCAATTTGCACATCTTCATGCAAAGCTCTGTTTTTTTTGTTTTTCTCTTATGTGGAAGGATTTTTGGTTTGCATGTTTGATCTTGGTTTCTAACATGGTATCAGAGCACTATCCTATGGTGCAGTTTATTTTTTAGTATTTTTCTATTTAGCTACATTTATTGTTGTTTGAGGTCGATGTACATTTGTGGCCTCCGAGCTCATAACTTTTTGCCACAATCTCCGATTTTTTCCATCTTTGCAGCGTTGGAAAGGTATTGAGGAGCTTTATGTTGTTTTCTATGCACTTTTTTCTATATCTATCCTAGGTTGATTGTTATTACATATTTATCCTGATGGGTGTTTTGGAGATTACTTGGATGTTTTGGCAGTTGGAAGGGTGAAACTTGAATCTTTGCACTTCATTTCAGTATCACATCATTTTATCTTTAGTTTATGCATGTTTAGCAATCTCTCCTTTTACAATCATGGGTTATTGTAATAAATGAACTGATATAAAGTTTCATCATGGGTGTTTCTTGCATAATAATCTGATTAGAGTGTTCATGCACTTTGATCTCCATCTTGTTATTGATGACAACTCGCATGTGTTGTATTTGGTTTCTTAGTTTTTTTTTGCCACATCTTGCTCTAGCTTGACACATCGAATTCACATTGGTTCACAGTTCAGATTGGGAGCCTATGGTTATTGATCCGCATTGGTTCAGATCTATCTTAGTTTGAGGGCCATGTTTTTATGGTTAATGTTCTAGAGTCTTTATGGTACTTGTTCCCATGGAAGAGTTTGTCTCAGTTTGGTATCCACATTGAGATACAAGGCTTCCAGGTTATGTAATCATATCTTTCCCTCTTATGGGGGGCATCATTTTATCTACTGTTGCTTCACAAATTCTAGGGTTGTTCTAGTTTGTGAGTTTTCTAGTGTTTCGTGGCATCGGGTCTGCTGTTGCATTATTATGATTCCACCTGATTCCTTCAGTGACTCTCATTTGGTTTCTTGTAAATAGAAGTATATTTCCTTGCTTGCCAAATTTTAGGTCTTAATGTTACTCCATAGTGTTCTTCCAGTGCTTCTTTGCAACAGGGCATCTCATTGAGGGGGGGTTTTCTCCTCTTTCTCATTCATTGCATTTGCACATGGTACCTGATCAAGCCTTTGTTACCGGGACCCATCATTTTCATAATAATTTGCTTCTCCCTAAGTTGCACTTATGGGGGGGTGTTGGTGTAATTAATTATTTAATTACACTTGCATAAGTTTACTTAAGTAATATTTTAATTTCTAAGTTTATTGTTGTCATCCTTATCTTGTTGAGCTATCTTGTTACTCAAAATAAGATTAGGGTTATGCACACATTGCTTTTATAAAGAAAATCATCTCATGTAATTAAAGAATTCCTGAATAATATCAATTTGCACATCTTCATGCAAAGCTCTACTTTTTTCTATTTTTCTCTTATGTGGAATGATTTTTTGGTTTGGATGTATGATCTTGGTTTCTAACATATCCATAATAATTGGTTGTGTTTAACTAGGAGAAAAATACTGACTCAACGGGGGCAACTGACTTTTGAGCTATCACAATTGACAAATGGCAGTACAACGAACGCGCCAAACAAAACCAAAACACAATGACAAGACAACATTTGGAAATCAATCATATATGATCAAAACACTCATCGGAAAGCATAACATTAGGTTTTTCAAATCAAAATGGATGATCTAATCTGAATAATGATTGAAATACTTTAAGAAAAGGTTGAATTGTTGTTTTTATGTATTTTTGTTATCATACCTCTGGAGGAACTCAATGATGTCCTAGACTAGAGAAGCAAGGAAGGAGTATGATTTTTCTTTGTCTGTTGTTTGTGAGTTGATCATTATTACTGTGCAAATTTGTCATGAGACATGCTTTACAACGTATCATTGATGAAATTTCAGAATTTGCATAAGAAAAGGGTTAACTCTTGTCTGTTTATGCAAGCAATACTCAAGTCATCTTGGTTCAATTATACCTCGATGCTTGTATTATCTTTCTATATCAAAAATCATGAAAGTTGTAATTAGGTCATTATCGGTAGAAATATCCCCTTTTATGCTTGTACTAACTTCCAACATTTTCAAAAGTTTGATGATGATAAACAAGCATAAAATAGCTCTCGAAATGAAAAATTTGCATGGTTCATATAGATTGTATTCATGTTAGTTTTACATCTATATTATAGATTTTCCAACATTGGAAAAACATCAAAGACAACATATCTCTCTAACAAAGGATTGAGTATGTTTGACATTACCAAAAAACATCATTCATTATCATACATGCTCATTTTCCGTCATTTTCATTTTCATCCATTTTCATTATCATTCATTCATTTTCACTATCATTAACATTTCATTTTCATTCACTTTCAAAATCATTCTTTATCATTTTCACAACATTCATTTATTTAACTTGCATTTTAATATCATCCATACATTTAGAGACATAATCATTTTCCATCACATCATGAACAAAGCATTTAGAGAGCATTATCAGATCATATTATCATCCAAAATCCATGCAATAGATTATATATGTAAACATCAGAAAAATACAAAAATATACAAAGCGTTGCATATAATTTGCATCCATCTCATATAGCATTTAAACATAATCACATCATAGGAATCCATCAGATAAATATACATCCATCATAAATGCATACATCATAGGTCATCACATCATGATCATTATGAGTCAAACATCATCATCACTATCATATCATATGCATAGGCATCATCATGAGATATCCATTTGCAAGAATCATTATCCATAAACATACATCATACATACATATATCATAAATGCATCCATCATAGAGAATCACGTAGACATGCATAGATCAACAATATTCATTGCATCTCATAAATATCAAAACTCAATGTCAAATTTACAAGGATATTGAAACAAGGAGAGATACAATATCATAATGTGACAAAAATGAATGTCTATACAAAGATCAACAAGTATACATCATCAAAAAGGATCATGGGACTATGAGGTACTCCCATAGGACTTGTTGGTCTTGTAAGACCTCCTACACCTGAAGTACCTGCACCCGCAACACCTGTACTAGGATCTGGACCCAGATCTCTGTGGGGTCGCTGTGTCACACCCTGTTAGTAGTCTAAGAGTGGCTCTGACCAAATCATGACTATGCATAACTCACTCTCTACTTTGTGGGAACAACCTCATGGTATCAACCACGATAATATCTAACCTCTTTGGAAACTCGTGTAACCTCTACCATCATTGCACCCATGGAGGTCCCCTCAACTACTCTTTGCAATCTCTCAGATAAAGCCACTTCCTGCTCACCAACCTATTTGGCTGCATATCTCTCCACCATTAGGGTAGCCACCTATGCCTATAACTATTGTATAGTGGTCTGTGCCTATTCCAACTGACCTTGTAAGCTTTGTACTATGGACTATAGGGAGGCTATCTATCCTTGATCCGATGGACCTCCTGTGTCAGTCCCACTGCCTACAACAAAGTGTCTCCTATGTGATATATGAATCGGTGCTAGGGCAGCTCTACCACCACCACCTCCATCTCCATCATCATCATCATCCTCCTCACTCCCACTCTCCTCCATCTCCTCTCTCCTTCGCCTCTATCCGGGTCTCTGTGCTTTGCCCCCATCCAGTGGTACAAAAGGATCCTTGGGATTGGTAAGCCATTGTACTGGATATGCTATAGAATACTACGGATAATCAACTGTCATCCCACCATCAAGAATATCTGCTCTGTAATCCCACATTTGTGCACCTAAGGTGGTGAACTCTACAACAGCTGCATCAAATGAAAGTCAGGGTCCCCACACTGATATCTCCTACTGACGATGAGCATAAAAGGTTGAACCCTGGGGCATGCCCTATATCCAACCATATTGTCTAAGCACCCAACATAGTAGAAATCTCTTAATGATATATGGGGTACGGCTAATCAAGTATCGCGAAATAAAAAACATATGGCAGCTCTCTGGCATCCTCTAGCCACAACTCATAATCTAAATACAGACACCATGTAACCATATCCAAATAATCAAGTACTCACTACCAGTAGTCTAATTTTCTCAACCTATCCTAGACAATAACACCTACATATGCAAAAATGTATGGTTGCCCAACTGGACAGAGTCTATTCACCACATGACGTGTAACTACTATATGTTCCCATGATCCCCACACATATCATGTACCCTGCATAAGCATGCTCTCAAGCACTCAACCCCATCCAACTGCCAATACCTTTGACCTATGGTTGGGACATAAGAATCCACCAATGAATCTTGCTAGTACGCAAGGTAATGGTGCGTACGTCTTAGCCATCTCAGCCCATGGAATCTCATATCCGACAATTTGATCATCTACAAAAACTCTCCTCAAGGCATCATGCCCCCTGCTCTCTGGTATCATATGTCATGATCTCTCCCATCACTGGAATCCGTAGAATCCTATAGACATCCTTAGGAGTAATCATCATCTCCCCTATCACTAAGTGGAAGGCGTTTGTATCATTGTGCCACCTCTCGACAAGCGCAGTCAACAAACCCCTATTGAGCCTCATCCCTGGAATCTCCAACAATGAGGTCAACCCATAGGCATCAATGAAATCTCTGTCTACATAACCAAGTAGTGGAATCAATCTCCAGGTCTTTGGGAATTGCTCCTGCACTTGAAGAATCATTAATCTCTCCTATCCATTTGAAACATATCAAATCACTCAAAGCAATCAATCAATTGATCTAAAAAGCATCCAATCATGTGATTCCACATCAATGTTCAATAAAACATGTGAATGCACAAGTATTGGTCTCACTTTTTTTGGGCCTTTTTGGACACCTTGATAAAAAGTATGTTGATGTGGCATCATATTTGATGATGTGGCCTTGAAACCTTAGTTATAAGGGACTTGCCAAGTAAGCTAATGTAAAAAAATTGGGAGTGATTTTAAATTTCCACGTAGGATACTTAGAAGCACGAAGTTAGGGTGCTCAACTACTGGGTCCTCTCCCCTAGCTTCTTATGTTGTTGAATTTTGATTCAACGGTCACATTTTGAATATTATGTATCGAGTCCAGCTTAGGTAGCAATTTTTGTACCTTTTGACACAAACCTTTTGTAAGACAGAGCATTGATACTAATTCATTGTATATTCCTCTAGTCAACTTTTATAAGACAATTTTACATTAAAAAAGTGATTTAATAGAACTACAAGACCGATGCAAGCATTATACAATATTTCTTCTTCGGCAGTGAGAGATGCTTGATCCTGAAATTGGGATGTTTTTGACACAACCAAAGAATGATATTACTATCAGAATTGAACCATGTAGTATTTACGACGAAAGTAAATAAAAAATAGCCGTATTAATAGGTATTTTGAAATATGGGCACAAGTAGAATCAAAATTACCTATCTTAAACCCATTCTAATGAATCCGTATTCCTATTTTTATTCCACTTGAATTAGGTATACAAGACGTTTATTGGAATAAGGTTTTCGATATATGCTTCCAAGTTCCAACGGTACAATTTTCGAGTTATATGCAAGAGTGCAACTAACCACATTAAGGCGTAAATCGAATTGCAATTTTCCCAGAGATAAAGCATGATGGCTGCCATAACAAGACAGTTTTATATTCAGATAAAAATACATTTTGCATGACTTGCAATTCAGAAGATTACAAAAGAAAAATGGAATTTGTGACCAAATTCATAGATGTGATTGAAACTACGTAGGCTTCTGTGAAGGTAAAAGAAATTCCTGTATTGCTGTCCACGCAGAAATATCCCATGTTTCTTCATGAGATGAAATTAGCCCGCTGTCATCTACCACATAGCGAGTGGAACCTGTATATGGGAAAATCTTGTGAGTGACAATGTTGATTGTGAAATTTTTTTAAAGACGATAAAGATAAGGCATTATATGCAACATGATTGGAAAGAAGTTCAGATATTTAATCCATTTCTGCTTTGATGTTTTCAGACTGTAGTTGCTGGGAAAGATGGTATTTGTGTATATGGTATAGGTTACATAAATATGGTTATGTATGTTTGTGTTTGTTGATAGACCAAGAGATGTGGATATTTGAATAGGGTTATGGTCCCAGTCCCAGTACTAGGGTTTCCTGTTAACCATGTTTCAAAAAAATATCTTAGAAGATCATTAGCAGTGGATAAGAAGGTAAATATTTAAAAAAAATCAACCAAAACACAATTATCAAGTGTTGAAATTTTCTTCCCAATGAGCTGCTCAAATTTTAAAACATGACTCCAAAAGTCCTTTAACTCAAAACTTACCTTCGTAAGGTTCAATGTGTGGATTCCAAGGAAACTTTAGGTACCTGAAAATATGAAAATATCTCATTAGGAAAAATTCCTAAGGGTAAAATACCCTCTAAATTTGTGAAAAAATTCAGACCGAGAATATAATTCATTAGAGGTTCAGCATTGATTTAGAGGTAAATGATAGTAAATAATAGTTACTTAGTTACCTGCCTAATTTTTCATATAGATCATGCCGAATATGTAATACAAGAAAGATTTAAAGTTCCGATTTACTATCACATCAGACTTGAGATATAAACAAGACTACCCACACAAGAAGGAAATACCAAAAGTCTAGATTTACTATCACATCAGACTTGAGATATAAACAAGACTACCCACACAAGAAGGAAATACCAAAAGTCTAGATTCACTACAAACTTGAGTGTTATTCCTCAAAATAAAATCTAGGAAAGATAACTTCTCACAAAACTATTCGCTACAGACACAAGGGAGAAAAAATAAGATCTCATGGAAAATTTGCTAGACCTATTACTAACCCCCTTAGTATATTTACCATGGATGCACACAACGATTATTCCATTGGAGTGTTTACTACAGATATATAAGGAAAAGACATATCATCCCATTGATTTACTACAAACCCAGGGGAGAGATGTGATATCCCACCAGTAAATTTAGTATGTGCCTAGGGTAGAAAGATATTGATGACAACAACAATCTAGGGTCGGAGTTGTTTACACTCTATTGTGCCCCATGTTTAATCTACAACAGCATATTACATGTTAATTATCATAGATGTTCATGTGGCAGATAGTACATGTTCAAATAAGTTTCAGATAAAAAATACCTTGCGTATGCCAGCTAGTCACCTACAAAGCAATTAACAGCCTCTTAAAGGCGTTTGCTGTCTACCTATCCATTCTCTCAGTCTGATTAAGCCCTTATTTCTTTGTAAAATCCCTTCATTAGTCAACTCCTCAAACATCCTTAAATAGACTGTTAAGCTGTATTTTTCTATCATGCAGGCTCCAAGGTGAGATAGAGACACAGGATATTGTTGTTTTTAGTTTAGGGAGTAAAAACATTCCTATCAAGACATGGAGATGCTTTTTGGATAAATGAGCAATAATTGCTGACAATGATTCTTCAAAATTCCCCAAGAACACTAAAAGAACACCACTTTGCTGTACAGGTTTCTAGATGATTCCCCAAAAATGTAAGGATGCTGATAACTGCTGAAAACCTTCTAGCTGTGTATGTTAATTAAAACTCTAAAATGCCACAAGTCAGCCAAAAATAGTAATTTAGGATATGAACTAATAAAAGAGGTTATTAACTTATTTGTTCAATATTTTATTGCATGTAGACATACTTTATAGTTTACACTTTTTGCTTGGTATTTTATTGAGTTTAGACATACTATATATTTTTTGATCGATATTTTATTGAGTATAGAAATCCTGTATATTATTGTAAATCTCTTATAATAGAATTTATAAGTTCAACTGTATCTCTATTATACTGACCAGTATTTCAGGTTTATTTGAATCTTCTGTGATCACTTTATGTGCAACATCCACATGTTTGAAGGTAGCTTCCTAAGTTCTTACAAGTCATTCTAATAAGTTCAATGTCTGTGTCTTACATCTTATTACATCGAGGGATAAAGAGAATAACAACCGGCAACCAAGATAGGCATCCAAACTGCTTTGAGAGTTATAGCTAGCCAGTTTGTCATGTTCTCCAACATGAAATTAGCTCTGAAAACACTGACTAGG
Source organism: Sequoia sempervirens (assembly GCA_007258455.2). Lineage (NCBI taxonomy): Eukaryota > Viridiplantae > Streptophyta > Pinopsida > Cupressales > Cupressaceae > Sequoia > Sequoia sempervirens. The sequence goes on along the minus strand of VDFB02047230.1, from coordinate 233,481,572 downwards.
ATCAGGCGTCAGTTTTCTTTTTATGTCTTTTGCATATTAAGATCATATATTAGAGCCATCTTGTTCTGGAACTTTAAGTCGTAAAGGGCTTATAATGATGCAATTAAGTAGCTTTCTAAAGGAAGAAGAAATAGAACACTAGAGAATATAGAGAAACGAGGGACTAATGTTTCATGCATTAATGTTCAAGTGTGCATTATATTTCAAGTGTTCATCTATTCATTTTGAGACTGTCAACTAACTTACAAATACCAACTTACTCATAACTATACTTTCACAGAGATGCATCCTTGGGGATACAGATGAAATCCTGGATGTCCAGGGACTAAGGACAGATGAAATGTCTCCCCCCCCCCATCCCCTGTATCCCCAATAAAAACAATTTAGAGGGGGCTTCCCTGGAATGTTCTCTTAAAATGGAGGACATCCCTTGTTTTTGTGGAAACTCAGGACATTTTACAGTCCCTTACCATGATCAAGGGGATGGCAGGACATCTATTGACCATAATGGAGACAGCAGGGCATCCACAGATGCCACCCCACTAAAAAGGCCTCCCCTTTTCCCCGAAAAAACTTTCTATCAGATTACTCATTGGGTCAGGATTTTCAAGTGTATTTACTTCAGCAGTTTCTATTTGGCATTTGTATTTACTATTTACAGTGCTGAGTTTGCTCACTTTAATTATTAATTGTGGAATCTCAATGTTTGATCATGGAATCTAGATCAAGTTATTAGATAGTTAAAACACATTTCAGCTTCTTTAAGTTCAAAAAGTATTTCTTTGCCCTCCCTCATATCACATCCCTGCATTCCTGAAAATCAGAGTAACACTGCTCATAACTAACAACGAATCCGTAACTGCTGACAAGCCCATGACTAATATGATCATTGCATATATTCTGATACACTCCTTTACTGGTCATGCAGGGTACAACACAAAGCTTATCTCTAACTCAATGAACTCATCTGGTCCAAGTGGTTTTGTTAAGGTTCGGTTTTGTAATCTTAAGTTGCACAATATTGCAACTCTATCTCTACAGTTTCGATGAGCTTTTGGATATAAAGAAAATGTACCTCAAATTTCTTTTGACCTACTCCAGATTTCTAATATAACTTCTGATCCTGAAACTTTAGGCAACATTACATCTCTGGAGATCCGATCTTATTCAATACCATTCACCTTTCCTCCTTCAGCAAGCTATCTCTCTACAACTTCCATAAGATTCATATTCTTCAAAAATGCATTCATGTTACTTTTCCAAATATTGAAGCTTATCCCCTTAAACTTTTGAAAGACTGTATAATTTAAGAAGCATACCGTTGAAATCTAAGTTACCGGAATCGCTCATTTCCCGTGGCGATTCCGGGTACGGGACGTTTCGGAAACTGGTACGTCATGGAATCCTTGTGGAATCGGTCAGGATTCGGGATTTTGCAGCTTGAAACGTACCTGCATTTTGCTTGCCGAATTTGAAAGTTTTTCCAGTGATGTGGCGTTTTTTCAAAGATTCGGAAGCATTTAACGCAGGGATTGAAAACTTTTTCTAACTTTGGGGGTTTTAAAACAAATCGCTGAAACCCTAAATTGTTATTTTCATTCATCATGTTGCCGTCGTTTTTCCCTGTGCAAAAAAGACGACTTCATTTGGGCACGAGTTCATTTGACGACGGCGACTGAGTTTGTTTGCAGGCACGAAATCTCAGGCTTGAGTTTGTTTCGTTGCAGGCAGGAAATCTGAGGTGGGACGAGCGGTTGCAGGCAGACCAAGGAGACTGAGAGCGACATCTCCAACTTCCCGCTCGATGCATGTTTTTTTCTTTCTCATTTGTTAAATCAAAATGCTAATGTTTAGGTTTGAACTTTAATATAAATTTATAATTTATAAATTATAATTATAATTTAATAATATAATAATACTATATATTTATTATTATATAATATACACATTTAAAAATGTTAAATAAATAATTGTTTCATAAATTTATAATATATATTAAATATTATTAATATATAATATCATAATTTAATTTGTATTTATTATTTACTGTTTTAAATTTTTAATATTGTGTATTTTAAGGTTTAAAAATTAAACTTCAATTTAAAAATTTATTAAATATAATAGATGTCAATCAATGTTAGATTATTTATTATTATAATAGACTATAATATAGTATTATATTGTAAAGTATAATTATATTAATTTTTATTTTTTTTTTAAATAATAATTAATAATATAATAAATAGTATATTAAATGTTAATTTAAATAATCAAATATGTATATATTTATGATTTTTATATTTTTTTTGTACGGATGTACCCAAATGTACCCACCTCCAAAAAAAAAAAATTGTCCTATCACGTACCTTACCCACGTACACGATTCGGCAACTTAGGTTGAAATTGAACATTTTTCTTTAGCTTCCAATTTTGACCGATAAAAATTAAAAAATGATAATTACATCTGATAATAAAGATAAATAGAATTTTACATTTTGTTGCCTCTCAAAACTCAGAATAGCCTTTGCATTGGTTAAAAAGTCAGAATCACTTCCATCTAGCTTCAAATCTGCTTGTGGACTTCACAGAAAACACTGCTGATATGCAGGTTTATTCTTAACTCCACTATCTAGACTGCTAAGAATTGTACATTATTCTAGATTTGATGTCTCAGAAAATCAAATAATTTTTTAACAGGGTTTTCTCATACTAAAAAAAAAGGGCCAGAATTATCTCCAATTCTGTTTTATAAAACTCAGAAAGAAAAATCAAACTTGGAATTTTCTACTCACCAAAGTTCTGTGCAGGAAATGCCAATAGAAATTAAATGCACAAATATCTATGGTTTCTGCTTTAAACTGTCATGTCTTTTTTCTTCACACTATCAGAAAAATAAGAAACTGAATTTGCCTCTCTTCTGTCCCAGACCTCTCTATTTTCTTCACGGATGCACTAATTTCAACTTGATCACACCTTACATATGGCTCCTCATATATCACTTGGGCTTCAACCACAACCTTCAGCTTCAATCCCAGAGACCCATCTCCTTGGGCTTTGATAGCATTAAGAAAGAGAAAAATAGAACCCTAAACAATGTAGAGACAAGAAGGAACACTGCTACTTGCATTAATATTTGAGTGTGCTTTGCATATAAACTAATTTTGAAACTATCAACTAAGTCCTAACTTTCAACTGAATTATTAGTGCTAAATCATAACTACGAACTAACCCATACCTAATATGACCATTACATATATTCTAATACTTTCTTCATTTTGTGACCACTAATAGTTTAAGGAATGAGAGGTTGAGAAAGGACTTAGTCTCATTAGCGACTTAGCTAAACTTATTATTTGCGGGAAACATTACTAGGTTAACCTCCATTTACTGTTGTGGGCATATATCTTTCACGTTCTATAAGGGACTTGACCTACACTTTTTTCACATGTTATCCACCAAGAAGTTTCCTGATGGTTTGTGACTTGAACATATGCTGCAGATAAATGGTCTCATTTTAAATCTCGACAAAATGGCACACTGTAAATTCAGAAGAAAACAAACAAATTCCGGAAAGAGCACACATATTAAGCACAGCTATCTGCTCCCATTTTGTGGATTGGAATGGTTATGAACACATATTCAGAAATTAAAGGGACATAAAAGGACCGATGATTGGGCTAACTATGGAAGATTGTACTAGGACCGAATGTATAATCTGACTTTTGCATTCCAGGCTCTAACTTGAAAAGGTACACATGCTATTATCGGATTATCCTCATTCCATGATTTTGGATATCAAATTGCAACAGCCAAAATCTGGTAGGCCCAGCCACCCAGACTTATAGATAGTGATTGGTTTCACATGTTGCAAATTTGTAGAAAAATATAAGGCATTGAAGCAACCTTAGAAAAGAGATGACTAAGTTAAGGCATTCTACTACTAATAAGTTACTATACAAAGTTTCTGTTCAAAACCTACTAATCATGCTAGAGTAAATAGTCTAGCAATATTCATCCCTTATCAACAAAACAGATTGTGATTCGAGCGGGAACGGGGCGTTGATCTGGAGTAGAGAAGACACAGGAGAAAATTAAGAATGGGGTACAAAAAAACACTTACTACTATGAAAATGCAGAGGGTGAAATCCCCTCCACACAGCCAATTAAGGTCCTTCATGGAATGTTAACAAAAGACAGTAGGTAAAGCATCAATTGATCTCCAAAAAGCTGACATCATCCTTTTTCAGGAAACAAAACTGAATCTTTCTGATGCTTTGGTCTTGGTGAACAAATGGCACAAATGGAAAGGCATTTTTGTTAAAGCAAATGGGGCTTTTGGTGGCTTGGGCATTCTTTCGTCTCCTCTGGCAATAAGGATGGAGTCAATGGCCTTGGGTCAAAATTGGCAAATGTGCAAGGTTCAGAATTTATCTTCCAAGCTTTCTTTCTTTCTATTCAATGCCTACAGTCCAACCAACCGTCTGGTCATTCGGGTACCTTCTGCGGATGGAATTGGCAAATAGGCAGGACCAGGTATGTGCCTTGCGTGGAGATTTTAATGCTTTCTTATTGGCCAATGAAAAAAGAGGTGGGATCAAACACATTACACAACCACAATTGGATTTTGGGGAATTTGTTAACAATTATAGTCTTTTCAATGTGCCTCCTGAGACCAGTGTTTTTACTTGGACCAATTACAGATTGACAGATTGGGATTCTCCAAGATCGTGGAGCAATTGGATAGATTCCTTCTCAATCCGGACTGATTGAACAGTGATTTGGGTATATGGAAAGCCACATTTTACCTATTTTCAGGTTCTGATTAGTGCCCTATTCTACTTGATATTTTTTTAAGATGAGCCATTGGTACTGACCCCATTCAGATTTGAGTGCATATGGTTTTTTGAGCCCTCATTCCAGGAACTATTGACAGATTGGTGGTCACAGGCACTCAAAATTGGAGGCTCGAAGATGTTCTAGTTGGCCAAAAAGTTGTCACAGGTGAAAGGCTGTATCAAGGAATGGAACTATAATGTCTTCAAAAACATCTTTGAAGAAAAAATTGGGGTATAAGAAAGCATGACATCCTTGAATGAAAAGGTGATGGCAATTGGTATGGACCAGGAATACACCAGAAAGAGAAAGTTCTGATGGCAGAACTGCAAGAAATCCAACTCAAAGAGGAAATATACTGGAAGCTGAAATCTAGGGAGTTACAGGGCCAAGAGGGTGATCGCAACACAAAGCATTTTCACTCTTCAACCAAAACTAGGAGGTTTGCCAACAGAATTTCCTTCATCAAGGCCAAAGATGGTAGACAGCTAGAGGATGGGCAAGACATTTGGATCAAAGTGGTCAGATTTTTTTAGGAGTTATTGGGTGGGCACTCTAATATTGAGGCGGATGCACAAAATAGATTGCTCTCTAATATCCCCCATCCCATTACAGATTAGCAAAATCAGGACCTTACAAAGCTCTTGGTCCGGATGGCTTTCCAGCTTTTTTCTTTCAAAGTTGCTGGATTTGGTTGGGGGTGACATCCATTTGGTTTGTCGAAGAATGCTCGAAATTCAAATACTTTCTCAAAGATTATAATTTTACATTCATTGCTCTCATCCCCAAATGTGACAATACAAAAAAAAGAAGGGTGATGCTGATTAAACTAGACATGAGCAAGGCTTATGACAAAGTGGAATGGGATTTTTTTTTATCAAAGTTCTGGAAAGATTTGGGTGTTCTGGACCTAGGTTCTCAATCTTGGTGAATGGAAGCCCCGTGAGCTTTGTCATGGGGATCTCCTCTCTCTCTTCCTCTTCATGCTAATGATGGAGGAGTTTTCTCTAGACCTGCAACCAAGTGTAAACTCTTTCAAAAGAAGTACCTTGACTCACCAAACAGGGAAAGATCCTCATGATACAAACCTGCCACTAGCTCACACATGTGGAAATTTATCTTATATTGCAGGCCCCCATAATGGAGCACTGCAATTGGGATATCAGAAATGGTGAGAAAACAAAATTCTAGAGAGACACCTAGAAAGGCCTCCTCCTCTCTCAAAAAGACATGACCTTGCAGTCATCAAAACACGAGTTAGAAACTAACTAGGAATATTTGTCAAGGACTACTTCAGGATTGTCAGAAATGGGGGTCTCCAAGGGCTATTTCGAAAGACTTTGAATCATGCAAGTTTTTGGATGATGTACAGGAGCTCTTAAGAGAAAATTTATATTGAATGAAAATTTTCTTCAATGGTAACAATGATAGTATCTGTTGAATTAGGGCTAAGACTGGTGAATATTTGGTAAGTCTCAGATATTTGGTTGGGCTGAATGAAAGAAATGAGGACTGACTGGCAAGCTTGTGTTGGGGCAAGGCTTGTTTGTCGAAAGCAAGAGCTTTTGTGTGGTTGGCAATACACAAACCAATTCTCATTGGGTATCAGCTAACAAAAATTGTGTGTTGTGTGATGATGAGATTGATAACCACTTGCTGATACACTACCCTTTCACATCCAAATGCTAGTCTTGGTTATGTGCCTGCCTCAGTTGGCCCAATACTCTCCCTGAAACTCTCTTGCAGCTCTTTCAAGGTTGGGCCAAAGCTGTTCCCCAAGGCAGTTTTTTCTGATTTATGGATAATGGCTCTCTTTATGCTCATTTGGCATGTTTGCCATGAGAGGAATTCAAGGATTTTTAAGAACAAATCTGCGAATGTAGGCAATGTCATTGCAAGATTGGCCATTGCCACTTAAAAGATGGTTATGACAAGGACTAACCAATGGTCATGTAAAAACAAGCTATTCATTTCTTAAGACAAATTTGTATTGGTAGCTTGGCATGTTCTTAGGTAACCCTCAATCATGGGCTTGTGGGTGAAAAAACCAGGACAAAAAATGATGATAGACAAGAAGCCAGGTGGATCACCCTACCACCTACCACCCTCCACACCTCACTCCACCCCACCCCAAGAAGGATTTTTCAAACTAAACTTTGATGGAGCTTCAAGAGGGAATCCCAGACTTTGTGGTGCAGGATGTGTCATCCGGGACCCAATGGGTACTCTACTTAAAGCCACCTCTTTCAAGCTGGCTTGGGGATCAAACAACAAAGCCAAGACATAGGCATTGGTTTTGGGTCTCTCTTTAGTCAAGTATTGTGGGGCCTCTTGCCTAATCATAGAAGGGAATTCTTTGATCATAATCAACACCATTTGAAAGAGAGGGTCCCCCAATTGGAAGGTGAACAAAATTTTGAGGGGTGCAGGGAATTACTGGATTTGTTGTCATTCTTCGAATGTGGGCACTACTACAAGGAAGCAAATGGCACAATATAATCCTTTGCTAATCACACTATTGACAACACAGCCAAAAGCACCATATCCAATGACCCCATATTTTTGGACCATGGCATCAATTGGGCCCAAATGCCTACAACCATGGGGGAGAACCCTAGATGGGTGCAATTAGAATCCCCCCAATAACATGACATTCAAGCCTGCTTTGATACTAGTTGTAGACACCTAAATATGACTCTATCCAACCACACCTAATTTTAGCCTATTTTAAGCCATTAATTAATTAAATAATATTTATTTATTTATTTAATTTACCCATCACCTTCATCCCACCTTGTCCTAGCCAATTAATTAAATATATATTCATTATTTATTTAATTAATTTATCCATTACCCTTATCCTAAACCCTCCAACTAAATTAATTAATTAATTTAGGTTAATTAATCCTCATTACCTTTTTCTCCATTTTTTAATTCCACTTTATCCCTCAATCCTTTTCCATTTAATCCTATCCATTGATTCCATTCACATGGATCACAATCTACACTTGTCATCACATGACAAGTGTCCCCTTCACATGTCTAATTAAGACCTTGTCTAGATTCTTAACAAAAGTCAAACTAACTTTTCATCCCATCCACTCATTTCATATCCCACCTCTTAATCCTAGCCATTCACATAAGGATGTTGCCCTAGTGCACTTCCACTACAATCTTTGATCCAAACCCTAATCCTCAACCAATCCCTAGCCATCCATTAACCAATCCATCTTGGCCCTTGATTTCTCTCATGGGATTTCTATAAATGAGAGACCTCCCACCCCATTTGCATAATCTTCCATATTCATATCCTTATGCTAACCAAATTTCTAATGATCTAATTTTATGCTACTATTATGCTGTCCAAATTTCTATTGAATCATCTTGATCATACCATCATGCTGCTAGTTTGATAAGAAACCACATTCCATCTGTTAAGAGCACATCAATAGGCTTTGGGTGAATCCTATTTGTTGGCGTTTAAATTCGCACCTCTGGAATGCGTATTTGAAATGGACAGCTATGCACAGTAAAACTGCTCTTCAAATTAGGAGGGGAAGCTCCCTCTTGCTGATGGTGTTTGAAATAAAGTAAACTAAAACTAAGTTGCCTATCTTTTTGATCAACTTAGAGCACAAGGTTTATTAAATACAAACGCCGCAGCTGAGATTTTCCAATTTAAGAACTTCAACTACAACTAACATAAACTAAAGACGTTTCTAACTTCTCAAGTAATACGCAGAGCAAGAGAAACTAGAAATGAACAAGGCTGATTCTCTGACAAAATGCTTCAATAAACTCTTTTTCAACAAACATCTACACACTTCAACGTAAGCTGAAATCAAGATCATAAAAGCAGAACACAAATAACGAAAATCTGAAATGTTATATCAAGGCAAAGGAGGCTCATGATTTTATTACTCAAATTTCTGGAATGAAATCTACTTCTAACATGCCTGGAACAAGAAATTGCAGCTAAAGAGGCTTGCAATCTTGCTTTTACACAATAGGAACAGCAATTACAATAACTCTTTGTTGGCTAAAAGAGACTCAACAATTTGCTATCATAAAACAATTGAACAACACTTGAATAACAAATAGAAGGCACAATAGGCTCAGCGTTTTGTTATCACTAGCATGGTTAAAGAAAACTAATGAGCAAAGGCTCTTATTTATAGGCAAGCAGAGGAGTAGGGAACCCTAAAATCTCCTTGCTTTCACAATCTAGGGCTTTCTCAACAAGCAAGCTTTATTTCTAAATCTAGAAAGAAGATAACATCTAACACCTAAGAAAGTAGAAAAAGCGGGAAATGCCAACTATCACATTTATCTTCTTTCTCTTCTCAAAGAATGGATAAGAATTATTCCAAGAATAGAAAGAAACCAAGAAGAAAGCTTTTGGAAGAAAGTTGCTTTAAAGCTCGTCACATCCGCTAGAAAATTAGAAATTGTGTCCCGATTCGGTGCATCTATGCCATCAATAGCAAAACACCGCTTTTCTAGAATATCTTCACCATCTGCAACAAATCTCAGGAAATCTTCGACCTCATTGGCCGCCTTTTCAAACTTTGCTGACATCATCGAAATATGACTCATCCTCCCTCCAACTATATTGCTGCCATCACAGCTGTGAACAACACTCTAAAATTGAGTTTGCACTTCATTAAGCCCGACGTTCTTTGGCAAAGTCTTATGCTTCTCTTTCATCCACCTCTGTGCAATCTTCTTGCTATATTTGTCTTTGTGCATTTCCCATATTCTTTCACATTCACCCTTTGAGAGTAACGTTTTCAGACCATGGGGGAATGGAAAAACACTTCTCGATCATATCAGGCTTTAGATTGCAAATCAATCTACCATCGACTGATTGAATCTCCCTTGTAGCCGAGTTGTAATGCTTAATGCAAGCGATTACGAACTCAAGAATCTGATCTGATATAGGAATAGACATTGCTGCGAGGAGTCCAGAGTGTCTCAGGTTCTTCATTGAAGTGTTGCTTGCACTCTCCAAAGCGTGTAGATCAGACACTAGCTTGATATGATGTAAGTCTGTCTTAGCTGTTTTGATGTAATCATGATAGAGAGCTGATTTAGTCTTGAAAATATTGGTAGTGTACTCCATTTCGGAAACCTTGAAGAATGACTGTAAACTCACCTAGGTTTAGACAAGTTTTGAGCAACTTACTATTTTTAGAATGTTGATTTTTTCTTGCTCTAACGAACAAATTTTTTGAAAATTTTTCTGAGATATGGGCTTTGCTCAGAATTTCGTTGCAAGACAACCCAGATCGTCCGTTTTTGAAAATTTTGATTTTATACTGAAAAAACAGCAAACTCTAATTTCTTCAAATTTTCATGAAAAAATATGGCACCTAGGTTTTGTTCAGTGTACTCTTAGAAATGGACCCAGTTGATCAGATTTGTAAAATACTGATGGTTGATCGAAAAAACAGCCAACCCTAGAATTTGAAACTTTCTTGAAAAAAAGGTGTGATATGGGTTTTCTTCAGGAGATTGATTTGAGAGGACCTAGATGATTGAAAACTGAATAAACTGAGGATTTCACTGACATGCAAATAAAAAGCAGCTGCTGCAATTTGATGAAGTTCTTGAAAATTTATTTAGAAGAATGAGGTGATAAGACCCAGATGGTTAAAAATTTGAAAACCTTGGCCTTCTCCTTGAAAAATTTGATCTTCTGGATGAAAAAGCATGAAAAAGAAAGGGTTTATGTTGCTGTTCTGAAAATTTTGATGAATAACCAGCAAACTGAGCTCTTGAATCTTGAAAAATTTCTTCAAACTTGCTGCTCCAACTTTCTCCTTTGAGTGCTACCTACAAAAATAATGAAAATTACATTGAAGAGAGGTGTTAAGTAGACTTAGGGTTTGATTTAGGTTTGCTTTCTTTTGCTTTCATTCTTCAAAACCCTAAAAATCTTTGTTTATTTAACTTGGACGCCCATGCTTCATCTCACAAACTAAAACTTTGAAAATTTTGCAAATTCTACTAAGGCATGAGAAGTTGGGTGCCCTTCTTGGCTAGGGGCGTCCACTTCAAGCAGTGTTAGTCATTTTTATGATATTTTCAACTTTGCACAAGTTTGACCCCCTACTTTGACCTCGATTTCCGGCTTGTAGATTGATTTGATGGGCGAGCTGTAGGATTCATCGCGTAACCTGACTGATTCTAAAAAGAATGTTCTAGAGACGTCTCTGGCTAAAAACTTCATTTCGACCTTCGAATTCATGGGAGCCTTTCTTCTCCAAGGGCGCCCATTTTGTCTAGAGTTAGCCATTTTTATGATCTTCAATTTCTTCATTAACTCCTCTTCTACAGATGATCTTGTCAAATCTGGTGATCCGAGCATCAAATTGACTGTCGGCTATGCTCGTTGCGAAGCTGATGAGATATTAAGAGGGGTCTCTTGGGAGAAGCTTCGCCAAACAGTTGAATTTAGACCTTCAAAAGCTTGGGCACCCCTGGCAAGCTAGGGAGCCCAAACTCACCAGAGTTCGAATATTTTTCATTTTTTTTTTCTGTTTGCTTCTGAATCTCAATTCTTAGATCTCATCATACCCTCTATTCAGCTTCTTGTATTTAGTGACTACAACCTCCAATTGATGCACTGAATATCTTGTTGGAGAACCGGATCAATTCTAAAGAAATCACGTTCGAGCTGCATCTATGAATTCATCTGTTTTACCCCTTGAAATCTTGGGCACCTCTTCTCTTTTGGGGCACCCAAACCTTCCAGACTTAGTTATTTTTTCATTTTTTATCCTTCAGAGTTTGAAACCTTCATTCTGTAACCTCAACTTTCATCTGAATTTGTCGGAGGATGACCAGTCGGATGATCTGGCGGAGATAGGCGTCACGAAGCTGGCTAAATACTAAAGAGATCGAGCATATTCTCAAACCCTAACTGCTAAGTTAGGTGCTCCAAAAAGCTAGGAACCCTTCTTCACTAGGGCGCCCAAGTCAACTAGTGTTAGAAAATTTTCACAATTTTTTACCTTCTTCGTTCTTTGTGTTTGCTTACCAACTCGCCTTTTGTTGAACGCCTGAGTGTTGAATCTGACACCTAGTAGCTGACTGACCTCCATTGATGACCTCGGGGCTCTTGATATGCTTCTGAAAAAGCATAATAGACCCACTAGGGCAAAACTGATTATTTTGAGATTCTGACTGCACTAGCCTGATGTAGAAGTATTTTGAGCCAATCAAAATCAGTTTGAACCCTAACAGACCAACTTTCTATTTTTAGAAAGTTTTGCCAATATCTGTTTCAAAAAAACCCAGAAAAACCTAGAAAAAGTTACTATTTTTAGAAAATTTCTAAAAATAGCAGTTTCCCTAAAAAGTAGGGATGAAAAACTGAGATCTGGGTTTTGTAGATTAAGCTGCTCTGAGCAGACCCATGTCATCAGAATTTAGGAATTTTGTGTTTTAACCCCTCATGCAAGACCTGCACTCCCAAATTTGACTTTTTTGACTGATTTGACAAGACTTTTACTCATTTCTTCAAAATGTCTAAGTATAACAAAAATTTTAATTTTGGGGTATAACACTATTCTAGCTCAAGCATGGAGTTTGAAGGTGATTTGGGGTAAATATTTATGTGTTTATACATATATCTTGTTTCATTTGCTTCATTTCATTTTCTTGTCTTCATTTTGGCACACCTAGTGGGACTCACATCCCTATTTTAACCTATTTTTGTGAGTTTTTGGTGAGATTTGAGTTGCAAGTTCCGGTTTCAAGCTCTAATTTGTGATTCGGCACTTCCATTTGAAAAACCCACATTTCCATCATGACTTTTGGTGCCTCTATTTTGAAAAAACATGCCTGGCACTTGGATTTGTGATTTGGCGCTTTTGTTCAACAAACTCACACTTCTGTCACAACTTTGGGTGCCTTTGTTCTAAGAAACCATGCCTGGCACTGAACTCTGTGATTCGACACTTCCATTCAACAAACCTACACTTCCATTGCGACCTTCGATGCTTGCGTTTGATAGAATTGTATTTCCATGACAACTTTCAGCACTTTCGTTGCGACAAATCGCGCCTACGCTTCACAGAAAGGTTTCTCTAAAGTCTTTGTAGAAAAGCGCCTTTGTTTCATATAGTCGTGCTTCCATTTCACAAAACAACGCCTGCATTTCATAAAAGGCCCCTGTGTTGCTCAAAGTGGCACCTGTGTTGCTCAAAATGGTGCATGTGTTCCAATGCAAACCCTAAAAGAGCAGTTTTACGAAAACAAGCATAACTTTTGCCTCACAAATCGGATTTTCAAAATTCAAAAAGCGTTGGAAAGTTGGTTCAAAGCTCTTTTCTATGGAGCAAGTGGAATTTTCAGATGCTGCTCTGAAAACCAGCTGCACTCATTTAAAGTCAACCTCACTTTTTTTATCTTCAAATGCTCCATATTTCCCTAATCATCCTCAATTCTCCAATCCACCTCATCTCAATCTATCTCTAAATCCATCCTTAATCCGTCATTTAGGACCCTAATCCTAAGCTAATTCTTCTAATATAATCAAGGTCCTAATCCTTATCCCAATCATTCTCCATTCATTTATTCTTCCATAATCCACATCAAAATCCCCCTCTCTTAATCCAATTTCATCATTCATCTTTGTACTAATTATCCTCTATCCATTATCATCCTTAATCTCCATCCTTCATCATCATCTTGACCCAATCCCCTTGTCAAAATAATCCCATTCCAACTAAATCCTAATCTAACCCATATAACCCTCATCCAAATTCAATCACCCATTATCCATCTATCTATCTCAACCAAGCATCCAATTCCCAATCCTTAATCAAAAATCATACTTTGAACATCAAAATTTGGTTAAGGACATAATCTCCTATATACCCCATATCCTTTCATCATCATCAAAATCCTTCACCCAAGGATCCTATCCTTAATCCACTATCATCTATTTCAAATCCAATTTCCCAATCAAAAATCAAGACCTTAAGTTGATCCCATCCTTAATCCAAACTTGCTTAAGAATGTTAGTCTATCTTAAGTATAGTCATCAAAGCCCATCAATTCCTACTTAATAACTTTGTCTATCTTAAGTAGAAATTAAATCCAATCAACTCCTACTTAAGAATGTTAGTCTATCTTAAGTATAGAGAATCATCCCTCATCAAATCAAATCATTTTTAGGTCTTGACATTTGGTCCCTGAATCTAAGCTCATCTTACATTTTCACCCTTAGGTCCTATTCTTCTAATCCTCAATCCATTTCTAACTCACCATCCTAATTTCCATCCTCATCCAAAATCAATCCCAATCTTCCCTCTTCCAATCAATCCTCTACCATGTCTAAGCATATAACCTATCGTCCATCCAATCTAATCTATTCTAATCCACCTTCATCCATCCTAATTCCCTCCATCATGAACCCATATATTCCCCCAACAAGGCCAAAAGTGGTGATTAAGGGTAAACCTAATTACATTGATGATGATGATGATGATGATGATAGCCTTGTTGACCAATGTAAATATGATCCCTATGATGATAATGAGAGTCTTGTGGGGACCAAGATGAGCTCTCCACATCCATGCCACCTCAACAAACTATATCCACTCCCAATCTATCTCCTATTTCTTATCCATCCTCTTCCTTTGAAAAGTGAAACCAAGCCCCCATCCAAAGTTCCCCTCAAATCCCATCCACATCATCCCCATCCACCACAAAAGATTTCATCTTCGCCCACTTCTTTAACAATGACAAAGATGCCATGCTTGGATACTTCCTTAGTATTGGTGCCAAACTTCCAACCTCCCCACCTCCATCCAATTCCAATCCATCTCCTATTGTTTGTCCTCCCCCTTCCTTTGACAAGGGAAACCAAGCCTCTATCCAAAACTCCCCTTCAACCCCATCCACATCCCAAATCCCCATCTCCAACTCCTTTTCAAGATCCTCATCCTCATCCTCAATTTACCAATCCATGGAAGCTTACACTTGTTCACCTCCCACATCCTTACAATCCACATCACCCCAATGTTACAATTCTAATTTGTCCCATGTCTCTCATGCTTGCCTCCAAGGACTATTAGTAAAGGTGGCCAAATCTCCATGAACAACAAATTTGTGCAATCTTCCCATGTCATGCATCCACCTCCATCCCCTCCACTTCAAGATAAACCCCAATCTCCTAAATCTCATGAATCTCCTATCCCTACATCTACCCAATTTGAGAAGTTTATTCAAACTTCCTCCTCCATCACACCATTCACACCACATGAACTATGTCAACCCCTTAGTCCAAATAACACTAGCATGGATTCCCCTTCATATCAAGATCAAGGCACCCCTTCCATTCCATGTCATGATTCCCTTCCAAATTAAGAGCAAAGTGTCCCTTCATCCCCTCTAATGATCCCATCCCTTCCACTCCATCTTATGATCTTCCTCCATCCCATGATCCTACCCCAAGTCAAGATCAAAGTGCCCTTCCCTCTCCATCTCATGCTCTTAATCCTCCACAAGATCCCATCACCCCTATCCAAGATATCCATGAACCCCACACCTATCAAATGGGTTCCTCCACTTTCATCCAAGCTGGTTTACTCCATGATCCTATTATTCCTTCCATTTCATATCCTCCTCAAAATGGACTCGCATCTTGTTTCAAAAATAAGATAAGTAACATCACCGGTAGTCACTCTACTTTGGTGTCATGATCATCATGAATTAGTAGACACAATATGTCTATTTGAGAAAGCAAATGGAGTACTTCCTGTAGATATTCTTTTTCTTCATTTGATAGATGTGATGACTTATTTGTGGCATGTGATACACCAACATAAATCCCCATTGTGGGGCCTCTTGGGGTGGCACCTTGGTCCAATTTGGAAGGAGCTACATCACCGAAACAAATTTGGGAGTCCATATTGAGCCCAACAATAGGGAGAAATAGAACATTGCTATATTTGATTTGTGGAGGCTTAGAAACGCCTTGGTGATTGGCGCTCCTTTGGTGGAGAGTGCAATTAGGAAGGTAGTGGTAAGGAATCGCTAATGCAATTCTATCAGTGAAGGCTAAACAATGTAGTGATCTTGATTTTCTATTCAACTCAATGGACATTGTCAAGGATATCAATATTGTTAAGGCTCTTGCACACACCTATGTCCAAGACATTTATCTCTCTAAACTAAACAAAGCCATTGAGGGATACAATCTATCTGCCAAAGCTATAGATGTGGAAAAACAATTTACCATGGATGAGATTGCTACTTTGGCTGAGACAAATAACATTCTTTGTGCTGGTAGTGAGGGTTTGTTGTTTAAGTCCCTTGTCCAATTCTAGGTCATTCTTAACAGCAATAGCAACACTAATGAGAGGTAGTGAGACAAGGTGAAGGGAAAGATATAGGCAATATCTATCATGATAAGTAACAATGCAATCTAGGGGTGTGTGTGATGACGACAAAGTTGGAGGTGATGAAAATAGTTCATGTAGCAGCTCTTAGATGTTGTGTTCGTAGTTGCCACATTCATATGACTGGTTTTGGCACTTTTTGTTACTTGTTTGCTTTAGCCTTTTGGTTGTGCTTTGTAACTTTCTTTCTTGTAATTTGCATTGTAGCCCTCGCGGGGTTACAATGATGGTGACATGGGTAGTTTTGGGTTTGATTACCAGATTAAGCCTCTAGAGAGCAAGACTTATGTTGATATTAGTATTAGTGAGTTGGGAAGTGACTTATTCAAAGAGACCACACCCCAAGAGGAGTACAGTGAGCACATTTATTTTGATCAAAACAATCAACCTTTTAGCACTTGGGATCTGGGTATGTGTAATGTTCCTATTTTAGCCCTATGCTCTTCAGTGTCTATTAGCCTATTTTCGGAAACTCGTAGGCTAATCAAAAGTGGAGATTTGAGATGAGCTTTTGAAGGCTTGCATGTAGGAGTTTGGAAGTGAGTTTTTGGAGCTTTTTGGGTTTTTGGAGAGCTTCAGGATGTGGTAACATGCATGATATGAAAATGACATGCATTTCTATCTGATACTTTGCATGCAGGAAAGGTTTTTGGGTTTTTCTGAGTTTTTAGAAATCTCCAGTAAGCTATAACATGCATCTGATTCTATCAACCTTTCCAGACATAGTATTTTTAGTAAGTCATGATAACTGCTCAGTTGTTTAAATCAAGTTTGCAAACACTTACTATTTATAGTAGTTTGCTATTTTTGGTAAGTTCAATTTATGGCAGTGTCATCGTAGTAGCAGCACAGTCATTTCAGTCCATCATTCTATTTTTGGCAATGAGAGTTCAGTTTGGGGCGTTGGCTTCTTCTTTCTTCTTGGAGCTAAGTTTTAATAACTTAGTCATTTTTTAGTGTTGCTTTTTGGACTCTGTGCCTAGGCGATCAACTTCAAGTTGTTTTAGAAAGTAGGACTTCTTAAGTGGACATCCAAGTTGAGGATATTAATATTTTTTAAAGTGGTTTTAATTGCTACTTTATTTTGGATGCCCAAGATGAGGAATAAAGTGTTTAATTAATAATTCATTTCTTTCAAAAAAGGAGGCGTCCCTTTTGGAAGATGAGATGGTTCAACTTCTTCTTGGAAGTTACAAATGTGTTTCGAATGCCAAGATAAGTCTATTTATTCAAGCCTTGCTCATTCATTCTCAACTTCTGGAAATTATGATAATGTTATGCTGCTAAAATATTTTCAAAGTTTTGCTTCAAGGAATGCATACCTCTTAGCTTCTTCTTCTAGTCTTCGTGCTTGAAAGATAGTACCTAGTTGGACTTACTGAAAATTGTGCTTCACTTAGGAGTGCAAATAGAGCTTCAATTTCTGATTTATTTAAGCAGATGATTGTTGTATAATTTGTTTTACTATTGTTGGTTCATGCTTGGTTGTAGCACATTTTTATTCATAGCTCGTTGGGCGAATTTCTCTTAGTTTTGGGTATTGACTCTATGGTTTTTCCTTGCTAGGGCGCCCCTTTGCACAAAGTTTCATATTTTTTGAAGGTGTCTATGAATTTTTAGAGCTAGTCGCCCCTTTTTGGAGATTGGGGTTTTTACTGTGGCTACATTGGGAAGCGTGCACAAATAATCCAGAGATATTTGGTGAGGTTTCTCCATTGGTACTTGATCACCCAACTCCGAGCTTTTTTTTGCATTCAGTTTCATCTTCGTAGGAGGTGTTTGGAGAGAGATATGAACATTTTGGTGAATTCTATATTGCTGGTCTGATTTTCTGTACATTACTGTTTCTTGTCACATCTGATTTATTGCTGTTATGAGCTTATTTGTTGATCATTTTCATGTTATATCAATTAGAGAACATGTCTCTAACATTCTGATGTAATTAGTCTCAAAAAACTGAATTGTTGTGCAACTGATTATCTATTTTGTAAAGTTGGTTTAGTAGTACTAACAGCTATTTATAATCTGCACTTTATATTCTTGTTTATACTCCCACTGAAGAAGTGGTTTAGTCTGATTTTCACTTTCAGCACTTGTATTTTAATTCCCCCCCCTGAATAAGTGGTAGTGTGGATTCATCACTAGCTTGCCGCCTTATTAATTGTTAATATCTCCACTCCCGCTGCATAAGTGGTTGAGTTTGTAATTTCCTTTCATTCTATGGTCGGCTCACCACCTATGTTCAGTTGTAATTACATTCCATTTTGCTAATGATCCCCGGCACTGAATGCTCTCACCTCGCCCACATTGGGATCTTGGTGATCAAAAGGTGAAGGGTTACTATTCTTGTTGGTTTATATTTGGAGCTAAGGGGATATTATAGTGTGATGGCACCTAAGTATGACAAGGAACCTATTTGGGATGAATTTCCCTTTGACCCAGATGATGTGCAAAATTCAAAACACAACGTAGGCTATGAGGTTTCCATTGGAGAAGATGATGTCTTTGATGAAGAAACTTGTACGGTGAAGCTCCAAATGACCTCTTTGAGAAGGTTGCAGCCACTAATGAAGAGTTTGTTGCTACTAAAATTTTCAGAACAGCACCTATTTGTGAGCAACTTCATCTTTCCAGTGATAGTAAACTTGATGTTGAGTGGGAAACTCTTGTACATAAAGGACATCAATTCAACTTCTCAATGAATCCAGTAGAGGAGCATGATGGAATGGGTCATGATGAGGACTTTATATCAGCAATCAATAGTGACTCTTTGCTTGAGTTGGGGGCTGTCTTAACCTTTGATCAAAGTGACAGTGAGAAGGAAGTAGATTTAAAAGACCATAAGGCTCTTGATAATGAAGAGTTTAATGGTGTTCTTGAGCACAAATCTGATTTAATAAAGCATGGAGCTGATTATAAGCAAAGGTTTAGAGAACTTGTTGATTTTGATTCTCATCCTGATGTTGAGCAATGTTATCAAGTGGGTGATGAGGGACAAGAGTCTAGGGACAGCCAAGAAGTCATTGATGACAAGAATGAAAGTTTTGATTTTTACATGCAGCCTATCAACAGTTCACCATCTTTGCATACTTATGAGTGGGAAGGTCAATTCATGGTGTTCGTTGAAAATGAAGTACAAGCTCTATCTAGATTTGACCACACACAGTTTGATTGAAGAACTCTATTGGAAGGCTCAAGTGGATGAGAGACGGAAAGGAATTAGGGATGGAGCACTCTCCCTAATCTACAACTTATCAAAGACTCTTCAGAGACAATGAAATCAAAATATATACACTTGATTAGAGATCGAGAATATGCCTTTGAAATTGCAAAGAAGACCATTGATTCCTTCCAAGAAAAAGAGAGAAAAGTTGATGAGCTTACCCTTGAGCTTGAATCAACAAAGGGTATGTTAGAAGAGACTCAGGTGGCACTAAAGGAGGCAGAAGATTAGCTTGCAAATTTCAAACATTTCAAGGAGCTGAAGAAATCAAGCAAGTAACTGATGAATTTGATAGTCTTCAAGAGGAGTTTGACTTAGAATGTTTTCCAAAAAAATCAGAAATTGCAAGTGCAGATTTGGATCATCAAGTTGGATTGAAGCAAGAGGGAAGAAATGATTTTCAAATTCAAGATAATCCTCTCTTTGAAGTAGGTGTAGAGGCAACTTATGACAATCCCCTCTTTGTGATGGAAAGTGGGACATGTGGTGAAGTGACCAAGCATGAGACCGAGTACAATTTCCAACTTATTGATGATTTGATATCAAACCATAAGGACATGTCACACTTTGGGATTGGTAATCTACCAAGGCTGCTTGTTAGTGAATGCATAAGTGGGTTAAAGGATAAAGTCTCCATCTGGGAAGTGTTGAATCATGGAGACTTCAGCATCATTGACATCAAGGTGTTGTCCAAACATAGTTTGGTAGTGGCTGAAGGTTTCATTACAGCAGCAAGGAAAGGAGATTTCAAACTTGTTACCTATGAAGCTTGGGATAAAGAAGGACCAAAACAGGATGTTAAAATGTTTGACAATCCATCCCTCGGGTTAGGATGGAGACTTCAGCATCATTGACATCAAGGTGTTGTCCAAACATAGTTTGGTAGTGGCTGAAGGTTTCATTACAGCAGCAAGGAAAGGAGATTTCAAACTTGTTACCTATGAAGCTTGGGATAAAGAAGGACCAAAACAGGATGTTAAAATGTTTGACAATCCATCCCTCGGGTTGAGTGATGCTTTACCTCATACTAGTCCTTTTTGGGGATTGGGTTGAAGGCAGTGATTGTCCCATGCTCCTTTGTTGTTGAAACTTTAACAGATGGGCTTCAAGGGATTACCAAAGAAGTCACCAATTTCTTGAGTTTTTGGTTCTAACTGGCACTTGGGGATGTGTTGAGTACTTTTTCCGATGTGTTGGAGATCATTCTTGGTTGGGTATCCATATTTGGGATCCTCAACATGGTTTGACGGAGCTTATTAGGTATGGTAAGAAGGATCTTAGGAGGGATAAGGATCAAAATTGCAGAATTTATGGTGTTGTCCCATTTCTTACCAGCTTTTGGGTGGTTCCATATGCTCATCAACAAATGGATTGGAGAGAAATTTAAACTAAGGGTTGAAGAAATGAATGGATAATTACTCTTGGGAGTATTCCTTGGCATAGACAAGGGCAGATTTTGAGTCTTGAGCTTGCTGATTGGTTGCAAACCAGCCACCTTACTTTGGGAGTTACTCTCATTCAAGAGAACTGGCTCATCATTTTTTGTTAAGGAGGTGAAAGGTTTTAGTTGGAGATCACTTTAGAGTGTTTTCCAGCCACTTGTGAACTATTTGGGTGCAACACAATGCTCATTTCACATACTCATACTAGGGAATTCCTTTGGCATTGTTGTTATCCCTTGAGTAGAGCGCATAAATCCAATTGTACCTTGAAGATCTCAGCTTTGAACAGCAATGATTATTTGTTTCTTCAAACATTTCAAACTCACAGAATTCATCTCATGAAGGTTTATGAAGCAAAATTTTGATAGTTTACTCACAGTGTTGGTTCAAGACAGCGAACCACCATGCTTTGGTTCATTTTTTTGAAACTCTAGAAGTTGGAACAGTCAGACTTCTCAAAAGTCTTCATGGTTGTGTGTGGTATTGCGATGATGAGTTGGTTGCACTCTTGCTAAGGATGGTTTTACTCTTAGCAAGAAGATTGGAGGGAGTCACTTTTGCAGCCATGGCTCTGCTAGACACCATAAGGAGATATGCTAAGGAGTACGGTTTTGAGATGAGCAGACTTTCCTTCCTATTGCCCAGGATTGTGATAGGTAGTGGCATTGCAAATATGGACTTCTCAGAGTTGTTGGGGCAAGAGATGTTGCATGGTATTGATTTTAGGCCTCCTAGGTATTTCAGATTGACTCTCGCGGATAGTGTCGTTTTGGGGTTACAGGAGAGGATAGTGCAGATTGGGCACAATGGTTTCACGGTTGTGATCAGAGTGGTGCAGCGTTGGTATGGTGGGTCCTTTCTGAGATGGACGTGGGACCCTAGGATCTTACTTGTTTTTATATGGAATGGACTATTATTTCTGGACTTGTGGTGGCATTGCTCGAGGGAAAGCAATCTTTGGGAAGGGCGGACTGCAATGTCCCCTTTTTTAGCTCTATGCTTTTTGGTGACCATTAGCCTATTTTCGAAAGCCCATAGGCTAGTCGGAGGCAGAATTAGGGTTTCCTATTTTCTAGGAGAATTCCTTCTAAGTTCTTAGGGGTTGTTTGCAAGAATTTGGCAGTCTGTTTTTTAGGTCTTTTTGAGTTTTCAAAGAGCTTCAGAGCGGTGTGACATGCATTTCCATCAAAGAATATTTTTGGACTTGCTATTTTTTGTAAGTTACGATGGTTACTCAATTTGTGCTAAAACAATGTTTGGAGTCACTTACTATTTTTAGCAGTATGCTATTTAGAGTAAGTGTTATTTTTGGCAATGTGTTTCAGCAGTAATTCAGCCTTCAGTTTCTATTTCTGGCAGTGCAGTATTGGCAAAAGCTTCTCCAGCTTTCTTGGAGTCAAAAATGGAAAAGTTAATAAATTAAGTTATATTACATTTCTAATGTGTTTTTTGGCCCCCATGCCTAGACATATGACTTAAGTTGTTATTAACTTGTGTTTTCTCATGTGGACATCCAAGTTGGATAAATATTTTCCTTTATAGTTAAACTGGCTAAATGAAGTTGGCGCCCAAAGTCAAGTCAAAAGTTGGAAATTAAAAATAATACTTTATTCTCCTCTCTTGGGCATCCCTTTTGGAGGGAATTAAAGATTTGAATTCTTGGGTTTTGAGAATCTATAAATACAACTCTCTCCCTCTCATTTGGTATCCATTATCTTTTCATAACGAAGTGTTGTTGAAATATTTTCAAGCTCTTGCTTCGAAGTTGGTATACCTCATTTTTCTTCAGTTTCGAGTTTGAAAGATAACTCCTAGCTAAACATTGGGTGCTTCTTCATTCAGAGGTTGCAGTTGAGCTTCAATGGTGATGGCTACTTTCAGGTTTTCTGACCTTGTGGGTTTCGATGTTTTTTGATGTTTTGGTGTGGATGTGAGTTAGTTTTGGTTTTGGAGTTCTTTCTGGAGTGTTTATATCAGTTTTATGTTTCTAGTTTATCTATGGCTGATTCAAGATTATTGCTCACTCTAATCGGATAAGGCGAGATCTTTTTGTGGGTATTGGTTTAACATTTTCCTCATGCTAGGGCGCCCATTCTTGCCAAGTTTTATGATTTTAGATGGAGAATCTGAATTTTAAGAGCAAGTTGTCCTCCTTGGGCCCATACATCTTGGCTGGGAGTGCATTGGGAAGCGCGTTGGATTTTCTGAGGCGGTTTTAGGGTGTTGGATTGCTAGGGCTTGAGCACCTAGTTCTTTGGCTTCTTTTGCAACAAGTTCGGGGTGATTCAAAGGTGTGGTTGAAGAGATACATGCATTTGAAGGGTTGCTGGTTGGTTTTTGTGCACGTTGTTTTGTTAGATCAGATGGCTGCTCCTTCATATCAGACCTAGTATTTCAATGTTTTATCATACTCTTATGTTGCCTAATCATTTGTAATGTCACAAAGATGCATATCTAACACTTGGGCTTCATATTGTTTGATTCTTTCATGTTATTTTGAATCTAATGATATATTGTAACGCTGATTTAGTAATACTAATCAGCTTCTTATTTCAATACTTTGTATTTCACTCCCGTTGAAGAAGTGGTTGAGTTTTGTTTGCTTTTGATTTCCCGCTAAAAAGTGGAAGAGGCTAGCTTGCCACCTAAGCATTTACATTTTCTCTATTGGCTGGATTGTACTTCCAACATTTCAGATTATTGTTATCAGATCCCCTTACACTGTATGCTCTCACCTTGCCCACTCTGAGATCTAGGTGATCAGAGCATGAAGGGTTGCTTTCAGTTTGTTATCTTTCTTGGGCTAACGTTAACAGGTGAAGTTTTATGTGTTAAATTTTGGGAGAGAACTAAGGGGGATATTTTATACAATAGTTGAGGCAGCTTGTAGCTTCCACCGTTGGCTCTCCAACTAAGTGTAGGCTTCTTTTGACCTCGTTGACCAGTAATCTCCCCACGTCAACTTTAGAAATCTCTCATATGAGAGTCGGCAATAATACATGCAATCCTACAACTCCCAAGTAAAATCAGACACCTCTTTAATACTCACAGCTCCTTAGACAAAGTTGGCGCTACAAAGACAATATCGCCCTCCTTCCTTTGACCATTCAATATGCTCACATGTCTCTAGGGAAGTGGGACAACAATGGCTTAAAGCTGCTACTATAAGATATAAAGGATGATATATTGTATTAGGAACTATTCGTGCCTTTTTAAAATAAGAATCAACTCCTTCCAGCAGCCACAATATACATAACATGCCTATAAATATTAAAATGGTACGAGAGGTCAAACTAATAGAAATTTATTATGTATTCAAATCATAGTAACGAGACTCGGATGCGGCTCGGACTTGGCGAGGGCGACTCGGCGACTCGGGACTCGGACGCAATGCAGACACGGCAAAATGAAAAAAAGTTGAAAAAACCCTAGAAATTTAGAGATTTTTAAGGATTTAAAACTTGTTTCAAGCACCCTTTATTGAATACAACACAAATAAAAGCAAATTTGATCACATGCACAAGTATACAACAATTACAAAAGTATAAAGTACACAAATTGTAGTTGCACTGCTGAAGGAAATAGCATACTTAGATATATAAAATTAGTCAAATGTATACAAAACTCATGGAATATGAAATCCATGACATCAAATGTTCCATACAAATATGAAATATCAAAAGTAAAACAATAGCTATAAGTCTATGACTCTATGCCCTATGGCATAGTGGAGCCAGCATCCTTCCTATGAAGGCGTCTAAGGGTCTTGGATAATTTTGCAGTTGCATCCATAGTCTCTGCCTGTGTCTGACTCTCCATGCCACTCTCACCAACAACATCTATGTCTCCTCGTGCTCTAGCCTCCTCCTCAGCCATGGCTACAACCTCGGCATCTCTCTCTACCTGGTCCACCAAATCAAGGTCCTCGTCACTAAAGACTGCATCTGTAGCCTCAATGATCCACTCAAACTGTGGATCAACCTCCTCTAGACTGATCGGGGTTTTGTCGTGGTCAAAAAGCTTCCTGTATCTGAGCCGAAGGTTGTAATGAACATATACCAAGTCATTCATCCTCTCCACTGTCAATCTACTGCGCTTCTTGGAGTGTATGTGCTCAAACATACTCCAATTGCGCTCACAACCAGATGAACTGCATGGTTGGCTCAATATACGAATGGCAATATTTTGCACAATCGGTGTATCAAAACCAAACATATGCCACCAACTATTTGAGATGAGAAAAAGAAACAAAATCAATCTCATTTCAAGTTTCAAGTTCAAGTTTAACATTTAATAATAAATTATAATATAAAAAGATGAAAATTATGCCCTTAAATATATTTTTACCTGGCAGTAATGTCCTATTATCTTTGCACATTTGACGTGCAAAGAAGTCTCCTTGTGCCTTAGTGAAGGCATCTATCTCCTGCACCACCTGTGTAGTAACAACGGGCAACATCCGCTCTATCGTCGTGTAGAGCCCACTAAGAATTTCTCTATTTGCACGGAGATCATGACGGAATTGGAATGCCGGATTTAGGAAACATGCGGCTCCATGGATGGGCCTATGAAGTTGGTTTTGCCATTTCCTATCAATGATATCCCAAATAGGACGATACTTCTCCTCAACTCCACCATAGACTGATCTAATGGCCTCTTTGGCCCTATCCATGCCCTCATATATGTAGCCCATTGCGGGCTTCTCCCCATCTGCAACTCGTAGGAGAACTAGCGAGGGCTCAATAAATTGCAAAGTGCAAACATGTTTCACAAATAAGTGTGAATAAAAATAAACAAATAAAAGTAAGATATGATTAAAAATTAAAACATAATAAATGTTGTACCCAAAACCAAAAATTTTGCTTCACTAAGGCATTTTGCTTAATTTAGTTTTAATCTTGTTAAAGTGATGTCAGAAGGTCGTTTTTGGGGTTTTCAAATATGGAGTTGATGTCAGTGTCATGTCAGTCTGTTACTGAAGAGATTTAAGGAAAATGAAAATTTGAAGGAAAAGCATCAAAATTTTCTATCTCTGGAGAGGGGAGCACATTTTCAAAAGGGCGCCCTATCTTTTAGGGGCCCAGATCCTGTTTTTAGGGTTTGTCACCTCCAGCAGACATTTGTCCGGCATCACGTTAGCTTCGCAATAAGCTTTCAAGTTTGTCAAACGGAACTGTTTCGAGCAAGTTGTGGAAGATATAGCGCAAAACGAGGCGGAAACGAGAATTGACCAACACTGGAGAAAAGCGCAACTTCTGAGAATGGCGCCCATCTTTTTGAGGTGCCAAATGAAGGATTTTGACTGAATGCCATCCAAGATGTTTGTCTCACTTTTGTTCAAGCTTCGCGACGCCTCCGTCAGTGGGTGAATCTGAGTTGCTGAAGTCAGTGAACCAGAGGTCAAACATAGGGTCAAATCTTAGTCAGAATATCAAAGAAAAAGCAAAAGAGCACATTTTAAGAAAAGCGCCTGAACTTTTCAAGCCTTTAATGCTTTCTTTTTGATGATTTCAGATATTCAATGTGTCTGTGTTACGCTCAGCTTTTCATTGCCTGTCTCTGTCAGTTCAGAGGATGACTTAGCAACTTGCAGTTGGAGTTTTTGTGATATTCTAGTCAATTCCAGAAATGGCTAAGTTTGGAATGAAAAGAGCAGTTTTTCAAAAGGGCGCCCTTGTTTTTCATCCCTCAGATGATGTTTTCTAGGGAAATGTGCCTTTGCAGCTATCATGCAGAATGAAGTCAGCTTCGCAGTGAACTTGAGATCCAGTCCTGAAAGTTGATAAATCAGAAGTTATGAAGGTTTTATTTTTCCCTTCGTACGAGATGCAAAAGTCAGAAATGGCCGAGTCTGAGAAAAAGCGCAGCTTTTGAAAAAGGCGCTTGGATTTTTGAGCCTTCAGATGTCAGTTTTGTGGTTTCCAGTCTCAAGATACCTTTTGATCAGTTTTTACTTAGCTCTGCGATGCACCTGTCAGTCAGTCAATCGGAGAAGTCAGTCAGCCAATGTCAGAGGATGAACAGAGGTCCCGGCAGAAGTTTAAGCCTAAATTTTCATGAAATTTGGCTAAGTCTGGAATTCGCCTTGAAAGTTCAAAGTTGAATTTTCGAAAGAGAGTTGAATGGACGCCTTAACTGGAGTTCTGACTGCAGTTAGACTAAACATTTTCTAGGTTGTCATCTTCAGTTCATATATTGGCATGTTGAGTGATCTTTCAGTTCGCATGTCGAGTTAACTACTTTGCATGTTCAGTTAACTACCTTGCATGTTGAGTTAACTTGATTGCATGTTGACTTAACTGAAGATTATTCTTGAATGTCAACTGGAGTTTACATGCATGGCGAATTTGGTTGCAATTGTGAAGATTTTGTGAAGATGGCGCTTCATTGAGTGTTAACTGAAGTTCTAGAAGGGATGGCATAAATGATGAAGCATAAATTAGTGAAGTATGGCGCATTTGAATGTTAACTTCACTTATCAAAAGGGTCGCCATATTTAGAATTTTATTGATGAAGCGTAAATTAGTGAAGCTACGCATTTTACAAAGAGTGATAACTTTAGTTCCAAAAGGGTTGTTATTTTTAGCATGTGAAGTTGGCGCATTCACTTCTTGAAGGCCAACTGAAGTCATGAAAGGGTCGCTATTTTTGGAATATTTATTGCATGAAATTGGCGAATTCATTTCAATCAAGATTGTCAACTGAAGTTTCCAAAAGGGACGAATTAGTTCTTATTTATTAAATTTTAATAAATTGTGAAGGTTGGCGAATTCAATGAAGATTGCTAACTAGAGTCAAATTCGCATGAAGTTGCTAACTAGAGTCAAATTCGCATGAAGTTGCTAACTGAAAATTGAAAAGGAAAACCCTAAAGCATGGCGATTTATTTAGCATATTTAAGTTTCAGTTAACTGAAATGAGGTCCAATCACAAGCCAAGCGCACTTCTCAAAGATTCCATACCTTATGCGAATTCATAGATGAAAATCTATTTAACCAAGCAATGGCGTCCATTATTTCATCATCTTTCACTTCGAAGTTCATATTCTTCTTGAGCGACCAGCAAGCTAAAGGTGCTACAGGTGTTCGAATTCAGCATTCTTCGTAGCAACGAGTTCAGATTGTTTAGAGGAAGGCGATTCTAGACTTTATTTTCACTTTGCATGCAGGTTTCATCAAGTTTCAAGGAAGAGCTTGGCAGATTTTTCAGAAGCAGACAAGCAAAACTTTCTATCTTCTGTCTTATTTCTTCTATTTCTCACCTTAGGTACTTTCTTTGCATGTCAAAGAAATTCAACACATATTCAGAATCTGATCATCTGGGTTTGTATACTTCAGCATTTGCAGCAAAACCCACGTCTTAGATTTTTTCGAGGAAATCGCCCCGTAGCTTTCATTTTGAAGCTCTGTGTTTTTTTTTTAGAATCTCTTTGCATGTGGGCTTGAAACACATTTTTTCAAGAATTCAGCTATCTGGGTTTGTTCAGAATCCCGTTGTGCACAAAACCCATGTTCCAGAAAAACTTCGAAAATTTCTTTCGTCAGAGGCTATTTTTAGCCTTATCCAGAGGTTTTCAGAAAGTTCTTCAAGTATATTCGACTTTACAGTCAAAATTCCTCATTGTCAAAATGCAGTTCAATCTCATTGATTACAAGGCCAAATCGGCTCTTGCACATAATTTCATCAAAACTTCAGATACAGACCTGAATCATGTTTATCCAGTGGTTAATCTGAGCAGTCTGGAAGGTGTTAGCGGCAATGCATTGAGAAATCTTGAGCGTTCCGGGTTGCTAGCAGCGGCATCCATTCCTGCTACTACTTTCGATCTTGAGTTCGTTCTTGCTTGCATCAAGCATTATGACTCATCTTCACGACAAATCAGATCAATTGACGGGAGGGTTGTTTGCAGTATCAAACCGAAGGACATAGAGAAATGCTTTGCTATTCCTCCTCGTTCAAATAACTTTACTGTAGTTCTTGAGGCCTGTGAGAAGATATGGGATGCTGATCAACAACGTTCGCAAAGGAAGGTGGCTCAGAAATGGCTGAAAGTTCAAAAGACTAACATGCCTAAAAAGGTTGGTCGTGGTGAATTCAAAGACGAAGTTGCTATTTTGATAACTTTACTCAATCAAGTTACTGGTCAACAGGATGCTAGCACTTTCCATTCATGGATGTTTTACCTGATTACCAGAATTCTTGATGGCACAGAGCATTTTGACTGGGCTATGTTGATTAGTGATTGCTTACATCAGCAAATTATTAACTTTCTCAAGTATCATGAGTTTCATATGATATCCTACTTGGTCTACTTGGTTGCATTTCAAGGTAGCTACAGGCATCTGAAAACTAATGGCACTCTCGGTGTTCAACGAGTTCACGAATATTATCCTCAGTTGGAGTTTTCTCAATCCGAGCAAGACTTCCGGGCAGTGAACGATCATTTTTCTATGAGAACCGTTAGAGATCTTGACAACGAGATGCACATTCGTATTTCTGCCGAGGCCAAATCAGCAATGGAGACTTGGGCGGATTGGTTTATCCAGTTCCCTACTTTCACATACATCTGGGTTTATGGATATGTTGGAGAGCCCTTGATGTTGCCGAGGTATCCGTCAAACAAGATCATCTTCATGGAGTTTCTCAGGCAAATGCAACATGTTCATTTCTTTCTTCGCAATCGTCATAAGACTGCGGCTAATTTTCCATTCACATTGGGAATTTTCACATGCAATGCGGCGACAGATGCCAAGCTTATATCTACTGAGATAGAGAAGTTCAAGTTCAAAACTCATACCGAGAGGCGTTCCTATGATCCTCTTGGTCATTATGCAGATAGGTTGGAGCGAGGGATTGCACATGAGCCAGCACTTGAAGATTTCTGGGCTAATTGTGAAGATGAATTCGAGGTTCGTCATCGTCACTATTGTAGACTCACTATCGGTCAGCTCTCTGATTACTTATCAGAAGATGTTGATGGTCTATCAGATGATGATGGAGAAGTTCTTCTCAATTCATATGTCAAAGATCAAGTTGCTCGTCAGCCACTTCGCTCACCTGATTGGTATGCTAAGGAGAATACTTCTATCGAGGAGGTTTCCAGATCAGTTATCAAGACTAGCAGGTTGTTCTTGGAAAGCAAACAGAAGCGGAAGTCAGTTCCTGTAGCAGAGCCGCCAAAGGATTTCTCACCGTTGCCTTCTACTTCTAGGGCAAGACCTCGAGTCAAGGCCATTATAATACCTCCTGAAGGGGTTAGACTCAGTGGGAACACGGGAAAGAGAGCTACTGGTAAGAGGAAGCAGAAGCAAGTTGAGAATGTTCTTGAAATTCCAGTAGAGACAGTTATTCAGGTTGAACCTCACGTTGAACCTCCTAGTCCGCCTCACATGCAACTTATTGACATAGATTCTGAGCCTGAGACACCAATTCAAGCTAGATCAGAGACACCTGAACCGCCACAGGTTGATACATCAGGGACAATCTCTCCTCGAATTGAAAATATTGTTCAGTCATGTTGGCTCGAGAAGTCTAGGAAGACAGAGGCGAGAACCTTCGTACAACCTTGATTTGTCTGAGTTCGGTGAACCTTATCAGAGAAGGTCGAACAAGAAGATCAAGAAACAGGTGCATATCGAGAAAACTCCAGAATCAGAGATTGTTATCGAAGTTGCCATTCCTCCAGAAGGTAAAAGCTTGGATGAAGTCGAAGTTGGTGATTTCACTTTTACTAAGGCTAATCTTGGCAGGACCACTCGAGAGACAGATGTGACTCTTCTTAAGATCGTCACTAATAATCTTGAAGAGCGAATCACGAAGGATGGAGAAGACAAGGCCTTGCTCAAGGCTGAAAATAGTCAACTTCGTCAGTACATTTCTGATCTTGTTCATGGAAATTCGAATAGAGCGCCTGTTCTTCCTCAGAATACACCTGCAGAACAACAAAAGTTGGATCAGTTAGTCAGTCATGGCAGACTTCTGGACAACTGGATTGAAAGTGTAGTTGCTACAGGTCAACATCTTCTTGCAGATTTGTATCAATTGAGGAGTGATGCACATAAACTCCGTCAGGGTATTCAGTTGCTCGAAGTTGCGGTTGCAGAGAGTTTGGCAAAGGATCGTGTTCTGGTATCTCAATTATCCATTGCATACGATGCCTTGGAGATTGACGAGGACCAGGAGAAAGTTTTTACTTGGAGAGAGCAGCACCTTCTCAAAATGGAAATATGTGAGAAGATTTCTACCAAGTTGTTTTCACTCAAGGATGATGTGGTTGGAGTACTTGCACTTGTTAGCGGTTTCGTTGTTCAGATTCCATGTCATTATCTTCTTGAAGATGGCACGTATGTTGAGTTGGACAAAGTACAAGCTGAATTCGAGAAGCTGATTTGTGACAGCCTTGAAGGTGAGCCAATGGCGACTAAGTTAGAGAATATTTCAGTGATTGCAGCTAGTCTCAGAAAGGCAACTGAAGATTGTAAAGATGGCATGCATACGATCAGGGAAAGTGGCAGAGAACTGAAGAAACAGACTGTTGTTTTGAACAGCATCAAAGTGCCAGATGACACAGAGATTGATGAGTTCGCCCATGTTAGACCGAGATGATTACGAGTGATCTCACAGCTTGAACTTGCGCTTAATTTCGAGGGTTGAAGAGGAGCAGCAGCTTAACTCAATTTCTTCAAAATTTTGAGCTCACTGGTTTAATTTAACACATGTTTGGTCTCATCCTGAATTATCATCACAGAGGTTAGGTTAGGGTTTCAGCTATCCCAGGGTAGTGTCCAGCTTATCTTGTTTTGAATACATATGCATGCTTGCACATGGTCCATTTAGGTTAAATGTATCGTACAACTAAGGTAGCTTTCCAATTAACTCAGAGAAGCTTTACTTCATTAGGGTTTGCAGCAAATCTTGCATGCATTGCAAGATCAGATGACCAAGGTGATTTTAGGGTTACCTACTAATCTTGATGTATATAAATAAGCATTTTTGCTCATTTGTAATTAACTTTGCTGAGAGAGAAATATATGTCACCACCTTGGCCTCTCCACATGCTCTTTGGTATTTGTTCAAGGCTCTTTACTTTCTACATGATCAATTGTTATGCCCTGCCATAGGTTTCACACCTAATGTGATGGTGAATTTTTTCCATAGTTTAGATAAATCTATTTTTTGTTCAATGAGCTTGTTTAGATTGAGATGATAGTTGTGCCTACCTTGCCTTCAAGTAGAGAATCTGCACTTGTTTATCGTATGGTGTTGTGAACAATAAACGTATTCGGATTGAGATAATAGTTGTGCCACCTTGCCCTCAAGTAGAGAATCCGTATTCAGTTTATCGTGTGATGTTGTTATCAATAAACTTGTTTAGATTGAGCAAATAGATGTGCCACCTTGCCTTCAAGTTGAGGGTCTATACTTGTTTATCGTCTGATAGTCAAACCTCGTCTGCTTCTCATGCTCTGCTTTCTTGAGGACCGACATAACTCTACAATTAAGTTTAGTTGTACAAGTAGTAACTAAACCGTAGAAAATTCTCACCACAACGTGATAGTTTTCAAGAAGTCTTGTAATTCTGCCACCAGAAACAACAAAAAGACAGCAATTAGTTTAGCTTCATTTCCTTGCGTATTTTGTTGAGCACAACAAGGAGCTTCCCCTCCTAATCAAGAGCACCTCATTGCTGTGAGGTGAGCAGTCGTTTCTCAGACCAACTCTTACTCCAGAGGTGCTAGTTGTTACGCCAATAAAATAATTAAATTTTACCTTCACAATCTCGTCCATTGGTGTCCAAAACCCTTGCTCATCAAAAATGCAATCAGCCACAGCAATCCCTGCAGTGCTTGTAGAAAAGGATGAGGAAGACCACTCCTCACTAGTAAACATGCGCCTCAAAGCCGCCCTTGACCGAATTAAGGATTGCATCGTGATAAAATTTGTTGCAAACTTGGTGATGTCAGGACGAGACAACTCCCTCAACCCTGTGTATTGCCTCATAAGGTTAAGCACCCATATGTGGTTGTATACAAATTTGCATATGTTTTTTGCTGCTTCCACACATGTTTTGATCCATAGGAGCTTGCCAAGATCCTCCAACATGAGGTCAATGCAATGGGTAGCACATGGAGTCCAAAATATAGTAGGGTGTCTCTCCATCAATAATCTACTAGCAGCAACATAATTTGTTGCATTATCTGTCACCACTTGCACTACATTCTTTTCCCCCACATCAGCTATCACCTCCTCTATAGCCTCACACAGGTATGTGGCATTTTTTAATTGGGCAGAAGCATCAATGGACTTCATGAAGACTATGTCACCTGAAAAAATAAGCAAAACCAATTATTCAATAAATTAAAAAACATAAATCAGCCATATTAAATTATTAATCACTAAATCAAATTCAAATTTCAATGCATTGAGGGAAGTACAATTACCTCCGGAGGAAACTAGGAAATTAAGCAGCGCCCTATTTCTCCTATCGATCCAACCATCAGTCATGATGGTGCAACCAATCCTCCTCCACTGCACGCGTTGCTCCTCTAATTAAAGCTACACCGCCACCTTGAGTCAAAAGTGGGCCCTTTAATTCATCTTCAGTAGGGGCTTTGAACCCCGCCCCACATATGGTTATGGCATCAACCATGTTTTTCCAGAAAGGTGACCTATAACATGTCATAAATAAATTAATAAGTTACATAAGTATTGTAAAATGAAAAAGTTTTAAGTTTTTAACTTTAAATTTGAATTCGATAATGAGATACATTTAGATTCTAAAATTTAAATATAAATTTTAAAACAATTAAACGAAAAAGAATTACCCGGCTATGGAATGTCAAAAGTCTCCAAGAATTGTTTTTTTTTTACATCGCACCTGTTCCAACCCATGCTCGCTTCTAATTGGGAACCTGGAGTAGTGCATGGTACAAATATGAGTCCACCCTAGATTTACTTAATCCTAGGGCTACATCAGCACACTCCCACTACCACTTAGCAGAGTGGGCCACTCAAGATTAGAGTACGATAGGCATAGCCTTGATGCAAACAGTAAGCACTACTACCACAAGCACTAGCACTAGGACGGTATGGAGGCATGGAAGAAGTATCTCCAACAGCACCAAGTCCCTGTCCAACTCCAACACTCACCAACTCCTGCTTCTGTATTTTTTTCATTTCTTTTTGCATTTCAAAAGTTTCTAATTGCACCTGCACTTCACGGACAACCTCAAGAGATGCTCTAAGGCAACCCACTGTATCATGGGCGAGTATGCGTGCAAGATGGTATTTTAATCTATTTATGCCTCCATGATATATTGTTTTGCAGTAGTTACATTTTGCATCTCCTCTTTTGATTCCGGGAAAGATTTCAGCATGTTTCCAAGTAGGGTCTTTTCTGACTGGGGTTTGAGACTGTGTGAAAATAATAATATGGTTTGATTTGCAAATGAATGTGGCTACAAAAGTAGGGTTTCTAAAATTATTTAAGTTGCAAGTAGGGTTTCTAAAAAATATATGCAAACTCAAAAAAACAATGATTTTACAAATTACAATGAATTATTTGTTAAAAAGACACAAAAAAATCAATTAAAATCAAACTTACCTCTTAGATTTGGCTTGGAATGCAATGCAAACTCCTCCCAATCACTGGTAATGAGCTTTCAATGCACCTCCTTACTGGTATGAAGCTCCCCAAATGATATGACCCTAGATTTATCTTCAACAACTTGTTGGTTGCCCTGTCTTCTCCTCCTATTTTTCTTCACAACACTCTCTTCTCCTCCTATTTTGCCAAATGAATGAAATGAGGTTGCTTTTAGGGCTAAGAAGAAAATATAAGTGTAAAAAAAAATATTTAAAAACTTAAGTTTCTGTTTTTTTTTGGCTTTTTTGGCCTTTGTTGCGCCGGTCGCGTCTAGGGGTCGGGACTCACCTGGATGCGGCGCGTCAGGCGCGTCCGGCCTGGACACAGCCGAGTCCGCGTCCGCGCGCCCAGGATGCGACCAAGGTCGGGCAAAGCGCGACTTGCCGCGTCCGAGCAAGTATTGGCAAGTCCCGAGACTATGATTCAAATTTTCCTCTACAAGCATTAAACCATGATGCTCTTAAATTTGTCTTTGAAAGAGACTTCACAAATTTCACAAAAATCCTCTTGTAATTGCAATGTGAGAAATCCGTATAATCTTTGCAATAGACCGGCTAGGGTAGATTTCTTGCACCATTGAAACTAATCACCCTTAGGGTTTTTGTCCTAGGGTTCAAACTCCGAAAAGCTCTCCAAAATTACCAAATAGAATAATATTCAAGCATAAACCAAATGAGCTTCACTTTTCACTTTTTTATTCAACTCCCTAATTAACTTTTCGAATTCCATATTTTTGATATTTTAAAAATAAACCCGGGAATAATAAAGTGACCCTTTTAGTATTTCATAAATAATCACCAAGTCACTTTATAAACTCAATCAAATTGATTAAATAATATTATTCTTAAAATATGTTGGAAATGGATAATATTAAATAATTAATTAAAATATTCCCTTAACTCCGACATTAGCCTACGAGAATAAAATAGGATAATTAAGTCACTCTTGCCTAGGCATTGGAAGGGGACATTACAATGTATGGCCAAATTCTGAAACAAATTCACATGTTATCATCAAGAAGAAAAACCTTAGAATATGGAATCAATGATGAGGTCTCAAGCAACAACAAGTGATGCTGCTTTCCATCTCAGGAACATTTTGGTTAGGAAGAAATGTGCAATAGTAAACATACAACTTTATACTGAAAGAAAGGGAAAGTAACACAATAAGCATGGAAAAGGATTACCCTTCTAGACGCCACCTTGCTTCTATAGTACGGGGATCAATCACTGAAATGGAAAGCAACTCTTGTTTTGAAGAATTTGGATCAAATAAGAACTTAACTGCAGAGATATACTTGTCCAGTCCAACTAAATCTGTAGTTGGATCTCTAAACCTGCAAGTACAGACATAAAATTCAACCTAAAATTGATCAATTAAACAAGTTACTTTTTCCTAGAAATCAACCCTGTCAATACACATACAATAAATGGTCATATGGCCTGGTTCTGTATCTAGATATATGCCTAAATTAAGGGAACACAAATTCCAAATACAAAAAGGGATCAAAGTCTTGACCTGCAGTTGTTCTCGTATATCTCTTTCGTCATATTTCCGGTAACATAGTATTGACCTTTATTTATATCATTTTCTATGATAGACTGCATTCCAATTATGGTAAATGAAACATGGTTAAGAAAATGCTAGATAAGTATGCAAGGAAACAACAAAGGAAAAATCATTCCAAACAGAATGGGCAACTAAAAGATGAAATGCATGCAAAAAATAATATGTTTTTCCAGAAACATTGACTGGCTTGTCTAGGAAACAATTTCTTAATAGTTACTACCCAACAGATGCTCAATAAATGTGATTTCCAAAATAACATAAGCAGGTTTGATCTAAACATCATCAAAGATACTCCATTGATGTATTTGATATTTTTAACATACAGATCTAACATTTAAAAAATAATCACGTAGTTTCAAATGTTTTATTGTCACTTTATTTTCTTTACAAAATTGAGAACTTGATGATAGTTGAACCAAAATGCTATTTATTGTGCAAAACTAGAATGTTCAGTTTCACAGTTGCCACACAATTAATCCCTAGTTGGAAATTGGGTGACAAGTGTCTCCTATGAGCTTCAAGGACCTCCACCCAGTCACAAGAACGACCTTTCCTCTTGCATTACTGTAGGACAACTTGAACATGATATAAAATAGTATGTGACGTGCCATTATCAGTAGAGAAACAAGGTCAATGTCCAAGTAAGGAGTTTAAAATTTACCCAACTCTATTGAAAATATGAAGTGGTCAACTCACCCCCTTGAAGCAGGTCTCAGGAGCAGCAAGGATTGAGGATTCCTATGAAAGGTATCCTCTCTTACAAGCTCAAGACAAATTCTTGATGAAAGAGGAAGCCTTAGAGAGGTACTCACCCAAAGGAGGGGCCTTATCTTTTTACTACTAGCATTAACCAGAAGACATGAGCAAAGATTGGATCAAGAGTGATCCTTGAAACCCAATTGAAGTCTCAAACAGGAAAGGAAATTGAACTCTAAGCTAAGAAATTGTCTTAGGAATCAAGAACTTAGACCAAAAACTAAGATGCTTGACCCCAATTCTATAATGGCTAAAAGGAAACAGAAAATAACATAAGCAAATACCAAGGCAAACAGAGAGAAAATTTATACTCTGAACCAAAAATAAAGGGGGAAAAGGATCTAAGCTAATGAAAAAGAAAAAGGACAAATGCATACCCAATAAAGAGTTTCATGAAGGAATGCAATCCAACCTTGAATCCTAGTTTGTAATCTCCTCAAATCCACCTCAAGTAAAGGTGGATGAACTTGATAGTTCAGAAAATTAGGGATAGAAACGAACTCAACAAAACATGAAGAAAGAGCCTAGAGCAAGTTTATTCAATGATGGAGGATGGTGACTCAATGAATTTGGAATTCCATTTAGCTTATGGGATAAGAGGCAGTGTGTATGGTTTTATCAAGAGGGTTCTGAAAATGATGTGATAATGGCTATTAATAGACAGCTTAGCATAACATCCTCATGGAATAATATAATTTCTTAGAAGTTGCACTTTGATGCCTCCATGAAATGGCACAATTAATTCTCAAAGGACTTCTGCAAGTCTCAAAGCATAGATAAAGAAGATTCTGGCAGAAGGAATGCAGAAAACATGGGAGTCCACAATCAATTAACTAAGACACCAATCCTTGCATCCTCTTGGTAGGATTCAAAGCCGATTTGGATTCCCTATAGTTCAATTGAAGACCCACAAGGGCGGCTGATCTATTCCCATTAGGTGGAAATCCTATAATGGCAACCTCATTGACGCCAACGATGAAACCCACAAGAGCACCTATTGGTGTACGTTTTATCATCCACCGAATACACAAAATAAAATGTCCAAAGACACTCTATTCTCTCTTGAAAAACCACCGCGTATGCTAAGATTGAGAGAAGATCATATGGCGATTCCAAGGTTTCTTTTGTCAAGTCATGACGTGTGGATAAGCTCAATGGGCGTTGTGATTTGCTGGTAATACACAAAGGGACTTACGTTAAAGAATTCTTCACAAGTTTGGGACTTAGGCGGATTTATCATTAAAGGCTTCTTCAATTGGAACTTTCAATTTGGATCTCAAAAAAAAGGTGCAAAAAGATAAGGGTTTAGAGGATTTATTCTACGCCTAGGAATTTAAGAGACAGTAAAGATCAGGTGAAAGGAATAACTGCACTTTGTTTCACCTCCCTAGGACAACTACGCAAAGTGGGTGCAATCTTCAAAGGGTGTGATTATAATTTTCAAGCCTCGAATGAGACCGAAGTTAGGCATCCAC
This sequence comes from Sequoia sempervirens, assembly GCA_007258455.2. Classification (NCBI taxonomy): domain Eukaryota; kingdom Viridiplantae; phylum Streptophyta; class Pinopsida; order Cupressales; family Cupressaceae; genus Sequoia; species Sequoia sempervirens. Next base: position 233,443,215 of record VDFB02047230.1, on the reverse strand, counting down.
AATCACAAGCTCAAGCTAACTTTACGCATCGAATGCAAATCATCCATCCGAAGAAAGTATGAGCAATCTTTCACCATTTAATCTATACGATCAATCTCGCATTCACTTAACCAATATTCAAAGCAAATTCTTCTTAATTTAATTCTAATTCTAATCTATGGTAGAAGAAGTTATGCAACCTTGCTTACTACTTGACAATAAAAGTGATTCAAAGCAAATCATGCATAAGAGCTTTTATTATCAGAAATAGTCTCAATGCAACAATTTCATACACTGTCTCCACACAAATGAAAGTGAGAGATCACTAATTTAAATAGAGTTTTCAAAATCAAATGAAAGGCTGAGATTAAAACAACATCAACGGCCAAGATTAATACAACCCAACCCTAATTAGGGTTTCCCAAAATAACATCAGTTGACAACCAGTAAACAAGCAGTAACAAGCATTGAAGTGGCAGTTGGAACTATCTTCAAGGGAAGGTGTCCCTATCTTCTTGGGCAGCATTGTGCTCAATGAATCTGGACACGACCGTGACAACTTCCTCCATCGTGACTGGCAGCAGCATGCTTATCCTGAATTCAAGCCCGTCCAAATCCTCAGCACATTTGGCGAAGGTGTTCTCCCAATCCGCCTCCTACCTCACAAAATCATTCTAGATGGCCAAGAGATTCGCCACTTTTGCGAAATCCTGTCTCAGAATTGGTCCAATAGTAGAGAATAAAACCTCCTGAACCTTATGCTTCAACCTCTCTAGCTGCATGTCGTTTTCCCAGACAATCTCTCGGTCAAACACATTTGCAGCTATCATATAAATCTTCTCCCGGATTGCTTTAACTTGCTCCTCAACTCTGAGCCCATCCACATTTTCCTTCTCCAAAATCTCTCTTTGTATTGTCATTGCCCAAAACTAATGGTGAAAATCATAAACCGCCCTACAGCAATCACTTTTCCTTCGACCAATTCTTCCCTTGGAACGCCCTTCAGGACCTTAAGGCATGGAATGAGCCTCTCCTGAATATCTGGGAGACTATCCCAAATTTCCGCCGTGTCAACCAATCTGGAAAGAAAAGAAGTTTGTCCATAGGCAAGCACTAATTTCTCCATGAACGAGGTTGCTTCTGTGCCCTCGCTTACCATCCATTCCTGGGCCTCCTTGGCCGTGACCATCCCTTGCTCCACATCCTTGGCCATCTCCTGCGAGGAATTGAGAAGAGGAGCTACTATATCACCCTGATTGAGTGGCTGGGTCAAATGTTGTATATACTCCTTCAGGCATTCGACCTCCCTTTTGTATTCCTTCTTTTTCGCCACTTCTTTTTCCAATCTCGCCTTAACAGTTGAGATGGAATTATCCAGTTCTTCCACTTCCTGGCCTTTTGTTGTTGGGCCAAGGTCTATAGTGGTTATGGCGTACTCCTGGGGAGTGATCTCATCCTGTGCTTTATCCACTGTTGGTACTGCAATATGTATGGAACAACTACCGGCTTCGTCCCTCTGAATGGTGGAAAATTTCTTGGCAGGTTTCCTAGTAGCAACCTGTTCCAACCTTGCCAAGAAATCTGCAGTATCATCTTCTTCTTGGACCTCTACTGGTGCCTGAATCTTCATCCTCTCCATCAGCCAATCCGGAATGGTAGGCTGTTCAATACCATCTTCCTCCTGAACGTTCCCTTCATTTGGAATATCCAAGACTCCTCTGAGGGCGGAAATCATTCCCTCTTCGAAGTCATCATTTTGGACTCCCATCTCATTATCTAAACCTAGTATTTTTGTGCCCGTAGGAGATGAGGGCTCATCGTCCTCTAACTGGATCGGTTCATTGTTCTCTTCCTAAACTGCAGAAGGTCTCATCATTTCAACCAAGGATTTGTTTGCGGTGGCCACCAGCTCATCAATATTACAAGACGCCGCAAAACGAGATGGTTCTATCCTTTGTCGTTTTGGAGCAGGCTCTATGCTTGGAACTACTTTCCTCTTCTCGCCAATCTCAATTAAATCATCATGATGGGATGCACCAGCATTGGAGGAGTATGACTCTGTCTCGCTCAGTAAATCATACGTGAGTGTTATTCTTTTCTGCCTCAACTCCTGGACCTGATGGTTGACCCACCACTGAGAGTTCTTAATCACTGGTCTCATCAATGTTGCCAAGTCTAAGTGCTCAGGCTCTGACCACTTCACAGAAGGAAGGGTCGACTCTCCTCGAAGCACGGCTGGACATAATTTCCATCATCCTGCAACTGATCAGGAACCCGACAAAGTTCAGTTGCCCTCATAAAGTCTACTAGCACTCTAGACCACAATCTTCTCCTGACTTCATACTCATCAGCGGCGTTTGCCCATAAGTCCTCCAATTCCACCCTATGTCTGTATCTTCTCCCATCCACTATCCGAATATGATGATGCGGGTCAAAATTGGCCCTGGACTTATAGGCTGTGAACGGGTACCACTGGATTTCCAACCTAGCACCCTCGGTTGCTTGCACTGACAGACATGACTCTAACATATTCCTAATAAAGAATGGGAATGTAACAGCCGCCTTCTTACTTGGCCTCTGGATGTTCTGGTATTCTTCCAGCTGCCTCAGGACTTCAAGCAAAATCATCCGATTTGTTGGATAGATAGGCAACTTGTAAGGATTTCCAGTGAATCCCTAGATCCTGACATATGTAAATTTTGGAAACTGGATAAACCAGGATCCATACCTACTGATCAAACTTTTTGCTTCGTGACTCAACTTTTGATGCGTTCCTCCTTGAAGTGTTCTTGTGATATACATTAAGAAAGCATCATGCACCTGCTTGAAATGAGATTTCTCCCTTAGTTGAAGTTGCGGGTAGCAATCATAAGGCTTGAGTTCATTTTCTCCATTGCCAACTTTTCCTTTGCAAACTAGTCCTAAGTATTTATATGTCCTAGCCAACAAATAGACAATGTACGAGCTCATGTGAAAAGACTTGGTCTTTTCCAAATTGGTAAGCTGCTCGTGAAGATTGTCGCTCATCATCCGAGACCAGTTGAACATCTTCACGCCAGAAGTGACTTCGTCTATAAAATAATACATCCATGTTTCAAAATATGCACCTTGCGGGTTGCCAACTATCCTGTTCAGCATCAGAATGATATCCCCATAGTCCTCTTTAAAATCTGTCCAGCGTGGCTTATTAGGCATTTTCTTCGTGGATGGTCTAGGCTTCTCTAGCCATGCCTTATTAACATTTGTGGCACATAACTCAAACTTGCTGCCATACAATCCCTTGGCTTCCTCCTTGGTTTTGTAGATGGTACGAGAATGTGCTGGGATGCCGAATGTCTCTTGTATTGCCACCTTGCCAAGGTGAGCCAGAACCCTTCCGTCAAGTGCAACGATTTGTCTTTTCTGAGCATTGTAGTGGATGGCACATTCTACCATTAACTTAGCACAGTCTATTGCAGACGAGAATCCAGCTACTTGAAAAATTCCATTCCTGACCATTCGTCTTGCAATTGGTGTCAGAAGTCCCTCATGTCCATAAACTCTCTTCTTGAACTCTACGAAGTCAACATGTCCCATATTAGTGTCTGCAACATTTTTCCATTTTCAATTTATCTTTGACTCTTGCTGTACCCCCTTGCTGGCGAACTTCATTGGCACCTTCTTCGATGATTCTCCTGCTGTGGTCATCAACCTGTAGAAAAAATACTAACATTAATACGGAGACTTTAAAATATAATTCACTCTCGTGCCTTGTGTTTGAATATTTTACTTTCAGCTTATTAAAATATTAAATTTCTGCGAAAAAGCAAGCTGAAAGTAAATGAATTTAATTGAATTTTAGCCAGAACTTAGCCAAGATGAAAAAGATAGAAGGAGAATTGATGAATTTATCCAATTGAACTCCAAACCTCAGGAAAGAACTTCTGGCTACAAATCAAATTCAAACTTCGAGAATTTAATCAAAAATCAAGCAACAAAGTGCGCCTGTTTTGCTGAGAAGTTCGACTTTCAGCAAATCAATCCTTCACTTCTTCGAAAAATTACTTCCTCAACATAAAATTATCCCTTTCTCTAAGAAAATCAATCTTGCCTGCAGAAGAATGGATCATGTCTCAGCTTTCTTACAATTTCGAGACATTAGCTTCTCTTCAGCTGTGTCTATGAAAAATGAGTTGTTGAAACTCATAATGCTAAAGAATTCTATTTGTTTTAGCAACTGCCTCTTTCTCTCTCGATTTCAATTTGTTTTCTCTTCTTAAAACAAGCAAGTTTCCATTTTTTTTCGAAAAGACACCATGGCGAGCTTATCCAGGCAAATCTCTTTGATTTTCAAAATTTGATTTTTGCTAGATGTTTATCTTTAATTTTCAAAATTTTGAAAAAAAAACATTAAATGTCCAATTAAATTCAATTTTTCCAAGTTTTAATTCATGGCGAATTTAATTTTGCCCATGGATTTTTTCTTTGTCCAGCACAATTTATTTTCTTCCGATGCATCTCTGGTGAATTTTATTTCGTCCAAGGCATTTTAAATTTCTGAGTATTGGAAATAAATTATTAAAATATTAAAATATTTAATTTATTTCCAACCCGTTCGTTTTTGGACCCATGGCTATTTTAATTTTTCTCCTTTTTTCTTTGGCTAAATGTTTATTTTCCAAATTTGTTTCAATTTTCATCTAGCCAAGTTAAAATTTTAGCCATCTCGTCGATAAATGTTACACCAGATCCTCATTTTCTTCTGCCATGGCGGACTTCAAATTGTGCTAGGCACATTTTCTCATGCCGAAATCAATTTTTCTCTTGCTTGGACGAATTTCTCTAGGCAAAGTATATGTTTGGATGTCTTATTTAGGCAAAATTCCATAATACTTAGACAAATTTTTATCCCTTTTAGCCAAGGGCGGACTTTCTTGCCTCTTCGCCATGTGCATTTTCCTCTGTGCACTTAGCCAACTTCATCAATTTCTCTCTAGGCATCCATACTTAGGCGAATTTTCAATCTTTTAATCTTTCCTCTCCTTCTTATGCTAGGCGAACTTCACACTTCCTTTGCCATGGCCTAGGCGGACTTCCTCAAGTTCTTTCCATCTTCCATCAAGGCATGGCGGACTTTCTCAAGCTCTTGACATTTGCCTTTCACACTCATACTTAGCCAAAATTCGCATTTTTCCTTTTCTAGGCCTCCAGACTTAGACAAATTTCGGATTTTTTCTTCCAAGGCATCAAACACTTAGCAAAAATTTTTAATTTCCCCCCTTCTCATGCCTAAGCGGACTTCACAAGTGCCTTGCCAAGGCTGGGCGGACTTTAGAAGTGTCTTTCCATTCCTCTCTCAAGTCATGGCGGAATTTGGAGGTGTCATGCCAAGTCAAGGGTGGTTTTTGGACGCCCCTTCTTTCTAGGGAAGACTTCACACGTGTCTTGCCAATTCTTCTTCAAGGCTTGGGCGGACTTTGAAGGGTCCTTGCCATTTTTCTCTAAGGCATGGCGGACTTTGGAAGTGTCTTGCCATCTTTCCTTTATGGCAAGGGCGGACTTCAACACCTTTATGCCATGTCCCTCAAATTAAGGGCCGACATCTTCATTCTCTTTTTTGATGGCGAACTCCCCATCCTTACCTTCCCTCATTTATAGGACTGACTTTGTTAATGGCTGAGCATGTTCTCTTGATGGCGAATTTTCCAAACTTGGCAAAATTTATCATGAATTTCATGCCCTTTGGTTGATTTTTTTGGTGATTTCCTCAGATTTTGACTGATTTTTCCATGCTTTTGGGTGATTTTCTGCTTGCTTTTCCATGTTTTTCCTGATTTTTTATTTTTCACTTTGATTTTTCAATGATTTTTTGATTTTTTGGTTGATTTTTGAATCTAAAGATGGAAACATTGACCCATTGACTAGGGTTGACTTTCTAAAAATAGAAAAAGAAAAATCCCTAAAAAATAGGGAACCCCATTTGGTCCAAAAATGCCAAAAATAAAAAAGCAAAAAAGCAGATTCCCTAAAAAATAGGAAGTGTCAGAATTGGCCCAAAACACAGGCGATCCTCGTCTCCTGGACCTTCTGAGCACTCTTGTGATGTTTAGGCATTGATTCAAGCATGGATTATTGACTTGGCTCGGATGACTTTCAAAAGACTGACTTGAAACTCTGAAAGAAGTGACCTCATGAAACCGTTGTGCGGAGACAAAACCCTGAAAACTAGCAAACTACTGGGGGTCCCCATTTCCAATGGGGCAATGTGTGAAATGGTCACAACATCTCCCAAAGCTGGAATCAGACAGGATCATCTCTAGGAATAGATACAACAGAACTCACTGCAATAATAGGGAGGCAGCTTTGTGGTACAAGGGTACACTTTGTGATGGCTTTCAAAGGACACAACTATGAAGGAACAAGACTAGGGACATGTCCCTATATCCAAGAAGGCTATAATAGTACCACAATCATACTACACATATAAATGGAATAGAGAAGAACAGAAAAATAGAGAAAAATAGAGATATGAAGAGGAATATCTATTAGAGTGAGATAATGTAATAATATATAGATATTGTGTAACAAGATTATGATGAATATAATTCAAAACTGACTTATCCTATGTATGTGTGAATGGTGGAGTGCATGGGTATTTTCTTTTCTTTTGTTATGTAATCTTCACCACACATGCTTTGTTCTTCTTCCTTATGCATGAAACTGAGGTAACTATAACTCTCTCATAGATAAACTCAAACTACTGGTCTTTGTTTTCTTGTCAACATTTTGGTCCGTTGTCAAGACCTCAATTGTTGAACCTAGAGTAGGATTTGCAATAGGTGAGACTACAAAGAAAAGTGATTACGGAGAATAGTGGAAGTAATTGCTATGATGAATGTCAGTGCATACTAGGTCCTAGCCCTCGAGGGAGATAGGCACCTAAGAGGTAATGATGAAATGGCAGGCTACCAACTCCTCAAATATGGTATTGCTGATATGGAATAATTCCAATCTGATTACAATGCATGACTCCATAAGGAATGCAAGCTAAAGACTCCTGATATGCAACTTGACTTCATGAATATATATCCAAGGATTACAAATGAATATCACTGTTTATGACAGCGTTATGGCACTCTATTGCAATGATACAAGATAATTGAAAATGTGAAAAATTTCAAGTATACTTTGTAACCTGGAAATCACCCTTGATGTAGTGCTACCAACAGTGGAGAAACAAGGTCGATGCCTTCCAAAATCGTATGCTCGGTGCCCAGATTTCTAGCACCAATACTCACTGTACAGTTGCGTCTCTTCTCCAAGGAACATCAAATTTGTTTCTGACTTCAAACTGTAAATCGCTATGCTCCCTAAACAGATGCAATTGACTTGTAGCTATGAAATTATGTTTTTCTACTAGCAAGGATATTTCTTCACAAATTGTTGCCTTTGAATGAGATGACACCACTAGATAAATGAGACGGAAGAGATAGTTTGGCCTAACTCATGAAAGATATGCGATGACTCCAGTGATTGGTGCGATGCAATTCCCAGATTTCCAAAATGACAACGTTAGCAATAAGAATGCCCTAAATATTAAATTCGATGAGCCACGAATATGTGCAATGAACCTCCCAAGTGATTGACAAGGCCACAAATTTGACTTTTCCGCCCAGAATTAGAAACTCATAATTGTGTCCTCTTAAACAAAGCCCAATATTTTTTTTTCCTTATGCCGGCGATTAATAATTTCCACAGCTTAGCTTTTCCAAGCAGCTCCTGACCAAGCCTTTGTCTTTAGCGACCACCTCTTTGAACTTGTCGATTATATTGGGGAGTTATCAACCTTTGTTGTTTCTGAGGAAAGTGCCACGATTTGTCTTTATTATATTTTGTTTTTATCTAGTTTAGCCAATGGTTGATTTTTCCTTATACGCCTGACTTCCAATGTTCTGATATGATGCAATTCGATACAACTTTCTATGCTATCAATTTCCTAAAAATAAATTTGAATCCAAAGATGAATAAGTTGCGCCTAAACCTCATAAGAAATATGATGTCCTTCAAGTGAAGTCGATATAATACTGAGGTTGTGAAAATGATTCTTCAATGAGACTGAAATCTCTTCTCAACTTCGTCTGTATCTGCCAACAATCTTTTAAAATCTGTAAATTGTATTCTGCAAATAATCTGAAATTATCACCAAATCAATTTTCTCTTTTGTCTCTCCAAATTTGGTCAAATACCATTAAATTTGGAACAATCAAACGAGCAGTGAATAAACTCTTTCCTCAGATGAAGTACTTGCAACCATAGTTACGAGACTCGCCAAGACTCGACGAGTCCCGAGTCGAGTCACCTTGGCCGAGTCTTGGGGGCTTGGACTCGGACTCAGCCGAGTCTTGCCGAGTCCAGGCTGGACTCACCGAGCTTGGTGGACTCACCAGACTCGCTGAGTCTAGGAGAGTCTTGTCAGCAGGACTCGGCAACAGGCAGGCTTTGAAAAGTACAAAAAGTTACTTGGAATTTAAAGTTAAAACTTGTTTTTTTCTTACTTATTGTGAATGCAAAATGATGTATGCCATGAAGGTTTGTATAGTTTTGGAGGTCTTAATTTGGGCTTGGTGGCAGGGGCTCTGCCCCTCGACCCCGCCTTGTATCGCGATAGGGAGGGCGCCCAGGGCGCTGCCCCGGGACCCCGCGAGGGGCGCTACCCCTAGACCCCCGCAATGGGCATTGCCCTTGGCACCATTGGGGGTGCTGCCCCCAGACCCCCGCGAGGGGCGCTGCCCCTCGAGCCCACTAGAGGCACTACGCCTACACCCCCACAAAGGGCATTGCCCCTCAACCCTATTAGGGCAATTTCCCTAATACTTGATATTATGGCTACTACATCATCCATGACCTATCTTAGACACATTCCTAGGAAGGATGCAGGCTCTTTTGAGCCATAGACTTCTAGTTATTGTTTTGAATCTTTTGATATTTCATATTTGTTTGGAACATTTGATGTCATGGATTTCATATTCGATGATTTTTGTATACATTTGAGTCTTTGACTATATATCCAAGTGTGTTATTTCCTTCGGAAACTCAACTACAATTTGTGTTTATACTTATATGATCAATGTGTACTTGTGTTAGTGACGAGGACCTTGATTGGGTTGACCGGGCAAATAGAGAGGCTGAGGCTATAGCCATGGCAGAGGAGGAGGCTAAAGCATGAGCAAACACATCCACAACTAATGTTGGTGAGGGGGCATGGAGTCACAAGTAGAGACTATGGTTGTAGTTGCTACATCATCTAGGACCCACCTTAGATGCCTTCATAGGAAGGATGCAAACTCCTTTGAGCCATAGATTTGTAGTTATTGTTTTGATATTTCATATTTGTTTGGAACATTTAATGTCATGGATTTCATATTCCATGAGTTTTGTATACATTTGACTAATTTTATATATCTAAGTATGCTATTTCCTTGAATAGCGCAAATACAATTTGTGTACATTATACTTATGTGATTGTTGTATACTTGTGCATGTGATCAAATTTGCTTTTATTTGTGTTGTATTCAATAAAGGGTTCTTGAAACAAGTTTTAAATCCTTAAAAATCTCTAAATTTCTAGAGTTTTTTCAACTTTATTTCATTTTGCCGAGTTTGCACCGAGTCCGAGTCCCGAGTCACCGGGTCGCCAAGTCGAGTCACCCTCGCCGAGTCCGAGCCGAGTCCGAGTCTCGTAACTATGCTTGCAACAATACATCAAATGTCACAACTCTAATGAATTAATGTCTGCAAGAATAAACCAGCTGCTGCAAACCCACAATGCAATAATAAACCAACTATTGCATTCAGTCAAACCTCAAACCAGAAGTGCACTAATACCTCAACTATTGCACAATACAATTTTGTGCAATGAAGCACCTGTAGAAACCCTGAATGGATTCCTCCACAAACTCCAGCTAGGGTTGATCTTTCACAACTGAACTTGGTCCTCTAGAGTCTTTAAACCCTCGAGCAAGCAAAGCATTCAAGTTTTTTTACCAAACTGGTAATGAGAAATGAAATCCAAATCAAGCATGCCCAAATGCTAAGCCAACAACTCATATAGATTTCTCATTGACTTTTCAAGAAGCTTATAGAAATAATATTATTTTACTCCTTGAAGTGACTTTATAATATATTATTTTATTTAGTCACTTTATTAAATTAATTAAATATAAAGTCATCCTTTTGATATTAATTTATTGGAATAACTTTATAAATAATTAATTTAATACCTCCAATTTGGGGAGATCACAATCCTCCCTTCCCAAAGATCATTTTCCCTCAAACGATCTGCAACTGCCAACCAATCCCACTGCCACAGCACCTGAAGCCAAAATGAAAAACCAATTGCACCTGTCCACCAACCACCCAAATCCCAAATGATCCTGCAACATGTGCAAACCCATAACCTCTGTATGTATGTAATATCCCTGGCTATTCTAATGTAAATTTTTCAGTTTGTTGCCTTGGACATTTCATCAAACAGTTTGCTTGCTCACTCTTGAATGCTAGTAAATGGTTTCTGTTTTGTTTCTCTCTTGAAATGATGATGTTGAAATACATAAAATGACTTAACTAATAATGGCAATTGACCTCCAAGGAAAGAGATACGCAAATGCAATGTTTTCTGATTTCTCAAGTTCATATTATGCTTGTAAATGAAGTGCAACTAATCATATGCATAGCTACAGCAGTTGACATTATTACAAACACTTTGCATGTATTTCCCAAACTGACTACAACCTTTGCAAATGTCTTTCATAAAGCATTCCTAACTTAACTACAAGATCACTATTCATTGAATGATTGCAATCTGATATGATAGATATACAATGACAAATGCAATTGTTGCTGCTATAGATGACAGCAATCTTTGATGAAACAAGTGCAATTACAATGCCAATAGTAATATTGTAATGACAGTAATCAAGATAATGCAAATTGCAATACAAATTTGAAATATTCCGAGCCAAATTTTTTCGTTTTTCAATTAACAGATTACAACGTTACAAGCAAGTGCACCCGTTAAGGTTAGATGGATAAACCAAAACGTGCAAGAAAGCAACTCTAACCAGAATGGCGCCGATGATGGCGAGCATTGGTCAGAGGATCTTCTACTCTAGATACAGAGAGGAACTCAACGTCAAGTATGTGCTACCCAATCCAAGGCGGAGTGAGGGGCGACCATATGACGGAGTGATTACATAATTTAATGCTTGAAATAAATGCTGAAACTGGAAATTGCTCGACACCCAGAATGTGCTTGCTGACCCAAGATGGGAAAGTAGCTCCATAGGGCGGAGATCTATCTATGATAAACTTCAAATGAAATTGAGCATTACAAATTCAAATTAACAAGCTTAAGAATACTGCCAGTACTACTGTCAGTTTACAGAGTGAAGATTATACGCCTGTCAAGAGATTAGAACTGGAAATATTCACCAATTACAATATAATAATAATTCCCTTGATTTGATTCAAGAGGCCACATCAAATTCTCATAATGAATTGGAAGTAATAATTTTGTTTTCTGTTTTTTACAAATCTGTATTTTGCTCATCAAAACCAGCAGCCTATGAAAACATCCAAATGCTCATAACTCCCTATCAATTTGCTCAAATGACGTGATTCCAGAAGCACAAGACTCCCAGCTAAATGGCGCTCAAGCTAATATAAGGAAACTGACTCTAAACACTTCTAATGAATAAATGCACAATTCCCAATGCATGAAAAAGTACGGCCCAGCTGAAGAATTCGATTTCCTTTTAAAAATTGCAAACTCAACTTAAAATTCTATAACTTGGAGAATGATGGCGCCTAAGCCTAGCAAAGCCAAAGAGCTAACACCCACAATGATATTTTTGGTATTTTATGATTTATGAATAAAACATGCAATCTGCTGTCTAGAAACAATGCAATAAGCTGAAACTATTAAATGCCAACTTCGAATCTAACTATGCAATGAGCTGAGAACAAAACACACTAAATGCAACTCACAGTACAATGATTCACCACTAGATGTTGTCTTGCAAACACGAAGTGATGCCCAAGCTAGGAGGCCTTCATTCCTTGAAGCAATCCCAGAGCCAATCCGGCAGCATAACAGTATAGTCGACAAAAGATGATGAAATGATGCTCAACTCCTTCCTTTTATAAATTTCCATTTGACTTCTCGTAACCCTAAAGTCACTTTCAAGCCAAAACCCTAATCTCCTCAAGATGGCGTACTTTCTCCTTCAAGGTTTAATAAATGATATTTTAATTAAATGCCATGCTTGAAAAATGCGCCCAACATAAGCTTGTTTGACTTTGGCAATAATTAAATTAATCTTTTAATGAGGGCGTCACCCTCAAAGACCCCTTTTTAAAAACATCTTTAAGTCATTAATCTAGGCCCATGGTCAACGTTAAAATATAATATTTAAACATGACTTTTAAT